>CM055970.1:16620000-17820000 GCA_029531755.1 Holothuria leucospilota
GCGATCGCTCACCTCCAAAACAAACGCAATTTTGATGGAACTTTCACAAAAATGAAATTGATATCAACCCCAGGTGCCGATAATTACCTCAATGCATATTAATCGGAGTCGACGCTGCAACGAACGAGGTACGATTTAGGACGAATCCGTCGAAGGGGAATTATTGACTTGGAAATTATAACAGAACTCTTCTAAGGCAGGAAATGCTGCAAATTGCCACTTTTGCTTTCACCGTGTGAGTCTGTGACAATCACTTTACTTTAATAGCTTCAATGAAATCCTATGAATTGTAGTGACGAGAGCATTTGAGGCATTCCCCCTAACTGGTATACTCTCTAAATTAAAGTCAATTTCTTCTCAAATCATACCAACTGGATATAAGAATGGAAATAACATGACCTGAACCTTTCAGGCCGAGAGAAACTAATCTAGCCTATCTTAAAGGGAAACAATACCTCGCAAAGGACATGAAAGCTTGAATATGAAAAAATGCTGTAAGTTCTGTAACGCTAGACCGCTAAATATAATCCGTCCGTAAAGCAAGGGGGGCTGGATTAGACCCATTTTAGCCTTTATTACCCGAAAATAGTCCCGATTTTTTTTTTTACAAAATATGCCTGAGAAATATGTAATACCGAAGATCTGAGAGTTGCAGCCCCCTCACCCCCTATGTGTGAACTGCTATGTGCAATCACACAGCTTGTCTCTCCTTTGAGATGTATAATACTAATTTTTGTGTTGTAATTTTTAACTGATGTTGGCAGTAAATTAAATAATAGCCTAACCTGTATTATGACAAATAACCCATATCGTCTGGTTATCTTTGCCTTTCTTTACATTTCTGTGCATTTTAAGGGTGATTTGCAGATAAGTTTCCCCCTCTCACTCCCTCGTCTCAAAGAAGCTATCCATTAGCAATCCGTACACGTATTTGATTCCACTGTCTTCATGACGGCGGTTACCATAAGCTTCCTGCGGCATAATCCTAGCAGTTCTGTCGTAACAAATCATCGTATCGCAAGCTATAAGACACAACAGCCTACTCTTAGATGCCCCACTTTGCAGTACTGGTGCCCCGTGGGCCGAACCCCACAGGTCTAGACACTGACCCGGCCCCTAAAGTACATTGAACCTTAATAGGTACACCATTGTACCCTCGTTTCACTTTTCTGTATTTAGGTCTATGTTACCGCGTCGCACCAATTTTCTCCCAATAAATGGCGGAGGTAGATGCCAACCTGTTTTTTTTTTTTTTTTCTTTCTTTTTTTTTAATACTCCTTTACAGTGACATTCTTTCTCTTCCCAGAAGCGAAAACAGCAGCAGGGCTAGTGCAGCACTACCGACAATGCATTTCATAAAAAATTAACTAGGAAGGCCATAAATAGTGTGCCACGAAACAAAGTTATCACAGTTATCTCGTTAAGGCACATAATGATTTGAAAGCTAAATGACTGGGTCACTAATCGCATTTAAACTTGGCGAATCAACTTCCTAATTCCTCCTCTTCAAATAAACTCCTTGGTGATTGTGTAATAGCCTCCAGCTCCAGCTTACACTATTTCAGAAAACGTTGCGTAGAAGAAAAAGTAAATGATTTTGGCATCGAGTGTCTTAATCTTATGTACATAGAACTGTGGGTAAATTGTCGTTTCCTTTCTAGCAGAGGATGACAAAACTTGGAAATAATTGACAAATCAGCTTATGTTCACAGACATCCAAACCTAGTTCATGTCGATCTTTGACCTGTATGGCAATTGGGTGTACAAATAGACTTAAACATTAATAAAAACACTTCACGGTTTTGTATTGGGCGACGTTTTTAAGGACCTTTATTCCGCTCGCACGTGAGTCTTGAGAGAGGGTTTGGCAGCGGTACTGCACACATAGATTTCAGACACTACACTTTATCATATACTCTGTATCAAAGGGGCGAGGACGTTCGTTCTCCTATATATTATGAGTCGGGTGGGGATGGGGCGCTGCAGCCGTTGGAGTATGCAAATCAATTTTTGGACAGTTTATTGGGAAAACTCGAGGTTTTTCTTGGGCAAAGAAAGGCTAGCCCCCATCCCAAAGTACTCCCTATTCCTCTGAAGACCTGTATATACAGACATTAAAAACAGACAGAATAACAATTTCTCTCACAGGATCTGAAATATAAATGAATGCATGCAGCATTAAAAGTCAAATACAACGATCCTAAATTTTTTCTCCATTTGTTTTATACCGTATTTTTATTCCGGACTCGTGGATTGTTATATCAAACTAAGTAAGGAAGCAGTGACATTCAATCATTTTAAGACATATCGTATCTTGCCCTGAGAATTTGCAGAGAAAAAAAAAGAATCTATAAATTGAATAGGCCTGTAGTTATAATACAATGGCAAAATATAAAGCAATATACAAATAAAGTAGTCAAAGTACTGAGGTGACCAAAATGGCAGGGCGTTGATAATTATAAGGAGTAGGCCTAAGTTAGTTAATCTCTGGTAGGCACAGTGGAGTAGTCGAAAGGTAAAATTCCCGGCTAACATTTTCTGTCTTACCCTTGGGGTGGAATGTGTTTTAATTACCTTGTACTTTGTTGTGTAAACTTCTCTGCAGGTATATAGTACACAGTTGTTATTCAAAGAACAGACGCCCGAACGGTAGGCTAACCTCTAAACGCGTAAGTCAATCTAGTTCATTGTTTCTGTCATAAGTTGTCGTTGACAATATGGAACGTAGGGATTACTCATTAGACTGTGCAAACATTTCTTCATTAGGTGGACAATGTTCAAATACATCGTTATGAAGTGGACAGCACCCAAACACGACACGTCTGGTCTCGCTTCGGGCGTTCGACCCATTAAACATGAATTAGAGTTCAAGTGGATTGCTAACAGTCTTTTATTACACTCATCCGTCACTCAGTGACGTCAGCATGGGACGCCACGTGTTCAGCGGAACCAGTTACAACGGACAACGTTACAAAGACAGACCAAAAAAACCACTGACAGTCAGATACGAATGTCAGACCTACAAATTATGCCTCTAAAATTTTTTGACCCTTTAGCTTACTGGCAAGGATCCTAACGGGTGGTCACGTGATACTGATCGATCAATTAGACACAACCATTTAGAAAATTCTTTAAAATATTTCAAGATGCTTCCACAGACCAATCGATCAATTAATTAGGCCTATGTATCAGACAAAGGGGTGCCCCGGTCCTGTTATATCAGACGGCGTGAGGCATACACCATATACCCAATTAATATAAGACTGCGTGTTAATAGTTTGTGACTAACAGCACGCTTAAAGGATGATTCGGTTTTCTCGAAGGAGATTGCAACTTCTGTTGCTACCTACAATGATTTTATTCCAGTTTCTAATGTTTTGATGAGAAAAAATTTAAAACTACCTATTCACAATGTTATTTAAATATCTGTAAGATTTTCTTTAAAAACTGCAAAATTACCTAGCTAGTAAAAGTTGTTTTTACAATCATTACGATGACAGTTATGTAATTGGTGACGTCATCACCATGTATTACCTTGTTGCATATTTATGTTATTATGGTGTGGGCATTGAAATAAAGTTACTACGGTACATGTTGTTTAATTAATTAATGCAACCAAAGGTCACCTTTGTATTGTGTTTTACATTTACATCCCTTGTCATTTTTTTCTTCGCACATCTATACAATGGTAGATACTTTGCAACTTGTCCTTAAATGTTATTTATACATTGTTTTTGGTTCAACTTGCTTATATCTTCAATAGTTACCAATCATCGAACGTAGCAGTAAAACTATCTACAAAGATCTCATTTTAAGTAGCAAGTGCGCTCTCCACGAGCAGTTGACAACCATGGGTGGCCCCTGTAAGCTACAGTAGAATGACGAAATCGATTCAACAAGCCAAAACTAATTTTGAGAGATAAAGAATCAAGCAATTATACATTGTCAATACGCACGAAGAATGGAACGCGACCATCGTGTAGGTAATTACAGCCGAGTCGTGATTTTAGGAGAATGTCGCAATCGATTTTTTTCAAGTTGTTCAGGATGAATTTTTGATGAAAAGAGAAATCACGACGTTAAAGCGGAATGCAAGTTTAAAAACTGCAATATTTTTGGACTGGCTGTAGACATTGAGAGGGAGTAGTATTGAATATCCCGCGGCACTCGGCCTTAGGTGCCAGAAAACCAAGGGTGGATGCAGAAGAAATATGCAATCAATCTTCAAGTTTAAAAGAAAACGGAAAGGTTTGACGGGGAGGAGGCTGTGGTCACAAACTCAGTCTTTATGATACTAAAACTCATCTCCGGGCGAAAAAAAAAACGATTTTTGTCAGTGTGCTTGTACATATTCCTTTATGTTTGCAAACATACGGTAACAAATTATTTTGACTTTTCCCAAAGAAATCACTTGATAAATAATGTTCCATTGCCATGTGCATAACCGTCACTAGGTTGCTACTTGTAACGTGTTTTATGATCATCACTCGGTTAATTGGTCTTTCATTTAAACTTTTTTTTCGTCCAAATGGCAAAATCATTGCAAAATATTCTACTGATTCTCAAAAATGAAAAATTAAATAAATAAAAAACGGAAACTCTTGTAACGCTCATTCCACAATATTTAAAGCAATGTCAGTTTTGGATTATCTAAATTAAATAAATGTCATACATCAAAGTACACCATATTTTGTTGTTGGATATGTCCACCTCATAAAGTCATTGTCGTCATCACTATTATGTTTTGTCGTCATCTTCCGTATCGTCATGGCTACAACGGCTGTCAAAAGTGACGTAAGCGTGAAAAAAACACCGTCGGTATAATTAGTTTCAAGTCCATAAATTACATCAGTGTCGTCACATCGCCATAGCTACAATGGTGCACATCATAGGCGTAGGACTGCTGTTCGAGACTAGGAGGCTGAACGTTGTTTCGGATCGCCCCCCCCCGGGGGGAAGCCTCCCCTTTGAAATATTTTTTTGAATATTTGAGGGTCCTAAGACAGCATGGTGCAACTTAGGCTACTGGACAAAGTTTGAGGTAAATTACTGCAAATTTTTGACATTTCTTACAGAGACTACAAATAAAGGGTTTTTGTCCTTGGATTGAGGAGGGAAGCATAGTTCTGCGCCACCACATTTTTGAACAGGGGGCCTAAAGTCCCCCCCCCCGCTCCCTACGCTTATTGTTTCCACATGAGTGAAGCCATTGCTTTCTTCAGTACCTGTGGTATACGCTAGGAGCTAGCCTCTTTCCGTCATATCCGTTTTCAACACGATCTTTTCCGTTATCGCCACTAGCGCCATAACTATCATCTCTACCATCAGTGACGTCAGCGTCGTCTTCTCTGCTTTTACTGCCAGTGTCAGAGACATCATTATGCTGTTATAATTACTGTTTCTAATATCACCCGCACTGTTTGTAAATGTAGTCATCTTCCTTGTCATTGTAGTCATAAATGACCGAAAACCTTTGTATATGAGTGTTATACTTTGTTTTTAGCATTGTATCAAAGTTTAACAATCTTTTGCTTTTATTTTACTTTTAGTAAACCTTTCACTGACACACCTTTATCACCTACTTCAAAAAAAATGCCAACAGTGTGTTTTAACCTTGTCCTACAACGTACTCATGTAAGAAAAAATTAAATGATAACTAAGAGCCATTTAATCCAGTATAGTCTCCGGCTTGCAGTAGTTCTATTAGCAATTTCGAGGCGGATTGTCTTCCGCTACGACAGCCAAACGGAAGGAAGCAACACGGAAATCGTTTTTAAAAGACTAAAGTGATAAGGAAATACACCCACTCGAATGTTTCCGTAACAACTTTGAAAAGTCAGTTCCTGTGAGTGTCCCCTGGTGTTTTTATTTTACGGAATTATTTATTCTACTTAACAACGAACGAAAATTTAGAAAATAGAGAAAGTTGTGGGGGAAAAATTGAACCCCTTATGGCCCGTAAGAAAATGGTTAGATAATTTAGCGAAATGCCAGACTGCCACGTGAACGTCAGCATCGCCTTCAGTCAAACAATTCACTGATATATTACCTTACTAGTGTCTTACCTAAGTGGCAATTCGCAAAGATAATTGAGAAAATTTATTATTTGTATTTTGATCTTCCTGCAGGTTGACTGCTCAAGTGAACTCAACCAGGTACTGCAATTTTTGTAAATGATGACCGTAGATTCCCACACGTGAACTTCAGGCTATAGTTTTGATTCTTTAAAATAGCTATCTCAATGATTTCATTCTTTAGATGCTTTCCATTTTATCTGCGAAAAGAATATTTCTTTGCGTCGGGTCGTTACTCAAAGTGAAAGTGGCGGACATTCCTTAAGCCAGCAAAAGATTGCAAGGCTTGCTACGCAGTTGATGAATGAACATGACTAAGTGTGGAAAGTTTTAACATGCAAAATGACTACCAAATTACATCAGTGACTCTACGCAGCTGCATATTCTTGCTTTTTACAGACAATTTCTTAAGTACAGAATGTAACTCAACGACCATGAAGCCACTTTTAAAAGCAAACCCGTCGGCAACACAAGCGTTTGTATATTTCTCGGAAAATTTTTACAAATTTTTCTTTTAAAAATCTAACCCTTATTAATAAGCAATGAACCTGATTTCTGTTTTTGAATAACATTTTCAAATACATCTCATTCCACTGTTGGTACTTCTATTTTTTTTCGTTAATGTCACATCCATTGCATTTAGAGACTAGACACTTCTCCTACATTAAGCTTCACTTTGTCCCCTTCAAACAAGACTGAAATCTGAACCGTTTGTTTTAAGACATTCTAATGCAGAGCGATCACGAACACTCTGAGTGAGGCAAAGAATCTCATTTTCATCTTTGGCTTCCGTCATCTAATGTGATTTTTTTCTCTTTTCGTCGTTTCTTCTTCGACAATTTACTTTTATTGATTACGATCTAAGATTTTAATGGCGCTACATTTGCTTTTAAAGGGGATCTGAATAATATGTACTCGGTTGAAATGAAAGGCTCAAAATGCCTTATCCCGGAGGCACGTGATCCTCATCATCCAGTTATCCACTATTTATTCGTATTATGCTGTATCATCTTGTAATTAACTTGCATTATCCGATATTGTCTTTTAGTAGCTATTTTGATCTCGTAGGATCCCTAATAACCTTTCTTTAACTTGTGTTATCTTTGCACTACCTTCTTTTAAGTCCCTTGTATTATATTGAATTATCCTGTATTATCTTTAGTATGTGCCTATTGTGTTTTCGTGTTTTAACTCGTATTATCTCAACCTTCTTTGTTGGATCTTATTTTATGTTTTGTTCTCTGTATCTGCCCAAAACGTACTCTCTTTCAAACTTCTCTACAGTGTCATCGACACTGCCCTGCGCAGTTGACACTGCTTGTTCCCCCTTTGTTACAGTTGTAACTGTGTTAGGAGAACTCGCGGAATTAACACCTATGCGCAACATCAAAAGTGATCGGAGATACGAGCCTACATTCAGTCTCTCACAAGCTGAACTGTAAAGAGGGCGAAAATAACTCCCCATATAGTATTGGACCGATTGTCGGTGTCGGCCGATATTCAGGCCCATAACCAGACTTGAGAGGGGGGGGGGGGATCAAGTTCAGGGGGGCCGCTGAGTCTTGGTTAAATGGAACATCATAATTGTTAATAGAATATCCCGCAGAGCAGGGGCCTGGCCCAATTCCCCCCCCCCCCCCCCGGTTACACGCCTGCTGATAATCCTCTTTCATTCCTCCTATATGGGTATCGGTGAGTTATACTGTACGTGCTGACACTATGTGACAGATATATCCCAGCCTATATATTTCAAAAAAATGTTATTTTCCTACATTGACCATAGGACCCAATGTTTCAACTCATGTAAATGAAACAACTATTAATTATTATCAAAGTTAGTGGTAGTGTGCAATTTGTACAGTATTCTCGTTCTCCAAATATTGGTACCTGATCGTTATCGGCCGATATTGAGAAAAGAAATGGTGGATATCGGTAATATCTGTTTGTTTTCATATCAGCACAACACTACCTAGCAACACAAAACTAGACTACGATGAAAGATTTTAAATGTGACGCAGAAGATTAAATGGGGGCGTTTGACTTGGATGCTTATTTCTCAGAAGGACACACCAGTCACCGTGTTACAAAGTTATCAACCCTTGATCTAGTTAGAAAAGCTGCAAGTCTCTTATGAGATGATGTTTGCCGTCCCGGCTGAAGTAATTAGTATCTTATGAAACGAATTTAGAGAGCGGACGTGTTCTTAATTAAAATTATCGTGAGGTCAAACTTGTTAATCAGTCATAACACAAAATATCTGAAATTAAAACTACATAAGCACAGTGTTTCACTGCCGTAGAAGTAAGCCTGTCGACTGGGTGCCGACTTATTTCCAACACAAGAAAGGACTGCCTTCGTGTCATTGAGAGTTGCAGCTTCAAACATTAATTTGCGAAACATCCCAGACATTTCCTTTCTAAACCTTCTTTTAATTGCACTCCTCTAAAAATGCAGACAGTTAAACACACACTATATAGACCGTAGAGACGACAGAACAGAAACCCAGGCAAAAGGGTTACAGTAACGTCTTATACTTTTTCTAGCGTGAAGCTGGGGGAGCCAACCTTAACCTAATTTTATTCGATGCAGACATTATTATGCCCTTCTCGAGTTATCTTAACAGAGATGTTCGTTACAACATCGTTAACACGCATTTGAGATATTATAAAGGAATTAACTTTTGAAATTTTGAACGTAGCTTTTGTTGAGATCCTCCTACCGTTCAAACAATTACATATACTCACACTGCACTGTTCCCCATGTTCTCGGTTCTTACAGTCTCTTCCCGTATTCCCTTTCATTTCATCTCAAGAAAGACTAGACCTTTAACTGAAAACTTCATACAGAGCGCACGAAAGGGAAGGAGTCGAGAACGCTTAATTACGCACTTGTTGATGGCGGCGGACTTCGGCCACTGTCCCGTCGAGCATGCCGCTAGAGACCGCTTATCCGTTCGCGATGGAGAATTAAATTTCTCGCCGACTGTGTAAAGTTCCGATCTTTTCGATTCGCTAACGAATAAATTTAAATAAATATTCTGACTTCTTAAGAAGTTGATATTACATGAGTAGGAACGAGGGACGCTAGAAATCCAATACGTGAGCCAATGTAGTACAAGAACCTTTGTGGTAAGATTAGGTTGTTAGAATTCGAAGGTCATGCTCGTAGCTTGCACGCTCTTCATTCGTCGTGCTTTTATTTCTATTTCCAAGCGTGCTTCTCGAAAGTTAAAGGAAATCTGCCATCGAGAATAAAATTAACTAAGATCACATACAAACAGATGTGGGTAATACCGAAATCCGGAGCCAAGTATAGCTTACAAGTACATTCCATTTAAGAATGGACTTATTAAATTGAAATCTATTTTTACAGGCAGGAACGGCATCATAGAAGAGTAAAATAGCGGAGAAAGGGGTCATTGCCAACCAGTGAAGTTCCTTTCAACTACTGTCCCCAGTCATTCCCATAACTTAGACCTACAAATCAGGCAGCTGATATGCACTTGACCTCAAAAATTCTCCCCCCCCCCCCTTCGATTTTCCCTACTAGCAAAACCCTTCTGCCTCTGCTAACTTTACACTCTATAAAAGATGAGTAAAAATTTCATCAACACCAGACACGTGTGTGAAAATACGAAAATTGGGCAAAAGGGACCAAAAATTGTTGATTATAATGGCTATCACTAATATGGATACCACTAAATTGAGTGTTCAATGTCTGAGTAAACCAAACAATCGACAACAATAGGGTTTACCAAATTTCAGTATTTTCACATACCAGTACGTGCCCAGTGCTGGTGAAATTTTCCCCGACTTTTCTAGAGGGTATGATTTTCTTTTTCTTTAAAACATCACAGTTCCGTTGCCACTGAATGTTAAAGAAACATTTAAAAACAACACAAACGTAAAAAAAAATATTTTGGAAACAATTGAAGGTCCACTAACCGTTTCTTGACATTCTGTCTCCAGCAATGACTTGAGGGGATGAGTTGGATGGGTAGGGAAATGCCGTGGATGCAGCGGATGTGAGAATGTTGGGGGCAGCACTCACTGAGAAAATAATAATAACAGGCTGTATATTTATAACCTATACTGAAAATATTCAACATAACACTGTTTTCGTTCATCGTGTCAACACCTGCTCATTTTGCAACATTTATGACGGATGTTTTAATTCATTACTCACATAGTTCGTCCCAGCCGAAACGAAGGGAGGAGAATTCTTGGGAAAACACCTTCAACCTTCGATAATTCACCACTTTTGTAAAGTCTATGGTTTTGATAGCGGATCCCGATAGTTTGTGGATCCATGCAAGTGGTCACGGCCCTTTTAATAAAATTTCTGACCCGTACTGTCCCTCAAAAGTTAACAAGCTGGCTATTGGTCAGGTTGCATTATGAAATCTCACATAAGTTGTGTTGGTAGTATGTAGTGACGTAAACGTTCCCACAACCACTTGTGAAAAGAAATCACAAGTGATCATTTTACTTTTCGAAATTCTGATTTCGGGTTCAATAAGAACGATAACAAAGTCACATACGAGAGTTTGCATAAACGGCTGAAATATAAATGCCACCCAAAATAGAGCAAGCGACTTGTGCAAAACACGTATGTAAAGCTTTTTTTCACGTAGCTGCAGTGCAAAACATAACTGTGCATGCATGAAATGATGTAACAATCTACCTATAGTCCTTTAATATCAGTCAATGCACGCACTGTTGCGCAATTTGCGCAGCCCATACACAACTTGCAGGTTAGTTAAATATTTGGGTTGTCAGCTATATGGTTGTGTATTTTGTTTCAGGAATATAAATTACATGCAAATGAAAGACCTCTCCTCCACCGCCCCACTCCTCTAACCAAGCTACACAAGGGGTGGGGGTAATTTATGCTTTGTGCAAGTAAAAATATCGTTTAACTGTGTAAACCCTCGGACTAGGCCAAGTTTTCTCTCATCTCACGACTACGAAAAAACCAAAGGTAGCCTGATGTAGCGGAAGCAAAAGAAAGCCGCTACGCAGTCTTATTTTATCAAAACGCATTACAAATGGGCGAGTGATCCCAGTGCGTTCCCTATGAGCTGAGTAGCACTTGACTGGCCACAGGAAAGCAAAAGGGATTCTAAGGAGGACAGGTCTTACATGTCTCACTGATTTAGGACGATGCCGTACGGCCAGCTACGCAAGCAAGCTAAGTTAAGGTTTTCATATACTCTACCGTACCTTGGGGAAAGTTGGCTTGCATAACTGGTGGGTTCCTGGGTGACGGTTGGAGTGCTTTGTCTACGTCATCAGAAGTAAGATTTGGCAAGGGTGCTGTCAATCAAACAAAACACATCGGGAAAAATGAAAGAAAAATGAAAGTGATAAAAATTTGACCAACCAATGGAAAAATTTATCATTTTCTTGCAAAATAATGAAAAAAAGTTTCGTGCATGAAATGTGAGCCTGTTTGAAAAAAAAAATGCGAGCATTTGCGTGTAAAATATCATATTTGCGTGCTGTGTGCAAATACCCAGTTCTAGAATTGGTCATACTGCACAGTGTATTCAATAGATCCGACACAAACTGAATAAATTAGTGCGCAAAATGAGCATTCAAAAGCACCCGAAAGAGTTTCTAGATTGTATTAGGCCTAACATATGTTTTCTTGCTCGAATTCGGACAGTGAAAGGATCTATTTAGTTCAATCTGAGACGGGTAGGGTAGGGTTAAGCAAAGGTCTAACCCATGGGCACCTCTCTGTACTATATCATTGCATTAACGAGGAGGGGGGCAACGATTTTAATAGCTTATTTTCAATTCCCAAACAAATCACTCACCAGCCCTTTAAAAAGAGATGAACTCGATTTCGCTTAAAACCAATAAAGGAATTCAAATCAAGAGTTAGGATAGATCCATGGTTTGTTTAAAAATCTAGTTTGAGTTGATCCAACAAACAAGTTCCTTTTAATTTAAATTCCCTTTGATATAAAAAAGCAGAAATAAGAACACTCTGTAAAGTCTCTTTTCATACCGACGTGATAGATCAGCCGATCAAAAATTGATTGCTCCTCTGTTCGTTCCTTAAACACAGTGGTTTATTGGTACTTGAAGCCCTTGAATAATGAATATGTCGCGGAACTGCAAGCGACCTTTGTACTCATTACCAACGGGACAGGCCCGTTGCACCACTCCAATCCTGCCGCTTACCGGCTAGCAAAGTTTAATTAAACGCCTATGAGACAGGAACTCTGCGCTCCAGATTGAGTTATGTGTCAACTTAAACTGTCTTTAATATTTGCATCGAGAAGTTTCAAAAGTGGGATCATTAGCCTCTTCCTATAACTTACTAAAACTCTTGATCACAGAAAAAGGGTAAAAAAGAAAGCGTAACAGCGTCTCACTATGCTTTGTTTGTCCACTTCGACAATCAAGGGGAAAAAGGATTCGTGCAAAAAAGCAAACACGTGCCACAGTTAACACGTCTGCTGTATGAAGCACCTATTAGATCAACTAAATAAAAAAGCATTTCAAAAGTAATTTAAAGTATATATTGTGAAAACTTGCACAAAAAAGTAAAATTACTTGGTCGCTCCTAAACAGCGACATAATTACGTTAAGTTATCGAACTTTGTGAATCATTAACTCCCTAGGTACAGTGTAGCAGATTTTTTGGTACCTATTCCAAAATTGAGCATATGTGCAACGGGAAGGTGAATCTTGGAAGTGTGGAAATGGCAAAGTGAATCGATTTATTTTTACTATGAGCTAACAGTGTCTTTGTTTATGCCATACCGTTGTAGAACAGAATCAAAAACTCATTTCGTGTTGTCACTGTATTTAAGTGTTGTCGAATGAACGTGTGGCTTGATCAAGCCGTGAAATTAAAATAAGGGTCTTATCGGAACGGACGAAGAAGGTTTTGATACCTTCTAATGACGTAAGGGGTGTGATGAGGTATTTCCACACCCCTGCTTTCTTCCGCATTTTCGGTTGTAATACCGCGATATCAACTTGGATCCAAAGAAAAAGACAGTCCACCATGGCGAAAATGACACCCTCCCTTCATACAAAACAGTAAATAACCAGAGTGAATATCATTAGTGTAAATGAACTTTTACATCAGTGTTGAGCAGATATTATCGATATTATCAGCTTTGAATTACATGGATATCACAACATCGCAACACCGGCTAATTATGGTTACATGGGCCAATCAGTATCAATCAAATATCGACAAATCGTTATATCGATATTCCGTCAACTTAAAAATGTCGGTCATGGGATATGACTGTAGGCTACCATTGCGTCATTTCGTTTTCCTGAACTTATTGCTGAGGTTAAATGTGTAGTGTCTTTCTTATGTAAATATTTCGGGTAGATTTTAGGCTAGTATGATTAATGCCGAGCGATATCAATATCAAGTTCTGACTATCGGACTAACGTCGGCATTTTTCTTTGCGAGTGACTTCTCGGCTAGCACAAAGCAGAAAGCTGATGGGTTTATTCTTTCAGTAATAGATTTCACCCCTTCACACGGTGATTGCCAGTGAATTATCTTGCTCCTACTTCCCGCTTTCGTGGCCAAGCTTGAAAACTCCCTGAAAGCTGTAAACAGTCAGTTGTAGCTTTGATTGTATAAATGAACAGTGGAGGAGCGTCCATATAGTCAGGGGGTCGTTTGCCTTACCCCGAAGGACTCAAATCGCCTGTCGGCCCCCTTTTTAGTTTTTTTTTAAGGCATAGGGTATCCACCTACTTCAAAGTGCCCATACCGGCCATTGTTGCCCCCCTCTGACGGAATTCCCTAGCTTCGCCACTATAAATGTAATAATGTGTTTGAAATTAATCTGATCAAACTGTCGATCACGCAAAAAAATTACTCCCATGAAGTCAGCAAGAGATGTGAGGGGATCGGACTCTGCTACTAGTACAGTGAAAAATAACAGAGCTTTAGTGTGGGTACATTGAAATCAGGGGCATACATACATGAATTTGCAGGTGGGGGGGGGGGAGGGTCAACCATATTTGGACCGACTGCATTTGCTGGAGACCGACTCCCGCTGACACAGTTGTACGACCCGAATTTTCAAAGACCTTTTTTCATGTCTGGTCTACTGTTACAAAGGCTCATGAACTAGACTTGAGACCGAGTTTTGGCGCTCAGAGACCGACTTTTCATTTTCACGGGGGTGTCACACCCCCACCCACCCCCGTATTTACCCCCTGATTGTGATGAGTATGAGTACAAGTAGAGTGTCTCTGGCTGTGAGGTCAAGTACGAGTGCACGGTCTTTTGAATGAGTTCAAATACAAAATTTGCATTACACCCAATAGACTCTTTTCCAAATAGCGATTACAAAAGGTTATGGGATAGAGTTTTGGTGTGCGTCGTTTTTGGCCACAGTAAAATGCCTCTGACATTAACGACGCCCACCAAAACTCTGTCCCACAACCCTTTGTAATAGCTATTTGGAAAAGGGTCTATGCATAACGTCCAAAATCTGTGAGTGCGAGTACTCGTACAAATCCTTTCTCACAAGTATGGCTACAGACAATTGTACAAACTTGTGAATACGAGTAAAATCTCAGAAGTTTCAGGAATAGTACCTAGGTAATTGAGGGCTTCCGATGAGATGAGCTAAGGACGATAAAAACAAAAGTCAGCGTCGCTTAAGTTCATGATTATTCCTTAAGGTCTACTTCATCCGGGAACTTGTTTATTCCTAGGGGATCCTCCGAATACCACAGAAAGAGATTTAGATACTAGGCCACAATGGATTGGAATAAATTACCTTTACAAATAAAAAGCAGGAACACTGAAAAAATTTAAATGTTTATTACGCAATTTGTGGTTTTTTATCTTGATTTTATTGTTTATAATTACTTGCTAATGTGATGGTATTAACCTTTGTAGAACCCACATATGTATACTCATTTTTTATCATGTTTATCTCCTATTTTATTAGCGATCTTAGTTGCATCTATGTAAAGTAGTTTGTTAGCTTTTTTAACGTTTTATACGTTTTATGAATTCAGTTTTAAATGTTCTCTAATTTACATTTACTTAAGGTTTTAATTTTATTCTAACTTTTGCGGTTTTTCGTTTACGCTGTACATAAATGCCTTCTTTTTTTAGTTTCTTTGGAAATCTTTTTCTATGTTATTTATATTTTTATTTATTTAATTTGTTATAAGTTCCAAGTTGTTTTGACTAGTTATCTCTGCTTTATTTTCCAATATGATTTCATATTTATGTCTTTTATTGTTTTGAGGGCCTCATATAAGATTAGCTCAGGCTGAATGAGTCACCCTCTTTAAATAAAGTTGAATAAATGAAATAAAGATATACTTCAAAGCCGTGTTTCCTCATTTGTTTATTGATACCGTTTGACACCGCAAGTAAAAAAGTCCAAGTTGTTATAAAAAGTATTGCAAACACGCATGATTAATTAACCGGATTTGCTACGCGTTTATATATCCCAAATAGCGATATAACTGTGTGGAGGATGCAGTGGCACCACCGGGGTGTGTGGGGTAGGGGAAGGGGGACGGATGTATTTGCTCCCCGTGATGGCCCTTGACTCCAAAATCGCTCCCTCCCTCCCAGTCGGCTCCTATACAAATGTATACAGCTTACAGGAACAATACACACGAAAAGCATTCCCTAAATTTTTGCTTCCCTCTCCCCACTTTTGAAATCGTGGTGCCGCCACACTTTTCCACATCATATATTTCAAATAGCATTGTAACGCTGTGGAGATTGAAAGTTGAAAAAGGTTGCAGGTATACTTGTATGGTTAATGTACTACTCTGCTTCAAATAGTTAACCCCGGAAAAAAGAATTTATCCATATGCTACGTCAAAAAGGGAAAACGGTTTTCATAGAAGACGATCTCCACGCATTTCTCATTCTCCTCTCATTTTGTAACAACAAATGATTTTTGTGACCTTTGACCTTACCTTGTTTGAGGAAGTTCAGATGGGAAAGCAAGACACCGGCATTATATTCATTAGTAAGTCGACAGAAATCGTCACGTGACATTCTACAAAGACTCTTTCCGTCCATGTTAAACCTTGTTATGTGTACATCTTGCAGACTGTATTCCCTGACAGCCCATTGGACCCACTGTTGCACGTGATCGATTGTCCACATGTTTGGATCTGGGACAAAAATAAAATAAAATAAAAAGTATCTCATAAAATGCTGTGACAAAGAATACCTTAAGGCTTGGATTTGAAATCGCTCCGACTCAATTTCTGGACGCAAAACAAGTGAAATACGTGATCAAAGGTATTTTAAAGTTCACTACTTATGAAATAAGCAGCCACATCATCAATATCATAATTGTCATCAAGATTCCTGCTTTCACATATCGTTCCGTCCCCCACCCCTTCTAAATGCAAAGAATACTTCCGTGACTTTGTATCGCTAAAGCTTTGCCAATCTTCACTTACATTCCTCTTACGTAGACTTATAATTTTTGAGAAAGTAAATATATTTTAAGGAAGCAAGGCCTTACTCTGCATGATTTGAACAATCCAGTAATAAACTAAAATTGTAAAAGAGAATTCGGATGCTAGGATAGGGTATTTCAAATTCAGGCAGACGCCTGCATCGGCATGCCCTATAAGATAACATGTAACAATGAATTTTCAACAAGGCTTAATTTGGCCTTGCAAAAAATAGATGGCGCACTTGATATAAACTTGTACCATTGCTGTTCATCTTTTCCCATTTTGAAAAAGTGTGTCCAATTATGAGACGTGACCTTGAGGGTGTTACTATTGATGTTTTTGTGAGTGAGTTATAGTTAAAAGACCAAAATTGAAAATTTTGGGGAATAAAAGAAGACCGGAAATTCATTTCTTTTGAATGTAAGACTCGACGAGCTAGTGAAATAGGCAATCACACGAACTGCTGAGCTTTTGAGTTAAAGAACATTGCTACTTAAAGACACGAGTACCATATACAAGGACATATTTAATGGATGTAAGTAGAAGTCATATCAAAATATCCTGAAACCGGTTTTAATAGACCATGGACCCACTGAATAGACTTATGGTGATGATAAAAAACATGTTTATGTCGATAATTTTGAAATGTTGTTAACAGGGTAGTTATTACTTTCTAAAATCTCCAATACGTGTTCGAAGAATCTCTATAGAAGCGTTTAAACTTTGTCCAGAAAAGACCTACTTTGGGCTCTTTTTGCTTGACGTAGCAAACAGATAATTTTGGGAGTTACAAAATTTGTATCTTATGAGTAAGGCGGTATAACAAATAATTTATCAGTGACTATTGTGTTATCGGATTAACTTGTTTTCCTGAAGAGAAATAAAATGGTTGAGAAGGATGCCGAAAGGAACATAATAAAAGAATCCCTTCAACGTAAAAAAAAAGCTGCAGGCAATGACGTGAAACGACTTACAGTCACCTCAGTCTTATACTTTGAAAGTTCAAGTTGAAACAATGAGTGGACCTGTTCACGGGCATAGGGCCTACGTGGAGAGGTCTGGGGCAACACCGCCCCCACAGGCACGCACATCAGCACAAAATATCAATTTCGGATCTAAAAGTGCCGTCGCTAAGGGAAAAATTCATTTCGTTAGGTGTTTTGCCAATTAGGGAAAATTTCAGTGCAAACAACTTTCTATCCCAGTAATACGTCTTCCCATAAACCCATATGCCAATCAAATTTCCTCAAATTCACTTATTGAGGAAAAAAGAATGTCTTTCCACCACCCAAATATTACAACAAAATGATGTTACCGTTTTTATCTGATAATTCACTTAAATGATTTTGTTTATTTACATGCAGTGGTAAACAACTTCCGTCCCAATTTAGCAAAAGGGGATAAGGGAAAATGCAATATGTCCTAGCTGAATCGTCTTTCAAGGATACACGGTTTTGTTACTTAGTCTACAGCAAAGATTGATAACACAGATTACCTGTCTCTACAAAGAATTTTCAGTTACGTTTCTGAAGACTTCATCTATTAATCTCTTTGAGATACTACAATCGAGTTCACTGCTTTTGGAGCATTTGTTTCCGAGATGACAGCTAATGTCTCAACTGAGGGCGCTGGTCATTTGAAACAGGCAAACACATTACCCTCGCTCTCTTTCTACTATACTATGCATCATAACTTTGCCTAGAAAGTACACAAAAGCAATTTGAACTGGTGGTGAAAGTAAGGTATTAGAGATTCCAAAGCAGGCAAAGATTGATATAATTTCTCATAAGTCATTTCATGTAGGCTAGGCCTATATTAGTTCACAAATTCTTTGTAGCTTCTCTTTTCTTGAAGAATAATTGATTAACATCCTAGGGGGTTCCGTCGGTATCTTTAATGAAGAGTAAATAATACAAAACAAGGAGGAAAAAAGCCGCGAGCTGCAGAAGAAATACAACATTCCCGGGGAGCAGATAAAGGCTTACAAGGTTTCAGATCGTAGCAATGAAACGCTAGGTTGCAATTCCCACCTTCCCATGCATGCTGCATTATTGCGTCAGTTAGAGAATGCCGCAGCGCAGGCAAAATCTGAGCTGGTATATACCGTAGGCGACCAAGTGATAGAGCAGGAATTTAAAAGACCCTCCCACAGTCTTTAAACTTTCTACTAGGATATGTCCCTGTCTGCATTCGGGAATAGTTACATTCAAGCCTGTAGCCAAGGGGGAAGGGGTGAAGCCCCTGGAAAAAAATTTGCCCCTGAAGATCAAAAATTACCATCGCCTTAATGCATTTCAGTGTGTCTCCCCCTCCCCAGATAAACATTTCACCTTCCCTGGAAGCTTTTCATCCCTCCTCAGTACCCGGGTACCTTGTCTGGCTACGAGCCTGATTACATCATCAACACAAGTACGAACCATCTAATATCACGTGACTACGGGAGGCCAGAGGCGCTACCTTTGTTTCAGCAGCGACTCGAGTCGCCTTGCTTCACAAATACTGTTAAATAATATTCAAAATTTTCCTAATTTTAGTAAAAAAATTCGTATACATATATATATATATATATATATATATATATATATATATATATATATATATATATATATATATATATATATACGAACTGATGAACCAGGTGTTCGTTGTGTAATAAAATATTCATAGTAAGAAAATATTATCCCAACTGTCCTATGGAAACGACAGAACCCCAAGGATAATGTAACCTTAGCCTGCGGAGGGGATCTCTGTGGTATTTTTCTTCGCGATGACGGAATTGAACGAAAAAAATCATGGCTGTTTCGCGAGCATACAACATATTAAAGCTTTCAAGATATGTAAACAAGAATGAGGTAGAAATGAACTGGTTGATGATCGGTTCTGGTTTTTGTTTTATGATTCAGGAGTAACCGGAAGGTGGTTCCCAAGGAGACAAGATCAGCCACTTCCTGGCCAATAAACACACGAAGCCTAAAGAGACTGACTGACTGTCTTTAAGCTAACGAACTGTTTCCTTTACTCAAAAATCTCATATTTGATTGTTACTTTAATCGAAAAAGAATCGCAAGACGCTTCATGTCATGTAAATGCAGTGCAAGGAAAGCCCTTGAATACTCAGTGTACACTGAGATTTTCGTCTCTCCACTGCAGTGTGGTACGATAGCTGCCTACAAATCAACTCTCAGAGAGGAAAGTTTGGCATACCTTGAGAAGTCCTTACATATCCGACACCGCTTACTTCATTCTGAGTTATAAAAGGAGCACAGTGCTACAGCTTGTTTCTGTATGCAACCTCTGGGCATACATACTATGAGCTAACTAAACAACCTCAACAGTATCATGATGAAGAAGTCAATGCAAGTTGGAGAAAATTAGACCCCAGGAGAGCTACTTTTCTCGACGGGGTAGGGGTCGGTGGGGTGGTTGGGTGGGGAACTCCACACCCACTGATGCTGAAAGATAGACTTCCAAGAGAATTAGTATGCCCCCTCCCCAATTAATACAGAACCAGTGAGTACAACCAGGCCCTTCAAATTCAAATATGCAAGTGGCCTTAATTTACATTTGCTCTTTCCCACCCAAATACAGAGAGCCGATCAATGCAGATTCTCAAAGACGGGAAGAACAGTTTGCTTCAGCAACGTCGTCTTGTCAACGTCGAATCCTTACACTCAGTATACTTTTATAACTGCAACCAAGTGGACAATAAGACTTATGCACAATAATTCCACAGTGCTAGTTTTAAGCACAATTTTGATTTCCTCCCACCCTACCCCACCCCACCACCCTACCCCACCCCAGTTGTTCTTTCCAAAGGGATCTAAAGTACTAAATATATGTCATTTCTCCCTTTGCTATTGCGTTGAAAGTGACGTATTAATCTGTCTTCAAGTTTTTTTTTATTTTCAGATTTCTCAAGATATGGTCAGTGGTATCCACTGCAAGAATTATTCACCCAACAGGTGAAGTTCGTAATCTCCTAAAATAATATCCGTTTGAATAGCTTGACTGGATCCCCACATACAACTCGTCAATTTGAAAATTCTTAGATGATCCATTAGCTATGGTGACATTATGGGTATACTTAGGTCTATCAATAGGGTCAGTATTTTTTTAACCCAATATAAATGACCTATTGATTATTTGAGAGACGTGTGTCTGTGTTTGGTTCGCTCTGTGCGGGGCATTCATCAAGTACTCAGCTGCTACCATGCTTCGAAAACAACCCAATAACAAACTATAAACATTACCACTGTCCTTGAAGTAAATGTTGAACAAATGAAGGAGAGCAAAACAATTGTCACATGAGTCCTTCTTTCTACGTCATTGATTTGCATAATTCGAAAATGTTTATACATACCATGGAATAAATAAAAAATTTGCTTTTTTCCTACGCGTTTATTACAGCGGAGTATTGAACAATAGTTCTTGAGACGACTTTAACGTACTGCAGTGGGCGCGATCTTTATTCGAAACAATAAACTTAAATGTGATCGATACGTAGTATGCCATATAAGAATACTTTATCACCACAGATAACGAAAATGACTAACACACGTAGGTGATTGTACACGTGTCGTGTATACCAAGTAAAATCACTTAAGGGTCCATTTAAGTCAACAAAAGGCTATTCAATGTCACCTTAGCTTAAACAAGGTCACCATTCTTGAGGCTCCTCACAGTCAGGTAAACCTTTTGGCGGCGTTCCTAGAGGATTGAGATTAGGTGCAGGAGAGAAATGTACTGCGTTGATGTAAAATTACGAGTGAGAAATCCCATAGTCTAGGGACCATCGGCGTCCCGCCCCCCCCCCCCACCCCAGCAGATTTTCTTCTCCTAGATATTTTTTTTTAAATAGATCATAATACAAAATTGCCTTAATTCATGGTAGCACATCTCGTCCCCTGAAAAATATTTCACCCCATGGAAGTTATCCTCCCCCACCCCCTCGGTATAAGTACCTTGTCGGGTAATATGCCTGCAAATAAGAATCATTTTTAAACAAACAAAAGTAAATAGTTTATGGAATCATAAAGATAACCTCTGAAATATGCAATTAACGATGCTAACTGATTCGTGTGCCATATGTTAGCCCTATCATTCCCGGCCTTTCCCAAAATTGCACACAAATCCTGATTTTTTTTTTTTTTTTGTGAAGAACCACCCTTTCCACAGTCGTCTTACATATTGATGGAACAGTATGAAAACTCCCCGGGGAACTCCCTGATAAACAAAAACCCTGTGTCAGCAGAGTAGCCTGCGCAGCGGCTCTCTTTGGCATCCCATGGCTAAACTGGCTTCCCCTGCTTTATCGTAGCGAAGAGCAGAACATAAAAGTCGTTCGCCCCGCGAGGTATCGGCAGAGGAGAGTTCCGTGTCACTCTTTTGATACTGCATTGAATTACTGTTTAAATGTTGTACAAAAAATATCTTTATTCGAAAAGATTTCATTAAAAATGTGAAATGTGAAAACGTTCAATGAAAGTGCATGCTGAATAAGTCACTGCAGGTCCCCGACCTCTTCCCAGAAAAAAGGAAAGTACTTTTTACCGTGTTTAGTAATCGATAGGTAACGCAAAGAGTTAAAAAGCTTTTTTCCTGAATCTTAAAGATTAATGAAACGGTGTTTCTTGTCTGTGGTGTCTAAGACTTATGATTTATTACATCGATTACTTTTATTGATCGTTGATTTTAGAACGTGTTCTACTGATGTCAAACGTTACTTACTTATTGAAACTTAACTATAAGCACTATCGTAGTCAGACTAAAATGGTTCGGGCTCAAAGGGACTCCACCAAATCGTTGACGGAGGGGGGCGGGAGACTACAAGAATGGAAGGGGAATATTTTCCAGTTGGGGGACTCGGGCGAAAATCTGAGGGGCAGTAGACTCACACTCCAACCTCCTCCCACCGCCCCCACCCCCACCACCAGAGCGTGATTGAGGACAAAGATTCACACAATAACTTGCACGTAGTCAAAGGGCAGAACCTTCTTAAGAAATTTCTTCCCCTAGAACTTTTTGAGAGAAACTATTCTACGTTTTGCCTTAATAACTCTAACATTTTCTGCCCACGCTCTAAAAATATGTCGCCCCTTGAAAGCTATTTCACCCCCTTATATTTCGCTCCTTGGAAGCTATCTTACCCCTCCCCCACCCCATTTAATATCTTCCTTGTTTAAGTATCTGGAACTCTTCTCACAAATGTTACAACTAGAGAAATTACTTTGCAAAAATTTCTGATCCACAGCATATTTCTTCGTAACCCTACTTGGCTGCAATCATTTCTATTTGCAAAGCTTTAACTCATGCTGTGAATAAGTTCCCTTAGATATATCACTGGAAAACAAAGGCAACCTGTGGCTTGCCACGTAGTTAAGTAAACTCCGAACCAAGCAATAGCTACGCGATGATAATTCCTTTACCCCCTAAGGTAATATATCATCAGTCAGCGGGTTTGACTTGAAGCTTAGAACACTGGCTGGATAACAGTTAATATAAAAATCCCTGAGCAATCTCAAAATCTTTCAAGCTACGGAATCACATTTTAAAGGGATACCGAACACATCAACATTACAGGAATGTTTTCGAACAGATATGGAAGGACTCGAATGCTTATTACAACGACTTGACAGTTAGGGTCTGTTGAACAAATCCAAGTTAAAGCAGGGAGCTGGTACGTAACAGGGAGCTGTTACGTAACAACTCCCTGGTTTAAGTTATTTTCACCTTCATGACTTAAGGACAGTGATACTGAGCCACTTTAGAATATACAGGTATTTGTAAAATCTTGGTTTATTTACTTCATTGGTTAATTGCTTTCATTTTAGTTAAACTGTTACGGTACGTAAGGAGGTTGAGTGGATAAATACTGTGACATTTATAGGGAAGTATTGCATTCCTTGTACAGAAATTTTCATATTTTTAAAACCAACATTTATAGATACAGAATATAGATAATTTAAAATAAGGCAGCACGATAGTTCCAAGAGATAAGGTTCTCACAGAACAGAAGGAAATTCGGTTATTTGTTTCTCAAAAGTAATTTGTTGGCTCAGGGTACACTAATTCAAATTGGGGGCGCTGCATTTTCCCTTCCAAAGTAAAAAAGGTGTAACTTAACTCAAGACAACAAATTCAAAAAGTAGCTGCTGAAAAAGTAGCTTCTTTTTCAGAGAGAGGGAGATAAAAAATTGGTCCCCATGATACACGATTCTAAATTTACTGAAGGTTACCCCAAGAAGTGTTGTGTGTCAAAGGAACAGTATGAAATAACGAGAATCGTACTCTAGAGATTTTTTCCAGCGATGAGAAAAAAAAACGTGGTCCCCTCAGCCGACAACTTTTTTTCTGGCCAAATTGCATTGATAACTACTGTACTAACACTGGTAGGTTCATAGTGTTTGATTAAAAGTCGTTAACCTCGTGTTGGGCAGTTAAAATTCTACCAAGTTTAACCTTAGGTCAGTACCTCCACTAATGAGACCAAGAAAAAAATGCATTCTGTTGCACTATCCAAATAACGCTTCAGTAGCCGGTACTAAGTTTAAATTGTTGAAGATCATTTTCGACTGAGTACACTAATGTGTATAAATTTAACGTTACTGCAATCGGACTCATCTGTTCAATATGGTACACTACATCACATTTCACTGATCTGCGCAAAACACCATGGAACAATAAGAGTGGCTTAATTATTTGAAGCTACGGTGCTGATTCAATTTTCCTTTTGTTTGTCACGTAGCTCACACTGTAATATCAAGTTAAGAACTTGCAATAAAACAACGCGTTTTTAATACATCAATTAGCAGTAACACATAGGGAGGGGTTTAACCAAACCAGGCGGGTAGCCAAGTAGGGGGTGAAGGGGAAATCCCCCCTCCTTGAGCATATTTTTGTATTTTTCATGATTTCTTTTGTGATATTGCTAGTAACCCAAGATGGAAAAATGTTTAGATGCAACTTACAAAACCTGGGAATGCCATTACCAGCGATCTAGGAGGCATTTCCTGCCAAAATTTTCTCGTACGCTTCCGTGCAACCTAGGGTGGGGCTACGCTTAAATAGTTTGCCTACAGGCGTCTCTCCCTCCTTGGCAAATTCCTTGCTACACGCCTGAATCTCACCCACCCCCCCGTCCTTAGGGTCCCCGAACTTCCAAGTCACCGCAAAACGCAAACATGTACAGCTGATATGCTATGATCCTCATTGATTATTTCTTGTGCCCCACCCCAACTTTCAAAAGTGCCGCTAATATCTCCCTTGTAAATGTTTCGTTTTGTCTTGAATTATTGATCCAGGGGTGTTTGGGGTATAACAACGTCATTGTTTAATCGGTTTTATTAAAAGAAGAATTAAATTTTGCCACAAACATACTCCATACTTGCCTGCACAGAAATTCGTTCTAGCTCTTCTTAGATTTGTAAAACACCTAATGTTTGTGACGCTAGAGATGAGAGAGCAAATTACCTTTGCTCGCAGGGCAATTGTAAATACTTTGAAAAGCTGTTCTCTGACTTTAAACAGTTCCGCCCATTAGTATGAAGCTTAATATGCACTTCACCCCAGTGAAACATACTCATTAATAACCTTCAACATTTTAATATAATTTAGTGCTTTAGTAATATATCGAACCAATGCTACCTATTAAAGTCAGGTTTAACTAAAAATCTGAGGAACATAAAACAGTTGAGGTAATCGCACTGCTGTACATCACACTTATACAATAAATACTTTCCTACCCTTCACAGATTAAAATTTAGTTGGTAGACCAAAATTTGTAAGAAAGACTGCTTCTTTAACCAAACTAACTTGAGAAAAGCTCATCTTCCGCTCCAATCTATCAGTGATAAAAAAGCACAAAGCCTGCTTGCTTCAAAAATCGACCGTTCGTCTAAAAATCACCTGCCGCCGTTGCAGTTTCATTACCTTCACCATTTTGGTTCCACGCAGTATCGAACCTACTCGGCGGATACAGGTGTTTTGAATGACTTCCCGTCAAAACGCCATAAGACATGCTCCAATGCGTTGACGCTTTTTAGGCGTTTGATTTAGTCTGCCTTATTTTAGTTTATTCTTCCTCGTGTTTTTCTTTCAAGACTTTTTTTTTAAAAATGCATCTTGGTTTTATTCAAAGATTGCTCAGAGTAAAGACTTGCTAAAGTCGCATTGCATATTTCCTTTAAACCGAAGTTCAAACCGTCTCATTTGCTATGGCCGCATTTCTTTGGCTCCCCTGGAGGAGGTTGCACGGCAACTTGCTCAAATCGTACCAAGTTCGTCTCAGCGCCATTTTCTCTATTTGAGGTTAATTATACAATAACAAACTGTCTAGTACAACCTTGGGGTTTTGTGTGATGACCGAACGCATGCGTTATCCCATGCGGATAATGAGAGGGCGCTCTTAGTTTTTACCCGGCAATTTCCACTGGAAGTATTCAGACATTGTAGTATCGGTTCCTTTGCGGGTGGATACAAGAATAACTTGCATTAAGGAAGCGCCGAGGGAAAAGAGGATACATTGGAAGCAGATATATTAGCCTGTCTATGATGTCTTCAATCGCAAATGGGTTTTACCCCCCCCCTCAACTCCCCCCACCTTGAGTTACGAACGAACTATTGGTACAGAAGTTCAATGACATGTTAAGAAAAGCTTGTCTCTATAAAGACGGCCCCTAAAATTAAACAGATTCTACCTCAAAAGCACATTCCATCAGAAAAAAGGAAAAAAGTACACAAGTACAAGCTTCTCTTTGCTTACATTTGGCGTTTTATGCCTTCTGACTGGTGGAGTGACATTGAATGTTTGTTCGTTTCATTTTAGTAAGGGGGGGGGGTAGAAATGGATATCGATGTCTAAGATACATGTTAAGTTCTGTTTTACAAAACTTTCAAAGAGGACAGTGGCCAGCCGGACTATGTAGATTGTTCTTTGTTTAAATTGTTTAAGTCATTGTTTTTTGTTTTTTTTTTTCAAAATGTCATTTTTTTCTTGATTAATCAAAAAATGTCACCTTTCTTACCTGCAGGCACTATGACTCTTTTGTCATTTCCGTCAGTGGCAGTTGTTTCCGGTTGGCGCGTTCGCTCACCCATATTCGTGGCATTCATTTGACCCGTGATCTCACTTCCGTAACTCTGTGGGCATGAGTATGGCGGGGCAGCTTGCGTCGGTTCTGTCATAGCGCCCCCTGTTATTGAACACGTCACCTGTGGCCTGCTGACAACTGTACTCATTGTAACAGAGTTGCCTATCTGTGGTCGTGGTTTTGTCACACTGCAGTCTAATGGAGATTCTGCGCCCATCCGACCTCCGGGGTGATGTTGGCTCATGGCTGGGCTGGGGGCTGTCGTGTCGTGGGCGGCATGTGTGGGGTCCAGTATTTCCTGTTTCATGATTGGCGTTTCTTGTTGGTAATTAGAGTTCCACCGACTAGGATCGTGTTGACCAGGTTGCACGACAGGCTGAGGAGATTGTGACGTCACTGGTATGGACTGAGAAGTAGAAAGTGGAAGTACTTTGCTTTTGTCATCTACTGGTTGTGGTGGTGGCGCTGTTACTGGTTTAATATCTTGATTGATGTATTCGCTGTTTTGAAAAAGGGACTGGTGGTCGTCAGAGACAAGTAGTGATTCCTGAAAGAAGAGAAAAACAAGATTAATTAATGCACTATTATGTTAAAGTGCGCAAGCGCAGGATTCTTATAGCCTGCAGGTAAAAGGGCCAGAAGCTGCCCTCCTTGCAAAACAGAGAGCTTCAGAATAACAGTTGTCCATGTAAGCAGGCTTTACCATAGCACACGTCAGATTTAGTAGAAGGTGGCTATCCAAACTTCTAGTCTTAAAGGATCGTCTGGTTATCATAACTTAAAAATTATCACAACGTCAATATTAATAAAAAAAAATCGGTTACTTATTAAATTTTTGAATGAGAACCAACCGCCAGTATGGTTATCCTTATCATGGCACACAAAATCAAACAAATTGCAAATAACTTCATACAAATACTGGTATCAGTTTTTAATATTCAGCAAACTAAAAACTTTGGATGTTTGTTTCTGTGTCTGTTGTGAGTTTTACGTAACATATTATTTCTACAATTGATTTTAATGTTTTATTTCATATTTTTAACAGATGCGAGCATATCTGGTTAGCTAATTAACAGCATCCGTTATTACTTGCTTAAATCTTTAATCCCAGCACAAGTTGTATTTACTAGACTGTATACAGCATGCTAACACGACTGACAAAATACAAATAAACTCGTAAATCAAGCACTTCCGTGATCTAATATCCAAAGGATCTTTAGAAGTTTTCAACAAGTAACATGGGGTACGGTGACTTCTTCTCATTGCGTGTACATTTAGGCTCACTAAGATTAGTAGCGGAGATACCCTTCGATGCATTTACTGCTTTGGTAAGTCTGTTCTGATTTGACAATGGGTGGCCCCACGTTCGTAGTTTTGGGGGCATTTCGGGACCCCTCCCTCCATATTGATTATGCTCAGCCCTGAACTTTCCACAGCAGTGGATTTCAATAATAAGCACACATGATAAGTTTGATAAGTTTTGACGTAAACATTGCTGGCTTAAACTTGAGCAACCAATAGCTTGCGTAGTGGCTCTCATTGGCTCTCCAACACGGGGCTACCGATGCCATAACCTGAACCGTGCAAAACTTCTTCCGCTAATTAATTTTACGCTAGGGACCAGTGTCAATCAGGATTTCGAATAGTTCATGCTATGGCAGGTGACCACAAAGCAAAACTTTACCGTACTAACTATGAATTCTTTCACAGTCTTGTAGGCCAAGGGACAGATGCACTTCACGAGCATCCCCCACAAATATTCGACCCAATATTTTTGGAAACGTTATGGTCTCATGAACACGAAACCTTTCGGTAACAGTAAATATTTTGGGTCTCACTCATTAACAATAGTTGCCAAAAGCAAAATGGCGGTAAAAATTATGAATATTTTGTATTAAATAATAATAAAGAAAATATTCTTAAAAATATTTTTGAGACATCTACTCTTAAAACCAATGTTAAATTTACAATATATTATAATAACAGGTATAATACAGTACGGTAATTCTTAAAAAAATATTTGTGAAAGTTGCTCTTTCTATTTGGTCATATTTTGAGCCAGGTAATTCAGACTCATTTTCAGAACATTTTGGTTGGAATTCAGGTCAATCAAGGTGGCGGAAGAAGCAAAACTGCCGCCAGTGGTATAATCACATAATTTATTAATAGTAAGGACAATAATCCTTAAAAATATTTTTTAACACATTTAAATCTAAATTACCTCCATATTCTTTAATATATTCTGAATGCATTTTTCTGAACAGTTTTGGCAGGATTCAAGTCAACGAAGATGGCGGAAATAGGAAATGGCTGCCCATAAAGCTATCATAATATATTGAAATAATGAGGATAATATTTATGGAAAACTTGTCTGACATAGTTGATCTTTCTATCCGGCCATGTTTTATGTCAATTTTATTTTATACAACACTTTTGTTGAATTTCACGTGAACCAAGATGGCGTAGAGAGCAAAATGGCTGCCTATGTAATAATTATAATGTATTTAAATAATGAGAATAATATTCAGGGAAAAATATGTTTCACACAGTTTCTTCTTATATCTGTCCACATGTTATGCCAAAATAATCACAACTTGTTTTTCAGAACATTTTTGTTGGAATTCAGGTTAACCAAGATGGTGGAAACAGCAACGGCTACCAATGAAACAATAAAAATACCGGTATATTATAATCTTAAAAAAATTAAAAATAATCTTTACAAATAGTTTTGACACAGGTGGTCTTAACGTATGTCCAAATTCTGTTGTAAACATTCAAAAATGTATTTTCTCAACATTTTTTCAGGATCCGGATTAACCTAAGTGGTGGAAAAACAAAATGGCTGCAAAGATAATGATGACAGTATATTGTAATAGTAAGAAAAATAACCATTACACTAGTTTGTTTTGATTGATATAAGCCGCCATATTGTTTTTCCGCCATATTGTATGATCTGAATTCCAACAAAAATGTTCTTAAATAACTTTTGATCATTTGGAATAAAATACGTCCAGATATTAAGAGCAACTGTGTCAAACGTATTTTTCATGAATATTTTTCTCATTTTTCAATATGTTATGGTAATTGTAAGAGCTGCCATTTTGATATTTCCGCCATCTTGATTGGTGTGGATCCTTCAAAAACTGTCCAGAAAAATACGTGTTATACTGTATATTTATTCCAGAATGAGGATCGGGTTTAGATTTAAATGTATTAAAAATATTTTTAAGGATTATTATCCTTATTATTATAATATATTGTTATTCAGTATTTGCGGCCATTTTGCTTTTTCCGCCATCTTAATTGACCTAGATTCCAACAACAGTGCTCTGAAAAATAAGATTGAATTATTTGACTCAACTTATGGGGAAACATAAACAGCAACTGTCACAAACATTTTTTTAAAGATTATTATCCCTGTTATTAAAATACAATGTAATTTTAACACTGGCTGCCATTTTGCTATTTCCGCCATCTTGCTTGACCCGGATCCTCCACAAAATCTCCAGAAAAATAATTTTTGAATACTAATTACAGAATATAGAAAGAGGTTAGGTTTTTACGACTTGATTTTGTTCAGGTGACCATAAGGTTTCAAAAATAATTGGGTCGGAGAGTTGTGGGGGTGTCCGTGAAGTGCCTCTGGCCCATTGCCTATTGTTTTCTTATTAAAATTTCGGGCTCCCCATATCTTCCATGGACCACTTTTGTGCGAGTCCTTGGCGAGCTGCCGCTTGAGAACCCAGGCCCCATTATTTGTTTAAGTTTGAAATTGCTGGCATGTATATGAAAATCTGGGCTGCTCAAGTATACAACTACGATGTAATGAGCCCTGTACAATCAGGCAATTCTGTCAGCATCAATAAAGAACTTTAAAAGCCATTTTTACGAATGTGGCGCCGTGACATCACAGATGTCCCATCACGCCCTGCACGTTTCTCGGAAAAATGTTTGTTTCTTCCAAATATCCTATTATAATGCTGTTCTGACTCAAACCCTCAAAACAGATAAATCTCCCTGCGTATTTTTGAAAGGAGCAAATTTAGTAGTCACCGAGAAATGCCTTTAACGTCAGTTTGAGAGAGGGAAGTTCATGTTATGTAAGTGCTCAGAATGTACCAACATGACGCTCTTAAACTTGCGACCAGAATATGTCAATGAAATATTTTTCCCGGAGGGGTGGGATGATTTACCCCCAGAACAAAAAAAAAACTATGTCGTCCGAAATAATTTAAACACTTTCCTCCAAATCTGTCCCCGAAGTAGGTGTTCCCGAACTAGTGGGATGGGGGCAGCTGTATCTCTTAAGCCCGTCCCCGCTTGTACACTAAGCATCTTGTGACAGGCGTTTCCATTTTTCCAAGTAGCCTACTGAAATAGAGTATCATCTCTCTTTTGCTCTCTTCAAATATTTATCTACACTTTGAGCTGATCTGCACCTCTTCTGGTATATGAAGGGATCATTCATTCTGTACATTTTATTTGCAAGTGCTATAGACGTGCTCTTACGTGGGTACTATGAGAGGGAACTTGGGGAGGGGAGGGGGTCCGACATTTGACGATTCAAGGTACTAAATTATATTCACTGACTTAAAACATTTTGGAAAAGCGCACACAGGATTTGGACAACCCCTTATATGATTTGTACGCTGTGGAAGTGATGAAAAAAGGAATAATCCCTTAATATTTCTTGCTCATTGATCTCTTAATCTTCAACTGCAGATCTTAAATTTCACAAATCCTGAAATTCATTAAAATAAAAACTGAGATTTCTTGTCAAGTTTACCCGACCATTTATGGAAAGGTTTAAGCGATAACATAATAGTATTAATAGGCTAAATTACTTTTTTTCCAAAGTCCAATCGACTTTCTGGCGAAGAGCCAAAGGGCGAAACCGACCGGTTACTCCAAAGGTAATTCTCCTCTCTTGGGCTAAAGCGTTTAAAAATTTTACTTTTTCAAAAGTCCCCTCTAATCTCTGGCGAAGAGCCATAGGGCGAAATCAAACATTACTCCCGAAAGAGTTCTGCTCCCCAAAGGAGCTACGTCCCCAAGGGACAACAAACTAAACTGACCAACCTCTCGACCCTCAGACCTCTACTTCATGGGTCTGTCATGCGTGGCCCGTTCTTGACTCGCTGAAAAGAACAGATACTACACACGATCTTAGCCAAAAAGTATATAAAAAATTAGCTTAATCTAGGAATTCTGGTGGAACTTTCATTCATTTCCTATGAGTGGTAGATTGAATAGTAAGTAAAGTTAAGACATAGACGTACTGCAGTGTGAACTTGAAGCAAGTAGAAGTGATCCCATCTCTTACGATGACAAACAATGCTGTATTATTGTTTAATTTTTTTTATTTTGTTTTTGGTTGTTGTTTTTCATTTTTTAACTTGAAGTAGATAAGGATATGAGTTTACCACAAAAGGAATGTTAATTATAGAATTAACATGCCCCTCATGTATCCACATTTATACGAAGTCATGACATTACGAAAAAATGAAACGTGACTTTTAAGTTTCAAGAATGAAATAACAATGTTGAAAGGCTGAGAGTATGATACGATGTCACCCAGTTTGCTTCAAGTTCACCGTTGGATGAAAATGTAATAATGGAATAATGGGAAAATGGCCACTATGAGACCGGCAAGTAAAGAACGATTCTAGGAATAATAAAATTTTTAAACCGTTGCTGTAATTAACAGCTGCAGTTATTAAGAGTGTCGTTTTCAAAACATTAATGGTCGTATTTAATTATTAAATTTTAAAAATTGCTTCAAAATAGTTATTTTGAGAACGGCAATTCATACACGATAAAATGTGAAATTAAAGTTTACGACACGGGTCCTACTAATTATAGCCCGGCTCGCCCGGCTCGCCAGGCGCTACCTAAACTTAGCCCGGCTATACATGAGTGTACATTATAGAAGCATTGTAAATGTACGTATTAAATGATGTACGATAAACTTGACTGCCTAAAGAACTTGGTGGCCGGAAAGTACCTTTTCAATGTTGTATTTTAAAGGCAAAAGTTTGATTTTACAGTATTAATCTTTACCAATCATAAATTTCAAAGATGTTCAGTGTAATTTCATTAAGCTCTCGGGCGTCCGCAGGATGGGGCAAGGGGCACTTGCCCCCCTTGAAAATCAAAAACTTGAAAAAAAAATCTTGAAGAAAGAAATAACTAAACCTTCAAGACTACTTCTGTCAAAAGTCGAAAATCTCGCACCATTTTGCATCTAGGCTCCTTGAAAAGGCAACTTTTCAAAGGGGAGGGACACCCCCTCCCCTTACACCCACCCCAGGCCAGCGACAATCCTACTTTGGTGAGACCCTCAAAGTGGTTACTCCAAGCAACGGGCCTGCTGACCTGATCAATTAAAAGTTTTGCCCCCCGGCTATGTCTGACAACATATAGCCTAAGTTAACATAAACAGTAATTGGGGGGTTGGAGGGGGGCAAATTTGTTTGTATAATATTACTATACGTGTGATTTACATACCAATTTGCTGTGACTAGGTTTGCTAAACAATTACTACGGCGGTTATTTTGTACGTACATGGATAGCCGGGCTAAGTTTAGGTACCGCCGGGCTAGCCGGGTGAGCCGGGCTATAATTAGTAGGACCGTACGACACACCTACTTTTACGATGGACTACTGTAGCCAGCCTTATTGTGGCAATGATCCGAATACAGCTGTAATACCGTGATAGCCATACAGACGAAATGAACGAACATTTTAACGTGATGTAGATTTCGTTTCTTTGTAACACCCCGAACAAATTTTAGCATATACGGTAACCCTCTCTTATCTGCCTTTGTTTCATTGGAAAGATATTGAAGAAAATAAAAGGATTCTAAGTTACGGAAGTACTTTTTTGCAAGTAAACTCGTGTAAAGACCTTCGGTGATGTACTAGTATGAACCTGATCATTATTAGAATTGTTACCAGACAATTTACTAAGCAACTGCACCCCTTTCACTTATTTCTATAACCTATGCGATAGCTTACTAGGAAATTTTCAACCAGTTATGCGGGTTGCTTTATGCGAAACGAACGAAAGTTGATTATTGTTTAGAGGAATATGTCGATAATAATAAACATGAATCATTAAACAGGTCGATCAATTAATTAAATTGCAAACCCTTCCTCTGAACAAAACGAAGAAGGAAGGTGAAATGAGCAAAACAACAAAGTACACCCCCCCCCCCTTGCTTTTCTAACTACGTCTTTCAGCATTTTCTGAGGATAAGTTTTCTACTACGTTCCTGTTAGCATCTTAGTTTTTCTCGCAACTTACCGATATCAGCACGTCAAGAGCTTGCTCTAAAAGCATTTTGTCGCCAAAGAATAAAACCTCCACCGGCCGAAAGGAGAAGGAAAAGGCCCCGAAAAGAAGAAACTTTATCGACTGGTTGGTTTAAATGTTGGACAAGTAAATTAACTTTGACAGCACCTCAATTCAAATCATGTATGAGTGTCCTTAGAACGTTTCGAATCAAAAATACCTCTCATCGATTGTACCAATCAGAAACCTTGTCATGTCACGCGAACGCTCCCTCGGGGCAAGCGTGTATCGAGTTAATATCCATTGTATTTTTTTCTTTTGTTGTGAGTGTGCTTTATTAGGACGTGTCGATAAGCTTTCAAGATAAACTGCCCAGTGTAAACTTTAGATAGTAGAGTTTGCCTTTGAAAATAACTGTGCGGTGTAGGTCTATTCGAGGCCAATTGTTGGACGTGGGGCGATTTAGATATGTGATTTACCGAATAATGGAAAACTTAAGATAGGTGTGTAGGCGGAAATGATGGCTTATGTTCTCGTGTGTTGAAAATGATTGTAATAGATTCCTTGGAATAGCAGCGATTCTTAGTGTGGGAGACTTGTTGTAACATGTAAAGTGTGAGTGGCTGGAGCGTTTGATAAGGAGCAGATGCTATACCAGAAGGCTTTTAGCTGAAATAAATAGCGAATGGATCCAGGCTTGTAAAATCTGGGCTCGTCTGTTTCTCAAGGTTCTTAATGAGGGCTTTGTATACACTCTGAATCCTTACCTTAAACTCGAAAATTCATTTCACTTTCTTTAGATACATTTTGCTAAAAAAAGTTTTCATACGGGTTGAAAGACGATGCTTTTCAGTTCTAACTTGAGGGGATCTGGACAAAATCATTTTTAAAAATTTTCTAGAAATGTATTCCAAACTTTAGACACTGATAAGCCAAAATTTAAAAGCACTCAGAGAAAGGAAACGGAATACTGAGAGAAAACATCTGCTGAGTAACATCTTCCAGGGAACCCAACCGTCTCACCTCTCCTTGTTATTTGTATGGGCACTGTGTGTGACAAACAAGGAGCTACGGTGTACCGGCAATTCTCACAAACTTAGAAAAACACTTCCACCCCCCCCCCCCCCCTTCATGTAAAATGAAGGTAGCATGCTTGTTTGCACTGCCGGTATTAAAAAAAATATTTTGACTTGCCTCGCTTACTTCATTCAAAAATTCAATGTATATACTTATCGCTTATGGCAATTTTCCACACCAAAATTTACTGCAGCTCTCGCTTGTGGTTTTTTCCTTTCCATCCTGATTCAGGATCATTGAGCAGTCAGTTCTCCTGTAGGGGCTCTTGTTTTGTGAAGCGAAACTTAAAGGGGAATTTTCATGATCCCAGACAGTTCCAATTCTCCCAACTATGCATCTTCTAGCTCCTCCCATAACTGTACGAAGCTCTTCCTTGTGCAAGAATAAACCTGTTTTATTGCTTAAGGCCATGTCCTGGTGAGCATACAAGGCTGTAAAATGTAATAAAAGTACTCTCTCTGCCTTGTGCGGAATGTGAGCTACTCTGCATCTTTCAAATTTTCAAACTGTGATGTCAATCAAAGAGCAGTCACCAACTGAGAATTTTGATATACATACACTAAAAATATACTTTGGGGTGATGACTGTCTGTCTTTAAGGTATATTGCTATGACAAAAATTAAACATACAGCGTCCTTATTTTTCACACAGATTTTTCACTATAAATATTTTTAACTTTTAGTGTTTAAGTACGTCTATGCTCTGTTCTGTGTCTTCTTTTTTGTGGAGCCACAAAATTTTCAAGAACCACTTCGGGCGGCACAAAAGTTGGCTACGTCACTGTTCAGGAACCCGACCCCAGGCTGGGAAAGAAACAACTACTTAACTAGCGCCCTAATCATGAAGGTACTTGAGCAGGTTTTAAACACACAACCGGTGTTATATAAGCAGGACCGTATAACCATGGGTATCTTCAAGGACATTTTAGGGGGTGATGGGCTGGGGAGGGGGAGGGGATAATGCCAGCGACACATGTAGCCAATGGTCCTCACAATTTCCACGACGACTTCCAAAAACACCTGTCCAGACGTCCTCAGAATGAATCTGTATAAGTTAATACACTTTAAAGACATACTGACCTCTTACACCATGTCGACACCAGGAATACACTAAACAGGTTACAGGCAAACTAACTTTGTAATATTGTTTGCGGAAATGTAAGTATTGTTATCCAAAAATATAGAAGAGAAGGTGGCCTTATACCTCTAAAACGTTACAACAATGTGACATGAAATTATTTTTAAGTGTCTGGAATCATCTACTGTACAAGAGGGGTATAGGAGGAGAAGGGGATTTGCACTACCATCATCCATTCATCAGGGTATAATTGGTATGCCTGTATGCAGAGAAGGGGTTTGATGACTGCACCTTATCTGTCAAAGATCTCTGATTTTGAAAGATAAATGACTACAAGTAAAGACTTTTTATTTCACCACTAGCTTAGCTGAAAGGGACAAACGGAGACGAGACGTTGGCTCCGGGGTGGGGTGGGGTACCTTTATTGGATTAGAACATTTTGGTCAATTGCAAAAGAAGGTATAAGGTTTGCTTTTAAGGGACCACAAACCCAAATGCCCGACGCGTCATTTTTTCCAGGACGGCGGTGTGGGGCAATTGCAATACTTCACCCTGACCCTAAACTGATCCCACTATTTAGGCTATATTCTTTATTTTATATGCGTTTTTAAATAACTCTCATTCTTTCTGGAAAGAGGATATTACACTCGAAGGCAAACATGCTAGCTGTGCCACTGCTCCGTTCATCAAGTACACTTTTTATATTCCACATTTTGGTTTTACGTAAAATTTTACACAGACCCTCGGACTTATGTATGATACTCTATACTGGCGGCCGGAAGTCATCTTCCCCGAAGGAAGCGAGTATATCTTAGATTAACGTTATTACCGCCCCCCCCCCCATACTTTAATTGTAGGATCCAGCTCTTCCAATCTCTCAAACTTGAGTGTGTCAATCGGTCAAGCTAGGGGACAAAATAACGTGTGAAAGAGCTTTTGTTCCGACAGCCTCCGAATGGTTTGTCGTAGACTGGTTCTCCTAGTGGAAAAGCTAGAAGGCTCGTTGGACAGAGGGGGTCGAGAATGGTGTCTGAGGTGCTTTGTATAGCAGGTAGATACCCACTGGCTTAACACTAAGTGTAGTAAAAAGCTTCAAAGGGGGACAACAGTCCATTTGATTTAGTTAAGGTGGGCACAGTAGCCCCCTGACTACATATAGAAATTCCGTCACATTTCGCTCGTCACTGGGGGTTGTTGATTGTCCTCTGATATTTAATATCCACCTGATTTTGACTAAGTATCCGTTTTCTACAGCGGATATATTAAGCGATATATTCATGCTTGTTCTAAAGACTTTACTTATGTTGTTGCCTGTATGTTTTAATGTGGACTTTTAGGACAAGCCTTGCGTTTTTGCAAACGCCTGTAACTTCGTGTTTATAATACATTTAAGCGTCACATGCAGAATTTCAAGGTATTCTATCATTCTAACCTGCGTAGCGACTCTGTTTTGCCACCGTACAGCCGTACGGGCTACCAACTTCGAGGCAATGGGCTGAACGAAAACCTTTCGCTGGCAAGTTAGGGAAGAGTAGAATAGCTTTCTTCTTTCCAAGTAACAGACGAACACAAAAGAACTATACCGAAGACTTTCAATTGTGGTCGATTGTGACGTCACAGTAAGTGATGACGTTGTACGGTTACAAAGCGTCACACTACATATCACTTAAAACTTCACTGTTATTGCTGTACAGTAAGGTGACAAATTGACCGGAAGTGATTCACATCGGACAACTGCAGTTGGCGATAAAGATATAGTGTAGGCCTACGTACCGATATTATTACTGTAAACTACTTCCTTGCAACTGAAACTAAAAGTCGGCAAAATTTTTCAACTTTGAAGAAAAACTGTTTTTAAACGCTAAAAATCAAAAACTTGAAGCTCATTGACAAGGTCCCTCTGTGCGGTCATCACAATGCCGAGTAATAAGTTGAATTAAGATTCCTTTCTTCTTGAACCTAAATCCGCATAAGAAACTGTAAATTGTACTTAGATGATAAGGGCAACTTTACTCGTGCAGAGAATGAAATTCCAAATGTCCCGACTGCAAACTTTTCAACCTACGGGGGTGAGGCGGGGAAGGGGGTTGTTGAAGCTTACTGTCAATCGTAATGAGTCATAAGTTCTCTGTGATGGCTCACAACCCGCCCCCCCCCCATTTTCTCTTCCTCCCCCATGTAACTTAAAGATACAATGACAGCACGTGACATATCGCGGCCCGACGGTAACACACAAAAGCTTGGGACCATGCATGGCTAGATAGCAGCGATCAATATGTCTTACATTGTTACCCGGCCTTAAAAGGCTGTTTCCAACAAAGACAAAACCATGCCCAAATGGCCCCACCTGAGTTATAAGCAGTCCGGTAAGGGCCAACGTAAACTCCGTTCCAGTGGCGTACACGGGGGAGGCCTTTGGGCCATGCCCCCTCATGCCGATTATTTTTAGTTCCTAAAAATAAGTAAATTTTTTAACACAAAATTTACTTCAAAAAGGTAACATATATGGCACCAGATTGCATAAGGACACCTAATTTTTCCAAAATTTACCGAGGGGAGGAGGACACCCCCTCCCCTTAGACCCTCCCCCAGGCCGGCGATCACACAACATACTGCATACCCCCCCCCCCTGAGAAAAATCCTGGGTACGCCACTGCTCGGTTCCTCCCTATATTTTGGTCCTAAGCTAATAAGGGACTCTTTTCGAGGAGATCTCCAAACTGTTTGTATTCGCAACCGATCACTTCCCAAAGCGGATTGCATACTATTTAGTCTTTCTCATTTGCCTACACAACAGGCATCACTTTCATCTTGCTCACCAAAGACGAAAAAGGCATACAAAGTAATTGAAAACAGCCCGCCGACTGCTCAGCATACAACTCTTTCACTTGAAGGGGATATTGTCTGGTGATCAAAGTGCGGGTAAACCCTGACTGTTTCTGCATTGCGCATAGGCCCCTATGAGCTACGTCAACACGGAAATTGACAAAAGCTTTGGCACAGATTATTCAAAAGAAGAAGAAAAAGCTTGACTCCGGAGAATTAGCCTACAAAAAATATTCAAAAGGTAACTTGTACCTTCAACTTTTTACGAACGTCATAATGAAATATGTACAAGTTTGTCAAACACGCTGTTTACCACTACATGCATACGTTTCTTTGTATCGTGTGTTTTCCAGGAAAAGTCATGCGGGCAGAGTCCGACGGCAGGCGGAAACCTGAAACCAGGGAGTTGCTATTTGACAAACAGCAACTCCCTGCTGAAACTACTACTCGCAGAGGAGTCACAACCCAGGGTGACAGTTAAACTTACGCTTGGCAAGAAACTCTCAGACAGCCACGCGGTATAGTGTGAGTGAGAACTCTCCTTAACGGCTTCAAGCATGGAAGCATGCCCCATGCTAATTACTCTGCTATACAATTTCAGTGTACTGATTGGGTTTACCAGTGACTTGCCCCTTTCACTCTGTTAGAAGCTCAGAATACTTCCGCTATAATACTTCCGTTATTTATCAACTTAGTAAAGTTGTATAAACAGCCAAGCCTGCGTAGCTGGTAGAGCACTACCGATAACTAAAGGAAATCAATGACAATGACAACTAGTTTACATTGCCTAGGAGGGTATGTGCATACACATAATAGGGAATGATTAAACTGTGGATAAGATTTTTGACCATTTTGATTTGGTGGAAGATTTTTTTTCCCGAATCTCTAGGCTTTTGACAAAAAATTTGCCATGCAGTCGGTATTTGTACAAATTTTGTCTGAATGTCTAACAAATTGTGCCCAAATTTTGGCGGGGTTGTTCAAAGGCGGGGGCACAATTCCCCTGTCCCACGTCTCATGTGCCTCGATGCTGTGTAACGTTTCTCATATGGATATGTAAATTAAACTGGAACACTTTGCGACATTACAAGTCGTTCTGTGGTGGGGCTTATAATAGGGTTTGAACTATGTTTTTCTTTTTGAGAAAACAGAACTTTGTAGAAGTGGAAAAGCGGAGGGGTAGGTTAACTTGGGTGTACAAAGAGCACAAAAAAATATCCCGGAATGCGCATATGAAAATCATTCTTTTACCTTCTCCAAGTTAAGAAGCTCCTTTGATACTCCGTTTCAACTGACTTTATATCTAGTAATGCCCAACTCAGCTTCACAATAAATTTCTCAGTGGAAGGGAGGAGTTTGGAGTTGGAAAGGTAAAAGCCTTGCATACCCCGTGAAGGTAAAGGCGGCCGGGTACCCAAAAGTTGTTTTCATCATATAATTTTACAGGATTTCAAAAATGTGGGTTAAGACACAACTTGTTCTATACGCACTATGCAGTAAAATAGTCATTTGCATATTTATAAGCAGCAATTTGCATATTGACTAGCAACGTATAATGAACAAATCTGGGAACGCGCTAGCTCTTGACAAAGCAGTATGCTAATAATAGTTTAAATTAAAGCTTGCAAAGAGCCCCACGGAGTATCAATGCCAGTTTTCTTTCCTATACTAACATTCCGTTACTTTTATTTGTAAACGATAAAATAAAACATTTGAAATATAAAAAGCACAAAGGATAAATTTGGTCAAAATTTGCAAACACTAAAAAAGTCACTCCCTGTGAAATATGAGTTCTGAACAGGGAGTTGCCCCTGACAACTCCTTGATCCAGAGTGGAAGCTTCTATACAGATGAAAAACTGACAGTATCATATTGCTTCGGGATTCTCCTTATCTAACCTTTAACGTCCCTCTGTGGTCTATTAGCCCCTCCCTTTCATTTCTGCACTTAAGAGGGCAGACCGAGGTACAGTAAAAGATCAGGGTAGAAACTTACACGTATGGACCACTACTTTTGGTCTTCCACTATTAACATGAAACCACACAGCGTTCTTCATATACATAGAAAGCACGCTTGTGTCCGGTGTTATTCGGGCCCATAACAACTAGTCCAACAAATTTCCTCACCATTTCCTTTCCCTAGAGAAGGCAATAAGGATCTAATCCGCTACACCAAGCTAGTGTAAGTAGCTTTGCTAATTTTCACAACTCTGCTACAAAGGTTATACTAAGAAATGTTCATCGTATAAAAATTACTTTTTCCAAAGTCCCCTCGACTCTCTGATGAAGAGCCTAAGAGCGAGGCAACCGTTACTCAACCAAAGTAGCCCGGCTCCCTAAAGGAGCTACGTACCCTGATGGGACACAAGATTAAACATGACCAACCTCTTGACCTTCAGACCAGTACATTATGGGCCTATCATGCGTGGCCCCGTTCTAGACTGACTGAAAAGATCAGATGCTATACACATGGTCTTAGCCAAAGGGCCGAGAAACATGATATTTATGTGTCACACCTAAAAATCATCTTTTTTCCAAAGTCACTATTTTCATGATACAGGGGTTGTCTTTTATACTGAACTTCATAGTGGAAGTTGTGATGTGCTAAAATACGGTGAATATTTTTGATAAAATTTTTCATAAAATTTTTGAAGACTTAAACTCTGGTTAATCGCTTGTAAACTAAATTGCCGTTTCTCCTCTCTTTGTTCTGTTTTTTTTTTTTTTTGGGGGGGGGGGGTGTGATCGATTGTGATGGTTAAAAACAAATGAAGAAAAGTTATAAGTTCTATGAATCGCTGTTTGCCTGTACGCCATCTGTTCTCCACCTGTTCTCCCAAAATATTGATTTCAAAGCAAAATAGAAAGATCTAAAACGAAAATTCTTCCCATGATTCTTTGCCAAGTGAATTTTTGGGGAAAACCTTCCGCCTCTTGTCTAATGTAGACCTATAAGCCTCTTTATTAGAACTTGTACAAATGATTCTTCCACAAAAAGAGCTGTTAATAACTTTGAAAGAAAAGAAGATAGAATAATTATGTCACCGGCAGTGAAAATATAAAGTTAAGAGAATGGCAAGCCAGCAAGGAAAGGGGTGACGCCTTCCCTTCAAGACTGTTACAAACCTGAAAAAAATTCCTGTTCTCTCTTTTCTCGGCTTTCCTCCTCCCCAAACCTCCCCCATTCCCCCTCCCCTCCCCTCCCCTGATGTCACGTTTAAAAAAATTAAAGTATTACATGATGGTGGTTTCTGTATTGAAATTTCTTCTTAATTTAGTTTGTGACACTGAAATCAGGAGCCAACAGACAGTTGGCTTTGCTCAAGTTTGCCCTTAGTAACAACTTGACGAACCCCTGTTCCCCCATCCGCCAGCCCTTTCCGAGTAAGGCGACAGCACTTTCACAGGAATATTCTTTAAGTACCGTATATACTCTGTGCAAAACTTTACCAATTTTCCGCCTACGATTTGGTCACCCAAAAGTATTCAGTTGTTACAACGATCCTCATGAGTTATCACGAACAATTTCAGCATGAAGAGACTTGCCATATTCTTCACATCAAGAGCACAATTTACTAATTTCCTACACTAACAGTTTAATGTTTAGGGATGATGATTCCTCAATTAATAGCGATGGGATTGCTAAGAAGGTAAAATGCACTGACAATTTCAAGGTGTTTCTTAAGAAAAAAACATTTTTAAGATACATGACACTTTTTTTTTGGCCTACTTTAATGTGGCATTTGCCGTAGATTTATATTCGTTATGTGCCACTGAGTAGGGCTCTTTTGCCCTCATGTATAACTTTTTGCACTGTACAACTTTTTCGTTATGATAATATTATAATTAACAGTATTAATTGACTCACCTGAACTAATTTCTTGAGGTAGTTAACGAAACGAATGTTTCAGCATCTTTTAATTTAAAAGTAACATTCTAAGGTCTTGTATTGCACCTACCCGCGGCCAGTTGCTTGGAGAAATTTTAATCCAACTAATAGTCCATGTTGATACTTCCTTGTGATTTTTAACTTTCCCTTTTTAGATGTTTTATTTACTTTAGATATTTCTCAAAATTCGCTCTCCGTCGACGATGTCAAGGTAAGTTTAATTGGCGACAAATTTCCCCGTTTGTAGAAACACGATCACACTTGAGGGACGGTAATGAGTTGAAAAGGGAAACAGATGTGGTGTAACAAGGTGATGTGAAGTTCGCAACAGGAGGCGTCTACGTAAATTGAATGATTAGTTTAAACTCTTTTAGAAGTGCTTTATTAAGAGGTCAAGGGTCAAAAGGGCTTCGGCTTTTACACGATGTAGTGTAACTCGATTATCCCAAGGGGGTGTCGATGAATTATTATTGGTGCTGTTAAGCAGGCAATGAAATGCGGATTAGGCCTAAGTGACAGGAATACTTCAAAAATTCACACCATATCATCCGTAATGTAGTTATTGTGACTTTGCATTAGATGAAAGTTCCTGTAATAGGAAAAGAACCCCACGCCAAGCACAGTTAAGTTTCATCTTCAATTCATTTTATCCTTTTTGTTTTACTGAGGTAATCATAATTCAGTTCGTTTTCATTGTAGCATCACATACCGCCCAATATTATATGCAAAACCTAAGTTGTCAGTCATGTAAATCACTATACTTCATTGCAAGTGACCCTCCGACTTATGATACAAGTAAAATGTTGCTTCTGTACAAATCTGCAACTATACCATAATATCAGTAGAATATAATTTTTATTTCTGGTAAACTAACTTTACATTCAACAGATGCGAATAGTTTCATTGCGTTTACATGTGGAGAAGACAGACAGTCAGTGGGGTAAGGGGTTCCCCACTTTCCTACTCTTCCCTTTTAACTTATAATTGTCTCTTTTTTGTCTCGAAAAATGATAAACTGCGCAAAACAAGAAAGGCTGATGAAGCTTTCGCCACGAGGGACCGGGACTACTAAACTTCCTGGTGGCAGACTTTTGACAACCCAGTATTTGCCCTCTGGTCTTCGTTACGTTAACAAGAAAACATCAATACTAAATTATTTTTCTCTTCCAACTGAAGTACTTCCCCAGCAGGGGATCAGCGGGCCTATTTTAGGGAGACCCTTCAGGAATTTCTCTTGGATTATTACATTATCCCTATACCAGTAGAGGAGTTGTTATTACTTTGTAGACATCAGTAAGTCAAGGTGCCTGGAAGACGAAAGGGACAGTCAAGGGGAAACCTGGATGTGCGCGGATAGTCAAGGGTCCTAACTTTCATCAGCCAATGGCCTGGGTAGTGCTTGTTGAATCTGCTACGGTATGCAACTGAGTACTGAATGGATGAAACAGGGGAAGGGGGAGGACAGGGTTTAGTTTGCCGGGTGCTGATATGTGGCCTAAAGCACCCGAAACACCCAGGCGGCTCACATGTCACATGATCTTGTTGAAACATTGGTATGAAAACACTTAGGGAGTGATCACCATATGCTATTAATAAACAACCTTTGACCTTAAAGAACAACCCCCAAAAAATCATCACACCTTTGACTAGTGTCCATTAATATATGGCAGATATCAATGGGCCGTTACAATAGCAAAAAACTGCAAAGCTAAATTCGACATTGTTATTAGCATACGCCTCTGAAAATACTGCCGTACTTTTTCATAAGGTATTTCCTGCTCGGATATCGAGAGCAATGATTGGCTTCCTGCATTCTTATCGACTGATCACAGAAACAGGAAGTTGTAAGCATCGTGACGACAATCTCTAAATTGAACTGAAATAGTGAGGAGTTGTGTGTTCTCATATAAGGTGAGAGGGATAATACTACTATGTTCAGTTATCTGCCTGAGTTGCGTACCTTGGAATTTAGCGATTGGGAAGAGAAGGAGGAGGGGTCTCAAATTCAAACTGGAAAGTGGAGCTGTTGCTTGATTAAGGGGATTAAGGGGACGGGGATAATCTCAGTCTTATATTTAGCTGCAGTATAGCCTGTAACGTACTTTGGATTTGAGGAAGGACGTGGGCAGGGGAAGGGCGAGGGGAAAGATGGAACAGGGGTTCCCCAAATTGAACTGAAATATTGTCCTTTTAGTGTTTGTAAATGTGGTAGGAGTGGGCCTAATTGTACAGGTTATCTACAACATAACTGAAGAATACCGGTACCTGCAACCAGAGAGGAGGGGGAGTAAGGGAAATGGGTGGATCTCTAAATTCATCTGAAACAGAGAGTCGTTGTTTTCGTATGATGGCAAAGTGGTAATCTCGATGTTATGCTTATCTCTCCGACGCCTGTAACTTAGTAATAAGCGCATATCCGGGGGTGGGGTGCAGTATTGGTTGAGCGGACTCCCGGGTTGAGAAAGAAGATTCGACAGTTGCTATTCTTTCTTATAGGTCGATAGGTCACTACACTTGGGGTTTGCTTTAACGTACCGTGGAACAAAACAATTGTGGAAATTTTTTTGGTCGTATGTTGATTTGCCATTCAGTTGTAAGGTACATTGTAGGGAACGGTGAAGTTTGGGATCTGTATATTAAACTGAGATACGAGGAATTGTTGTTCATACAGGAGACAGGGATAAATTAAAGAGAAAGGGAGGGGGATCTCTAGGTTGAACAGCGCGAAGTTGTTAGAAAGAGAGTGGGATCTCCAGGATGGATAGTGAGAAGTCGATGCCTATCATACAATGCAATGGGCATACTTTAACACTCATGTTTATCTGTAATGTAACTGTTCCCTAGTTAGGAATTCTAGGAGGGGGCTCCATATTGAACTGGAGCAGGAAATTAAGAACCTTTGTTTTAATAAGACGATCCAAATTTAGGAATGGGAAGTAGGATTTTCGAATTGAATTGGTGGATGAAATATTGTTACATTAAACATTTAAAACTGAAAGGCTGGGTTCGAGCCTACACAGTTAGGAATAGTGTATAGGCCCCAACGGTGTATAGGAGCACTAGGCGGTAACCTCATAGGATAATTATTTCTCAATCCCCATTTTCTCACATCCCTTATTTCAGACACATCGGCTAACAATCCAGCATCTCCCAACGACCCTCTGCCCTGAAAAGTTCGTTAAAGGCCATACAGGAGGGAGTTTCAGTTCTACTCTGTTAAATGCACCTCACACCCGGCAAGACAATGTACGAAAGGGAAAGAGATAGCCTAGCTCTAAGGGGCGAAAAAAAGTTTCAGGCGAGATTTACTAAAATGAGTTAAGTGATAATTTTTTATCTTCTAGGGGTAAAGATTTTCCCAGGGACCTCTCCCCCTCCTCCCCCTTGGTCACGGGCTTGCTCAGACCTGTAACCCACATTGTGTCTCTGAGGGAGATAAAAAACGGGTGTTTATAAAACCGTAACGTTTCAACAGGCATAAACTGCATAAATAAATGTTAAATCAATATAGGATTGCTGTCAAATTCTCAAATTGATGACTGGGAGGATCTCACCTTCACTTGATGGCAACATTGCGTTACAGACTGAGAAGGACACTCACCGCAACCACTAACCTCAACAATTGTGCAAAGTAATGAGGACCGAGGGGGTCCGTCTCCCCATCACAATGTCAAAAGAAAAACCTTTTTGTAAAGAACAATGCCACTTTGTGTAATGAAGCCCCCCAACCCATCATACCCATCATGACCTACAGTGACGGTCGGCAACTGATGAGCCACTACCCAATGTTTGGGCCGTGAAGAATTTTCAGAGGGTTGCAAGATTATTTCAGAAATCGGATAAAATAAAATATTTTATTTAACAATTTCATCCTTTAACTTTCTATGACAAGAACCGAACGAATGCAGAGTCTAAAATAGTTCATGAACAAACAGCAGCTTCGGCTGAAAATGAACACACTTCTTTTTGCAGCCTGTCAAGTTTGGTTGGATATTTAACCTCATGTCTTTATTATTCAAGTAATTTGCTGTCTGTTCAACACATACATACCGTAAACATTTCTTTTTTTTTCAAATAGGCCTAAGAAAAATCCAAGCAGGCAGGAATACATGTGGAAAATGATTACAAATCGTTGTTATTGTTGATGTGACGAAAAAGGGGGGGGGGCTGAGGCCGGGAAAGTCCTCCCCCCTTGGATCCGCGCCTGTAAACTTTCGCTGATAGGGCATGGACCCCAGCAGAAGACTCACCCTTAGTGCTCTTACAACAAGCCAGTGAGCCACAACTGAAAAAAAAGGCCGTGGCCGGCCCGACTTTAACCAATTAGTTAGAAACTGAGCCGTAAAACCTCATCTAACTCTAAGTCTCACAAGTAGCCTAGCCAGGGCTTTGCAGAGATGAGTGTTGGGGTTGTTCGACCGGTCCGAACCATTCTATTTTGTGCTGACAGCATACTTGATGCATCCAAGTTTTCCCCCTTTTCCAGAGCTTTTGTTCCCAGTCCGTTATGTTTCGCATTTGTTGATGCCACAAATGCTGACAAACTCATTGCTTTGATTATCGAGCCTCCCCCCCCCCGAACCCAACATAGCGGGCAAAAGGGTTTCCAAATTAATAAATGTTAGAAGCGAATCCCTCCGGAAATCTCTTTTGTAAAGACTTTGTCCTCAATGAATAAGGTCTCCTATCTTCAGACTCTGGATTTGCCCTTTCAAGTATATAAGATATTTGAGAAGGGTGGGGGGTGCTCATATATATATATATATATTATATATATATATATATATATATATATATATATATATATATATATATATATATATATATATATATATATATATATATATATATATGGACATTTTTGGTCGTGACTGGAATTTCTTTTGGGTCATGGTCTAAAACCGTTGCCGATAGCAGACCTACAGTACCCTCAAGAGCAAAGTATAGGGGTCTTTTTTACTTAGAGCGTTTTCTATTGCCATGTTAACGTCGCAGCTCAGGGGTACGAGATTTTAGTCAATGAGGTGGTTGGTAGATGGAAATACGGTACAGGTACGATCACACACCGGGGGCCATATAAATTTACAAAGAGTACTTAAGGACAAGGAGTTGCGGAGTCGGATTTACGCAGCGTATCTTGCTTATTTGGTATTCGCGAAAAGAAACGTATGTATAAAATACTGCGTGTTACTTTACGCATACTTTAGAATTTTCCAAAGTACAAAAATGTACTGAGGCACGATCAGCTTAATAGCTGTGCTGGGCGTAAGACCTCACGACTCACTGCACGTGTAACCACAGGCGGACGTTAGTGTCGTAACAATATAACAGTCAAGTTAATTAACTTAAAATGTGACAAAACAAAGATCCAACAAGATTGGCTCTTGCGCAGTTTATTGCAGTTACGCTGCGTACCTTTATGACAAGCGTCAATGCCGCTCAAGAAAGTTTGAAAGAAATGCGTACTTTGACTTAGTCAACAACTAACCCAAATATCAGTCAATCCCGCCCCAGAGATACGCTGCTTAAGTCCGACTTAACGTAACTTTTGAATTGAGATACGAGATAGTTTGACGGCCGTGCACAATGTCCTACATTACAGGGATGGTTTAACCCCTGAGTGACGTCGGTGAAAAACAACTATAGAATATGAGAAAGGTAGGGTACTATGCACAAGCATTCTGTACTGTACTGGCAGAGGAAGAGTTATTTGATTCAGAAATTTGATTCATGAAATTTGGGATAACAAAGAAAAACTGGTAGCCGACTCCCTCTTTTCTCTAAGACGGAGCAAAATATTAGTACAAGCGAAAATGTGCTCGCGGGGAAAAAGTTTCATGTAAAAAGTTGTGCCCTCCCCCATTTCTGAATGCTTCTTTTCAACATATATAGGTGAAACGTGCCTTCGTGTCGTTAGTTTCCAACTTCGCATCAAACATTCTTCCTCTAGATTTCGTTATGAAGACATAACCTGAATAAGGTATTAATATTTGAAGACTAGTGTACAATTCCAATCCATTATTAAACGCTAAAAACTCTTAAACTTCACTGCGGACTTGAACAAGCCGATTCTTTGTTTTCCCCCTGTATTTTTGTTACGGTAATACCATAATTCGTGCCACTTCATTTTCAATTGTATAAGGAAAGTTTACCGAGCATCCCTTTGGTACTTAAAAATAAATTTACGGTAAAAGTTTACTCCTTCAGATGTCTTGTTTTATTTTATTCTCTTCCTTTTTGGAGGGGTGGGGATGGGGCGGGTAGTTTTCACACCGTCATAAAAATGGGAAATTCCACGAATACTTCCCAATAGCTATAAATTTGCTCTTAAAATCAAAGCAAAGCAAAAAGTGACCTACTAAAGTTTACAGTTACTTCAAACAGCGTGTATTGATTATTTAAATCCAATTGTTAGAATAAGTTCAAGGACATATTCATAATTTCCGTCCATTAAATAACCACAGCAAACAGCATTTTATGTCAAACCTTGACAGAGCCTAAAATGGTAACATTAGGCGAAACAAGATCGTTGAAATTTTTTAGACATTAACGTCAATGGTATCGCCGTTAAGTCCAATACAACATTAACCTTTACTGCTCTCGAGGTGTATGTGACTTTAAAATGACATAAAATCCACCTCTCAACTGAAGTTTTTGAAATTGTTACAGCTTATATCTCACCACTTATTACCTGTAAACGTGAAAGGAGATCTGCATTCTGGATTGTACAAAAAAAAAAGAAAAAGAAAAACCTCAATAGGTCTCACAAAATCCACACCTTTGAATGATTGTACAAAGGACCCCTTCGGCGTACGGAGATTTTTGCTGGGGGAGGGGGGGGGGCAAATCATGTGGATATCGACCAAAGGCACTTGGATAATTTTATCGGACAGTACAGGGTTTTCTCGGACAAAAACTAGGGGGTTGAAGTTCCAACCCTCTGGCTGTCGAACGCTTATGAAAGCTTCATTACTCTCATGTGTTTAATTCCTCGATAAAAGTGCCAACAAACAGCTCATAAATAGAGTTGCCTAGAGTATCGTTCGAAGTATTAAATTTACTCTGGATATTATAAGCCTGCATAAGAATCCCTCATGACAACATGATCTGGGTAAACTATACACGTGTTCCTTTAAATCCGCTGTTTTCATTTGCATGAGGTACCGCTCGTGCGGATTTGTACTCAAATTGCAAACCATATTCCCAAATCGCAGTGCTCCCCCTCTTCCACCCCTCCCCCATCTGACCGGAGTGTGGACTAGTGTACAATTATTGACAAGGGCTGTAATGGCGATTGTACAGAGACAAAAGTGACTTATTCCATAACCCCCTCTCCCCTAACATAACAAAATCTTTGTCAAAATTAGAGACCTACATTTGATAACTTGGGGAGGGTAACTGCTCCTTGCCTCTAAGACGAGCCGCTACTGCTTTTAAATAGGTCATTCTATAAAATATTTCGAAGCTGCTTTACCGCTACATGCTATAAATCCACATACAATCTGTGCCACAAGCAGTGCTGTAGCGAGACCGGTCTCGAGACCGGAAATTGTCGGTCTCGAGTCTCTTTGCAAACAGTGTGTAAAGCCCGTTGAGAGGCCGGTCTAGGTCTCGGGCCCTCCAGTCTCGACTACAGCACTTGTCACAAGTGGATTCAACTTGTGTTAAAAAGCCATTTCTTGTTTTTTGTCTGCAAAGTTTGTTTTAGTGAGGCCTTACGAGTAACATCATAGACGATCTGGCGGCTGAGGCGATATGGTGATCGCCGAAAGGGCCCCTTGGTCCTGGGACAGATTGGGCAGGTTTAAATCAAGTTACGGATATGTAAACCCCTTCCTAGCGGGTCACTTAACTTTTTTCCGCCCCGCTTTTAATTTCCAGTCTGCCCACTGAGCAATGCAAATAATGAGACTCCTTGCGTTTTCCTAGTCTTACCACGAATGCCCCTTGAATGCACTTATACCCTAAAACGACTCGCATGTTACCAAATTTACCTAATTATGTAGTATACGCACTGATCATTCTTCATTTGAACAGATACAACTGTCGTATATAGGAATAGTGATAAGGGAGGAAAGGAGGCAGCTTATGAACACTTACACATAGGCCCCTATAAGTTATAAAATTCATTGAATGAAATAATGTACACTTATGTAGAAGGGTACTTTAAAAGAATGGACAAATACTTCTCATAAGTGGATAATGGAATATCATCAAATCACAACTACATGTTAACAGTCACCACATTGACGAAACTTCTGTCTTACTGGACACTGACGTAGGAAATGTATAAAAAGTAACACCAGCTGGCTTATACGAAATAATATTTACTCTTTCTATTAATCCAGATAATGTCATTCACACCCGATATATATTCTTCGGAGGTGTTTAACTTTCACTTAGACCTTCGGCCATAGTACTGAGTGTTTAACTTTCACCTAGCCCTTCGGCCATATCACTGAGTTTTCTTGATTTTTTCCAAGAAAGGAAGGGGAGGCAACTCACATTTGAGCCTTATCCTAACCCTGACGCTAATCTCAACTTTATTTTTTATTTTGTCGCGACTTTTTACAGAATTGTTTTGACAATTTACGGCATTTTTCCCAGGAAATGATTTCTCTGGCCGTTGAAACTTTGAAAAGAAAAACAATCAAAATGACACGCCTCTATTACTACACTCCAGTCTTTCAGTCTTTGATTCCTGCTTTGTGGTCATACTGGAATACTATATAGCGCCCTCATTATTTATTAAGTAACGGGCTTTCGAAGTGTGAAATCCGTTTAAATACAGGATACAGGTAAACATCGATAACTAAACATTTTGCCAATGGATTCTCGTCTCAAGCCATTTTTGGAGTCCATGATGACGCTAATTGAAATCCTTAAAATGCGAGCAGTAAAACAAATACTTGTAGTAAATACGTGTAGCCTACTCTTATTCATGTAAGTTATGCCAGTTTGCTTGCTCTGCATTGGTATCTATACCTATACTCAACTTGTATATAAGCCTCCTCTTATCGATAACCACAGCTTTAAGAATTAAAAATTAATGGGAATACAAAACACACTCATCATGATTGTCAATAGCTTCTCAAAATCTGTGTGTGAGAAAGGAAAGTGGGGGTAGGGGTTGGGGGGTGGGGGTGACCGTATGCTGCAGAACTAATGCGAACAGGATGCTAAGGGGATTTGGGTCACGGGTATTTTGATCATGCTCTGTCGTGTAAACCGAGGTAATTTCCCGCGCCCCTACTTAATAGGCATACATGGGAAAGGTTCTATAGCCCTCAGTTTCAGATGTGTGTGAATGAAAATGGCAGTTTTTACAATTTTCGGGTTGGATTTCATTAGATAATCCATTGTAAGTTATACAGAATAGTGCATATGTTTAATATGTAACTAGGGTTGTGGAAGAAAAGTGGAGAGGGCAAACGAAAAGATAATTCCCAACTTTCAGAAATGGGCACATGCATCCCGCCCCGCCCCGCCCCACACCACTCATGCAATCTCGCAGCCAAGGGGGGAGGGGGCTAGAAAAAATTCACTTCCCTGAATATACATATAAAAATGCCATTGCCTTATAATGCATTACAGTACATCTCACCCCCAAATATTCCCCCTCTCCCTCTGGAAACATATTTCACCTTCTTCAGTGCCTTGTCTGGCTACGGGCCTGCGCCCATAGTACTCATTAAAAGCCGTTGAATCTTACTAGCACTAGCAGTCGCCCTCACACTCGTGCTTATAATCAGCTCCATACACTTGTACTCATAATATTGTACGTAATCGTCAAGTCTGCCTTACTTCGTACAATAGTAGTACGATGTATATTTACTACTAAACAAGGAAATGAAACACTTCTACTTTATGATAAATACAGCCTCAGGTTATTATAGCAAGCTGTATTCAAAATTTATCGACAGTACATCACAAAAAATATGAACTGTTTTGCTTGCTTGATCTATTTTTAATATTGACAAATACTTAGAACGAGGCTCGTCTAATCCGTTTCTTTGAATAGCCATTGTAACTTTATTAGCAGTTATCAATCATCTAAGTTGGAACCGGTACTATAAGGTATAAACTATAAGAGAGGGGTATATTAATATTAAATAATACAAATTGTAAACCGTATGAAAAAAGTTACAATTTTTGATAAAAAAAATGACTTTGTGACCTAGAAACATTTCATTATTTATATATTATATACATAAATATTAACTTTAAAATTGTGGGAAAGTACGAGCGACATACAACAAAGTTTATACCACAATATTTGCTTTTGAAGGCAACAAAGAAATTCACGGCTGAGACATACTTCATATAGCACTGTAAGCGTCGGCCACATTAGGCTACCCGTTGCCGTGGAAACATGTTAATGATTAAAAGAAAGGTGACTTCCAACGTACGTAATTGTAGGCTACTGAATTATTGGAAAGAACACGATTGAAAATTTCTGTAACATTACAGAACGAAAAGAAAATAAAAAAAAAAAACATAAAACAAAAAACAAAACAACAACAAACGTGTTGTCAATTAGCTTAAAAGCTTGGTGCACTTTTCCTATACCGGTATTCGTTTTGTAAGATTTCCACTAGCTGGCCCTGACTGACATTTAGTATGGTTATAGTCATATTCTAGCACCGCCGAGCTTGTTGTATATGTCAAAACAGATTTTTAACAAGTCAAAACTCGTTTATCTCCCCGAAGCGGAGATGTGTTTGTTCCAATCTACGTGTGCCTTTTAAGCCCTATAAAACTAAAAAAATGTGCTCTCACCAAAACATAACCCCATTACCCCACAAGTCTATCACGTATGTAGAATTGCTACCCGTATACTGTGTGTTAAAATATGGCTATAGAACTCGGGGTCAATGGAACAATGTTGTAGAGCTGACTGCTAAGAGTTGCGCGCTTGCAAGCTAGAAAGAATTTTCGTTCCTTAAAGGACGGTTAGAGTCCCTGCACTTTCTTCATTGCTGTTTTACATCTACGTTACATGTCAAGTAGGGTTCAGACTCATGGGCAGTGATCACGGGGGGCAGGGGACATGTCCCCCTCAATATTTTTAGTGGGGGACATAATATCAAATGTCCCTCCAATATTAAAGGTATGCAGAAAAAATAAATGTTGTTACGCACATTTTTGATATGAATAATTGTGATGTTAGCCTATTAATGGAAGGTGGGGAGAAGTTTAGATCAGAAATATGTGATCTGTGTCCTCTAGAATGCACCTAATCGCTTGGCTCCCATAGGCTTCGCCCCTGGACCCCAACAGTGGACCTATGAAGGTCCCATGTAGCCCTGGCCGGAGGCGCAAAGTGTTCACTCAAGCAGGTGCCCCCAATAATTTTAACAGATCGCCTCTCCTGGGTTCAGTATTAGATATTTAGAAGGGTGTAAAAACTTGCGGCTCATTTTTCATCCCTGACAGCCTCAGTAAGGCTACTGCAAAATTTGTGTCATCTACACATTTCAGAATACTGTATTCCATGAAGATAATAGAAGATGGACATAACTGCTTGCCTGCTAAGCAGGATGTCTGGCTTTTCCTTAGGTAATATTCATGGAAAAGGGTTGTCTCCATTTAAGCATTCACTGTACGTTTACCAGTTCCCTAGGACATGTTGGAATTGAGGGCGCCCTTTCAGCTAACGGTTTCATCGAGTAAAGTATTTACAACACACTTTCCGGACACAGTAGTTCTACCATAACTTTCAGCAATGGAAGGCGCACCCCTCTTCATTCTTGATTCAGCTGTGAGGGCTGAATTTAATTTCAGCGAAGCACAGCTAAATCAAGAATGAAGTTATCACAAACAGTCTCATAGTTTCTTTTGCCCACTGCATGCAGTAAAATGTATCACATGCTTAGAAAACCTTTTTTTACATTGTTACGGAAAATTCGCCTATCACCTGCTGCAGCCGTAGTGCATGGCTGGGAACAAGGTGAGGGCCTAGGCAGGAGGTGACACGATGCGGAAAGAATAAAAAGTGGGGAAACGTTACTCGTTAGACCCTTTCACACAAGGCCTGGTACAGCGCGATAAGTTTTCCACATTCATCCACTAACCTCCTTGCGATATTTTGTGGGACCAGTGATAACATAGAATTACCATTTCGTTATATCACACGACGTACCGACCAATGGCATATCTCTGAGAGATGAAGTCGCCTGTAGCGGGGAGTTGCCACTAGTCGCGCACAGTGTGAAAGGTACACCGGCCTTGCTGAGGGATCGAAATACTAGCATAGCCACAGGAAGAGTGAGGGGGCAAGATATACCAACCCCCACTAATTTGACTGAGGGGGCCGAGATAACCACCACACAATACTTTAGGATAAGTTTCTCGGCATGTAAACAAATAGCTCGAAAGGAATTAAAAGTGAACAATGGTTAGTATATTTTCATTTTTTAACTATATGCGACAAAGTAACCTATTTTTAACAGTAATAAGGTGAATATAAATGAGTCAAAAAATCTTGGCGCCCCTCGCGCGCGAATGTACCCTTACAACTAACTATACTATAAGCAGTGGTGGCAGTAGGGCCCCAAATAAACATAGCACTTATTCAACAGTCCACAAATATACACAGCTTTAGGCTCATTGTTCTCTTGGACAGAGTATACGATTAGTTTTTGTATATATATATATATATATATATATATATATATATATATAATATATATATATATATATATATATATATATATATATATATATATATATATATTTAAATTTTGGATGCTTCATTACCTTTAAGAATCATTTTTCAGTGTCCTTTGCCCACAGCCATAGCAAGTCACCTCGTGCCCCATTAATATTTTTGGACAACTTACATGAAATGGATATTATTGTACCAAAGCCTCATGCAAACCCTACTATCATTAACCTAGTCCCTCTTCTCAATCCCCTTGCATCATCAAACTGACCGAAATTATTCTGGGTCGGTCAAGCCATGATATACAAAATATCAAACCGTCATATTTGTGGTCTGATAAGTATACATTGGGACATTCTGTTTGTGTGTCCCCCAATGATTCGTATTGTCTGTCCAGTAGCGTACTATGGGGAGCAATTCGCCCAGGGGATGAGCATTGGGAAGTGCAATACCACAGCTAAAATGTTCTCTAAAATCTAAATGATAAGAATTTCTAAACCATGTAATCTAGTGGATGCGACAAGATTGGGAGGGGCGCCCTTCTATCAGTTCTTTCTTTTAATTAACCCCAAAGACATTTAAAGGCAGTAGGCAGTCACCCCAAACAGAGTGAGTGTACCCTGTCACTCTAGTTCATGAATGGCCTATTTTGATCATGTGACAATATTGTTGTTAGTGAATTGTGGAATTCAAGGAGAATTTTGCCTTGCTTTACCTTTTGTTTGTAACAGTCATGTTCAAAACGTCTTCAGAGGTGCTTGTAATGCAATAAGAGGAGATTTCAAAGAGTTTCCTGATTTTTCAAAGAAACTATTGGGGCGACTGCCTACATCCTTTAAGCGATATCTTTCTGTATGGGGCAGAGTGAGAAGTGTTTTCACTTAAGTAATAAATCATTTTGAATCATTTCTATTCTTTTTTACTATCGCAAGTAGTTCGCAAACTATCCAAATTCTCATAAATCCCCCAAAAAGCTATCAAAAATTTTGCGCGCTTCTCGCGCTTCACCTTCACTTCTTTCTTTTGTATCTTTAATACCGTCTCAAACGTATTCTCTTTTTTCAACCATAAGGGGATTACATTTTACAACAATTCTAATGCAAAATTTCTGCTTGCTTTGCCCGCACTTCTCACAGTTCCCCCCACCCTCGTGCCCAACGACCATTATTAGTAAGATAATAGAGTTATTCTGGGGAAAACTGTTTACCGACATCTAGAGTTACAATTCCAATCTCAGGCTTACTTCAAGAGGGGGTAATGATAATCATACATCATGAGCTACATTTGTAGCCCAATAAAAACCATCGGAATTACACTACTCGTCGTTACACAAGCTTATTTAAAGGTCATTAACTTATTAATAATACATTTCCAGAGAAAGATCATTATGAAACATACCGGGTACTTATCAGTCTTCTACCCCTTTTCCTAAGTCTATACTCTCCTTTGGCTCACTCTGGATTTAAAGCTGTTCGACTGGACCCTCTTTCACAGTTAGTAAATATTTGATTTTGTGAAGTAGTTCGTGTGCCCCTCTAGTGTTATCTGAATTTAAGTTAAAAGCTCCATGCTGGTGTTCCACTATTTTAATCCCTTTGAACTTCCAGGAAGCAATATGCCTGTCTCAGGTGCAAAGTTGAGGGCGCCCTGCCACAGCTAAAATATTGCTAAATGATAAGAATTATTAAGACTGCTATCAGTTCAAAAGCTTTGCAAAAGATAGCACCGTTTTGCATCTAAACCACCTTAAATGAACAAAACATTCTCAAAAGGGAGGGAGACACACCTTCGATTACACCCTTCCCCCAGGACGGCACCTCGGCAAGAGATGACAAATGATCCCCTGATGTCAGCTCTCGTAGGTACGCAAATATACAGTGTAGGCTGGCTCTCTGGGTTTGCGACATCATGTGTTCCCCAGTTACCAATTTCCGGAGGAGCCACTGATATAATCAGTTCAAAATTTTGCCAAAGAGAACACCATTTTGCATCTAAACCACCTTATACATGAACAAAACTTTCTTGAAGGGGAGGAGGATATCCCACCATATAGACCTTGTTTGTTTCCGGACATGACCATCTGTGCCAGTGTTTCCACAGAGTTATATATGGAAAAAGACACAAGAAGTTTATGTCTGTCTGAATATAAAAATTTGTATCACACTAGAATTGGCTGCCTAACCGGAACTTTTTGATGGAATTTTTTCTTGTAAAAGAAATTTCCGACATCAAATCAGTTTCTGCATAGATAATGATTTAGCCCCATCAAACACGAAAGCCAATGTAAATTCGTAAATAAAAAATGAAAGTCGAGCCACGGTGCCACGTTAATTCCCCCCCCCCCCCCATCACCACCAGACTAGTATGGTAAGATACTTAGAATAGAATCTGCTTAACATTACATTTTTATATTCAGATGATCATTGCCCTTTTTCTTTTGTTTTCTTTTTTGTCACAACTCATCACATTTTCACCAAACCAGACCTGTAACCTAATCGTTGTGGATGTTGAGAGTAGACCCCGTAACACTGTACGTCCATGAAAGGACGAAGCAACCGGTGGCGCTATTACCATTCCAGTGTAAATTGCAACAGAAATCTCCCCTCATTTAAAAACAGCGACCTCCTTTAACACGCCTTACCAGTACGGAAGTAACTGCGTTCCATAATTGTTAAGGAAGGATTCAAGGAAGTAATAACGGGCCATCACGCTCTTCCTCGAAGAGTAGAACAAATAAATTATGAATTAATCAGAGATGTAGAACATGGATACAAGTATGGTATATAGGCCGACATATATGAAAACTTCCTGCATAGATAGTAATACAGGCTACTCTACAAGCTCATCAAGGATATTAATTATAATCATTTGGATTTGTGACCAGTGTTTTTGTTCGTTGCTGGCAGTCTTTCCATTTATTACAATGATGTCCAGTAGTATTGAAACACTCAAAACAACCGTCATTTTAAGTATACTGATACTAACAGTCATACGTATGCGGAGCACATACTCGTTCTCACCTAAGCGTGTCTACCGATTCTGATATTCGTGAGGATAAATTTGTACAATTCATAATACTTAACGATTTAGAAAGTTAAGCACTACTGTTTGTACAAAGTATCGTCTTTGAAAACCCATGTGTATGGAAAGACTTTTTATCAGAAGGACGGAAGATGTTTCCCTTTAAAATTTAAAAAACTCTGTAATTGACAAATAATCATGACATTAATATTGACATGAAGAACAATGTTTACCCTGTAATCAAAAACTCGTTAGAAGGGAGGGGTTGAGGGGGAGGGGAGACCGGGATCGAGGGGGGGGGGGATTCCACCTCGTAGACCTGAGGGAACGATTTGTCCACTTTCAAAAAGATTGAAACAAACAGTCTACCATTATATACGTAAACTGGAAAACATATCGAAAAGGGGAGCGGGTGTTTGCCCTGACATTAGGAAACAGTCATAACATAAATGTTACCCTGAAGAGCGAAATTTTTGTCCCGAAATCACCATTTTTTTTTGCTTAGGGAGGCCGCCGCACCCCAGACGTTCAGTCCCATACCCCTATACTCACCATCAGACTCAGTAAACTTGATCTAGTACAGTACTTTATGGAATTGCACTTACACCTCAAGTGTAACTGTTATCTCTACCTTTTGTGCATGCAACGATACTGTAAATATTTAAACACGACTGACTTTTTAAAACTACTATCGCATTACAACTGTTACCCCTAATAGCTAATGCGACTTTTACACATACGGGGCATAAAAGTGCTCTTATATTGAAGCAGAGTTTAATCTGTTTAAGTTATGCTACATTCATTCATTTTTTTTTATTGTGTAGGCTACATTTCGAATGTTAGAAGTTAAGGGAGTTTCCCATGTTAAACTTGTTAGCTTTGCTTATCTTTCGTAAATTATTTTCTTCCAATATTAAAAAAGAACAAAATAGACGGTTCATCTATTCTTAGTCTGTGCAAGGTATTCCGCGTTCACTTACTTGAGCCCAATGCCAGCTTGCCAATTTTATGAGACATGTCAGCGATTTTTTGAAAGGTGGGAGTTTTTGTGTAGAGAAATTCAAAAAATCTACTCATTAAAGGTACGAACCGGAGTCTTTCCATACATTTGATTAGATTTGGTTAAAAACTGCTAAATTTGGCTGACCAAGTTTTTTAGTTCCCTTCATCTTTGAGTTTAATCTGTAGCCATGTATTTTACAAGGTACCGGTTAGGGCCCTTAATGACTAGATTTTCATCCAATAATCATATACAGAGCTTTTTCGGCAGAGTGAAGGATCCACCATAGGACCCTTTATTGATATAATAGGTTTTGAAAGAAAATTGGCCCGGTTACATAATAAAAATTTAGGAGGCCTGATGTCCCATTTCCCATGGTTGCACGACCTGGTGGGGGCCAGTAAGGAGGGGAGACCAGATAAAAGAGTATCTGGATAAAAAAATGGACTGATAATTTTATGTTCAGTTTTATGGCTTTTGTTTGTGTGCACAGCGGTTATGGGTATAAGCGACGGCGGGAGGGTGCTAGGGGTTGCCTGAGGAGTTCGGGAAACCTCTTTCCTCTCACAGCTTTTTAGAAACTTTCAAGGTTAACACAGGCTTTTCTCGGGCAAAACCGATCAGCAAGCCCCCCCCCCCCCAACATATTCCGCTTGCCCTTAGAGAGCTACACCTCTGCAAAGTTCGTTCAGGGAGTATCCTAGCTAAAGGGTAAGCCTGTGTCAAATGCAATCTCTCGTACTTGAATTATCAGTCTCCCGAACTAATTAATGCAGACTTCTTTTTAATGTTGTTACAAAAACATTTCTTAATTTAGATAAATTTAAGCAAGATAATTCCTCGTTTGCTCTTCGATTTGCAGCATTAAGACTCTAAAATATTAACACATTACCTATAACCCAAATAAGAGCAAAAACTGAACAATCAAATATTATTTTTTAACCCTAAAAATAGGTTTGGGTGGGTGCTAGTGTCCTTCAAGACTAACTATACGTTCAAACCGAAAGTGACATTCGACAATGATTACGATTCCATACGAACTAACAGGCGGAGGAAGTAAGCTTTCTCCCCCTCTATCAACAGCCGGTGTGGGTGGATGGAGGTGGTCAACGGGTAAAATTACGGCTGGGTTGGTTGGGGGTGGGCTGAGAAAAGGAAATCTGAAGTATTCTCCCTAGTATACCAGTTATTCAAAACAGACTGCAAGCCTCATCAAAAGTTTGTTGAAATTGTTTCCTGACTTTATGTAGCCTTTTGCTTATTTCATATCCTTTATTTTGGTCTCTTTTGCATTAATCCATAAAATTTAGTTTTTTAACGGTACTTTTCTATTTTATCATGACAGGAAGCATTATTCAATTTTTGCTATACAGTAGTCAATTATGACAACTTAACACGGGAGTCGGGCACTCGGGAGATTAACGAGTTCGACATTCGAGAATTACAATGCACGCCGGGAAACCTGTACTAATACACCGATTTGGAGTTTTTCTCCCTTTTGTCTCATTCATAAACCAGTTTCGGGTGGCTCTTTCTTCTCTATCTACAATGAAGCGTCAATCCTTTAATCTCTTTCAGTCCAAGCAAGATACATTTGTCGTACTTCTAAAAGGTCATCGTTTTCAAATGCCAATCACTTAGCCCGCACTTTACATTGAAAATCACGATTTTAATACAAAAATTGTGTGTACTAGTACAAATCCTATTCACTAAAAACCTAAACTAGTCAGGATGGTGCCTCTCCCGACTAATTTGACTGACTAGCGTAAAAATTAGTCAGTGGATTAGTCAGTGATCACAAACTAGTCAGTTGATTAGTCGGTGTCACACGGACAAATTCTCTGACTAGTTTGTGATCACTGGCTAATCCACCGACTAATTTTTACGCTAGTCAGTCAAATTAGTCGGGAGAGGCACCATCCTGACTTTAGGTTTTCAGTGTTATAGGCAGTTGATTCAGCAAAAATGGAGTCCTTCCCGGCATGCATCGTGCGTGTGTTAAGTCGAACTAGCTTGTTACGAGGTTTACCTCCAGAAGCAAGGTTACGCTTGTGTAATAATTTACACCCATCAGCAAGATTAAATAAGATGAAAGCAATAATTAAAATTTTCGGTGTTATCCCCTGTTCGTCTCCTTACCCAGTTTGTATCAAAGAAGAAAAGAAATCAACTGTCGATACTTAACTTGGAATGCGTTATGGAACCTTTTTCCAGAGAAAGTATAATTATGATTTTGAAGTATTTGAATATGTAAAGTGAAAGCTTTTCCAAGTACTCCCTACATGTAATTTATTAGCCAATTTAGACCTAAGGAACAGGGTTGCAAAGTGTGTTCCTTTGTGGAAAAGAATAGGTTAGGAAATAAGGGGAGGGGGGGGGGAGGGCTTACACTCCTAGTAAGTCTACAGGTATGGAAAAATAGTCGAACAAGTCGTATCGTGCCTTGTCATGATATGTCAATTACTTCGGGTATATCCTAAAAATATGCATATTGGTGTATCATTGTATAATACGTTATAGATTCTTCATTGTTAAGAAACACATACATAATTTTTGTGGCGGCAAGAAATCAATTCGTTCATCTATGACAACCTGTGTAACGGACTCACTACTTGGTGATGCATTGCCTACGCTTATTGTCTGTTTTTGATACCTTATCATTCCATTGTGTGAGTGGGGTTTCATGTTACCAGTCGCATAGCCTAAGGTTGTTTCAATTTCAAGTGGATATAGAATGTATTCCTGACCAAGATGTTTGTGTCTATAATTATGTCTTTGAAATCACTTCCCTGTACACCCGTAAGTAAAACTATAAAGGGAAATAGTTGCTCATTTTAGGGACCCTAAATCGCCATATTTACACCATGATATCATGTGGGAAAATATCAAACTTTATTCGACACATTCGACCTAGTCTAAATCATACTCCAAATTGCGTGGAATCAGATTGTGTTTCCACAAAATGACATCTAAATCATTTTCAAACTATTTTTTGACCACGGCAATGTAAGACTATCGAAGCATAAGTTATGGGAGAGGAGGGGAAAAGAGGATGGGGGTAAGTATTGAGTGGTAATGTTTTGATGTTGAGGGGAGGACAGAGATGGCTGTTGGGAGAGCTTTGAATACTCCGGAGTAAGACTATTTAATGCAAGGTATACTGCCACTTAATATGACGACTAAGTTTACTTTACATTAAGATCCCACCTTTCACTATGCTTAAAAAAATTGATGAATGCAACCTGAACCCCCCCCCCCGACAACCCCCATCGGGACATTTCCGTTCTGGATAATTCCCCCTGGGCGACTGTCAACCATGAACCCACAGACAACTATCCCCATCGAATAATTAACAATCGTTTAGAGTGAAATTTGTCGGGAGAGAAGTCGTCCGAATGGGAGTTGTTCAGAGGGGGTGGGCAGTGGGCCATTTGGGTGGGTATTGGCCGGGGGGGGGGGATTGTCCAGCAACCGGTTACACAGTAACAGAACTTGTGAAACTTTGAGAAGAGGCTGTTTTCACAAACATGAAGCATAAGATAAAGGTTTAGAAATATGAAAATGATCAAAGGTTGGAACTGTGAATTCTTCATAACTTTAGAAACTTTTATAAACAGATCATTTTTACCAAGGCCTACTACCGATTCCGTCTTTTTAGACCTAAGTCGAAACCGCACTATTACCGCTATTGTAAGACAGGCCTTAGGGTCATTCTGCATGCATTTAATTGTATGGATCTCCTAAATGCGTTTTAAAGCCAGCTGCACCTCGTCAGTTCTTCCTTTATTTTGATAGACTGTTATCAGCTCTGAGATTCACCAAAAACGACCCACTACGGAAGGAAGAGACTCGTCCGGTGTATCCGGCTATTGTACAGCTATGCCTGGTTACTACCCATATTCGTCATTCTTTGGTATCGTTTGTGGCACGTAAAAGCGATTCCACCCAAACACACTATTGCTTTACAATACGTTTAAACGAGCAGTGCATGCAGATTTTGATCTGCTCCGATAAAACCACACTTTGATCACTTTAGGTGATTTTTTGGCGGGAAATTCTTTGTATAGCCTTATATAAAAACCTACATTTGTATTTGGTTAAGATTTGTATGTGAAGGGCGAATTGTACCACATGGTACCCTAATTTGTCACTTTGACGGCATTTCACACAATACTATGTATGGTAGACAGGCTTAATTAAAGGGAAAATGCAGCTATCCCAAATTGAAGTGGATACCCTGGTACCCTTATTCAAGAGTGGATTTTTCTAATTATGTGACAATACCTTAGTAACCGTGCCACATTTTGTAATTCATGCAAAATAACTTTTTAGTCTACCTTTAAAGTCTATCTTTAATATTTATGCTCTGAACGTACACGAAAGGTACGAAGTAACAGGCCTATAAAATGATTTGTAAGGTTAGCAGATGTGGTAGGCTACAGTAACTTTCAGATGACTATTAATATCTTTTATATAACACCTTAGTAATTCCTCTACATCTGATTGGAGGATTGGTGGTACCATGCCATGAGTAATTCGGCACTAACCCACAGTCATGGGTTAGTGCAGATTAACCCACGGCGTGACGTCAACTATCAATGCGTTACATACAATCAAATTTTGACCAAGATCTATTTAGGATGGTAGGTGTTATACAAAACAATTAATGAATGTTTGCAATTCATGCAATGGTATAAATAATTTCATTCGTTGAAAGATTGAACCTTCTATTCAACTCGGCTTCGCCTCGTTGAATAGAACTGACGTGCAACTCATAAAATTATTCATACTATCGCACTCATAAATATTCATTATTTGTATATTAATCTGCAGCTTTATGGGCTTATTTATTGTTTTGAAATGTGAGTTATTTCCTTCCTGTTTGCAAGAGAAAGTGTTACGTTTCATCACTTAAAGAATAGACAACACCAGAAAAATTAAAATGAATCTATTAATTTTGCCATATCGCACTATTGTTTTCAAAGACACAGAATATTGAGGCAAGACCTTTGGGAATTAAAAAGCAGTTACATTCGCCGTACAAATTCAGGTCCGTCTGAAAGCAAGAAGAAATTTTCTCGCCAATAAGGCTGTTGTTATAGAATCCCCTCTCTAAGAATGGCTAGGTCAAATGAGCGGGAAATTATTATTTCTTTTTTTTCAAAAACGAATAGCTAAGTAGCTTTCGAGTACTATTTCCTATTGGAGGAGCGGGGGGGGGGGGGGACAAGGGGCTATCTGAGATAATGTTTTGGAACATGTGACAACACAATGACCATATACGCATAGCTCAAAATGAAACACGCCCCCATTTTCCACATTTTCCTTCTCTCATCTTCGTGGTTCGTGGTTTAATCGGTTCTACAATTATTCTAGTCCTGCACTAGGATTCTGTATTCTATTTAAAATGAGCCAGTCAAATGAGTAAGGAAAGAATGTAAGTTATTAATGTTGGAATCGGTAAGGACACATGAAGAATGGTTGAACTGAAATCAGTATTCGATATAATTATATACCGAAATTCATCATATTGTTCTCGGTATCGGTATTGTTATAACTGATATGAATTTTCAACGTAACATCAGGGACGTGTTAGGAAGAAGATACAGCGATCAAATTTGTCAGACAACCACATGTACTTGAGAAGGATTTTATTCTTTTTCAGGCACCGCCATTTGATTGACAGGTCTCTTTGTTCCTATTGTTAAATCTCTGTGAACTACACCCTTTTAAGGATGATCGCCTTTTAAGGATGATTGCCAAGCTTTAGTCAGGATTTTCAGAAAAACGACTCTCAACAAACGTTTAAATCGTGTACCTTAATTATGCCCCTACGATTTTAATTCGTCATCACGATGGAAACATTGTTAAAACCTACACCATTTCTCTCAGTTTTTAGCAAGTTTCCACATCATTACGAAACATACTCGAAAAATAATTTGTGAAGAAAATCTTCCCTAAATTTATATGTAATGATATTTAATGTGACGAATAACGACGAAAGGTTAACATGATTTTACATTATTGCATTACAGCGGGAAACGAAAAGTCAACGAGTTCAACGTTAGGGGTGTGCCTTCTCGTTGTCATTTTGACAATGCATCACTGATCCTAGTTGATCTAGGTATTGGGATAAAAAATTTTGAGAAGAAAAGAAAGATTACAGTCGGAAACAAACATTACTTCATAGAGAGTAAGGAACGTTGGAATCTCCTTCCTAACAGCTCCCTGACAACATCCAATTTCAGTAAAACGAAACGACTTTACGATACATTACAAATATGGAGCAATTTATTACGCACAAATATGTGACATAAACAGCACTGCTTTTGTGTTCACCCGCACTATCTTTCTTAGAGGGAAATACTGCGTTTGTCGTATATTTAAGACCAATAGCCCTGTTTACAGATACAGAATGATATTAATTCAAAATAAGGCAGGACAGCAGATTTCTTTTCAAGAAACAAGGTGCTCACAGAAAGAAATGCAGGTATTTGTTACTCAAAAGTAATCTATTGGCGAAATGTTAAAAAATTTAAATGATGCAACCTCCGTAAGAACTGTAATACATAATATTTTGAGGAGATAAAAGTATTGCTGGAGTTTAAAGGTGAGACTGAATGGTTTTATAATAGTAAATTAAGCTATTTTCTAATTGTATGTCACGTTGGTGCATTTTAAACGAAATATTTCCTTTTAACATATAGTTATTGAATGGATATCTTCTACCCGATGTTGGGATTTAAAGTAACCTTCATCAGTGACTACCCAAATGCGGGTCCGACATTACTATGCAGCAACAAGTGTGCCAAGACAATGGTGCTTCTTTAGCCACTTATTTATGGTAGTGCAGGCCTAAGCACAATCCAACTTGTATTTTGCTTACCGTACTGTTCCATAGCTAGGTGAAATAATCACAAACCATAAACAGAGCAACTTCTTATGACCAATTGATCAACGGACTGACCGACCACTGACAGACCGACCGACCAATCGACAGACAGAGACAAGTTACTTCTTTTGCCAAGGATCGGATGATTCAATACATAGTAAAATTTGGTTCATGTTTTTACCGGTTCTCGACTAGAAGTTTTTAGGGAATAAATCTTTCATGTCTTTTGGGATGTCTTCACCGATTGTTCCTGCCACAAGCTCCTCTCTGTTTTGATGACATTTTGGAGACTAAGCTTTCATTACATAATTGTGTCCAGAATCCTGCTGTGGGCGTGCACCGTTAAAAGCACCATCTGCACATAAGTTGTCACGAAACATCAATTACAGTGGTTCTCAAATGTTTTGGGCCGAGGACCCAGGGCCACTTTTGTATGAGTTTTTACTCTGTGCCAACAGTAGTTTCTAGAGTAGAATTACACAGTTCGCGTTCTGATTTAAATTTTGGACTCCTTCACCTGAGGATCATTCTCTAGGTCATAGCAGGCATCATATGGCCAGGGTCCTCCACGTGAGGATCTCGGGGTCCAGAGGAGTTTCATTAAATATTTTCGCAAACCTTCAAATCTCTCCAACAACAATGAAACCTAGATGCATAACAGCAAATACTGCCTTGCCACACGATTGTATCACGCTTCACTTAAAGATAATGCTTATTACATGTTGATACTGTTATCCGAATCCCTGGTAATGATCTCGTCATTTCCAGGGAAAAACAAGGGGAAAATCCTGTCTTATCGCGAAACTGCAGTAGTAACTTTTATGAACAGAACGCTTAGCCGATGAAATCAGATAACATGTCCTTTATGGTATATAGTTACTCTATTCGCAGTTTCACGGGAAACCGCAATAGGAACTAATACAACGTTGCGATTCCTTTTAAAACATTTAATGCCAAATAACGTGATAGCTATTGTAAAAATTAAAGTATGCTTAAAGGGAATATACAGTGACCACAAACTAAACAAAAAAAAAAACAAATTATTTCACCAACTATAGATGGCAGTTAGACCAATATTTTCACTTTCTGACCTATGTAATAAGAAATCTTGTAATTATAGACATCCTTCCCTTTTTAGTTACTAGTAGAGCCCTTTAATAATTGAAACCATTAAGCTGTAGAAAATATTCTTGGATATCGAGACTGCTAGACGGCCTAAATCACAAAAGAGGAAAAGCAGTTTCACTTCGACATTGTTTAGCCTCAAGATTCGTTGAGAAACAAAATGTGCTCAGTTGGGGTAAAATAGTTTACGGTTTTGTAGTAGAATCTACCCTATTAAATCTTCTTGAGGAAGCTGAATTTGCTCTTCCAACAGCGGTGTCATTAGGATTAATCCAAAAGTGGGAGGGGTGCAAGCAGGAATTTTGGAGGAGAGTAAAAGTTGCGTGTGCGCATTGCTCCTGTACATTAAAAAACCTGTACTCGAGAGCAGACACGGGGACAAGTGGGAGGCCAGTGCCCTATGCCCTCCTCTTGGTGACACCGTAGCCTTTAAAAGGAATAAGCATTAATTCCAACCTTTCAATTTTATAAATTTCCTCAAATTTATCTAAGTATCTTTCATGATGTTTGTGACTGAATATTGACACTGCATATAAAAGGTGAATCAATCAAATTCTGAAGCAATTAAACAATTGAGTCACAACAATTTGGACACATGATTAAAACTAGTTATTTATGAAATAGGATACTGTCTGACTGTGGTATATATAGTGGCAATGACATTTGGAGTAAAGGGCGACCGAATCATAGTAAGGCAGGGGTTTCATCAAAGAGTAATTTTCTGACCTTTTTGAAGGAATCCAGATTTAAAAGAAATTGTTGAACTGGACAACTTTTGGACTTCTATGGGCAGTCGTGGTCGCTTAGCGCCATAAAATGACAACCGTTGAAGACCTGGGTTAGGTCTATTAATAATATGAACTCGGTGTGATGCCATGGTATTGGAAAGTCTTCAAAATAATAGCTGTTGCAGACCTGTATTATTAATAATACGACCTCAATGTTATGTCTTGATCTTAGAACACTTAAATATAACAGCCGCTGAAGACCTGAATTGTAAATATTATGACCTTACTGTTATCCAGTGATCTTGGAACATTTTCAAGTGCGTGGTATGATTACAGTGGCATGGAAATATGAAGTGTATATGTTTGTTCTTTTTAATAGCTTTAATTGCTCCATGTCACTGTAGGCTTTACTACATCCTAAATTTAGGCTGTATTGCAGCCTAACTATAAGCTGTATTACAGCCTATCTGTACGCTATATTATAGCCGTCAGTCCTACCTAGTCATTTATTGATGCAAGTGAAGTTATCGAATTGAACAACACACCAACACGAATGTGTTATACAGTGTCAGCTAGATAAAAAGGTAAAATTCAGCAATGCAAGTGAACGGTTCACTATTCATTTACATCTGTGGATGTTGTGATGGGTGGAACAATGACCCAGACCTGCTTGTCCCAATGAGAATCTATGTAAAGTTATATACCATAACGAAATGGGCGTGGCCTAGCCGGCGTGACAATTCCGTAACTAACGCATCATACCCACATTGGGGACTTCAATTAGCTTAGTCTTCTGTAAGGGTCGTGGTACCCCCTCGCTTGCCCCTCGTTATACAAAGTTGCTGGATATGTACAATGTCATCCATTCAAAGATCTATTCATAATTAGCAGGGTTATTCAAATGACTAACATCCAAATAAGCTCCATATACGGCGTATAAGAGTACCTCAATGATAAGTATGGCACCCTCGGAGGTACAAACTTCATAAGAATACCGAATACCGTAACACAATGGTTGTCATTCGTACATTCTGGATATAGCCTACTAACAACTACGTGTCATAAGCACAACGTACAAATTTAGGTAGACAAGACTACACCAGCCATATACACAGGCATACGACTATTGGCGGATATGGGGCTGTAGACCCCCGCCCCCTCAAACCTCTCGTCACATTGTTCTAGCAATGCGTATTCGTGGGGAAGAGTTTCGAGAAAAGAAATAGGGCAATTTTCTTGGCCAGTGCAGGTTTTTCTAGGATCAAAGCTTCTTAAACCCTTAAAAAGTAGAAAAACAAAAGAAGAAAAACAAAATACCGCACCCCTTTAATGCAATAAGCATACACTAGCTAGGACTATACATGTTACAATGTATGAACAATGTCCATTATTTTAATCCAAATTATGCAGATCTAACAATGCCCCATTTCATTTTCAGCTAAAAATGACTGACTCTCCAAAAGGTCCTGGCATATGTTTCCAAAAAGTTTAAACATTCTCTCGTAACAGACGTTTTATTAATACAAGTATCATAATCAAACAAATCATGTTTATTTTTGATCACAATTGTTTTGGTTTTGTGATTTAACAATGCGGAATGTTTTCCTTCCCTGGAAAGTATAAACATAACTCGAGATATGAAAACAAAAGACTCATATCTCTGAAGGCGAACCTTAGATAAACTTTTGCGAATTCGAAACGGCTTGAAACCTACTAAACGTTGTCCGCGAGTGATGTTTCTTTAACAACTTTTTATCACTTCCTCCTTTCGTCGTGCCTGTAAACCTTGAAAGCATCTTTTTCTTTACGTGGGTTTTAAATAAGATCTCAACTCGGCAGCAAAAAGAAACAGGTTCCTCTACCACCACTGTGTGTGACGTAATCAGAGCAGGGCGTGGGATGGGGGAAGTCATCCTTCCGTCTATAAGCCAAATAAATTGATAGTGGCTTCGTTTCTTTGAACTTTGGCTGGTGAAACTAAACAGCAATTGAAAGTAATGTGTCTTTGTTTTGATCAAAATTTTCGGGGTTCAGTGAGAGCATTTAGTGATTGTGTTTGTCACCTTCTCCCTCAGTAGGCTTATCCTTTTGATTAAGCCCCCCCCCCTTCCTGTCTCTTACCTTTCTCCTGACGTCGGATCAGGTGCATCCTATCAATCACAGACGCACTGCAAATAAATTGTACATGGGAACCATTCACCTGAAGCTACTTCATTGCCACGACTAACTGGTTGCTTGAAGAATTGTGCAAGCCAAGAACAAGACTTTGCAAGAGTGCTTGCTCATTGCCATTACTTTTCTAATTTTCTGACAGAATGGTATAGGGGGTGTCCACCAGGTTAAAAGGGAGGGGCTGTGTTTTACACATGTACATTTTGTATTCAAAGTTTTCTGTGTAAAAACAAAAAGAAAGTTTAATAACTTGCTTATGATATGCTAAGAGGGTGGGGGCAACGTGCATGATCGCCCGTAAATGTCTTACCGTATAGTGTGGTAACGACATGTTTGTTTGCAAGAGCGAAATGTATGGCCGAAGTGGCAAAGGAATATAGGCTAACGTTACAATACAATGCAAGCAATCCCGAAGAAGTGTACATACAATTTGCAAAACTGATAACATTAAATAATTTAAGATTTAGCTATTTTAATACGCGTCCTGAATTACTCTTCGGTAGTAAAATTAAAACTATTTCAGTAATGTTTCTTAGATGAATAACGGTATTCCACGTCAATCAGCCTTAAACTCGTTTTTTAAAAGACAATTAATGATGTCGTAGCAACAACACAATAGGCAGAATCTTGAAAAGATTTTGCATTATTTTCTAGTATGTTGCGTTGCAGTGTTTCCTGTTACTGGTTTAGCATTATTCGAGTGAATATATTGTTAGTAATCAATATCGATCTTCAGGAAATCACAAAGCGTGTATGAAAAGTAATTGAAACACAAACAAATACAAAGTAAGTCATTCATTTAGGACCCTGAAAAATCAACATAGACTTGCTGTAAGTCTTCTGTGATCCCGCATTTATAAAGATATCTTACAAGTAAAAGCAAAGATTTCTTTCTTTGCTCTTTGCTTTTTGGTTACAGATTTTAGTAGTTAAGAAAAAAGTCATACTTAAGAGGTAATTGAGTATGATATTCGATTATGTATTTTGAAATCAAAGAATGAACTCCAGACTGTCTAACGGTGTACCGATGTATAGAATGTAGTCGGTATATCATATCCATATTTTTATAAGATGTAAACTGTGAGCTTAATACGGTATGTAAAGATAACGGCCGAGTTCTTGTAAGCAAGTGGTATTAGCAAGCCTTCAACGTGTATGAGATTATAAACAGAAGCCTTGAAGGACAGTATCACACTCCAAAGACTTTTGCGGTAGCTGTATAGATTCACGATCTCTGTGCCCTGAAAATATGTAAACATTCTCTATTACAGGTATTGAGAAAGCGGTATATCGAAACGTGCTTTTTGCCATACCGCCCGATACTAAATTTCATCTATTCACCAGAACCTTACAAATCAATTAGAATAAAGAAGCCACATATTAAAGGCAAATTGTTCAAAAATGTATTGTAACCGATTAACGTTGCAATTAATAAGCTAAAATGAAGTTCCATATGACTAGTTGACCTCGTTTTGACTGCCCTGGGAAGCTCATTTACACCTCACTGATCTGTGCATCTTATTGGCAAATCAGTGGCTTTCATACATTTGGGGGCATAGTGTCCACTTGTTTTTTTTTCAGTATTGTTTAGAGTAAAATGACCGATCACAAACTTTGGGTATGTTACTATGAGCTTTTTTTTATAGAATCATTTTCCTAGTGATGAAGAAGTGGAAGTGGAAGCCATTGTTGACAACAAATATCGCAAACCGCACTCCGAATACATGTAAAACCAAAGGTATCGGTAAACCGTCGGATTCTAAAGAGACAGAACATAGTTATCTGTCTCCCAGCTGCTAATGAAGTTAGTTTCATTTCAGGTTATTTCCATTTTGTCTCAACAAAGTACAAGAGACTAACAAAGTATTAATACATAAACAGGTACGGTAATTTGTTCTTTCTTTTTTGGCCACATGATTATAGTTATATGGCAAAACATCCAAAACACAGAAAAGAACGAATGAAAAAGGAAAACAAAAATGAAAACAGTTACCCCCTGCCCCTCCCTAAAAGTCATCTCGCCCTATAATCGTACTTTACTCTGATGAAGTTGTTCCAGCCGTCCTTATTTGTACTATCGCAGTGATATCTGGAGGCTTTAGTTAATCATGGTGTCCCTTCGGGGTGGTAACTCCATTTGGAAGTAGTTTCAGGTTTTGCCAGGGGGGGGGGGTAATCCGCAGTTCCTTTGTTGTAAAACAGTGATATTTCACGGTATACAAAGTGTACAATATTAAAAAGTTAAAGACTGAAACAGTTTCCTAGAGAAATACTGACTTTGCAAACACTGGAATATCTGAGTCAATTTGTAGCTTCCAACGAAGCGTAGAGGCAGAAATTGATGAACCAATGTAAGCGGAAACAAGAAATCATAGCTGCTCCATGTTTCAGTTAACGGAAAATTGACATGACATTTAATGTCCCTTAATGTTACAGATTATATCGATGTCATATTTAGAGTGACTTCGCTCCGCAATAGGGCGATAAAATGATAATAAATAAACGGTGGGTAGATTCCTTAATTTCTCCTATATGATCGAGGCAGGATGTTCAAGATCATAAAACGTGATACGTCCGGCTGACAAAGTGTTAAATTTAACGCAACATTTACGAAAATAACCACAGTAACACTCTACGACAGGCATTGATAGACGCCTGTAATGCATTTTGATTGCGTATGTGCTAAAATATGAAAGTCGTGAAGGAAGTAAAATTGTACTCAAGTTGTATGCGTTTTTTTATTTCAGTAAGCTTCAGACGAATTTATAAACAATCCAAATTTTCGGTCAAAATCACCACGTTGAAGTGTAAAACACACACTTGGGCTAGAAATTTAACCCAGTTCTGAGTTGTGTCATTTAAGTCACGAAGTAGTAGCCAACATTTTGAAAGTAATGTGAATAACGTCTGACTAATTATCAACTATAAACAATTTCTGCGGCGAAAGGTTTCTTTTGCAACCTGGCTATGTAAAAGTAAAGATATTTTCTCTTGTTGGGTAAAGAAATAGTTCGGTAATCTAACGTGAGCGGTTCGTTGAGGCTAAATTTTCCGTAAATTTAAGTAATCAAAGGAAACGAGAAATGTAATATAGATCTGTTACATGGAGAACAATGCTATTGATGATTCAAGTTATATCTTTTTAAAAACATTACAAATTTTACTCCCTTTGTAAGTGATTGAAAGGGAACCCTTGAAGATATCCCACTTGAATTAAACCAGGCTTGTTATTCTGGTAAAACTAACCATACAATTGTGGTTAAATTTTAGCCGAATCATTGATTTTTTTGACCAGGACTTTTCACTAGTAGCTTTTTCACTCTGGAAAATCTTCAGTTTGAGCAGCGTTTACTTGTCATCTTTAACCAGGAAACGGTTGGATAAATTGTGACCACAATCCTGGTAAGCTTAACGTAGGGTATCTTAGAGGTTATAAGCAACCTCCAAAACCTTTTGGAAAGATCAAGCAGATGATAGACATCTCCACATATTTCCATTACAGGTATCTTGCTATGTTCCAAAAAACTGATATGGCATAATAGAAGTACACAAACAAAATGTACTTTACGAATTTAACAATTTAGTAGCAAAAATATTGTCACGTGACTGAGTAGAGTCGTACGTGAATTAGCGGATAACCAAAATATACTGATTAAATCGGGGTTACAGGATTTGCTATTTACCATTGATGTTCAATCCCATCGAGAACAAACAACGGAAAAAAAAAATACAAAATGATGTGGTTCGATATGTTTTTTCTTCTTGATTTGGTAGTCTTGTGTTTGCCAATGCCAGTATTTGTCAATGATTTGTTGTATGTCTCCCTCCCGAAGTCTCACCCGTGAGGGACCCGGACAGGAACCTATGTGGGGCCCCTTGAGAACTCATTATTCTCTTCAAAACAGATTATACGATAGATGTACACGGCTACCTCTTCGAGTGGGCTTAGGAAAGCAGATACCACGTAGTCTCTCAATAGACTAAATTCAAGATTATGATAGCGTATATCGTGGGCACTTTTGTGTGGGGCCAGGAGTAGGCTATACGCCATATACGGCGCCCCACCCACCGAATATGATATCCTAGTTTGTGGGTTCTTTCTTTGTGTGGGGGCAATTGGACACGTACCCCCTGGGTAAGGTTTAAATCCGGCTCTGCTCCCTTCTCCTAGCGCAAAAGTAGGACAAGTCTTGAAATAACCCAATTATACCGTCACTAAATAACACATAGCAAGCAAAGATGTAATTTAATCGAGCCCGCTTTCCGTGATCTACATAGTCGGCTCTATGGTCTCTGCATTGATCGTTAAGATACACTGTTCGAAAGCCACGATAAATCAAACATAGTTCACTCCGCAGGGAATGTGTTACGAAAAAAAGCCCGCTGAACGGATGCTCATGTCTGTCCGTCAGCTGACACTGTTATGTAAAGCACTGGCTATGCATTATGGAATATGATACACACGATATTGAAAGGTAAGTGTGAAATGCTATGTATGAGGGTATGAAAGATTGCCGTTGCGATGTCGTTGGTGCACAAAAATAAAAAATATTTGACAGTTGCTTTTCAGTATTTCTTGAGTGATAGGAAAAATTGAAGGATATTAAGCAATACTGAGGAAGTCATGAAACCGTTGTAGGTTTGAAGAAGTAGAAGTGACGGTGTCCCAATCTGCCTCCTCGAAGACTGCCAGCTCTAACATTCTTCTTATCACTGGCATATTACTCTGAGAAAATATTACGAATAGTACGCGTCTAACTCATCTTATTTGATAATGTAGTAAGACTGCCAGTGAAGAAACGTTTAATCAAAGGATTGGCTGCTGTTTACTGTAACTGGGTAATTTCTTAATCATCGTGGGTACTTTTACACCCAACCGCCGGCCATGTGACAGTTTAAAAAAATGCGCAGGGCAATAAGTGACTGGCCTCAGCAGTAGCAAAAACCGCCCCAGAAGTAAATTTAGAAGGGAGCAAAATTAGTTTATCGCATGTGACGAAATCGCTCTCTTCCTCTTCAAAACAACTGCAAAACAGGCAAACAAAAAGTCCATGCGGACCACAAAACAGGGGTGGCGCCAGGTCGAATGGGGGGGGGGTACTCCCCACCAAAGAAATTTTCCAGTTTCAAGGGAACCTTTGTACTATAAGTATATGATTCCCGACGACGACCAGTGGTCCAAATTAATTACTTCTGTTTGCTCTAAAGGGAGGGCAATTCTACAATAAAAACCACAAATTTTATTCAATAGTAATCCAAATTTCTAAATTTTCTGCACAATGAAAACTTCAACTGTTCGGCTCGCTTTGCAAGGCCAAACATTTTGTGTTTGCTTGTGGCAATTCAACTTTGTCGGGCCCCCCAGGTTCCTGGCTGGTCCCTTATCGAGGATCTTGCCCTCACTCCCTGCCGGCAAGTCCTGACGCCACTCATGCCACAAGTTACCTCCAGTAACCGTTCCGGTTGTAATTTTGTCCCCTCAGCATTTTGTAAACATCCCCTGATATAAAATAAAATTTGTATTGCGGTATGTGGAGTAAGTCATGCCCACCTTGGGTAAACATTTTGTTGCAATTAACAGAGCTTGTTTATTTGATGAAGACATGTAACCATGTTTGAGTTTGGTTTTGCTAATATGTCAGACGTGCGGTATTTTGTTTCAAGGAAAATAAAGCATGATTAAATGAGAATGCCTTGTCTCATGTCGCAGAGCTGTGACGTCACCACCGTTAAACATCTGTAGCACATCCTTGTGAAAAAGCTACGCACAATTTATGCAATGCTACTTCGTGGGCCAATACTGCACTATACGTTACAAGTAAGGTACAGGTATTTTAAAACTAGTCTGGCAATTTCCGCCTTTGTCTTTGCGAAAAATTGTCCTTGTATGATAGGTGAGCTTAAAGGGAAATATTGCGCTTAAAATTGCACCAACATGACATTCAAAGAAAATAGCTTAAATCATTATTAAATCATTCAATCTCACTAATAAAACTCCAGTAATAGCTTTATTTCCTCAAAATATTACACATTACACGAGTTGCGGAATTTGCATCATTTGTATTCTTGAAAGTTTGGGCCAATATATTCTTGAGCAACAAATAACTTAATTTCTTTTAGTGAGAACCTTTTCTTGAAAATAAGGCTACTGTACAACCTTATTTTGAATTATCTATCATTCTGCATCTATTTGCTATTTGTATTAGTTTTAAATATATGAAATATTCTGTAAAACAAAAGTAATATTTCCTTTAAGAGTCGATTACGCAAAATGATCGCGCTTACAAGGGCTGTATCGATGGACGACTTTTAAGAGAAATGATTGCGGTGATGGTGTAAGCTGCACATTTACAGTGAGTAGTTGTTAGCGGAATTCACTAACATTTGCTTTCTTAAGTGGTATTCCCGAAAAATAACTTATGAAGTTTGTAACGACACGCAGCCTAACTGCAATAAATGCACTTGAACCAATCGTGTGTACGGTTACATCTTGTTTTGTCACACTTTTAGCCAATCACATTGACTCTTATTAATAAAACGACGCGCACGGCTCTTTGTGCGGTTACACGCACGGTCTCATGCCGTGCACAACTATTTGGTACAGCGTGCCTTTGTGTGTATTGCTATGACATTTTGTACTTACGACAACTCTGAAGCTTGGGTAAAGTTACGCAAAATATTTACGCACTTTTCCCTTCGTGAATACCGAGTTTTTGTGCGTTACTATTCTTTGTGAATCCGGCCCCAGTTCTTTGCCTGAGAAAACCTTCATCACATGAGGAAATTGCACAAGCTTTCCCTAAATCTGTCAAAATATAGTTTTTTCCGAACTCCAGAGGTGAGGAGGGGGTTACATTTTTTGGCCCCTTTCCTCGCACGCCTATGATTATTAGCATGACGTGACGTCACGTTCAACAATTTTAGTCACTTCTTTGACATTTATATTGGTCTTGTACTGTGACGTGTTGACTGGTTTGTTCCTGTACTAATTTCAAGTTGTGACATGGCAGTTGACTGTCCTAATACTTCTAAGTTTCATTGTTTACTAACGCCCCACAGCAACCTCTCCTGCTCTAACGTCATCACATACTCACGGGTTTCTTAACCAATCATTCATCACTACTGTATTTGTTTAATTACTTACAATGTAGCAAGTTTATTCAACAAAAGATTATAGTAAAAAGAAAATGCTTATAGGCTAGTAGAAGAATAAGTAGTCATCTTGGTATTTTAAATTATCTGCATCCTTGAACCGTCTGTGTCCTTAAAACCCTTTAATTATTTTGGAGCTAGAAACTTCTTGCAAGTTTGCAGATAAACTTTTCAATAGTTGATCCGCACTCTTCAGCCCATTAACCTTGTTGAATGGCCCCAACTGGTCGTGTCTTCAAATCCTGTGTAACTCTTGGCCTACTTGTGATTAAATACAGAAAATGAAGAAACTTACATTGTACTGACTTCAGTTTTAAGGCCCGCAAAATCTGGACTATTGCATGGAAGCATAAGCAATGAAATAGGGAAAACAAGCCAGTGAGCCACTACTAGAAAAAAGGCAGAAACCGGCTCGACTTAAACCAATTGGTTAGAAACTGAGCTGTAAAACCTCATTTTAAATCTAAATCTGTAAGATTTTTTCCTCGAAATTTTTCCTATTTGGGTTACTCTCCCCGATGAATGAAACCCCTTCCTCCAAATACCGGATGTACCTATAATCGCTCGGGAATGCTATTGCCCTAGCTGCCTAGTGCATGATACCTGACACCTGTGAGCTAAAGTCTTTTATTATTGTTTTTCACACAACGTGTTTCAACATGTTTTTGTAAAATAGTCTGTGATTACCTTCTGTGTCATGTTGAAGTCACTGAGCCTGGAAAGGTAGATATAAGGGCCGGTGTGTACTTCTAAGTTTTCACTCGCTATAAAACCATATGAAACATATATTGTTATCCTTTGCTCTTCCGGGCCAATGACGGACATAGCTTGGAATTGAACAGTCTTTAATACTTAAATATGAACCAGCCTTAAGGCCGGCTTATACTTCGGTATAGCGCTATAAACCTAGTATGAAAGTTGAACACTGTTCAACTTTGAGCTATATCCGTGATTAACCTGGATGATCAAAGGGTTACCATATATGGTTCTCAAAGCTTTATAGCTCGTTAAAATTTGGAAATACGAGCCTGCGTTTAAGTCCTATGAGTTCATACAAAGTGGATATGCGGAATAACATTTTTCAAATAGACATTTCCTGAAATCTGAAGTCTTAAAGCATGAAATCTCAAAATACATCATGTTTACATGCATCACAGATCTAAAAAAAAGAAAACCCTTAACAGGGTGACATGTTGCTACTCTTTGAGACAACCCATGCGTTCGCTCCCGGTGAAGAACTACGAGGAGAGGTAGGCGGTCTACATAGGGCAGGGACATTAGTGGGGTGCCATACCACAACAGAAAAGTCATTACATTATGAAAATTTCTAGCATAATCCATCTACGTAAGCGTCACTTGCCCATGTCCGCAGGTCCCAAGGCTGCACCTTTGCACGGGGTGACAAAGGAAGGATCTCGCGTTTGCCAACTGGCACTTCAAGGGGCGTCACTCTTATAAAGTGCAATAAATTGCCCTAGAGACTTCTCCCATCCCAAGACCCTGCTGCAGGGCCGTAGCCAGGGGGTTCGGAGGCTTCGTACGAGCCCCCCTGCCCAGACCAATTTTTGTAATGGATTGTTGGCGTTTTCCAGGGCAAATTGTCAATTTGCACAAAATGCACGAAAACGCATATTTAAATCACTTTTCAACGGCAGTGGGTGCCACCAGGACCATGGAGTACAATATTGACATACGCTCAGCCCAATTTCTAGGTGGGAGGGAGGCAACTCCAAGTGCCCCATTTTGAGGGTAAAATGGTAAATTCGCAAAATTTCCACTAAATCTGGAAGGCTACTGTGGGGGCCGGTGGGGTGGGGCTGGGCAACACTCTCAAGCCAATTGAAGTTTGCCATGATATGTGCCTCTGTGAATCATCTATATAATCACAGTACCCACTTCAGTTTTTATGAGACTGGATCACAATAAAAGAGCTATTTTAAGTATTGTTGATCATGTGTTTTTTCCTCCATTTGCAGTAGGTTGGAAGGAAAGATAGGTGTTCATGATGAACACCTATCTAGTGGCGGCGATGAAAAATGAAAAGTGGGGGGGGGGTGAAGGTATATTCAGCCCCCAATATTTTTCCAAGTGTTCCAAGAAGCAAGGAGAATTTCGATATGAGGGCTGAACTTCTTCTTGCTTAAAACACTCGGGAAGTCCCGTTTCCGGCCATCTTGAGGGTTTGAAAAGCCGAAAATTTTCTTGTACGCTCCGCGCCAACCGATGGTGGCGCTCCGCTTAGATAGTCGACGACCCCCCCCCCCCAGGTAAAAGCTGGCTACGGGCCTGCTGCTGCCCTACTTGAATAATGCACATTCCAAATATTGTCAGTCTACAAGGGGGCCTATAATAAATGATTTTATTTCTGTTTGAATTTTGACTCGTAGGTACTAAAGTTAATCCTAAGGAATAATAACGCGTACATAGCGCTTCATGTCGCACGGCTAACAAATTTAATATTTGGGTTCTGAGTTGGATTCTTCTGCAGTATTTGACAACGGTGGACAACGGTAAGATTAGGTAGTTTCTAAATAAAAATAAGTCAAAACGAAACTAATAGGTCATATACACTCTAAAAAGGTCTGGTCAAATTTGAACCGAATCTAATCAGATGGGCACCAAACAGAAATCTGATAAATATTTGACTAGATTTGGTTCAGAAATGATCAGAATTTGTTTGAACCGGATCTTTTTCAAATTTTTGACCAGATTCCTGTTCGGTGTCCCTCTGATCAGACCTTTCTTAGAGTGTAAGATATCATTCCAGCCATAGGAAACGTCATTCCACTCATATATGAAACAATATTCCAGTCATATGCAAAACATCATACCAGTCACATAAAACATCCTCCTTTACATACACAGCATCGTTCCGGTCATATTCAACATCATTCCGGTTATACACGAAACATCATGAAACATCATTTCAGTCCCTTAAAACATTATCCCAGACATATGCAACATCATTCCGGTCATATATGAAACATCATTACAGTTACACAAAACATCATTCCAGACATATGCAACATCATTCCGGTCATGTAAGAAACATCATTCCAGTCCCTTAAAACATCATCCCAGACGTACGCAACATCATTCCGGTCATATGCAACATCATTCTGGTCGTATACGAAACACAATTACAGTCACACAAAACATCACCCCAGACATATGCAGCATCATTCCGCGGGTTACATAAAACATCATCCCAGTTAAATGCAACATCATAGCCTACTAGTCATATGTGAGACATCACCATTCGACCAAATAATATTAAAGTGATGTCTCATGTGACTATTTTACTTTCTTTAACTATAGTTTTTTGCAGAGATATATAAACTGCTAATTAAGTGTTAAGTACTCTCGAAGTAACGGTTGCCGCCATCATACAGGGTTCTGAGCTACTAGGTTGATGTTTGTACCACCTTCACCCACTTGCATAAATTATGATACAGTCTCTTTAAAATGGTCAACTGTTCTTTTCCTAGTCATGCCTGTGGTGATTAACGTACATTATTTCAGAGATCCATGCATTTGCAACAGTGTCAGGGGTTGGGAACACAGTATACCCCACTCTGACAACAAAATGGTGGGGTATGAAAAGTTGAATTCCGTGCACCATTCTGTATAGGCTATAAAAACCTATACTAACCTAATTGTTATTTATGACGTAGTCTGAGTCCCTCATGACAAATTGGCTTCCCTAAAATGGTTAACTGTTACTTTCTTAGTCATGCTATTGGTGTTCAGTTCAGGTGAAGTAGTAAGCTCGATGACACGGTGAACGCAAACATCTTTCCCAGAAATGCATTTTGCGTTAATGACGACACAAGGCGATGAAATAGCTAACAGGATATACCTCCCGTAGAACAACTCATGTAGACAACAGAATGGCGGGATTATCAAAAATATCTTTTTAGCGTAGTCTCTACATCATGTGGATTTAATTACAGTACTTCATCATGCTAATCTCTTTAGTCTTTCCCTTTGTGTAAGTTATGGCGGGAATGCAATAACATGAGTTGCTCGAATGCAATAACACGAGTAGTTTCATCCAGAAATTTTATATTATGCTTTACTCATCACTTTTAAAGGTCAATTGGTTTCTGTTTTCTACCGCATGTTTTGGTTGAGCCTTTCTTTCCCAGTCCTACTCGTTGTATTATAGGGTTATTTTCTACAATACCAAAGGTGTTGTTTTACAGCCCAGAAAGGTTTGTTCCGTGTTTTCGATGAGCGGGACACCAGGGAAGAGGGTAGTTTTCTTGGTAAGGTAGACAAATGTGGACTGATACCAGAATATTCAGGAAGTGAAAAAGCCTTTATTTCTGTTACTGAGTGGTTTGAACTTTTACTTTCGATAGTTATCGGGATCCCTGCTTCCGCCGTGTGTTTTGTGCGGTCGCGGTGAACCTTAAAGGTCAACCTGGCTACCCTATGGACCATCCGAGTGCAAGCACAGAAAGGTATATCAAACCAATTGATACCTTGATAAGGATCTTGACACAACATTTGCCTCGTATAATTACAAATTTTTGGATTTTAAACTGTACCAATTCTTCTTGGTTTCCATTTGGTCACAAGCTATTAAAGATTAGCCTCTTGTTGAAGAAGGGAGGGTAAGCCTGTCTTATGTCTTTATGCATGTTCCCGCCTAAATCAATTAATCACAGGTACAAACACGTTTTTAACTTGTCAGTAAGATCCGGCTTATGGAATAGTTTAATATTTTTGACGTCGCGCTCCATATGCTACTGCAAACGTATCCCTGTTTAGTTTCCCTAAAAGTTCAACACCCCGGGATGAAGCTTTGTATTTGCTCTTTCGTGCCGGAGATGTGCACACTTCTGGTCTCTCTTCGGGCGAGATAGCTCATTTATCCCAGTAGCTCATCGACATCACGACAGCCATTTTAGTGCTACACAGAACTGAATGATTTCTATATTCAAGATTTTAGAATACAACCTCGCTTTCTTAAAGTTTTCAAAATGTTATTTGTGAAATAAATAAAGATTATACCTGAGCGTAATGACAAACTTTAAAACTTGCATAACTTTCATTTATTAACAGGAATATTTTTTTAATTATTTAACATTTGTGGTCTTTTCGTTCATTTTTCTTTATCTGTTAAACGATTGTGGCCATTAAAGTTGCCACAACAATCCACATGTTTGAGACGGATGTGATTTGTGCTCCTTACAAAATTGTAATTGATTCTTGCACAGTATACAAACAATATTTAAAATGTTACTATACTTTTCTGAGCAATTATTACGAGAACATATTTCCCCTTTAGGTACATCAAACCGTCAGTACCACCGTGTTTTATATTTTCTAACCCGAAGGAGATTGGGATCCCCAAAGACCATTGCATGAACGCTAGGGCTCCCGTGGCTTGTTTGTATGTAAGCAGCAAAAGTTGGATGAGCCTAATGTGTTGCTGGTTATCATCGGCGTACTGGAATAGTTTAATTAGGGGTGGAGGTGGGCTGGGTTCTTTTGTCCGAAATTGAAATGCAAAATGTTAAAAGTCTGTCTGAAAAAAAGCAAGTAGTCTGCATGAATGGGGGCTCTATCCCCACCCTCAACGCATCCCCAATCTCCTGTATCTCCACCCCATCCCTATTCCTTATTCCCAATCCCCACCCCATCCCTACCCTCGGCCCTAGCGACAACCTCAAAAGCCTATGCTGGTTGTTGTTCGGATGTATTTACAACTAAACTAGTATTAGTATCATGACAAAAAATAAATATAAAAAAGCACTTGCAAATATAAAGCCTACGCCAAGGAGTCAGCTTTCTACAAACGAGCGAAAAAGCATTCTCTTAGTGATCTGTTGAACTCTCATATACTGTAATATCCGGAATTTGCTTCCATAAAGAGATGCGTATTCCCATTTACGGCCATTTTGCACAAGGTGAAATGGGCACGTTTGCATTATGAGCTCAATGCTCTTCCGGTAAACTGTAAGTAACAGACTTCACATTTTATGCAAGGAAACAATGGTTCGCAAATATATTTGCAGCCAATTGGCCTCGTGACATCACCTTGTGTATATGCGAATGATGCATTTTTCAATCTGGGTGATAATCAATGAGAACAGGCCTACACATTTAATTGAGGGTTACTATACTACTACTACTACTACTACTACTACTACTACTACTACTACTACTACTACTACTACTACTACTACTACTACTACTACTACTACTACTACTACTACTACTCTTGTTATTACCAAGTGATAAGAGTTCACTCTCTTTGGGCTTGTACTCGGGGTACGTGATAAGGTGAGGGGTTTGGGTTGAAGAGAATTCCAATTAATGTCCAAAATTTCGTATAACCTAAGTCTTCAACATTTTCACAGCTGCGCTCATGGTAATTTCAAACCCTATATATATTTATATATATATATATATATATATATCACTTTTTGAACTATATCTACCAGTTTACATTTTTTAAGAACATTTTTGAGAAAGTTTCTTCCATCCCTAGGGATCGTCTTCTCAGATAAAATCCCACCAAAAGTTCAGAACGTATTCCCGCTGTACTCACTCGTAACGTACAGCTCGATCTCTTTTTAAAACTAGTTAGAAGGAACAGCCTATTTTGAGTTATGAAAACGATATCAACAAGTTCTTGCCAGTAGGGCACCCCCAGTCTTCACCAACTCCTTGTCAGAAGCAAATTGAAAACCAACACCCCCGGCCCCAGGGTAATATAAAATGCGGCAAGACACGGTTTAGGGTCTGCAATCATATAATTACTGATTCCATCATTCCCCTGCGCCCCTCTGGTTACATCCTCAGGCCAGGTCCTTTCAACTGCGACACCTCCCATGTTATTTATCCAATCGTGTCCACCCTTTGTTAACAATGGGGAAGAGGTCAACAATATATGGACATGGGTCAATGTCTTTAAAAGCTGCGCCCGTTTAACAGCGCACATGGGTGTCAGAAGATGTGGAAGTCTGCCACACAGAACAATGTCACACCATTGAGGTGTCACGGGGTACGCTATACAATTCACACGTTAATGAGTGTATGAGCATGCTTTTAATTAAAGGAAAGGGCTGATCACTTTTGCCCTATGATATAATGCTAAGATTCCACAAGTTTTTTTTTTCGAAAATAGCATGTATTTGCAAAAGAAATGTCAAATGATCTGACCAAATGAGTAAAGGGTTGCTTTCCTTAAGCTCTATCCCCGCCTATTACTGTTGTGTACATGACTGCATGATGTGCTTAAAGATTTGAATATATCCATTAAATTGCATAGTGAATTGACATCCAAATCAAACACTTCTTTAATACACACATTTATCATTTAGTCGACTATGACAAATAAATGATTTCTGCAGAAGGTGGCACAAAACAAAGTCGTTATCCATAGCTTATGAAACGATTGTCCCCATACAGTGTTCACAGCACTTTTGTCAAAGTCACAGAGCCCCTACCTCTTACCGGGAAAGATTTAATTAGAGCTGATAATACAGAAAGTCCGGTGCGAGGAAATTGCATTTTAAAAAATAAAAACACGTGAGGTAATTAGCGGGATGAAGTTTAAAGTTTTTCAGAGTTGCACATGTTTACGTGGCAAAGATAATACTCAAAATTTAAGAGTGACATGCAGACCGCAAAAAAACCATCTCAAAATAGTCTCACCGTCCTTGCAAAGTTGCATATAGAGATATGAGTAAAGAAGTTGTAATTTGACCACACGGATAAAAATAGGTTAGATGCTTACATTTGAGATCGAACTTTTCTGTACGCTGTACCTTGTCAAAATTAAACGACGCGATTGCTGGAGTTTTGAAAACAGTCAAAATGTAAGTTTATGTTTATTAAAACAACTTTTAACGATGACCAAGCTATGTTTGTTTGGAAAGCTGGTTAAAGTATTTAGGTACTAGGTTTTTGAACCGACTTCAATTCAGTAATTAGGTGAAAGGTGGGGATCAAGTCTATATAATTCAAATAATAAAAATAACGGGGGGGGGGGGTAAAGCTCTCAATCCTAATTCTTTAGATTTAAAAGTTAACCCTCCTATTTGGATCAGTGACCAAATTTGAATTGAAAAATTAAATCCTGTACAGTAAGATTGATTTCTGAATCTATTAGATTGGCAATGTAATCTTGACTTTGATTGGTGACTTTTAAACATATTTTATTTATGAAAGTATGGTCTCTCAAGGGCTTATGTAAGTAACAGATATTGATAGGCCGGTCTTGCAGTTTGGATTAAAGTTAGCCCAGGTCCGACGCAGTCTGAGTTAAATTTAATCTAACTTCATCCAAATTGAGATTTGTTGGCCTTGTGTGTAGAAACGTAATTCGTTTACTTTTATATTAAATGAACCAAATCGCAGGATTCAAACCCATCCCCATTTTTTTAAAGTCTGCCTTCTCCCCTGTCATTACCTTAAACTTGGTGACAAAATTCTAAAATAGACATCAATCAGCGGTCGAATTTTTGAATACTCACTGGCATCAAATAGTTAATATTCTTGGCCAGATTTTCAGATAGAACACCAGAAAAGGTGCCCCTATGCCCTCAGTCTTCCTCATGACACCATCTTTATCTTGAGGGTTGCTAATGCATAGCGTACCCCCATCTAGAAAACCATTTGTTTTCAGATTGTAATCATAGTCTTAATTTTAGGATTTAATGGGAAATTTTCTGGAGTTTCACATGACACGTTTACAGTTGTTGGACTGCTAAAAGGGCCGAGGGGACGCAGAACAGCATTACCACATTACTTTTCGTACTACAATTTAAGCTGATGGGGACTTACCCCTTACTGAGTTACTGGTACCAATATTTCCTGCATATCGATGAAAATGTAATTTGACAATCAATCATATCGGTTATATTGTAGTTATTGCTTTAAAATAATTTAATAGTTCTTGCATGAGAGTACCCATTCAAGGGCATGACTGTTGTGGTACAGTACCTAAGATATCAAAGCCACTTTGTTTAAAATATTGGCTAAATAATGCAAAAAAGCAGAAACAGGCGACCCAGCATGAAAGAAAAACACTGCTAAAGAACGCAGAAGTAGTTTTGATGTAAAATCGCATAAATATTGCATTGGCTTATGGCAGGTCAATTCAGAGTGATATTTGACAATCCGTTGGCAGGCTACTGTCACGTGATTAAAAAGAACCAATTATAAGTTAGCATATATACCAGTTATATATAACTTTAGATAAAAGGGCCTCTATTGGTCCTTTGAAATATAGAAACTATATCACAAGGGAAAAAAGTATTTTTCCCATCTGTGTGTGTTCGATTAAAATGGATCCGAATAAATTTCTACATAGATGGCTATACATACCCTCTCCAACCTTAATCACATCACTATCACTAGTTTGTCCCGCCATGCGAGCTGTGTGTATTTGAAAGTGCATAAAGTGAGATGCGCTACGCGGGGTGCCTGCTCATTGGTCATTAAACAGTAATGGATATACGGAGTTGGTTTCCCTGTTACTTATTTTACTCATAGATTTAAGGAGGAATTCTAAAACATAAATCTGCTAACATAAATAAGTTAATATAGGTGCTAGAGTGGAGCAAAGAAAGGTGATGGCATTTGAAGCATGACTCTTAGGAACTAGAACGGGGGGGGGGTCGATTTTCGGTCGGTATTAAGTAATCTGGCATTCTATACGAGTGAAAATTATATACTTCATATATGTATTAATCTTTTAAAATTAAAACATATTCCAAAATTAAAACCTGCACGAGAATTGAATTTGTAATCCATGAACTTTTACTAGTATCTTCCTTATTTGTGGTCTCTTAGCGACGTAAAATAATCGCTTTTGGGACATGGGCTAATGTCTATAACAGATGTGTGAGGGCTCGTTGACCTAATGGTAACATCAGCTATAGTATGGACGAACGTCAATTTCTCAAGAGAATCATTTAAGTATAGAAAATAATTGTAAAATCATCTTCCAAGTCTTAAAGGAATTTCTATCAACTGACGAAGTGAGTTTATTCATTTTCACAATTAATGTTTTTTGTATAAATTTCATATAATGTGTTAGAGTAAGAGCCCCTTACAAGGCGGTGTGTGCAGATGAGGTTTCTTCGTTTATGTTTTAGGCATCACATGAATCTCGGACTGCAATAAGACTGTAAGGCAAATTAGGGTGTCCTAAAGAGTGAAGTGGTTTTGGCTTGGAAGGGAGGGGGGGGGGGGGTGAACAGCGAAGCAATCCACGTCGCTATCTTTTAAAGTTCAAAAGTACTGTATTGTAGGTTCTAATTTCAGAGCGGATATTTATCTTTTATGTTTATTCATTATTTTCATGAAACATGTCTGCTTTTTTGTGACGGGAGCTGAGTATGCCCGGGAGAATGCCATGTTTGCCAGAACTTATAGACTACTTGTCGAAGTTTTACCTCCCTGACAACTCCCTGGTCATATTCACCGAGAATCCGTTACTACTTGTTGAAGGCTTGGTAAGGAATTACCTACGCAAAAAGAGCTGTCCAGATAAAAGGTAGAACTTCGTTTTGAAAAGAATGACTTTTTTACACCTAAATAGATATGCGGGTTTTTTGCAGGTTTTGGGGGGTGGGGAGGGGGGTTGGGGATGGGGGATGGGGGAGGAGACGTTTTTGCCCTAGAAAATCGTGTATTGCCCGAGAGAGTTGATGGAGGAATGAGCCATTTTTTCCAAGAAACACATGTATTTCCCGAGAGAGCTGATTGGATTCCCTCCAAAATATGTCCGACAAATATGTTTTGCCCGAACTCGAAGAGGCGGGGAGCTGCATCACCCAGTTCCTTGGTTCATACACATCTGTAACATTATTTCTTATTATAACATCCAAGTTTCATATTCTGCAAAGTATTGGAGACTCTTTCATATTTTCTACAAAGTAGTTTAGACCCCTTTAACTTTTTAACTTTACCCACGCCTCACTGCGATGATTCCATATGATGTAAACTGCCCAGAGACCCTTTTCCAGATTGCAATTACAAAGGACGGTGGGATAGTGGCTTGATATGCGTCGTCTTTGGCCACAGTAAATGGCATTGATAGAAATGACGTATACCATAACTCTGTTCCATAATTCTTTGAAATTGCTATTGGGAAAAGGTTCAGTTACGGAATTTGCAGCCTGTCCCCTCCTGTTGCAATATCTCTCCATAGAACACCACCACCAACACCACAACACCAAAACAACAACAACAACAACACCACCACCACCACCACCAACAACAACAACAAAAAAAAAAATACACATGCCGTTTAAAATTCTCGTTCCGTCAAAATCTTGTCGGGTCGCCGGGAAAAATATATGTACAGGGAAAATGCAGTCACCTCAATTTGAATAAGTGTATTCCGGTACCTTAACTTATGAATGGCCCTATTAAAGTCATGTGATAATGTATTTATTCTGAAAAGTTCAGTTCATACAGAAAACGTACTTAATTCAACTTTGATATCATAATTTTTGTTTGGGTAATTCTACAAGATATTTGTAAAGAAATAAAACAGTAAAGTTGTAAGTTTTAACTGATGTTTCCAAATTAATTTGGGGCGACTGCTCTTTCCCTTTAATTTCTCTAGTTGTATTAGTGACAATTTCATTGTTAAACGCCCAATACTAATTTGGCTATTCCGAATCAAAAAAAAAAAAAACACAAATTACATTGCAACAATCGGTTTTCGTGATGTCACGTCTCCGTAAGCAAGCCCGTAGCCAAGGGCGCAGATGTGGGGCTAACCCCCAGAAAAATGTCGTTCCCTACAAAATAACAACTTAGCATTGCTTTTCTACAATATACACATCTCGCTTATCCTGAAAATATTTCTCCCCGTCCTCATTAGAAGCTATATCTCCCCTTGCTGTATCTTGTCTGACCACAGGCCTGTCTGAAGCTATTAGTGATCATTACGTCACTATTACGTCATCATTACGTTTATGTGATATCAATTGGTTTTATGGCATCACTGCTTCTTAATAATTAGTGTCTTTCCTTATGTCAAGGTGCTAGCTAGGTAGGCCCTAACTTTGACAAATTTAAGATGTCTGGCTTTTATGTCCCTCTTCGATAACAAACGATCACAGTTACACTAGTAGGCTCATTTACATGTACAACATTTTGAAGTTTGTTAAGTGAGATTGTTAGAACAGTCTTTTCTTGTTGCGACAACATTAAGTTACCATGCAATAAAACATTCGCTGCTTCTTTACAAAACAATCTCAGAATGCATACATGCGTTAGGCCTTTTTCTGTAAAATATTCTTGTAGATAAAAAAGGAAGAGCAAAGAAAGTTTTCGTTTTGGATAACCATTTGGTGCAAAATTCGAAAAGGGCATCTTACATAAAATTAATTTTTGGAAAGAGCTAGGGCGGTACCGAAACGGTGCAGCATGAAGTATGCAAAATATGTCAAAGTTAAACCAATGGTGTCTTCAAAAGTTCACAAGCAAGTCAATACCACGGTTGACTAGTAGCGAATTATGCCGTTTAGTAAAGTGCTGCTTTCTGCTCTCCGTTATGAGGGCTGTTACCATAGGAACGCCAATTCGGTAACCAATTGTGTTTTGTGGAGACCAAAAGTAGTTAATTTAGAGCCAAATCACAAATACTGTTTTCACGGGAGTAATTTTCAGCCTTATTGTAAACACCTGAAGTTAATTTGCGTCCCAAGCCATCGAAAGTTTAAAAGGCTCTGTGTCATTGCATTGCTTAAATAATCACTTAAATTCATGAGAGTGCGCGGTCCTGTTAAACCGCGAATAAAAACCGACCGAAATTCTGTAATTCCACGAAAAAGAGCCACTGACGTCCATTTCACAACGTCGTGGAAATTGAAAAGTCCCAGCCCTGACCAAAATTATTGACCTGAAATTTTTCGAGTGAAATTTTTGCGTTCCTTCTCCCAGCACATTTCCTCCTTTTTTAGATTTATTGTTTATAGAGAGGATGTATTTTGAATGAAATGGTGATTTTACATGTAATGGTTTCTGGGATAGCCATGAAATTGGCAGTGTGGCGTTCATCTGTGAAAACTCCAAGGGATCCCTACCGGGAAATAGTTGGTACTCACGGTTAGTAGGCCACAAAGAGCAGCAGGTCACTCCTTGGCTCTGGACTGAACCATTGATATGATATTCTCTACGGCCTATATAATCCCTAGTTAATGTTTTTCTGATACAATTCATGTTTACATTGCAAGGTTCACGCAAATCGTAAAGGTTATTAAAATATTAATGCCATAGTGATGGCGCTTATATGTTTACGTTTATTTAGTTCTTATTTGATTAATAATTCTTATGCGCAGGGTTGAAGATCACACCACCAACCCCCTTTTTACTTTCATTTAGGAAAGTGTCTTTGTCAAATATTGATGCAAAGTTATGAAATATTTGAGTGCGAAGTAACAAGTTCCGAATCTCCCAAAGAACCAGAATATATATATATATATATATATATATATATATATCTATATATATATATTTATATATAAATATATCTAGGGGGGAAAGTTGTTGTTTCAAATTTCAAAAAATCCAGGTGAAGCAGCCATGTCTGTCTTAAATTTATAGATCATTTAGCAGTCATTGTACCTGATAGATTTGCATTCTATTCAATACTTGTACGACCCTGAATCTTGCCAAAAGTTTGTTTTAATTTTGGTTCAAAATTAACTAGATCTGTGAAAATCAGAATGTTTGGTTAACTTTGTAATCTAAATCTAGACAAACTTACCCCACTACGTTGAGTCGATTCAAAATTGAATAAGATGTTGTAAGAGTGAATTATGGTTCAGAAAAGTTGCCGTTTATGTAACGTCCCTTGGTACATTATACATAATCGCATAAACCAAACATGTCACAAGTATATTGGGGGTGATAATTAAAATTGACTCATTACTGTAGTAATGAGTCAATTTTTAAGGCCATTTGGCATTGATACTTAAACCACACATACAGAAGGAGCAACGGTGGAACCAATTCTTTTCAATCATGCACTCAACTGGGATGTAATTAACTATTTGACCAAGAAAGGGATTATGTCGGGTCATTTTAAAAACAGATCGATCTAATTGGTCAAATAATTGATATGACTCCACTTCTGTGCTGGGCTGACCAGATTCAAATTTGAATAGGGTTATTCACAGTGTAATATCAACATATCTGAAGCCTTCTTTCCTTCTGTTTTATTTTGGGAGTCGGGCATTTGAGTTGGCAAACATGACTACAAACGATAGTTTTAGATATTAACTTCTGACAATGCAGAACGGCGAAACACTAATCGTAGACGCATAAAACTATTTACGGTTGCATTCCACCTTCAGTAAGCAACAGAAACAGAATCACACTATAAACAACGGTTATGCCTCATTAAAAGTTTCGCTTCTATTTAACATACGGAAGATTGTGAAAATTACCATTAAATATGAGTTTCATGTCTGTTTTCTTTCTTTCACTTTTTCTTCTTCATAATGGCAATTGTCCTACAAATAGATTTGCTTTCCTTCAATACTGAGGCGGTATGAGTTTTAAAGTGGCAGAAAAATATTTTCATATTACTTCGACTGATATTTTTCTATTAATAGCATGTCACATACTGTAGCACGTAATCGCATATTACGAGTAGAGATGTAATAATACTCAGTAGACCTGATGAAGATAAGTCCCACTGAGACAACTTTCCCGCAGGTAATCCCCATCAAAGACAATTCCAAATTTTCTGTTAGGGAAAGTTGGTATGAATGGTAGTTGTCATGGGTGGGAATTGCCCGGGTGGAAAATGTCCGGGGTAAAGACTTCTGTAGCAATTGTCCCGGGCAACTGTCCGGAAGGAACCCATACGGTTGGAAATTATCCATGGGGAGGGTGTCCGGTCATGGACCTGATTGACTACTTTTGAATAAATTATTCTTTGTAAAATCAAAAAAAAAAATTAAATAAACTGGAAAGCCTTTACTTAAGGTCATAAATTACTTCCAAAAGGATTACCCGAGCTTTTCTTCACCCATGGGCGTCTTTCTGAAGCCCCAAAGGTTCGACAGAATTATTTTTTGTCTTTTGTATACATAGTTCAAAATCATTACCATAATATACACAGAAAGATATAGAAGATTTGTTTACAATGATATTGGACTAAACCGGTCCACCGTTTTATACTCACCAAAATAACAACAAATCACTTTTCAGTCTCCAAACCATCAACAACAGGTATTTAAAAATCTATTGAATTTATTTACAGTTATATTATAAGAAACATTCTTTTCCAAAGTCAAGTATTTCTTTCTATGCGTTTTGAAATGCCTATAAGTAGCAGCTTGTTTTTTCTGCATTTTAAAAACAGTTTACAAATATCTGCACTGACCAGAATCTTGTCCAGAATCTTGGCAAAAATGTGACTAACACTTGTTCAAAATTGATCAGACATTGGTCTAAAAACCTTAAATTGAACCGAAAACGGATCAAATGGGCTCTTAACTATAAAAGGATTACATAATTGGCTAGTTTCGGTTAAAAAGAAAGCCCTTTTTGTTCAAAATGAACCAAATTTAGTCAAATATTTGACCAGGTTTCGGTTCAGAGCCCATTTGAACGGATTCGGTTCAAAACTGAACCGGGCGTTTTTATCGTGTTACATATTAGTTACCCCCTTTGATTACTTTATTTAATTTGAGGAGATTTGTAGAGTATGTAGAAGTCAAGGAACTAATAGGTAGTCTTTGGTAATAGAATCGTGGCTCAAACTTTTCAAACTCTTAAAGCAATATGTCTATAATTGAATGCAGAAATGCAAGCCTGCTTTGATAAAATCGGAAAACATATTTCTTTTCTAATGTTGACTCTAAGAATATGCTCAAATATTAATGGAATTGATGAGACACTTCAGACATATTCTTATACTAAGTCAAAGTTTTTTTCTTAGTTACTGCCTCTTTGTGTCTATGATTGTATATTCAATCAATTCTTCAGTTACGACCTTTCTCCATTGTAGGAGATTGATTGCCCCCATTTTATTCTAATTTCTAGAATTCCATTCACGTTTTCTCCCTTTTTATAGGGGTGGCAGGAATTATGAAAATAATGTTGATATGTTTGGATTAAGTTCTGTTCTATTATATATTTATTTGCCTTACTTTTTGTGTTTCCTCAAATGTTTATGCGCTGATTTTAAGTTTCTTTTGGGTTGATTTTAGTTGATTTTAACCAGTTATTGTACTAATCAAATTGTTCTTTTCCATCTATTTTTGTTCCAAATCCCTGAATCATGCCCTCCTGTAATAATCTAAACATACTCATATTCAGTAATATTTCTGAATTTTCTCTAAAAGATGAATATTTTAGCGCATGGAACAATTGTTCACTTACATTAAAAAAGACTGGTCTAGAAAAACTGATCAGAAACCATTAGGGTTTCCAGGAGAGGGAATGTTCTCTAACCCCTATCTACCTTCCCCTGCTTTAGCCAAACTGCTAAAAAACTAACCGTACATAAGTACAAAATTGTAAAATGAAAACAAATATTTAAAAACAAAAGTCAAAACAAAACTAAAATAGTGAAAACATAAATTAAAATTTCTTAACCTCCCTAAAGCCAGAAATCATTTTTGCGGTAGTTAATTTATAACTTTTGTACTTGGCGGCATCTGGTAGCAGAAATATATACTATGTAAGTGAGAGCAGTAACTGGTATTACTTTCAGGTGATTAGGAGGGAAAAAGAGTTTATGAGGCAGCAAACACCAATCAGTATTATGAAGAATGGATAATCCTAGAAACCACTCTTTAACAGAAGGGTAAAATTATGTCAACACAAACACTGAATCGACCAGCAGGCATATTGGTATGTTTAAGAAATCACAACAGTACCATTATTTGTGAATTTATATTGCACCTCATACAACTGTTGTTAATTGCCGCAAAATTTAAATTTGCACGCCTATCGTTTTTCAACCAATCACAGGTTTGCAACAATCGAATACTGGGTTGAATGTTCCCTCCACAAAAATGGTAGCGCCTGTCACGAATAGGTAATTCTGTAGGTACCAAGCGAGTTGAACCTAGTCATTAAGTCTAACGATAGCGACAAGATTCAATTCAATTCAAATTCAAATTTATTTCACAAATGATTTCATAAACAGTAAATAAACAACGTTAAAAGAACAAAGTAGCCGTAAATCATTTGAAGGACACTAGAAAAACAGGAATCCGTTACCTAGGCTAGATTCCCTAGATTTGTGTCAGGCCTCATTTTAGTTTGTGTTGCTCTTGAAGACTCAAGGATAAAGTGGCTGTAGTAGTCGCTTAACTAATTATACTTTGCAATTTTGTATCTTTAAAGAAGAGCAAAATCCAGAGTATGTACTTTAGACATCAGATTATGCAAATTACATGTTCATTCAATTTGTTTATGAAAAATGCTGCCTGTAATTTGCTCATTTTTTGAGCTTCAGTGATGTACATGGTAGGCCCAAAAATAAAAAATGATTCTCTTATAAAATTAGGTCCATGTGACTGTTACTTCATGACTGTAACATTAACTGGAATTAAGGGAATCATATATTTGGCACAATTAGGATGTGAAGTACCATATTTCGTCAAAAAAGTAAACCAAAAAAAAAAAAAAATATTGATTTCGAGAAGAATTTCCGTTTGTCATACAACACCTAACGAATTGAGGAAAGCTAATGGTGTAGGTACAAATTTTTGCTATGAAAGATACCATCTGTAAGGAACTCCTTTTTGTTTTTCAAAATTTTAAACGAATACTTTACTTCGGTTCACAGTCCATCATTTGTTGTAGGACAAAGCTTCAAGTAAGTTACAATACACTAGTCCATAAATTTACTTGAAAATAATCACTTTGGTGTTAAATGGACAGGGAATAATATTAATTAAGTACCAAGTAAAATGAAAATAAAATTCAAGCAACAAAAATAAAATAAAGAAAAGTGTTGTTACCAAATTAAAGGAGATAGAAAATTAAGAACTATTGAACTAAAACAAACCAACCCTTAAAGTTATCGGTTCCCTTAAGTTTCAGCAGGAGAATTCATTTTGTGACCTTAAATGTGCAAATGCAGATCACACTACTGATACAACTTTAGCAATACAATCATTAAAATCCTTCATAGAGTCAAATATAGCCGGTTTCGTAAATTGCCTTCTACCTTGATACTAATGCAATTACCCTACACTGCATTTAGTGCTGTTAACTAACCATTCTGTCGACCGATGACCCAGCTTGATTCGAAAGTGATGTCTCATTTCGCCTCAGTTATGAAACTGGTAATGTGGCTGCTTTTAATATTTTTTCAGGAAACTGTATCGAATTTCTGTTTACTCAAGAAAACCTGACTCGCTCATAAACTAAAACCCTTAGCAGTGCACAAATAACCACTTTGCTAGGTTATTATTTTCGTTGGCCCTCCTTATTAGACTTTTGAAGACATTGAAAAGGTATGGGATATTTTGTGCCTGCCTTTATAACTGTGCTTGTAACAAAATTGAATATGTATCCAAAACATATTTACCCCTTCATATTCATATGCTACTGTAGTATTTTAAATTTTAGGTAACACTTGGAGTACACATGCAAGAATACACCTAAGTTAAGAAAAAGAGTTGCTATGTATTTTACTGACGGCTTACAACAGTTTCCTATCTTCAAGGCATTGGCTTAGTCTTAGGTGCCTGATATTTAGTAGGCTCTCATTCCTGTTGATTGTCTTGGGTTCCCTACTCGTAGCTAGGAACAAACATTATTTACTTGATTAAATAATGCCTAGTAAGCTATGTAAATTTGGACTTTCGTAGTGTGCAACTGTAAGACGTATCGGTACCTACGTGTTCCAGTACTGCATATGAAGTTCTCAATTTACTCCTTTTTTAATGCTTAATATTGCTTGTTTCAGCTAAACATTACCATGGCACATTACGATTGATACTATCATACTGTTTTCTTAGATTTCACTTTTTCTATTAAATGAAATGTTTTCGATTTTTTTTATAAACATTAGTGCTTTCAACCCTTGGAGTATGTTGTACCCAAAGCATTTAACAAAATATTTGAGTTAAAATTACAGGTAGTATGTTTTGCTGTATGTGGGAAATGAAATAGATTACACCCTTAAAACGTCCTGTTCAAAATAAATCAAAAAAGGATTAAATGAAGACTAAGCCGAAATTAGATCAAATATTTGACTAACTTTGGTTCAAAGCTAACATTTTCTGCTGAAATATTTGACCAGAATTCAGTTCAGTGTCCATTTGAAGGGATTCGTTTCAAATTTAAACAGGACATTTTCAGAGTGTGTGTTCGGAAGGGTACTTACAAATTCCTGAACATTAAAATGCTTTTTATTGCATACAGTAGGTAGTTCTTGAATGTTGTAAGAGTACATATGATGATTTAATTTTTGCTTCTTCCTCAAAGCAATTGGAGAATTGACAAACTAAATGCAGTTTTGAAATACCAAGATTGTAATATTACAAGAAACTAAAAGACAACAAAGAAACTATGATCTGGGAAAAATATTGGAAAATAGCCTTTCTTGAAATAATGTCCCACACCAACTTCTGTACCAGTTCTACAATTTAATTTACTTATATTCCCAAAACTGCTACTTTTTAAAAAGCAAGGTACAGACAACACATAAGTCGCTAACTTAAACCAAATCTGAAGACACTTCAAATATGGATGTAGACGTCTACTGTTTCAGAGAGCATTGTAAATGTAGTCTGTTTGAGGTGCAATGTTCCAGTTGCTAGTTTTTTTACCTGCGTATCTTTCTATGTTGATAAAACAGAGGGCTCTTCATGGTGCTGCAAAATTATGTTGAAAACGTGGGTATTGTATAGCCTGACGTCACACTAAAAAAGTAAGCCAAAATGTTCACAAAGTTTTGCCTATGACTAGCATACAAAAAGTAGCCTTCTGTCTGGCCATAACTGTGCTTCTAATGAGAATTACAAACAAATCCCTAACATACTGCACCTTTTTAAAAACTTAAACCTGATTTGAATTAAATAAAACCCCCGCTGAACCGCAATACGATAATGGTACTTTGAGAGAACACACTCTCGTGTATTGGTATGTCTCCAATACGATACTTACCAGGGGTTCTCTAGCCAACTGTGCCCCGTTCACATCCCGTTAATATCCGCCACTAATTACGCTCTTCGATTTCAACTAGCCTGTTCTATGCTACACTTGGCGAGGATAGTACAGAAAGCGTTTTGTTTTCGTTCGCCTACATGTCGTTCGCCTGCTCTGTTTATATTCCTGAGAATTCCTAGGTGCTTCATTTACACAGCGTTACACGAGTTGCAAGTTTGTGAATGGAAATATATATTAAGTTGAACTTTTTAAGGTAAATTATGTTTTGTGAAAAAAAATGGTGCGCATTCTGTAAAGCTTGCCTGAAGAACCTACTGGCTATTGTTGTCATATCCATTACAGTCTTGCTCTTTGAAACTTGACTTAACAAAAAATATATTTTTAAGAGAGTGCTCAGCTCTCCAGAATGCTATTTTCATTTTTATTTAGGTTAACTATCCCTCTGACTATTTTATGCCATCCTCTATATTTTGTAACTTTTCTCATCTTGTTAAAGTCAAATTAGCCAATATCGAGGGCGATGACAATAAGTAACACCTCGTGGACCACATGAAAGTGTTAGTACAGCCTGGGTAAAGTTCATACTGCAATGTGTATGGTTTTTCCGACTGTTATAAAATATGAAACACTCCCAAAACTTCAGTTAACTCCAAGCATATAATGGTTAATATGTTTAGGCCTTTCGGCTAGCATCATTAACGAACTATATAAAGTAACGAGCTGATTTTTGTAAAGTGTTATTCGTTGGAATTTGTCCTAACACTGTAACATCTGGTGTCAAATATTATTTTAATGGCAAAAAACAAACGAAAAAACAAAGAAAAACTCCGAAGGGTATTATTTAGTATTCCTGGTTGATGTGGCCTACAGTATTAAACATTTCGCTTTGTATGCATATTCAAGGATGGATGTTATGTTCTTTTTTGTATTGTATTAGTCTGAAATTCCATTTCCTTCGTAGGAGTACTGGTAAATTTTTCTTGATTACGTAAGTTAACACGGTAAAAACTAGAGAAGGACTTTGTGGCTTTTGTATGATACATGACAAGTCCTATTCTCTGCGTTTCAAATCGATTACTTTGAAGTGAATTAGCCTACATTTGACAGATATTGCCCATCCATTCATAATCTTCTTCAAACTTTACTATAAATCTACTAAGAAAAGCTATGTAAAAACTATTTTCCCTTTAAATTTTCAAGTTCTTTACAAAGAGAATTTTATCAAACGCTTTTATAAACAATGATACAATCAACAGATTCTTAATGCAAAAAATAACCATCTAATGTCCTTGACTATTTGCTGCAGTAACACAACATAAAACAAATATGCCCTACATGCTTCAGCTGTGATAGAGGATACATAAATATCAATCGAAACACCTCGACATTGTTGTAAAAAGTAAAGACGAAATTGCAAAGTCACTTAAAACCAGTTTAAGCAACTGTGTTGGAGCCTACACTCTAGGCCTATATGTTTACCATTACATTGCTACCGTGGTAGTGTACGTGATTACATACACCTCTTTGAAGTCGTTGCAAGTCCTGTTAAAGTCGCTCCACAATCAAGTGATTTGAAAGCCAGTCACATACCTTTAAGACTACTTGAATGAGAATGTGATCCATTGTTCATTAGTTAGAAATTTAAACTAACCACATAACTTTAAAGACGAAGTTTACACGCGTACGGTTCATGTGTATCTTAGGCTACACTAGCATACTTGTGAGCTTACAATTCCAATGGAAGGCATTTTTGAAGTCACAGACTAGCTCAAAGGACTCCGGGGAGTGGTCTATTAATTCTCGCAAACACTTAGCACTCAAACATAAATGCTTTTAATTTTCCATTTGTCAATCAGATTCGATTGATCATTGAAACGAACTACTTCTGAATCGGATGTTTAAATAATTCACCTGAAGCGTGTTACAAAATATAAATAAAATACACGTTAATTGATCCAAGGCGAAGACGACACTTTTCTATTTCGCTATCGTAGTCCATTCGTTGCAATATTAATTAATCCGATCAAGAATGAAAGCAAACATTGTGTTAGGCTTCCCTCCTATTCCTGCCTTCAAGTAAAACTCAAAATTACTCGTGCTTGATACGTACCTTGACTAACTTATCCATTGCTATAACTTTTGGTTACTTTTCCTCTACTTGGCCAGGAATTTAATCTTCATAGGTCTTTCCTTCCTCAGACTCAAAGTTCCTTCCCTTTGGACGTATATTCAGACTGTGCATATCCGCCTAAACTTAGCTGAAGTTTCGATTTTAGAGCTCAAAGCAATCTGGCTGCTTCCTTTTGACCGATCATACTAATCATGTTTCCTTTTGGTTAACCTGTTTATGCAATACTGAAAGATAAACTCTAGTACATCTTCACTTACTCATGAATATTTATTAGAAAACTGTTGCTTAAAACTATACGGAAGTTAATTTTTACGCAGGTCAATGAAGCTATCTGCTATAACACTTATACCTTAATCGTGCATCCTACGCTTTTTTGTATATGCAGCATTATATGCAGTGTTACTTGTGTGTTATGACACTAGTGGTGTGTTATTACAACCATATGCGAAAATATACTCCGTCCGATTAATGTGCAGAAAGGGAAAGTTGAGTGTTGTATCTACTTCGACCAAATGGGTACTGTGAAGACTCATTTACTTTGAATATGTTTTACAATTGGTATCATGGGTGTAGTGGTGATTTAACATTTTTTCCTTGTTCTAAATCTCAGACTTACCTAAGAGGTTTGGGATTTAGTGAAGAATTAAGTTTGATAAAATAGAATCAAGTTAAGAAAGTCTCGATAAGGGAAATGAGTTGGTCCACTTTATTGTCAACTATTGTCACAAACTTTCGTTCATGAAAAAAGGGGTAGGGGGAGGCAAATGTCGAGGGGGGCAATATTTATTAGCTTACTTAGAATGCGATGTTTGAGTATTTTTCCCAACTGAAATGTTAACAAAGTAAGTTTATGAAATATTGACAGAGTTGTAAGTAAAACATTTTAATCAAGTTAAGTCAAGTCCCATTTACCTTCAAGTCAAGTCAAGTCAAGTCAGGTCAAGTCAAGTCAAGTCAAGTCAAGTCAAGTCAAGTCAAGTCAAGTCAAGTCACAAATCATCATTTCCAACCAAAATTGTTATAACCCTGTAAACTAGACTGCAGTTCCTAGACGTAGTTTTTATAGGGAGATCAGGTGGCAAATCTTGACAATTTACCTTAATCAAACGAAGTAGCAGGATGACACTCCTTGTGGAATATTTACAAAGTATATTATTCCTATACTTAGGAAAATTCAAGAAACAGCTTCTCATGACAATCAATAGACCATATGCTTTAAGTAGCTTCCAATATGTAAAAAAGAAAAGGTAAGTTCGTTGTGGAAATGGGATAGATAAAAGCTAAAGAGGATATTCCCCAAAGAAAATGTCACTCAGCATCTTGCAATTTTATGCTTACCTTGAAAACTGTGTCAAACATTTTGTTTTCATGTGGTAATAAAGTTGCTCTAGACCTGAGTAAAAATCACCCGATAAACGAATGTATGCTTAAAATGGCACCTGAGGGAAAAACGTTGAACTATACCCTTCATTTTTGCGCGAGGCGTTGGTGAGCGTACCTGTACGACTGTGACAGGACGTATATACAAGCGCACGAATATCGCATTTTTGTGATACACACGATGTTGTTGCCAACATGGGTGATTCTGCAATTCACTTGGGTACAAACACTAAAGGGCAGAGGGGGGGATTCTTAAAAAGTAGAATGCCTAAAATAAAGTGTAGCTTTAAATGATACTAAATACTTTCAACTGAGCTCTCAAATTAGTATTCTTAAAAACAAGGTATATGAGGTCAACAAGTATTAGTCCTTGTTGAAATGCATTACAAATGCGGGGATTATTTTAATTGCTAGATGCTAGCAAAATGAATTAAGCAGTGCTAAATGGTAATTATTTTCTTAAAAGGACCTTAGAGCTCTAGTTTAGATCATGTGACTGACGAGTAATCATTACTGGCTACTCTGTTCAGAGGGTCACACTGCGTAATAATTCAAGATTTTATTAAAAATATAGGGGTGTGTGTACTAATCATAATTATCAGATGCCAGAAAGCTGTGTTTAACATTTCATTTAGATATTTCCCTGGACAAGATGTTCATGCCCTGTCAACTCTTTACTCTTTGACGATTGCCATCATATAGTGAACTCCCATGGGTTTGTAATTTTCTGAATCCAAGCATAGATACACCCTATTTTGTACAATTTATCTTAAAGTGCTTAATCATTCGTATTTACAGACAAAGGACTTTCTTTAGTTTTATATTTTGATAGCATGGGGGGGGGGGAGTTTGCTCAACACCATTCGGTCAAGGGGCGATCAACCAAAAAGGTTTGGGAGGCAGAGCTATACCGTAACTGAACTTGACGTGTACATGCAAGATAGGCATTCAAATGCGTCAATGAGTTCTAAACTTTTCCCGACCCCCTGTTTTTTTAATAGCCGTTCTACCCACGGAACGATTCAATCTCGAAAGCATGAAGGCAAAAGTTGGATTCTTTTCATTGAAATTTTATGGTAAAATGATTCACGCCACACTCGCGACAAATATTGTCAATGTTCAATGTCGTCGGGTCAAACGTGTTCAAGTCAATTCGCAAGTCATTTTTCTTCAAGTCAAGTCGCAAATCAAGGGAAAGGGCCATTCGAGTAGGACTCGAGTCCAAGTTAGCGACTCGAGACAACAACTTTTGAGTCTTGAAATCAAATCGTTGGTTTTCAAATGTCACCTGTCTACAAACGTATATCACAAGTGCCTTTAATATTGGGAATAGTCACTGGTCATTAACATGCTTCTAAATACCTTTTAAAATTGACATAAGAACGAGAGATGGATTCTAAGAAAGAATTTTACATATTGAAGTCTTAGGCCCTTATCTCTTACTAAAACTCGGACACTATGCACGGCATGTCTTTGCACACGAAAATGATAATACGGCAGTAACTGTTATTCTAAACAGATTATCTAAGGGGGCTTTAAAATCATTTTTGTGCTTTGGTTGGCAATCTGTAAAATTAATATCCTTGCCAAGTCTCGTTACAGAGAAAGCCCTGAACAGTCAGAAAGATTTCTTCTTTGGAGAGAATTCAGTTTTGCACTGACAAATTGGTCCAGGGCGCTACCATTTTGACTCTTGTAGCCACAATTCAACTCGTTCTTTGTGAACATGTTTAGTGGCGAATGGTTATTTTAATTCTCTTCCAAAGTAAATCGATGTAATGAAATGGAATTAAATTTATATTCGGTAAGTGTACAGCTACTGAAAAACGTCCTAATCGATACATCCAGACCATTTCTTAAAACAAAAGATGAGTGGTCTTATTTCTTGCTAAATCTTGTCTTTCTTAGGCTAGCTAGTCTTTATACTGTGTTGAATAAGTTTCCACACTTCAGGAGAATTTAAGTTTTCTACGAAAGAATTTCCCGGACTGCTTAAAAGTGACCTAAAATGCAAAACGTTTCTTAAGCATAGCAAGATGGATGCAAGCATTCATTTAATTGCCTTTCACATCAAGCAGTTGACCGCATGCTACACTCTAAAAACAAGAGTGAAATTCACTCCAAAAAGACTGTCCTGAGAGACCTCTCCTAGTTAGAGTGAATTTCACCCTGAGTGCAGTGAAAATTCACTCTAAATAGGGCGATATTTCATTCCATGTGTGTGAAGTATTGCTCTATTTGGAGTGAATTTTCACGCCCACTCCTGGTGAAATTCACTCTTAGTAGGAGTGGTCCCTCAGTCACTCTCTTTTTGGAGTGAATTTCACTCTTTTGATTTCAGAGTGTATTGCGTTGCTGTCATGTTGAAATTGTTATTTGAAAATGTGTAAAATGACAAAAACAATGTTATAACCTTACTGGCGAAGGGACAGGGAGTCTGGTAGATATGGTGAAGCAGTAATCTATGTTTTACTAAAGTGAGTGGTGCTGACCCAGTGGCCAGTGTATCACACCAGCAAAGGTTAACTGAACCTCTGCCCCAAAGCAGAAACAATATTCCTTCTACCTTGCATTCTATGAAACCGATTGTTATCGAGTATTTCCCAAATATTTCGCAAAATTTTCGGGTCATCAACCAACATGTCCTGTTATTACACGTATTGTACTATATCAAAACGTCACAATAGGATATCACTTAAGGTTTGTAAGAATGAACAACTTTGCAGATGTTTTCTACTTGAATACGAGGACTGTTTTATGACATGTGTGTCGCATGAACTTTTCCTAGAAATAAGCAAATTTTTAACAATAATTGGGCTCGACTATCATTTAAAGTCTTGAGCATAATGCTGTAAAGCACACCTTGACCACAATTATGCATTAAAGGGGATATGATCTATCGTAATTTTGTCATAGAAGGTATAATCGTATCTAAAGAAGATTCTGGGAAGTGTTTTGTAATGACAATTAGCTGCCACGGACGTTCCAGGTAATAACTCATGGAATAACACAAACGAAAAAGCGAATTGAATCAAACCTAAACTTTTGAATGGATTAGAAATCTCGGAAATAATACAAAGTTACATCCCTAAACGGCCTTGAAATCAAACCATTGGCATTCTACCAGAATGTGTAAAAAGCACGGCTGTATGGAAGTCCAGTTGGACCAAGTCCGTGTCAATTCCGATAATTCTAAATGGCTCCAATCCCTGCGCATGGCTATTTCCGAGTTCAGCCTATTTCTATGTGATAAATTAGTGTATCGCCTACATCGTTTCATACTCTTTTATAATGTTTTAAATGTGCAGGTTATTATTAGGTTCATTATTATCATTTTATTTAATAGGCTGGACTGGTTAACTCAATAATTTGGTTGATTGTGTGTAATAACCATATCTTAGACTGGGTACCAACAACAATGAAGTTGATTTATAGCCACATTACAACCCATTGAGAGACTCTCATTCTAGGCCAACTCCGATTACAGTGAACATGGACTTGCTGTCAGTAAATGGATACTTCATTTTGGGAGGACAGAAGTAATATTTTTGCAGAATTCTAGTTGCTCAAAAGCCAGTCTACGTACACATTTACACATTTACCACTTTAATATTATTAGTTTTATTTAGTGATTAGGGAATTGACAAAAAATATTCAGAATATATAGAGTATCACCAGCGTTGTTTAAATTGCATATTAAATATGTCCTTAAGCATTGAAGACATTCCAATTCAACTGAACTGTTTTATATTTAATTGTGCCATTTTATTTCTTGAACTCTCACATACAAGCGGAGATGTATTTATTTAAGTTCTTGGTAAGTTGTACAAAATAAATACATACGTTTAGCAAATTGAAAACATATATTTAAGATAGTATATGAACCATTATAAGATAAAACCCGAGATAGGTGTCGACTAAATCAAGCAGTGCTGTAAGTGAAATCATATCATGTAGAGCATGTTAATATAGCCAATAAAATATCAATTAGAAAATGACAGATTTGATCTTCATGTGAAGATGCTGGCTACATATCTATCAAATTATGTTAATCATATTTCACAGATTTGTAGGAGAGTTGTTGCGTACATCGAACACTTAATAATCTTACTCATTTGGTTAACATACTTGAGATATTGTTTGATGATGGTTGAAATAAATTGATTGGAATTGAATTGAATATGTAAGAAGGGAGATAACTAGGATGATTGCTAGGATGATTTTGATTTCAATAAGAAAAAGTTTTTAATTAATATTTATACTTTAAGTCACCTCGGAATGTGTAGAAAACTAACGGTGCATTTCATGTAAATTAAAACATAAAACCTATGCTAAAATACATACGTTTTACTCACACACAAAAACGTGGCCTATCAATACTGATAATCCATATGAAAGGATAAGTATATTTACCCTACGTTAAGCTTTCATGCCCAGGTTCAGCAAATCACACGTGGATCGTTTTAAGTCCATGTAACGATTTCTTTTAATGAAGTGTCGAACTTATTCGAGGTAAACTACATGTCTTCGTAAAATGCGCAAAAGATGTGACCCAACAAAAACCATGAGAATTAGATATTTGAAATATAAAAACTAACGCTAAGGTATCCAGCAGATATTTTACTGCATGTGATTTTCAAACTGGCCTTTGGGGCTACATGCCGCACTACTCAGTTTGTGTGCTGCCTGAGCCGGTTTAACGTTACTTTAGGTAGTCAGCTTTGGCAAAAAATCGTAACAGAACTGGTGTAAAGTACAAAAGTTTACGTTGATTTTCATATTTAATTACGTATTTTTAAGTTGCTATTTCAGATGCGATTTGTCCAAAAGCTCCAATTGCCCCTTTCCGCATATGTTACTGTATGCATTGTTAATGTAAACAGTTAAAACTTGGTTATTTTGGTTGTGTTTGTTAGCTTGATAAAGGCTGAGAAATCACATATAAGGGCCTCTTTTCGTCATATTTGCCAGTGAAAAGCTCACGGACACTTCCCGTAGATACCCTTTGTGCGTGCATGTGAGGGCTGCGCTTTCTCAGTTACCTAGGCCCGTTGTTGTGGTTGATGATCCAATCCTCCTTGAAAAATATGCCTGGAAGTAAAAACAGCAAAGTATAAATTGAAGAAAAGAAAGGAGAAAAATGAGAAGAGATGTTTAATGTAGAAGATAACTATTGCAATATTTAATGTAACTAAATAAAATTGCTACATTTGGCATCTCCTGTAATAATGTGCGATTGATAGTTATTTCATATTCATTCTTGTAGGTCATTTTGACTGAAAGTATTATTTCCTAGTCCCATTCTACTCCTACCATTACCCATCATCTACCTAGAAATCCATTGTTTCTTAAATATTAGACGGATCTTATAAAATGGTCTAAGTATGGATTTTACCATTTATTAAATGTTTCTCGAATGTAATTTGAAGATGAAAAAATCCTTAATTGCAACGCCTATAATTTTGTACGTGCAAAAAACCTTCAAAATAACTTCACCCCTTGATCCTCTATCACCGGGGCCTCTGGGCCCTAGTAGGTGAACTTCCTACACATGCGCGTTTCTCTAGAAGCGACTTGCAGTCTTTGGTCTGTAAGGCTATTCTAACATATTCCACAAGATAAAATATTGACGGTCAGGTTGCGAATCACTCGTCTGTGCGTTATTCCTTCCACTTCACTCCCGTCAGTCTCCAATAAGGCGATGTCCGCACTCTATTTCAATGCAAACGTCGCTCTTAACCCTCACCCCAGCATCTGTTCCTAACCCTTATTTTTTTACAATCACCGCTTTAGAATAAGATATGCTAATCGATGGAGTTTTCGTTTACAGATTTTATGCTATGAGTTTCACCTTGTGCACCCGGAGTGTTTCCCGCCAGTACTTACGGAGATTCCCTATCATCATTTCAATTAGTAAAAAAAAAAATTAAAAATATGAAGACCTCAAACCAATAAACTAATATTAACTGTTAAGTAATGCATTTGTTCCCCCCCCCCCCTCCCCCGAAAAAAAAAATAATATTAAGGCTAAGAACATTGCAATTTTTGTTTAATTTGAAGTCGCTTTCAATATTTATATCTTAAATTTTCGTCAGGAGTTGACAAATTGAAATGGAAAGGTCTAGTTTCGTATGAATATTCATAACGATAGTTTCCCTATCACCAATGGAAGGTAAGAATACGAAAGAGAGCAAAAACAGGAAACTATTAAAAAGGTCAATGAAGCCTACAGAAAGGAACACGAAAAATGCCAGTACTTTTACATTAAAGCTGCAGTCACTTTGTGCATTCCATGAGTAGCCCCGTGTATGAGTACATCAGTAGTACAGTATGGCAACACAAACTAAAGGTACACTTCCTTAACCGTATAACTGTACAAGGTATGGGGTTTTAGTTGATGAAAACAAACAACTCGACCCTGCGACAGACAGATAAAGTAATTGGAGAAGTTATGCATATTTGGTGTCACTTTCGTCTAGTAGTTAACGACTTTCATTCATTTCGCATTTAGCGAATGAAATAGGCTAGTTGATATGTAAGGTACATATCCATACAGAGAAAGTTGGCATTTGCGAACCAAATTGTAAGATATTATTACTGTAATAATAAATGGTAATGAAAGGTGTTAGCCATACTTTATTCGGAGCCGCCTTAAAAATTTACTTAGCTTATGTACTTTTTACTATGAACTGATGAACTTTATAGATAATATTCTTAGTGCAATAAATAGATTCTCCATGGTTAACTCTGTGAAGCACAGACTATGTTTTATCTTATCATCAGGTTGTAAACGTTATTCTTTAACCCCTTAAATGAAGGGATAGACGCGACAGATCTATTGTCAACATATTTATATGTTCATGTCTTCCTCTGGACCCTCTCTATGTTAGATTTACTTTTTTCACTCTTCACACTGCTGCTGGCCGTGTTCCTTCTCTTCCTCCTCCTTTGTTCCTCCTTCTCCTCTTCCTCCTCCTCCTCCTCCTCCTCCTCCTCCTCCTCCTCCTCCTCCTCCTCCATAGTTCCCCTACTCTTAGACTCTGCAAAATATTGAGCGCATATTATTGTTCTTCTACTCAGTCCCACATTGTAAATGCGCTAGGCTGATTGCAAGCCTTAATTACAAACCGGTGCAGTGGCCGAGTGGATGAAGGCGGTGGCATTTGAAGCTATGAAGCTTAGCAACCGGGAGGTTCGGGGTTCGATCCATGCCTGGTCAAAGTAAGGTGGGCTTTTCTTCCAAGGGAAATCTACCTTTTTCCCATCGGAAATGGCCTTTGAAAAGAAACGAAGTTGATATAAGTTGTTGAAATGGCTGTCATCCGACGTGGGGTTGTAATTCATGAGCCATAGGCTTCCTCCACGTTCCGGTCGCTTAGCGTGGTAAAAACTGTCCTTCAAGGCCCTGAATTTTTAAATTATTAATTAATGTCCAGGCCAGTTTCATAGTTGTCCGCGTTGTAGTTACATATCAAAATCCAATGTCTGTGATAAAACTTTTAAATAATTGAAAATCAGTTCACATGAAAACGGCCCTTTAATTTCGTAACGCTTACAAACCCTTTACGTAAGCAGACGTCTTTGTAGAAGCCCCCGGCCGATGTCTCAGCTATAAGTCACCAGTCCTTGGACGTTACTCTTTCCGAAAATTCTGGACATTAAAAGTAATGCTATAGTGTTATAGAAATTGTATGTCCTATTAAAAATAGATCAAACCATCTATGTGATTCTGAAAAAAGACTATTTTAAGCTTGTATGTTTGTTTATAAATGGGCTGTAGTAAAAATCAAAAGGGGCGTTTTTAATTCACCATGATATCCAACCTATGTAGTGACGTTCTAACGTGTACAATTCTATTTTAGCGATAAACATCAAGGAAAGCCCACTACAAGTTGCTGAATTTTTAAAGTAATTGAGCATCGATTGTGATATGTACAACAAGAATTAACAAATATTTGGATCAAATGATGTTCAATATTGCCATATTTTACGTTTTCAATGTGATGGCATTTTTGATCTTCTGTATTAATGCAAATACAAACATCATTTTCAAGGTCATTAGAGACACCACTTAAATTATTACAAACCAGGAAATAGTTGGCATAACAGCTTTGTTTAAAAACTGTTTACCAACTCATGTGAGCGTTAAGTAAGTATATTTTACACAAACCATTGGAATAACACAGGACATATACTATGATGAATAAAAGAAATGGTAAACGAAGGGTGCGGACTGCTATTGTAAGGAAAACGAAAAAGGAAAAAAATCACTACTTTAGACAAATCCTCAAATGCAACTCGGGATTAGATGATGTAAACTCCCTAGTGTAAGGCACTTGCGCACCATTGCAAGTCCTAGTATGGTATCACAGCTTGTGATAGCATTTGGTTAATTTCTTAATTCAACAAGACCGAGAACAGATGGTTACAAGAGACAACTTTGTAAATGATAATCAGATGTTCCCTTGTTAATGACAATCATCAACACAAGTGAAACGACTGTTCGAATGACAGACAGAGTTAAAGAGATTAACGTGTCTGAAATTATTGTAACCGATTTGAAATTTCTATGGTAAAGGTTCTTAATGTAGTTAATTGGAAATTTAAAAGCTAGCTCAAATACAGTCATGCTAATTAATAACCTGACCATAAGGTTATTACCTACTCTCGAATGTTTATCTACCATTTTTACCATATCGTTACATTTGTTGTGCCCTTTAAGAATACGCCTGTTGAGGGTCATCTCAATAGACCCTTTTCCAAATAGCAACTGCAAAGGATTGTGGGAAAGAGTTTTGGTACACGTTGTTTTTGGCCACAGTAAAATGTCATTGACAAGAACGTCGCACACCAAAAGTTCGTCCCACAATCCTTTGTAATCGCTATTTGGAAAAGGGTCAATTGCAGTGGAAAACCGCGTCTAGTCACAAATAAAGTCAGGACACCGACATGACAAGACTTAAAGGGCAAATATTCTCATCCCAGACAATTCCAAGTCTTCCAAGTCACATCTAGGCCCTCCCACAACGGTCTTAATCTCTTTCTTGGGCAGATACAAACCTAGTTTATTTCTTGAGGCCATATTCTAGTGAGGATACAAGGCCATAATGTGTAATCAGAATACTCTTTGTGCATGCTGTGTAATGTGAGCTACTCTGTATGTTTGAATTTGATGTCAATCAAAGAGCAATCACCAGTTAAGAATTTTGCTTTCCTCCAAGTAAAAATATTGTTTGGGGTAATGAGTATCTGTCTTTAAAAGAAATCTTTGGACCAGGGAAGTGGAAATAAGGGTTTCAATAGCCATTTAAGAAATCTTGCAGGCAAGAGCTGTATTTAACAATATTGTGATTACTGAATTCCTGTACTCATCCAAGATAACTTATTAGTTTACCTTGATCTTTTAAAAGCAATAAAAATGTTCTGACAGATCGTGAAAATAGTTGTAAAGAAAATAAGAGGATAGTTTTTAAATTTACTTGATGTTTCAAAATAAGCAATGTATTACTTTATGCATTTTAACCAGTTTCCTTTAAACTGACATATCATTGACCCACATTTCATTCTAGTCTTGTAATTTGATTTTGATCAATTTAGAAGGACGCTCGGTGGTGGTATATTCATTGTTTTTTATCTTTTTAGATGTAATGGTGGCGCACGTTAAGTACGGGATCCATGTTTGTATTTTGCGAAACTTAAAAACTTAGATATTGTAACACACCTAAGAACGTAGTAAATGGAGACAAGTACGGTTTCGGTAAGTCAGTGGATGAAAGTACTCCAAATAACGGAATGATGTTAACGACAAATACGCTGTCCATTCATTTTAAGAAAACGGTACCAAAGAAGTCCGCTTGCGTTTCACTGGCCTTGTAAGATTTTGTTTACAAATTACATTCTCGAGGTTGATAACTCAATAGGTTTTTACATATGCAATTAGAGTTTTTCCCAGTCCCCCAAAATACAAATACAGCATTTTGCACCTAACATGTGATTAAGATCCCGTCATTAGTGACAACTCACGGCACGAACTCATTTAGGAATTGACTGATACCCTGCTACACGTCGGGATAACATCACACTGTTGTGTACTGCGGATTGTGCTGCCACTTGCATAGGCAAAGTCTTTATTTCAAACATTTCAGCTACTTCCCCGTCACCTTTCTAGTTATGTGAAGTGTGTTTAAGGGCCAGATATATCAAAGTCAAAATTGTGGTTATCGTGAACTGCTTTTTTTGGCCTTTATGTGTACCTCTTCATTGCGTTTCCACAAACGTTTTAGCAGGAACGGAGAGTGAGTGATGACAAGAGCCAAGAGGCAATGTTTTAGGTATTTTGACCTCCTAATTCAGGACAAACTTGTTTGGGAGAGGAACCATCAATATGAACTGACTTAATGCTTAAATGCTACTGATATTGGAAATATAGTCAAAGCTTTTATCACACTTCTCTATATTCCCAAAAGTCTTCGTGAAGATCAGTGTTAGAATTAGGGATAGACCGAGACTATTAGTAGGAGCGACTTTCAGGACTTATATTTAGCTACTAGGGTGAACGGCCTTGTGCATCCGGTGTGGACCTGGTCAAAGTCTTGAATCCATCCTCTTGTCCTTGTACTAAAGGAAGTGAAACAGTGGGAATAAACAAATACGATGCTATATGATAGTCACTGGTGTACCGTACCTTCTTACATGTGGAAATATTTCGTACAATTCGTGATTGGGAAAATCCATACAAACTATTTTACCAAACAGGCTCAATGCCCAAGCACAATTTCTTGTTGCACTAAAAAGTTTTAAATGTTGGTCTGTAGAGAGGTTCAAGAAGACCCGAGGATGCTTTGAAAAAAGGGGCATAGTCTGGCTTTGGGAATAGATACTTTAAACTTTTTAGTATCAACAGGGTCCCTTTAAGACAATGGGACCCCATGGCAGTTATCCCGGCTACAGCGCTTTTGCCCATCCTGGTTTAAGTTAGTTCGTAGCAACATGCTTAGATAATTGGCATTCAAAGTGTCCATAAGAGGCGAATGTAGTGAACAAAATTTGAATTATTTTATCTCACCGTCTTGACTCATGTACGGCTCTTCTTAATCATGTGAGAATATTTTTGAGAATAAATTGATGAACCCAGTCACAATGACTCCGTCAAAGTTTGCCTGTGAGATGCTGAGTTAATTTTCTGAAACACCATGAAAAATATTGGTGGGTTAGTTTAGTTAGTTAGTTAGTTAGTTAGTTAGTTAGTAGGGCCGGCCACGGCCTTTTTGCCAGTTGTGTCTCACTGGCTTGTTTTCCTTACTCCGTTGTTTATGCTATGCACCAAGCACAATGGAAGTAGGTTCCATTTTTCAGTCTTTGGTACGACCCGGTCAGGAATCGAACCCTAGACCTTCCGACTGTAAGTCGGATGCTCTAACCACTTGACCATGCAATCGGTATTTGTGGGGAACATTTGATGGGATATGTATGATGTAGCTAGTATTTCTAAAATATTTTGAAGGCGATTGGCCATATTTTTTCCAGACGAGGAGACAGAATTTCGAGGGTGGAGTGGGGGGGGGGGGCAAGGTAGGTAATCTCTAGTGCACCGCTGGTGCACCACGAGAGCGAAGTGCGAGTGTACATGCATGGAGTATAGAGGTCCGCGTCTCTCGCAATAATAGCCTACTTATTAAGAAAGCAGACATTGGATCCAGTAACTCTGTTAGGAAGATTTCATATCATTTCATATTTTAAGAAACTCGATGTTAATGGCTGGTTTCAGTCTACTATAAGGGCACCTAGAGAGGTTCAGTGTATCACCGCTTAATGTAATAAAAACGCTTAATGTAATACTAACCGTAAATGTAATAAAAATTAACCCTAAATGTAATAAAAGACTCACCGTAAATGTCATACAATTTTAACGCTAAATGTAATACTACTATACTTTTCGATCCTTTACAGTGTTAAACTCACCACAAGTGCTGACGATGATATACCTGTGAAACGAATGATTCTTAGAGATATTATAATTTTGTCTCGGCTGCCGCCTTATCCGCCACGATCCCTGCCACCCCACTGCCGCCCCATCCATCACAACCACTATCTCAGACGCTGCATTTTCACTGCATATTTGGGCCTTTCGGCCCGTTCAAAACCATTTGCCGAAGCTTTGTCATCATACATGTGCCTAGCTGCCCCTATTTGCAATTTTACTATCAAACACCTTTGTTATATATAATGGCCCGTTACAGATCTTTTTAAGCGAGCTGTCTTTACGTGTTAAGACTTATGTGCAGCGGCCATTTTCGATTCTCAATGACTCTTTGCATTCCTTCTTACAAATTTCTTAAGCATAGGACTATAAGCAGTTCGTACGAACTCTGCATCTAACTCTTGGAGAGGGGTCCAACAGTTGGAACTGGAATCTGTGCTGCGAGGGATGGTTCAGCTGTGTTGTTAATCGCTTTAACAAGTGATCCCGAATGTACCCCAAAACAGCCCATATTTAATGAAATGAGTACAAACTCACACGGATGCATGAACGTTTCGATATGTTGCAGGTCCCTAAATAGTCTATATTAACCTATAATCATTGTATCTACAGAATGTGAATTTTATCCGACCGGACCTTCTCGACGTATCTAGTTTACAAGATTAGGAGACACTCGAACATACACATTTCCGCACACACGTACTACGCCAGTTTCGAGCTCCGCGTGAGCTAGGAAAGACGTGCGAGAGCGGAGCTCTCGCCGGCGGTGCCGGTACCCGCTGAGGCCGCGTTGGTGAGTGCACACATTCCCATAACCCACCCCAACGCGAATGTATTACAGGCAAGGGGTACAATATGAAAAAAAAAATCACCAAAGTTCCCATTTCCCTCCTTGTGTAATCCTTTAAATGACATTTCTGAGAATTTAAGATGTAAAATCAAGCATCTGTCACATGCAGATCCATGCGCACAAAGTCGTGATTGTATAGGCTTACATCTATTTCATCTTCACTGCGGGATGAGAATTGGAAAAAAAAAACCCATTACATTTAGCGTTAAAGTCGTATTACATTTACGGTGAGTCGTTTGTTACATTTAGCGTTAATTTTTATTACATTTATGGTTAGTTTTACATTAAGCGTTTTTTTTTTTTACATTTAGCGGTGATACAGTCCAGGAGGAATCTGAAGTTATTTCAATATTTGGACGCTAACATTACACGTGAGATGTACATTTTGCATTCAAAAAGGGGTTTTTTTTTTGTCATGTCACGAGTATGCTTGGCACAAGTCTAAAAGTGCTTGATTCTAGTCTATCGTGCAGCTGTAAATATTTACTCTTGGATATTCATTTGCTTTCTGCCTGCAGGACAAGGTTTGCTGCAGCCAGGGTCGAAACTTTAATACTCTAATACTCTTTGTTTGCTTCACTGACTTTGCTACGGACGTTCACTGGGTTTATATATTTTCAGTAGCTTAATTTGCATAAAATGCAGAATTTGGGTGGTTTTCAGGAGGCCAGGTGGAAAATCTAGGGTGTGACATTGAATTTCGGTTCTGGTAATGAGAGGGTCGCTGTGTGCGCCCACAGTGGTCATTGCAGGCCGATAGCAGTTGGACGTGATGTCCGTTGGGCGTTAGCCCACAGCAGTTGCTAAGCGTCTTCGTGAGCTAGCTTGTAGTTTTAGGGGAAATTGTGGCTCCCCGCCGTCTGTCTTTTACGTGAAAATGTCTTGAATACCATCGTTAATTAAGCCTGCCGTTCTCCCGTCAAAAGCCGGAAACCTAACTAAGTTCCGTAAGTTTACTGTTTTAATTTGTTTCGTAATGTTACTTGCAAAGTTTATACTTAGCGACGGTAAAATGTTATTTTGGGTAGTATATGTACGAACAAGGCGATACTTTATTTAGAGCATTATACTGAAGTCAGCAAACAGAAAATGTGACGATAAAATGTCGGTTGTCTTTAGGGAGAAAGCTGTACGTAGTAAAATAGAAGTGTGGATACTGTGTAAATCGCCAAAGGGCTTGAAATGTAAATATGTGATTAAGGGGTATGTTGCGAATCGAAAGACAAGGCAAAAAGAATACAAGTCACTTTAAATGTTTTTGTGTTTATATTATTTTGGCTAAGGTTATCTTTAACTACCAAAAGAGTGTTTTCTGTAAAATATGTGTACATACATTTTGTATTATTTTACATTTATTCCAGGGTTTTTATTTTGGTGCAATAAACTTAGATGACTGAAGTTACCGTCGTATTGTGTAGTCATTCGTCCGGTCGTGTTTGTTTCAACCTACCGTGACATGTCAAAATGAGTGTTTTGTTTTCTTAATAAGGTTAATCGTGTATGGGTGTTTAAACGGTGAAAACTGAACAGCGCCGAAATTTTTCCATTGAAGACATGATTTTTTCATGGTAAAAATTTCCATTCAGGCTCGTCTGTCAGGAAGATTAGTTTGACTCAGCAATGTTTTGTAATTCGCCAGAGAACACTGGTTTGCTTCAAATTTGTTTTTTGTTTTTAAATTAGTAAATGGCGGGAAGAAGTAACCTTCAAAAGTTAGTTATAAACTTCCGTTTTTGGAAAGTCACGCCTATGCAGAAGAGCACAAATGATATACATTGACTGTTGGATCAAGCGTGAACGTTTGAAATGGTATCGAAGAAGAAAAGAAAGAAGAATTCAACGGAAGGTGGAGGACCGAAAATTTAGGTAGCTTGCGAAATATTTTTTCTGAAAAATTAAAATATTTCAGTAAAATATCCTTTCAGACATTTCACCGCACCTGCTGTAGAAGACTTTCGCTTAAAGTTCTTTTGAATCATTTAAAATTACGATCGTAAACTGTTAGGTGTGCATGCAAAATGTGTTGGCGTTTTGGTAGCCACTATACCTTTGGCAAAATAAAAATAATGCTCAGTCGGGGGGAGGGAACAGTAGTCGGCATTACCTGTAACGCCACCAGGAGTTTGTGATTGAGAAGGTTCAAGGAAGCTGTTGTTATCCCACCCCTGATATATCCAGAGAAAGTGCAAATAAGTATGCGTGAGTAGGATAGTTTTCACTCGGCGCGAATCCTTTCTTCCCCCTTGTTCCAAATTGCCATCTTGGGGGAGTGGTCTAAGTAGAGAGGATGTTACCTTTCGTGCTATTAAGGGAGTAGGGTGACAACTCCCTTTCTTGAGCATTTTTTGTGTATGGAACGTGACTTAGATGAAAACTGATGCTGTCTTTGGCAAATTTTGGAACAGATAACATATTTAGAACTTCTCATTATTTGGTGATATTTTGGCTGTGGCGTGGCACCCTCCAAGGCTGGTACAATGAGATCGGTAAAAGAAAGCTGTGGGGTAATTAAATAATGGCGATACTAACATGAGAAATGAGAATTCAAACAATCAGTGTGTAATGGGAATGAGCGAGAAGAGAGTAGGACTAAGCAAAATGTCGTGGTCCAAGAATTATGTGAATTACATAACTTTTACCCTCCACCAATAATGGGTGCGAGCAAAGCGCACCTTGAAAATGTTTGAAAAGTGTCTAACGAAAAGTACAAGATTCTAATCTTTCACATCATGCTACAAACCTGACAAGTGTTACCACAGACTGCTCATAATTTGAGATTGTTCTGTGATCCCTTCTTGATGCCCTTCCATTAATTTGGAAAAGTGTTTAAGCCAGAATAATATTGCACGGTATTTTTATACGATATAGAGCGATATCCATGACTAATGAGCGCGTAGCGGGCCTAAACTGTGCATCAAAATGATTTCTTTGGAAAGTGGCATGCAGGATCTGCACCAAAACACTATCTATTTACGCAAAAATGTGTCTGCCAATGAGAATGCGAGTCTTCTGTCTAGTATTTTGTTAAAAATTACAATTCTCATAAAATTGTCGCCAACAGTACAGGGAGGCGAAATGAAATCCCTTGCTTACATTCTAACAATGCTGTTTTCCACAGTAATCACGTCTATGCACACGAGTCATAGGCTTAATTGCAAAACCCTCACTATGAATAATGCCAATACCTTTGCTACCGTGTTGACAATAAGCACAGCATTGAGGCTAAATAAGACCGGAACCCTCAACTATTTTTAAGGTTTGCAAACGTGTGATAGAAAATAAAATATGTTTATCTTTTCGTAGAAAACTCACCTCATCCTACCTCTGCAGGATTCTATAGTTTAAACACCTTTTGGGTTCATTAAAAAAATCAGAAATTTTCGGATATCGACAGAGAAACGCGCCCAGTGGCACGATAGCACGTCCTCTTAACAGCCTGAACGCCTATGTGGCAAAAATGGAAATCTCAAGCCCCCCCCCCCCCAGATTACAGAATGTTTATTCTTTCATAAACATTTCTTACTAAAGTCCAAAGCGGCGTATTTTTCTCCTTGCAGACGAAAACTCAGGTAATGCTGTAGAAGCCAGCCTACCTAGCCTTACATCTGTGAAATTCTCTTGTAAAGGAAACTTAATAAGGTTTTGAAATAGTGACCCAAGGTCCATCAACCGTGGAAACCTGGATTCTTAATTGAGGGGTAGAGGGCTGACTCTTCAAGTTTGCAAGTGAGAGAAGGACATTTTTAAGATCGGTTTAATACTCGAATATGGTGGCAGTGTCTTAGGGTAAAGGGTGTCTCTATACATACCTTTCTTGCAGTGGTGTATCTACGAGGGGGGCATGAGGGGGGCAAGTGTCCCCCACGACAAAGCCGTGCCACCCCAGGTGCCCCTCCTGACAAATTTTGGAATGCACAGTTCTGTATATAAGTCCTATAGAGAGGGAGAGAATTCAGACATTGTGCACCCTAGGAAAGGTTCGTGACCCCCAGTTCCCCCTGCGCGAATAATCCTGGCTGCGCCACTGCTTCCCTGTTGTGAGTTTTGCATTTTTGACATTAACAGGTAAGGATCCTACTGGTTTTAGAGAGTGCTGTTGGGGGCTGCAAAGCCTTTGAACTAAGGAAATATTGAAGTTATACACTAGTTCATCAAAGTTCCTTTTATCTGGTAACCAAAGTAACTGTTTTGAATTGTTAACTGTATTGAGTCGTAAATTTTGTTGCAGTGTGACCATTCTGGAAAATCAGAACAAACTAGCAAATAATGATCATGTATCCCACAAATTTGTCAACGGCAAGAAAGTGCAGGGGAGGGGGTCCTCCACCAGAAGTCTTTTGTAAATAAACAATGATAAGTGCTAATTCCTGGCATTTGCTATCATAAATAGATAGTTTACAACAATGACCTTTACAGAAGTTTTTCTTTACTATCATAGAGGAGTGTTTTAAGGAAGTATTTACACGCCGTGTACGGTGTCAAATGGAAGCACAAAGGGACCGAATACCAAACAGAGAACAGCACTGTTGTACAAATGATCGGGCACAAATCGCGTGCTTATTGTACTGTTTGATTGTTAACATTTCTTGTTTTTTTGGCCGACTGCCCATTTTTAAAGAAGTTCATGAGATGCTCTCATTCTTTTGTCTTCCTTTCTTAATTTGTAAATATGATAGAGGCGAGGCCCCAAACCTACATTTGCCACGTCAATTGGCACATCCGGTTCTAGACAGGGAGTTGCTACGTGTCAAATAGCAACTCACACAACTCATACAATTATGTACACAACCCAAAGCTTCATGGGATTTCCATTGGTTTAACTTTACCAGGGACCTGCTGGTTGGCCTTTGCGCTCCTCGCACTATGGGAGCGTGATGACCCTACCAGCAATTCCACCTACCCCCACCCTTCGACAAAATGTATGCTAAACGTCTGTCTGCGAGGTGGGTGACTTTCCAAGGAAAATGTTGCGCGATAAGAAAAGCTAGAAATACTGTCATTGTAGTCTGAGTTTTGACATTTCGCATAGAAGTGTGGTGGGTTGGTATGTTTCAACCTACGCAGTATAAATTGGCGTATCAACTGGATAACAATCTGAAATAGTACATTAATTGATTCCTATTATTCTTCCTTGTGCCTTCTTAAACGAGTTTCTGAAGATCAGCAAAATTGTAGTGAAATATTACCATATTTTGTATAGGTGCCTCAATGCAATTTCGAATCATGAGAGTGTCGTAATGCGGTTGCACACACGGGATAAAACTTTATCGGAAAACTGTCTACAAATCCCTGTCGTCCAGTATGGGTAGAAAAATTGATTCCAGAATGAATGATAGGTGGTGTTTAAGCAAATGCGTAACAAATTCTTAACTTAGGCTCTGCCCGTGTGAATTTTATTCCCCACCGGTTTGGTCGTGCCCGTTTTTAGCACACATAAAGCAACCGAATGGAACCTCATGAAGGATGCCAAAGTTTTGCCACAACTATAATATTTTCGATTCATTTGGGCCGAAAACCAGTCGCCGTAAGAGTAGTTTCTGAATTTGCCTTATGGTTGCTTCGTGATAGTGAAATCCTGTATACTTTAGGGGTGCTCAGCATCATGTACTGGGCAACATGTATCGCGAATATATTGGCTTTTCTGTAAAAGGTGCCGCATTCTAGAAAGTACATATCTTGCCACACTGAGTAATTTTGTGATGTCACAGTACATATTAACATCCTGAACTTAGTATATAGATCTTATGTAAATGACGCCACAGAACAAACTGCGCCCTCGGCTGAGGTGAGTAGAATTACAACTTACACCGACACAAATGTAGACAGCTAATGTTTGGGTAGGACGGATACTCGCGACAGTCTACGTGAGAGTGCAAGGCCTACGTCGTGTGGACAGCTTGTGTATCAAAGTCACTAACCATATCTATCTTGCTTCCCTGATTGCCCTCTAACATATCTTTGGCGTGGCTTCCATGCGTAGGGTCTATATTCGCCCCACTTCTGTAGTACAGATATGTGAATATGCATTTATAATAATATTAATCTGACTGAAAATGACATGGTGTTAGCTTTGTGCTGCATCTAAATACGGTAAAAGACATTACAGAATATATATATATATATATATCATGTTAATGAAACAGCAACAAAGCGATAGAGGGCGACAGAGGACCCATCCAGTTACAAGCCTTTACATCAAATGACCAGCCATTAAGACGTATTCATTCCGGTACTTCAACTATAGCACTATAAAGCTTTTAATTAACGACTTTTCGTTTGTTGTGATCGGCCCGTAAGAGAAAGGGATTACCATCTTTACAGGGAGTAAAAATTTGGAATTACAAACCTGCCATTAGTCAGTTCTCGGAAGGGCTAAACAAAAAGTGGGGTTTTTATATTCTCTTTTATAACATAATCATCCAGTATCATTTGACTGAAGAAAGGTTAATGCTGTTTTCTAATGCCCACAGGCTGGTTTGTACCCGAGAGATTCCGGGGCTTCTCCCCCCTGGACGCCCACAGGGACGCTACCTATGCATCCTTGTTCTTGTAAAATTAAAATCCTGGCTTATAAACCCTGCTGTTAGCAACAAAAAAAGAGGTGGATACATACGCAACTCTCACAAACGTTTCACAACTTATCCGGGTCTGGCAAAAACTTTGGGACCAAGGTAATCGACCTAATGTCTTTCGACGATAAGCTCGGGTCGTTTGTTTTCAAGGCATATAGCAGTCTGGTTTCACCTGTTTGACCTTGTCCGAAGGAAGTCGGCAAATGTGAACGGAAGTACCCAGGAGCGATGATGATAGTGTTGGTTGACAAGCTGGAGTATCTAGTGTGGGCTTGGAATGAGTACGAGACTATCCCATATGCAACAAATAGCAAACACCCTTTCCGCAACCTGGAGCTCATTGCCTGCATTGCATAAATTTACTTGAAACTCTACTTGAAACAAGAAGAAAGACTAATATTTAGGCAATGCGCTATTTCTTAATATTGCCAAAGTAAATCGATGGCCAGCAACCTGGGGGTACAAGACAATGTTTTGCTCGTAAAAAATGTTCCAAGGGTTGCGAGATTAGTTCAGAAATCAAGGAGAAATGATGACAGATGAAAATTTACTTTGTTTAAATAAGCAGAACAGATATCAAACGAACTTCGGTTGATATAGGACGCCCTTTGGTAAAGCGTTTCGATTTTGCTGGGGTCATTGGACATCCTCTAAGCATAATCGCGGCAAGCAGGGATGCTCCTTCCTCAATTTTGCGCTATCGACATAAGCTTTACGCTCTCATTATCATCTCCTTCGTGTACAGCTATTCTGAAATCGTTATTGTTCACTCTTAATGCTGATGAAAATGCTAGTAAACTCCTCATTGTTTCACTGTCCGATGTTTCAGTTTTTTCCGGTGACAAACCCTTCTTCCCTCACGTAGACATGACCATGGTACTCTGTGTGATGCCCGGAACCCTTAGACTGGGTCCTGCCAAGTGATAAAATTTGAGGAGAGGGAGTGTAGGAGATCTAGGGTCGTGGTCGGATTTCCTAAGACTCACATTGTACATGGTCCCAAAAGTGTGCAAGTCAAAAGCAGAGTACGTTCTTTGTCACCGACACATCAACATTCCCTGGCACGTCAAATAAGAATCTTCTATTAGTTGACAACATGGTCATAACTGCCGCTGTGGCAACGTCAGAGCGTACCTACTCGCTATCTTCCTATTGTTTTTAATATACGCCCACCATTATTAACATCACCATTTGACAAAGGCCTACAGTGCACAAAAGAATCAGTTTATTAAGAGTGCTATATTTGTTTCATGCAGCCTGACATTACTTTCATATGGGAAGAACTTAATCATAGCATTAGTATTTCTATTGCCCAACGCCTTGTCTTCTAGTCTGCCACTTGCCTCTTACAACCTTATTATCAAAAATTAATATTTCCGTGCTCCCTTTACAAGCAAAGTGCATTCACATGCAAGGTCATGCACTATTTGTAAAGTCCATGCAGCAAGATAAATATTAGTTTGGCAAAGGGGGCATAACATGGACTCCGTTGTGCGTGAAAATGCAATAGGCTCTCACCTTTTCTTGGGTAAAGGGTCTGTATTACAGTCTAAAAACAAAAGAACGAAATTCACTCCAAAAAGAGTGTGCTCAGTGACAACTCCTAGTAAGAGCGAATTTCACCCAGAGTAGATTAAAAAATAACTCTAAAATGGAGCGATATTTTCATTTCATGTGTGTAAAGTACCACTCTCGTAGCGAGTGAATTGTCACTCTATTTTGGGGAGCGACCGACTGCATGATCAAGTGGTTAGAGCATCCGACTTGCAGCCGGAAGGTCTGGGGTTCAACTCCGGGCCGGGTCATACCAAAGACTTTAAAAATGGAACCTACTGCCATTGTGCTTGGTGCTTAGCATAAGCAATGGAGTAGGGAAAAGAAGCCAATGAGCCACAACTGGGAAAAAGGCGAGGCCGGCCCGACTTAAACCAATTCGTTAGAAACTGAGTCGCAAAACCTCATCTAACTAACAAATCTGACTCTACTTGGGGCGAAATTAACCCTAATAAGGGGTGGTCACTAGGAACACGCTTTTTGGAGTTACTGTAACTCTTTTGTTTTTAGAGGTGTACACCTAGGGTAAAACGTTTCAGGGTCAGAAAGTCACTTGGCTTATCAAAGAACGTATACCAGATTGATCTTAGATGAACACCGATGAGATTCGCCTTCTCTTTCAACTAGTGCAAAGAGGGTAACGAGGCAGGATGTAACTTACTAGGCCTGCTTCCGGGACCGCCATTTAACGCCCCATTCGACGGACATAAGTGTATCCCCAGTCTTTTGTAACTTTTCCAAAGGCTGCGAGGGGTGGGGATCCTTTATCCGCACTATTACTTGGAGGCAATGGTAAACAATACTTTACCCGTAAAGAGCCTGATCGCATGTCCATTTGTGTGAATAGGAGCGTATGTGAGGGTGTGTCATGGGGAGGAGGAAGACCGCTTTCTCAAAAGTTTGGCCCTCCTAATCGCTCACATCGATCCCTTATTCAAAGCCACACATGAAATGATAGCTGCTCTTTTATAGAAATTTTAATGATCATTTTTCCTAAGTCAAGTTCACAACAGCCTTGTACGCCCTGTGGTCGTAGAAGATTATACAGATGAATAATAAATTTGTTGAATGGTTTGTGTTTAGTAAGTTGGTGGTCTGGGATTTTGACTGCTGGGTGATCAGTGTGGATCAGGCAACAATTTGCATGATACTGTGATATTTGATCAAATTGCTTTGTTTCTTGATAAAAAACTAGTGAAATGCGTAATTATTGATGGTTAATTCAAACAGTCACTTGAAAAGTCGACGGCAAATAGCCGAAACCATTGATCAGTTAATCTTAGTGTATAATTGCGCCCCTGGACGAAAATGTCGCAAAAGGTACCACTCCGTCTAGAAGCTATGTGGCAGTTTTTTTTTTTCTGCTCCTTGTAAAGATATTTCTAAAGAATGTTCAGCTTGTCAAAATCTGTCTGAACTCAAAGAATTAATAATAGTAAATGGAATGAATTTGTATATTTTTGGACGGGACGTAAACTGAGTTATTGGTCAGTAAAAGCAAGTAGGAAGCTGAGATCTCATGCGACATGTTTGAGGTGATTTATGTCATTCCTCTTCTGACTCATACGAACTAAATCACAAACGTGTGAAATTGTTGCTGGGGAAATCATGATACGACACTCTTAGCCACATATACTAACCTAGTTGATGGCGTCCTTTACTTTCTAAAAGTGATTCGTTTGCTCTTTTTAAGCGATGTATGTTATTTTCAGTTATGTTATTCTAGACTCATTACTATAGATGGAGTTATGATCTAACCTGAAAAAAATATTCTTTCTTTCGAATATTTTTCGCACATTTAGTCAAGTTCAGCAGTTTAAGGTCTATGTAAGAGGATGTTGGTTTAATATAAAACACGACTTTACTCAAGCACTATTACAACAATCCTTGATTATCATCGAGAACGTTCGGTTGCAAGCTCTATTCTTATATGAGGTCTATTTTTTTCTTTGTGCTCACTGTATACATTTAAAAACAATTCAAAACCTTTCCAATAAACTTTTTAAGTATAACAATATCGAAAGAGCTTGCGTGGGATTCGCATTGGGAGACTGGTTCATCGTTTTGGAAGACAGTATAAGTCATCACTCAGTGTAGTCCAGCAGCCATGGGGTAAACCTTGCATTATCGTCTAAAGTTTGTTTGTTGATTGAATGATATATTGTGAGGGATCAAGAAGCCCCCGAGGCTGCAGTATTTACAAATTTGTTGACATAAGAATGTAAAATATAAAGGACATTGTAGGCGGGAGGAATTACGCCTCTCACATTTCTCAACTTGACCATAATGAACGAGCACCTAAGGCAAAAGTGGGTTCAAAGAAACAATGTTTGGCAAGGCTGTTTGGCAAGGCATTTTATCTTTTTCTTCATTTCACATTGTAAAATAAACCACTTTTTTATTTTCCAACTATTCATGGTAAGATGTGTATGTGTGTGTGTGTGTGTGGGGGGGGGGGGGGTTCTGATCTGCGGAATCCTCGTGAATACAGGTAAACCATTTCTCACGAAAAGATTTTCAGATTTTTCTGGGGGAATTTTACAGTAAACTTCTGTTCAATGCTGTAACACCTGTCTTTCCTGTAAAGGTGCAACATTACTACAAGTACAAGAGTTCTGCACCTACTTTAACCGACATGGTATACAACGCATAGTGGTATCCGAAGAACATACACCAGCAGTAGGCCCAGTATTATTTACCTACGGTATCTAGAAAATGTTAAAAAGAATAAATGTGGGTTAAGGAGCTGGTTAAGAAGTGTTACCCCATTTTCTTTTAATAATCTCAACTAACATTTCCCCGTCTTAAAGTACACAGTAAGCTACAAGTAAGTTTTACTTGGTGAAGTAAGACCTTGATGCGAGTATCGTACTTAAAAAAAGAAAAAAAAAATACTAAACTGAAATTTTAATTTGCTTTCAAGAAGTGAAAAGGAGATTTTCAAAAAATATGCTCCACGCATCATTTACATCTGGAAAAGTTTGGTTTCTAATAACACGGCCGTTAAAGGAGGATGGACCTTCCTTATAACAAGTCTATAAATTATCCGCGATGTTTGCGGGCTATTTTTGGTTGGTTCAGTAACTTGTGGACTTCTAGTTCCATGCAACGGGTTCACTCATTACAATGTGTCTCTTCCGATGTCTCGTCCTTGAGTTAATATTTCAATAATTAACTGTACATAGGCATTAAAGATTAAACCTACTATTAAAAAGATTGTGGGAAAGAACTCGGTTAGTGCCTTTTTGAATGGTCTGTGACATTAAGTATATTCCTTTATTAGACATATTTGCTAAAATGACTTACGGTACCATAAACTCTGATATATTCATTAACTTCCAAAATTATTGAGAGGCTCTGTACTAATAAATTGACACCTTGAGAAGCATACATCCTTTTTAAACTTAGTTGTAATCACATCGATAAAATCGGAATTACACTTGAATAGGAATACCTTGCTTAATAAGTGGAAGTCAAAATAATATTTCCAAGAACCTTCGGTATATCTTTACGCACTCACACCAAACTGTAACCAAAAGTTGGAATGTGGGTAGCAGGAATAATTCCAGTTCTTATGTTTATTTTGTCTAGCTTTTCTTCTCCAATAAAATTAAAAACACAGCTTTGGACTTCTTAATTAAACTTAATATCAGGTGGACATTAAGCAGTATTTTGAACATATACTAATAGTGAAGGAAGGAAGGACTTTACCAGAGTAATTCTCCCTGTAGGAGTAAGGTCCCGCAGGGACCATAAACTGAAAACATTTTCAAGGCGTGATAAATTTAACAGTGTTTTAACTTAGAACTTATCCTGAGGGGAGAACCCCACACCCGTTGCAGCTTTCAAGGGGGTGGGCTTTACTCTAGCAAAGAGGGTTTTAAAATCCTGAATCTGCAGCTGGAAAATAACTGTTACATGCGATTCCGGGAATCTGGATAAGTTTACAACCGCCTCCCCGTTTCTGGCTACCGAACAGTCACGAGCGGCTGTCAACTCCCGCTTCTCCAAGGATTTCCAACTGCTGTCGCTCTTTATGTTAACAATCTTTGCTTTATTCAATTGAAAATAAGTGTATAGTAGTATGTAGTCTTAGGAAATTTTATGTAATGATTCATTTATCTTCGATGATTATTCTTTAGGAGTTTATCATTTTTGTTCAAGGTTAGATGTCCATATTCAAGACGCTCACATGCATATACAGGAGAAGGTCTTTACATTGCTTTCGTTTAGTTTTCAAACCAAAACGGTTCATCTTCCTCTTTATTGCAGTTTTAGCGGAGTTTTAAGTGTCCCAAGGATTTGGGATTCTTAAATTCGGATTCAGCGTCCTGAAATGCACCAGATAATATATATTCCAACAATGCTTCATAAATTTTGAGCTCATGGCATCTCAAAATCAATTATGCTCAACAGCGCCTTCTATTTTTAAAAGCCGCCCTCTACAGGCATGTCTTAATATTTTCAGAGTTTCGTGCCACAAATTCGGCTTTAGCGTCGTCGAAAGCACTTGAAAGTATTCTCAAAACTTTGAAAACTCCAATCGGGAACGAAACCAGGCCTTCTGTTGCCCAATTTTGGTGGCCATATTGTTTACCCTAAATACAAAAAACGCCCAGCACTGCCCGAGTGCAAACATCTATTGTATTTCATTCTGAGCACTATGAACGCAATATTTGTCAAAAATAAACTTTAGACGATATTGCAAGGCTCAAGTTAAAAAAGGGGTTTTGGAGACCAGACTAGAGGCTTATCCTGGGGATTTTACAAGGGGTATTCAATCCTGGTATTTTCAGGGCAAAGGTAGGTCTGTGCATTTCACTAGTCGTAGGTCTGTAGAAGAAATATATTTCGTGTTTCGTAACGCTAGAATTGCTTCAGAATTCTTTAATATTATGATGAGAATTGACAAAACAAAAAAACCCATGCAAAGCGAGGATAAAAAACTGGGTGTACTATTAACATAGCTAGTCCATTTTACTGGTTGTTTCATGGTCTCTGAAGCTAGGATTTTCCATGCTTGTTGTTTTGTACCCGAAGTCTTTCAAAACTGCTCACTTTCACTATGAGAAATTTAGCCTTGGGGTAGTGTCTGAAAAACAGCAAGAGCCCCAAGTCGGGCCCTACGCCCAGCACTATTCCTGAGTACTCTCCCGCACCCACTGCCTCACAGGCACAAAGGGTCTTCAAAATGAAAACTTGTCTCCCATAATTCGTCCCCTAGAAATGCATTCTGGATCCGGGACTGACAGTGTTTTAATGTGTCTGAATATTTAAGTCAAGTATTTAATCCACAGCAACTGGAATTATTCAAGAGGGCATACGCTGTGTGGGGAAAATAAATAAATGCTGGGTGCTGTGTATGTTGAAAATGGACCTTAAATTTGAAACTAAAACCACCGTTTACGAATTACCAAAAAATAGAAAAATAGCAGGCACTAAAACGTAATTCATGTTTTACTTTTGATAGCAACTTTTGTTACAAATTTATAAATGTAAGATGTGTAGAGATGAAGAGAGCAAGCCTTGGGGTCTGCTTTTATTTGGAGTTTGTAAGAGATGAAACGGGACAATGACGTGCAATATGAAATATTCAAATTTTAATGAAGAAATAAACACTAATTTTCTATTCTTCAGCTTTCCAACATACTACCCGCGTACTAACATATGCTCCTGTTTCAGGTGCCTAAAGATGTATTAATTGGCACAGATCGAAACTGGTAACGACAACTAAGATAGGAAACATGGTGTATTGGTATTTCAAACCTGGTGCACTAAGCGTCGAAAGTACAAAGCCAGAAAATAGACTGTCTACCAAGGAGTTAGAAGCGTATCTGTTAATTTGTGTTTTTCTTTGCATTTGTTCTTTTTATTTGCTGTTTTAAAGATAAATCAAAAGGGTGGGCGGCTTTTAGGGGGCGAATGGGGTGAGGCTGCTTTCCCCGACAGTGGCACAAAATGTCTCTTTCTGGACAACGTATATTATGCTAACGTGCTCAAAATTTCGATTAAAGAGCTCAGCCTCCTTGCGACTAAACGTGGTCTCATACACCTATTGATAAATGTCCCAAGGGGTACGTCAATTGGCCAAATCGTACATTACAAGGCAGATTCTAAAAGTGGGGGCGTGCTTCACATTTTGATTGTAAGAATCCTTACAGTCAATCACAAGCATGCAAAGTTCCGATGGACATTTTCGGGACTAAATAGAACGTAGCAATATGGTTTTATTTCCATGGTGAACTGTTCTCTTCCTCACTTACACTGAGACAATGACGATGGATTAAAACAAAACAAACGTTGTCGGGGAACAAAAATGCAGTAAAGTGGAATCTTTCAGCAAGTTCCTCTTAAGCCAGGGTTAAATAAATTTTCACTAATTATACAATTGACCACCAAAATATGTAAGGCATTATTCATCGTGCAGTGATTTTCATACATTGATATTTACATACCGTAGTCATGCAAGAGTAGGTATAATAGGTACCATAGCCCTCGATTGATGGGAGGGATCTGTTACTAATTATCCGTAAAGTCTTGCAAGGTATCCCGGTAAACTGAAAAAAAAATATATCAGATTTCTTTGCGGGTGGTCATTCACCCAACCTATATACAACCAACAGACACGCCCCACTTATGTGGCGGCCTAATGTCGACAGAAAACACATCAATCAGCACAAAAGAAACGGAACGCAACTGGACGCTTTACACTAAGTTCTATATTTACTAGTCGGTCTATTTACTTTGCTATTAAGAAACATTTAAGGAAAGGGATCTGCAGTCGTGTAAGGGAGGTGTCCTGTTTTGCAAAACCTGTATTGTTTATGAAAATATTTTCCAAAAACAATCTCTAACTCTTAACTTTCAGGAAAAGCTACTAGCCAACTAATGGTAGTGTTCCCCTCAGAAAGTGTTAACCACTGATTGCCCTTTAGTAAATAATGTCTCGTTAACGGCGCCTGGACAGAGGTTGCAAAAAGTGGGGACCAGATATTGAGAAAGAGGCGTGAGTTCAATGCTAAGTCCTTGATAAAGTCATTCACATTGTTCAGGAGTAGCCAACTTTGTTTTCTATTTAAAATATTTCCTTACACGTACGGTTTTCTGTGAACGCTATTCTTAAGACGACCACTGGTTAGAATTGGAATAAAAAGGAATAAATATATGATGAACCTTAACTCACAGCCTGACTTGTTTGTCAGTGGTTACACAAGAAACATAAAGTTCCGAAAAGTGAACATATAGTAGAATTTAATGTCTTGCCTCAATTCTAGGCTAGAATTGTATTTTTTCCATCCAAACTGTGAGCTAACATCTATGTCAAACTGATGTCGTGTGTGGTTGTACGACAGTGCCATATTTCACCTTTTCTCAACTGAAGGAAAACATAGACTCTGTTTTGATTAGAAGGAAGCTTACTTTTGCTAAAAGCGGGTATGATCAGCTTCCGTAAAAAGAACCCATCACTACTGCCTAACGTAATTTCCTCTTGAAAACAACGATATTATCTTTATCATAAAAACCCATCCAACATGCAAACGAATGCAGCACAGCTGCCAATATGGCAAGTATGGGTACGGAGGCTACATGTTCTAGTCACAGTAAGTAATGCTGGAACGTTCTTCACTTTTGACACTTGCGTAAGATTACTAATAATATGTGTGGAGCAGATGTTTATGTGTGAAGCAGATATATTGACATTTAAAAGTATATTATGGAAGTGTTTTAAAGGAGCTATGGCATCCTCCAAATATATGTAGACATGTCCCCATAGTTTTAAGTCCAGTTGGTTACTATACTTTGATTGGCATTCATTCAAACAATAATATCACCACTCTGGTTGGAAAAGATGACTTGGACAGTCAGTTGTGTTTAAAATTAGGCTCACAGTCACACACCGTTTGTTTTTCAATATTGCCTCGAGCAATTAAAACTCAGCGCAGGCTACTGTGGTTCTGTCTTGGAAGTGTTCTACTACTAGACAGTTGTCTGTATTTAAACTGGAACCGGGGCTGGAAATCAGGTTAGTTGGGAGAATTGTTACTGTCTGGGGTGAGCATAGAGGGCCTTTAAGGGTTCCTTTGGCAGGAGGAAAATATCGGTGTACGTACTCATAACTGGGCGGCAGTGGGCCATTCAGTATTCCTGATATCACATTTTGAAGATTGGTTTATTTTTGAGACCATATGGCTCTAACTTTCCCCATACGCAGGGTGTCAGAAAGTGACAAAAAACACCAAAGCTGTTTTGTCTTTCATTCAATTTGACGTATCTTGTTTATTCTAGAAATTATACTGTTGATATGTCTTAATACTTTCCTCTTAAGAATAGTACCAGTGTGAAACTTTGCATGAGACAGCATGACCGTACCCCCCCCCCCCGCGACAATCCCCAGACGGACAATTCACCTCTGGACAAATCTTACCCTGGATAATTCTGATCCAGAAATTTTGGAGTTGTCATTAATAGGGACTGTCTGGGGAAAATGTTGTGAGAATTGCCCAGGTTGGAAATATCCAGACTATTAGAAAGTATGAAAGTGTCCTGGTTGCAAGTTGTTGAGGGGAGGACCGGGTTGCCTGAGAACCATAAGACCGTAAGTCCTTGGCTTATCAATATGGTGAGAATCTAGAATTGGCATCAAAGATTTTCCATCAGGATTCAGTTTTATGAAATTGTCAATTTTAGTTCTTTCTGGACAGCGCTTTTTGGATAAATTCGTGCTATATCTTACAAAATTACAACCAAATACTGCATTCTTAAATGCTGTTACGAAGGAAACGGACAGATTCCCTGTCACAAGTACGACAATCAGTCGGGGACTATTATGAAATATCAGTAAAGTTTCCAAACCCAAAATGCCATTGAGATGATGCTTCCACTCTCTACAACAGAGATGTTTTTTTTACATTTCTTAAACATCAGGGCTAGTCAACACAATGTGGTATAAATCTTTTATATGCATCGCGCTGTGTTTCCTACTCTTTCTCGGCTACCTGAAATGAGATATACAAAATGTTTTCTTTACCATATCATCCGGTACCCAAGAAAGAAAATGGATTTCTGAATTCCATATTCATTCAATATTTCCTTGAAATATATCTGTTTCCTTCGGGAAAGAAGCCGAGATTGCCCGGGAAAATGCCAATTTTGCCAATAATTCACCACTACTTGTCGCACGTACGACAAAGAGTCTGTTCGTGTCCGACATAATGCAAAAGAATGGATGATTTATTGTTAAATCTGTTTGAAGGGCCTTGGACTCAAGTGAAAATCTGCCTATTTACAAACAAAAATCCGAAAAATGCTGAAAAATGCATTCGTCCCATTTATAATTTGAATGCCCTCAGAGTGTGAGAAATCTCACACAAGAGGTTCTTTTTCGCAAATTTACCCGGGGAGATGTTCTTACCCATCTATAGGTAAGAAATGTGGAAGGTTGTTTAGTCGTGAAGAATGAGCCTATTCCATAAACTTTGGATCTGTTCCGTTATGGACGTTGCTGCACGAGCAATAACTAACCTACATCATGGGCGTAAATCCGGGGGGATGGGGATATATAACCCCAACATTTGACTACGGGGGATGGCCCCTGTAATCACCCCCCCCCCCAATGTTTCAGTCTACAGATACGTGTATGACGGAAAGTATATTTTATTCTTCATTTTCGTAAGAAATTTTTTCAATCTCACTTCTCTTTTTGTCACAAATGTTTCTCAAACTATCAGAATTTAGCAAAACGTTCACAATCTATCAAAATTTTCCCGCGCTCAGCGCGCTTCCAACCTTACGACAGTGTCATCCATATTAACAATATCTTCCGATAGCAACTTTCGGAGAAGTACAGCAGCAAAATTGAAAGTATACGAATTGATAGGTGAAAGACTGGCTTATGGCAGTGGCATGTAGGTTTGTTGGGCAAATGAAAGTGTTTTGATGTAGAGTCTGAATGCAGGTTTTGTAATGGAAATATTATTCGTAACTGTTTACACTCCATGTCATGACCATTATTAAGGTAATAATACACGAAACTGTTCTGATCACGGCACTTTCCGACGAACAGAGCTACATCTCAAAACACCTGTGGGGCTTCGTATCAATATGGGATCTTTCAATCTAATATGTAGCACGGTGTAGAAGGTTGAAAATACGTATCTGCCGTTATACATTTTTCAGAAATATTTACCAGAGCTTCGTCAGTTCGCCATTATCGGTATAGATGGTGATTGTTAATACACTTATGACGAAAAGAGCACTCTGTAACACTCTTATTAGTCCTTCACCCCTTTTGCTACACCAATCAGGGAGGTCTAATATCACCTCCCTGCATCTATACTCTCATTTTCCATTGCTGACAGGCTGCTGTTCGTCCGGATTTTTGTTCAAAAGTAGTAAAAATACGATAGTTGTAAAGTGTTCCGCGTAGTACTTTATTTTATCATTCTGATGTCAGTTAGTATACGCATTATGTCATTGCCCCCGCGCCCCAATTAATATAATGATTAATGCAGAGCTTCAAGGAGGTCGTATTCAGGTATCTGCTAGGCTTAGATGCCCTTTCATAATGTACAATGAAGGAAAGGACATATTTCGTAATAACTCAAGAATGTTTGTGTGGACTCCACACACATATTTTTGTGTAACAACTTTCCCGAAATAGAAGGCAGTAAAATAGACAGAAGGGAGGGGGCTTCAGGAGATTTGTTGACAACGTATCTGTCTCTTAATAGACAACATATTCTCCTCTTTTACCTTACCAAAAGTTAGCATTCAGTAAATTATGGACATTTTCCGGCCATATATGATCAGTTCCAAAAACATCCCAAAGATAGCACCATTTGCATCTAAAGGACCTTTAATTAATAAAAAAATCTTTAAGGGGAGGAGAACCCCTTCCCCAGGACGACACCTTTATGTAGTGACAAACGAAAGATCAAAACTGCTTCATGCAAATGCAGGAACGCATGAAAAATAAAGATGTAGTTTACGTAGACTTGGAGGAACTGAGGTATTATTACGACAGCATCTATGGTGCCCCAATCACAAAAATCCTGACGACGCCACTGATCTCAATCCAACTTGCAGGTCTTGTAATGATCTCCGAATTCAAATCCAGTTGTGTGGGATGACCCTATATGTTGATCCCTGCCTTTTTAAGCTAAACAGGACATTGTTGCTCATGTACAATTTCAATCCAGTGCAGCTTATCAACGAGTTTTATGCTCGCGTGCACATTTTTCACATTTGAGACAGTTCGCCCCATCCCCCAAAAGTTGAACAGAAATCTACGCCCCTGGCCTATATGATGAATAGAACACACCTGATACTTGTAGGCTAAAGCCTTTTGGTTGGCTTTGTCTTTCATTTAACACATGCCACAGAATGCTTTTGCAAAAGAGGCCAGATTACCTCTATTTCAATGCTTTAGTGAAGGAATTTGTCAAGTAACTTCAAGAATCTCGTTTTGCTTACAAAGTGATTTACTGAGTAACTTTTTTCAAATTAACCCTTTTGCTCTTAGAGCCTAAATTTCTAAACCACGGAATATTAAAATAACGAAAAATTGTTTATGTCCAAGGTGCAAGGCCTGGAAGTACCATTTCGTGCATAGTGGGAGCCATCTTTGATTAAAAAAAAAAATCTTCGCAGGTATACTGTACAAGAATAGCAATGCTGGTCTTGGAGCTATGGAACAACCAAAGAAAATACAAAGAATTTCTAAACATATAAGTGCTATCTTGCCAGAGAGCAACATTTTGCATCTTAGCGAATGTGCCTGTGCAAACTTTTCTCAAAATTGGCATCTGCGCAACATTTTGTCGCATTCCGAATAAAGAACAAGATCGGAAAATTCTCTCAATAGTGCAGATTTTAAACAAACGTACATGTAATGAGTTCAGAGCTTTGACAAAGGTAGCACCATTTTCCATATAAACAAACATAAACAAAAATAGGAGGGAGGGTGTCACCCCCACCGCTAAGACAATACCCATTCCTTTAACCCAGTCCAGATATAAGAAATACCCACTGCATAACGAGCGTTCTTTAATATCAGTTCAAGACTTTTCCAAAGACAACAACAGTTCACAGCTTAGTCGACTTACTTAATATCATGCCCCTCCGCTAAAGCCCCTTCCTTAGAGCCCCCCCCCCCCGTGACAAAGGAACATGCACCCGGGTTTCAACTATCCTAGGCACATTTGGCTACCACCTTGGGTATACTTTTTGATGGTGGACTCTGACTCGGACTCAAACTTAGAAACGACAGGTGATGGCTCGGACTAGGACTCGGAAGGTGGAAACTCGACTACAGCAGTGCTAAAGAGATACTGCACAGTTTATGTCAAGGTTACCAACAAATGCAACCCTAAGTGCGTTACAATCTACCTCCAACACATCAGTAATAAGTTTTATGATCGACTGTGTCGAACTCAACTGACCGTTCAAATAGTGCCAGTAAGTCGTATAAACTTTTGACAATAGCGCCCAGAGTATCACTGTAGAGGAGACTTTACACTCTCTACAAAAAGCAGGACAATAAGCAGATTAAAATGGGTCAAAACAGTAAATATGTTCCCTCTGAAAAAGTTGAATTAGAACATCTCTGTCAATGGCTTTCACAATAATGGCTGTTTTGATACCAGTTGATTACTGTTTAAATTATTAGCAGTCATGTTTTCTTCTTTTTGATACTTGGTTTAACTACGGCATATTTATAGAAATGTGAGAAGAAACCACTGGAAAAACGTGGTTTATTAATGTTACATAGAAGTTTAGCTGGCTCTGACTTGCAATTCTAAAGTAACCGCGTGGGTAAGGGTTCCAGGCAGCAATTTTTATTTCGCACTACGAAAAGATAAGTCTACACCTAATCTACCGGCAGCTTGGTAAATATAAAAAGAAACTTCATTGGATATAATAGGCGAAATGATAGCACGGTCAACAGATTATAACTTTTTGGTGAACCGGCAAAACCGTTGTGTAAGTTATCAGTTGGGATGCCGTTCGACATCAAATAGAGTGGATTCCCCTGCATATCAAATAATAACCAACAGCAGGGAGATTTGCAAGTTTTGCTATGTTCATCGGTTCTATTTTAGAGGGGACGGCTTTTTTAAATTTAAAAACCGGTGAACCGACTTTTTTGCAGTAACACATTTTATAATTTCCAGTTAGTGATTAGTTTAGGTCTACGACATTTCCGTCGTAGCTTTCGTATACCTTTTTTGTTTAGAAACAATTGTATCACTAATCCATAGTGGGGAAACCGTGGTCTGACTCTACGTCTCTTAACTTGGACAAATGTACTCACAAGAGTACCCAATGGACATTGCAGTTATATACAACTTGGTCGATTTCACCGTCCCAGACAGAAAGAGAGCTGGCTAATTCAGATTTAAAAGCCTTCAAATGTATGTTGTGGAAACTTCTAAAGACAATGTAGCCAGCCTTTGTGGCTTTGTCTCATGCGTTGGTAAATAAAGATCTGTAACCGGACAACACTGACCAGAATAAAGAGCATGTGCTAAATCTAATATCTAGTATATCTGTGATTGTTTTATTCTTCATTCCAATATCACCCCGTACAGTTATGATTGCACTTAGAAAAAGCGGATTGTATTACTCTTAGTATGCTGTTGTACGAAAAATGGATAAAAATGTCTTGGTAAGTATTTTATTTGCAACTGGCTATGTTTCTATGCCACCTTCTATACTATTACAGCTGTAATCCCCCTGATCTCTACGAGTAAATTATGAAATACAAAATGAAAGACTTAGCTTACATTAAACTCCTTATCGTAATGTATATATAAATTGTATAAGAACTCGTATGGACATGAATTAACATATCGTTGCAATTCATTGGACCTCGGGTCATTATTTTACCAAAAACGATTTTGGCAACTAATCTGAATTTAAAAGAATGTGGAACTGCTATAAATAGGTCTTATATAGCTGTGTTATTGTGTTCAACTAAATTTTAAAATGACTGATTTGATCCCTGTACTCCAGATCATGTTATCGGTGTTGTCCTTTAGTGCTTACTACTTCTTAAATAACAATTAAATGTAATGCTTCTGAGAACCACTTCTTATATAACAATTAAATGTTAATGCTTGTGAGAACCAATTTCCCGGAACTTACTAAGTAAAATGTTTTCCAGAGATAGCCAACTTAGGTCCTTCTCACCCCATAAATTACCCATAGATTTAAGATTACTTTTGCACAGTGTGTTCATTGACACGATGCAGCAAAAGTCCACTTTTTCTGAGAGAATTATTCAATTTAAATCATGATACTTTACATCTGAAGGCTGTTTTAATATTGTGAGTCCAATAGCTGACATCAATGGTAAAGATTCCTTTTTCACTACTCGGGTCACACGGGAAGCACTGAGCATTATAACCAAGGCCCGGTCTGTGCAAAAGAGTATATGAAAAGAAAAAGTTTTGATAATGTACCCTTTTTGTCAAAACTTGCCTTAAGAATCCCGTATATAAATTTAAATAAGTGATAGTTATTAATATTATGAAGACTTTTGTGGGGTTTTTCTTTTAATTGGATGGTCAAAGCAAATATAAAGAAAAATGAATAGCTATGTAAGGAGTAGATTACAATGCTGAAATACATTGGAATGGCCTTTGCACTGAGATGGGTTATAAATTTTGGCTGATTAGAATCTCCTTCAGTCGATCAAAATGCTAATGTCATGCTTTTGTACACATTTTGACCAATTGTTCTGCTAGATCGTTCCTGTTTAAGCTTTGCAGTGCCTCTTTCAACTTTTCAGGGATAGCTTTAGAACCATTTGTTTGCTTCTGGCTGAGTAACATCTGGTAAGTACTTTCTCCTATATCATTATTGTTTGCTCTAGCGAAACGGCACACTTCACTGTCTAATAATATTAGGTACCTTCCAAAGTCTTTCCAACCTCCAGAAAATTTTCTTTTTAAGAGCTGCGAAAGATAACATTTACATTTTAAAGTCAAATAAGGGAGACAACATATTTAACACGATTTGCAGGAGAACATTTGTCTTTTGACTTTCTAATTCAATAAAGCTTCTCATATTAATGTTTGTAGTAATTTAAGATAATCTGAGTAGTTTACATGTTTTAAGTATGCTAGTTACCTGGAGGCCAAATGATATTTTTTTACAATTTGGTTTTAACTGTGGTTATATGCCCCCCCCCCCTTTTGATTCGCGAGTATTGAAACACCAAAACCAATTATCAAATAGCTTAGAAAATGGAAAAAACGTTGTTGGACCATTTCAACAGTGTACAATCATGAAACATTCCTCACATAGTAGAGAATGCGGTTTGTTTAAATAAAAGGTGTCATAGTGGAGCGTAAGGCCTTTGCAGTGTTTCGTGGGTCTGGTAGGTGACATCTTGCACGGAAATGTCTTCACATACAACATTCAGTCATCTTTGCTGGTTGTAATGTGAACATGAATTTTAGCATCACAGTTCTTCCCCGAAATCTGATCTGTGACACCATAAGTGGACAGCTCCAGCTCACTTTTTAATACTGCCTGTTAAGATAGGCCGGTAAACATACCAAATTTATCGGTCTGAGTGGTCCAAGATTAACGACCTATACAACTAGGGTACTTATGTGGCTATTTTTATGTTTAGCTGTTTGTTACAATCACAAAATTAAACTTTAATTGAAATATTTTGATCTGTAAATTGTTGGTGCTATCTGAGTTGAATGATTGCATCACTAAACTCTATCAATGTTAATTTAAGCAAAGTTCAACGGTAATAACGACTTCGTGGGATTGAATATTGTTATTGAAATGACTAGGCTACGTAGCAGTGTTCGTTCCTATTTGTTGCCTAATGTTATGCCTATCAACATAAACAGCCTGCACAGGACCATTCTTTATCACCTTTTTTCTTTTGTCTTTGAATCTTTTAAGGACTTAAGATTTTTGTGAAAAACTTGTAGATGATTTCCAAACGTTAATCCGACAAAGGGTTATTACAGATTTTCGAAGTGTAAAACGAATTCCATATTTTTCCTCGGTGTAGGGTAAATGTTAACGATTGGTGAAGATATTGTACACTGCTAACGTGTGTATATTTCACATTTTGGTCAGGCGTAATTTAACCAGTTCTAACAATGCCTCAAGGTTTCTTCTATCAGCTTGTGACTTTTCAGCACCTATTTTGCCTCTGAATGTTGCACGTTCTGTAATTATCAAGACACTGTCTTTGAATACTTGTGCATCTAAAGCCATATTGTGGATAAAATAATAAATTAAAAATAGCTAGATAGTATAAAATGTGTTGTGCAATATTTTTGAGACAGAATTGTCCTCTAATGTTCACTTATGACACCATGAGTTATCTTGAGAAACCTGGTATTTTAGAACAAACAGCTTGCTAGTCCGTATAGTTTCGGTATCTACAGGAAAGATCGGCCCTTTTCTTAACCTTTCGTATAATTATTGTGTGGGTAAGTTACACCGCAAATTACGTAAAACTAAAAGTGATTTTTTTTTACTCATTCAACTGATAAAGTGATTATAATAGCCCTAATAATAGATCTTTAAGGGGATGCCTGGCCTTCTTTGTATTAGCTTTTAAAGCTAATAATGCATCCTAACTCCTGATAATTGCATAAATGTACAGGTTATTATCCTATCAGTGTGCAAAAATATATTTAACTACCACGAAACATTCGAAGCCATTCTTCTAGATTTTATTTTTTTTTCTCCCATTTGACTAAGAGACTGATTTCCAGACACCTACCAAGAAGGCATAAACGTGTGCACAGAAGACGGCGTGCACAGTGGAACGGAAAATGAACAAAATCATACAAATATCTCAGAAAGATACATAATGATATCACTTTCGTTTCTTGATTATTTAATGAAAACAGTGCAACAATGTTTTACGATTTCAGGACCCAGGTAAAACCTTTGGACAGGGAGAGGCTTTAGATGCAGTTGACCAAACGATGCGTGTACGAGAACATAAAAATACATGAGACAGATAGAAATCCTACATTTTTTGTCTCACAAGCAATTTAGTGTTTTTTCAAAGATCGCAATTTCATCCATTATGCATCTAATGTAAACATAGGTTACTAGCAAACTATCTATTCAACATTGCCTTATGTCGTACAAAATTTATAGCCATTGTGCTTGGTGTCTTTATGCACGCACTGATTGTGTCAAAGGCTAGATTTTGAGACCGTTATACCAACTGCAATAGACCATAAACAACTTTAAGGAACCCATTCCCAGATGTTTGAAGAGCGGTTTTAGTAACAGAACCTCGTAATTAGTTTTCATCATTTAAATTAGAAAATATCAAACTGATGAGCTAGCTACATTGACAGCAAAGATAATAATGTTGCATACCAAGATGTAGTTTAATGAATTGAATTCTTTATGAAATCGATTTGCGAAAATTCGAAATGACTGCCTAGAATGCGTGGGTTTTTGGAAAGGTAAAGTTAGGGAAAAAGCTTTTATGTCTTTCCTAGTGTTACTTGTTTATACGTACAAGTATCGTTTTATCTCTCTAATTTGTGTTGAAGGTCGACGTCTTATCATCACGTGTTGCGCGCTAGCTTCTAACACTACTGAGATTATTTTCCATCCTATGCTGATGATTTGGCTATTATTAAACTTCTCTGAAATTTCTTCCTACAGTTAGAATCAAGCTATATAAAGCTGCCCACATGGCCCCTAAATTAATTCAGAAACACAAGCTTCTTACAATGGCTTCCTCTATAAAAGTTATGTCCAAACAGCCCACTGTCAACATAACAAATAAAGACAAGATTGCTAATTCCAGCCGAAGCACATTATATTAAATTCCGTTTTTTTTTTCGTTGGTGCATCTAAAGGCACTACGTTTGAGTAAGGTTCATGTGCATGCTTACAAGTGAAATGAGTTTACAAATAAACAAAATTCGGCAAAACAACATTGTGTGAATGCCTTTTGATTTATGTTCAGTTTACCAGTATTCCAGTCCCTGTACTGTCATCAATTATGATGGGTACTACTAGCAGAGGACTCGAAATTATTGGGTACCTCTTGTCTTTACTGCCTTGAATTGTTAAACCTCTGTCTTTGTATTGCTTCGTTTACACCCTACTCTACCCTGCACATACAGTTTTGGTCATTACGTTTCAGTTGTTTCAATATTAATACATTTATTAACATTCCCTTGTCTTTTCCTTATAAATGTTACATTATCGGTCGTTAACAGTCTTGATGCCCTTGTTATTCAATATATATATATATATATATATATATATATATATATATATATATATATATATATATATATATATATATATATATATATATATATATATATATATATATATATATATATATATATATATATATAGGTAAAAATGAAGTAGTAAATAGTGCTAAAAGTTTGTGAAAAATTCCACGACGTTTCGGGTTTAAACCCTTCATCAGGTGGCAAAAATGCAACTGATCGTTGACACGGCCAAACGTACAATTTAAAAAATACACAATAAAATTGGGCACGGTAAACCTCGGCTAGGAAAACAGACAGTGTTAAGTGGTTACCACAAGTCAAAGTCATTTTTTTGACTTGTGGTAACCACTTAACACTGTTTGTTTTCCTAGCCGAGGTTTACCGTGCCCAATTTTATTGTGTATTTTTTAAATTGTACGTTTGGCCGTGTCAACGATCAGTTGCATTTTTGCCACCTGATGAAGGGTTTAAACCCGAAACGTCGTGGAATTTTTCACAAACTTTTAGCACTATTTACTACTTCATTTTTACCTACCTACTTCATAAGTGCTACGCAGTACTTTGACCTTATATATATATATATATATATATATATATATATATATATATATATGTATATATATACATATGTATATATATATATATATATATATACATAAAAGTTTGATTTACTTTGTCTAAACATAATTTAATTTTCGTTTAATCAACGTTAACCTATGTGCCAACAAGAAATATGTTTAATAATGTTTACCCTGGAGACTGTTTTCTTGAATACATGATTATCTTTTCATTACAATACGAAAGGACAGCTAACAAACATAAACTTCTAATAACTGCATTTAATTTATTTATCATAAATTCAATCATGATTTCTATGAAACTTGAAAAGAAATTTCTTACCAGCCTTATATATAATGATATCACTTTTTTATTTACGCTATGTTTTTCAGACATACTTTGAGTTGCCGCAGTACCTGTACTTAGTAAGGACTTTGAGACACATGGTTGCAAACCTTCGCCTTGTGCTGAAATGCAAATGAGAGGTGTGTTTTCTTTGCTATGTAATTTTCAAGACAGTTATTAACATGTCTTGTTTTAAAAATACTGCATAGTATTCAGAGTTACTATTTAGGAGATATTACGGCGATTATTTTGGAGATGAGACTAAGGCATTAGCTCAGAAAATGCATGCAGCATTCATAAAACATTGTAACTTTCGTGCAGATAATGCAAAGGCATGTGCGTATAAAACAGAGGTTGGAGGCTGGGTTGAAGCCCTCGAGCAGAATGTAGGTTTTATTTTGAGCACACGTGTCCTTGCAAAATTTTTAAAAGGCATGGGCAGTCACCCAAAACCTATTTTGAAAGAACAACAAAAGCTTACACATGCTCTTACTCTTGAAATATTTATCGTGACATGTCAGAACATAAATATGCATATTCAAGGTAAACTAAGGAGTAAGTTACTCTGCGTAAATTATACAATTAAGTGAAAGAGAAGTTGTCACATGATTCTCAAGACCCATTCATGAAACAGGATGCAAAAGTACACTTATAAAAATTTGGTTGACTGCAGGTCCATTTAAAAGTAGGCTGGCAAAAGTGTCTCGGCTCCCACCTTTTACCAAATAAGGATAGTCCTGTACTCTAATGCGCTGAAAAATATCGCTAGTATTGTAAAGTTTTCAAATGAAATTATTGTTAGTAATAGGTAATGCCCCTTATGTGTACATGTCTAACTTAAAGTGATTATTAATGCAAACAAGTGCTTTAATTTTTCTTATTTGTATGTTTCGAACTTCACTCGGCTTTAGTACCGTCCTCGACATGATGTTATTTTGATATGTCAAAACATTGTAAAATGCTTGTAAAGATAGATGTAAAGATGTATATTTTTGTGAGTTTACGCACTTTTTGAAGACGATAATTGAATCTACATTAAACCTTTGATTTAGATTTTTTGTAACTCTGAAGACATGTTAGTACCAAAATAATGCAACTGATATTTGTACATTGTGTAAATGTTGTCTTTATCTTGATTGCAAATTTGAACATTTATCAGCACCAGAGAACGTAGATTCTTGCACTTTGCTTCGTTTGATATTGTAGAGCAAATCAGTTATCAGGAGAGCGGAATATTTATCAAGTAAAAAAATTAATTTAAATTTTCTATTACCTTTAAAAACATCATTATGATTGCTTTTCAGTGGGGCATAGGAAGTGAGATCAGAATTTTGGCATTTATGAATCAAAACAGCAAGACAGTAGAATTGATGTCGGCAGAACAACTTCATCATTTGACAAAATAGGAATTGAATTTACACAGAGGTATCAATTGTAATTTTGGAACGTCAAACTACTCTGCATTACCTCAACATCCGTCGAAAATGTTATTTGACTTTCCTCTTCGTCTTCTTGAAACACTTCAACTTGAAGATCAATGTAATCAATGTCAACTTGGTCTGTTCTAGGGAAGGTTTACAAGTCTTTTCATTTGGTGACCAAAATCCATTGCCCATTTAGGAACTGAGTCGTGGATATAACAGCAAGTTTGTTACCAAAAACTAGAAATGACTTTCCAGTTTCCATTCTCTGCCTGTATTACAATTCTTGTTCCTTTTGGAGTAACGTAGCAGGAAATCAAAAGTTAAACATGTTTTTACTTATAAGTGAGCTACTGGATTTATAACCAGAAAGCCCATAGACGTGGTGATTCCTTTCCAAGTGGGGATTCTTTGTTACACTGAGGCTCATCCCTCAAATTTTAAACTCCTTGACTATATCATTTTTTCGATGCTTTCACAATCTGACCTCTGCTGATCCCACACGACCTTTGATCTCCACCTAAAATTGAGTAGCAAAAATGAAAATAAGTGTTTTAGAAAGGCTTCAAACCCAGGCCGTCTGCGGGAGAAACAAAGCACTAATCCATCACGCCATCACAGATATTGTTAGGCGTATGGTATTTCTTATCATGCTATAGTCACACCATCCTTTACACGTGTTCGTATTTAGGTAATGCAAATTCGAATTATTACTGTAATAATTATGATTGTGAAAAAATAAATGTTATCCTCTATAGCTATATCTCGTTACAGATTTCGTCGGCTTGAACTCTGGACATTTACATTTTGACCTTGGTTTCTGAATCCAGCGGTGTAGTGACGCATTGTTGTGGTTCCTTGAAGAAACTGGGCATCCGCCTTCAATAGATTTTAGGGATCGATTTGTATTCCCACGTATGATGTGACTACAATCGGATTCAGTGGCTAAATTAGTTACCACATGAAGTTTAAATCATGAAAATCGGGTCAGATTTAGTGAAGTTATGCAAAGAAATAAAATTCAACAATCTGTCAAATAAAATTCCATAATTTGTCAAATTATTGATATTTGAGACAACAAACGCATCAAATAGGTATTACATGTTCCGAAATTAACAGTGCTTATCATTGCAGACGAGCATTTGTTCTTCTTATTTTCAACAGTGAGGTACACCCCTAGTCTTTGTTGGGGCTGTGAATAGCTGGTAGAAATACCAAGGTCAGATTGTTGTTTGCGGTGTTCTATCGTTAAAGAATCGGCCAAGTCATGACGCCCAGTTTCAAGGGGCAGATTTTTCTAATGTTTGAAATGGTAGAAACTTCACACCTAACTTTTCGTTGGTCAAGAAACGTCTGACACGATTTGGAGGTACCGCTCATTGTCTATTCAGTTTACGAGATTTTTTTAAATTCCAAATCTGATAAACTGATATGACCTTCGACCTCCAACAAACCCATAGGGTTCCCCTAATCTTCAAGTAACACATTTGTATACCAAGTATGAAAAGTATCCATCATCCCTGTCTTGAAATAGCGTATTTTTGGAAGGTTTTCGATTTTCGACCTCTGATGACCTCAGATGATCTTTGACCCCTACTGAGAACAGTAGAGTTCTCCTCTTTTTATGATAAAGTTATATTTTAAGTATGAAAATCGTCCATCATTGCTATCTAGAGATATCGTGTTTACAAGCCAAGCGTCAAAAACACATACATAGACCCTCACCCACACATACACACACGCACACACACTCGCGAAATTGCAAAGATTCCTTTTGCCTTCGGCAAGGAATAAAATAAATACTCTCGCGATTATGTGTCTCTCAAAGCAATGCAACCAACATGTGGTACCCTACTGAATACATTCTAAAAGCTATCTTATATCTTAATAACTACACATACAACTTTGTGGAATGGGTCAGTTCACTGAAAAGGGATACCGGCGAAGTTACTGGTGAGGTACTTGTGAGGTTATGTAATGAGTGCGTACACACACTTAGGATATTCATCAATTATTCTTAGATAATGAGAATGAAGTCTCTAGACAGGAACACTTTATTGCCAAGTGGTCATAAACAAAGAAAAATTCTCCTCATTAGAAAGGTTTAAGCTTTCAATTTGGGAGAAGGAACAGGGCGTTTAGCAAAAGTATACGAAACTTTTATTTTATGTGGAAGCAAAGTGTATTTGGCATCATTGGCAGTGCTTTTGATTTTTTTAATAGAAAGACAACAGCATCTTCCACAGTAACCTGTGTTCTCGTCACAAATTCTGATTACTAGTACCTGATACATCTGTGATGTTCAATCACAAGGGGACAACCACAGTGTCAATATGGCATCATCTTACAAACTATTATTGGGTCCATATATAACTACAGTGTATGTCCATCTGTGATAATCTGTTAAAACAAGACATCACCATTGAATGTAACGAGTCGTCCCACTGTTAGTGGGGCACATCAGCTTCTTTCAAGTAGGATGTGATGTAAATTTGAAAAAAAAAAACCCTTACAAAAAATTGTGTGGCAAAATTTCCAATACCACACGTGAAATACTGTGTCGAACTGTGTAAAACTATGGTGGGGTGTGGAGGGGCGTGAAATTTCTGTGAATTTTTGCGTGACAATGTATGTTATTAGTAAACAGTTGACACACTTTTCTAAAGTGCCATGCAGTGACCAGCATTTACACAGTTTGGACATGAGGCAATGTGTGGAAAACCGAAAATCACGCTTTGACACATGTAACAGGAGGCAAAGTGGGGTAAAGTAGGCAAAGTGTGGAGATGTATGGAGAAATGTGGTGCTGAGTAAAGTAAATTCAATAGTTGGATTTCGTTCTTTGGCCTTGTTTGCCACACTTTGCCCTGGTTTGCCATATGCGTCAACTTGACACAGCTTTCCCACTTTGACCCAGATTTCGAGGTGTGGCACTCATGCCGCAAAGCTAGGGCATACTCCACATCATCAAAAACCTGCAACCTCTGTTTAGAAGGAAAGGTCTTCATCATACTCAAACCTTCCTTAGCCACTTTAAACAAAAGAAACGAACTCATCAGCTCTTGCAGACACAGAAATAAACACCTACTGTGTATTTATTCCAATAGGTAATGTATCTTGACTCGACCTAATCATCCGTGCCTGTTTTCCAAAACGAACATGTTTTCAAAAACGAACACGTTTTCAATAACGAACACTTCCACAGTACGGTTCAACGGGCACGGCGTATTCAACGTTGTTGACACCATTCTACATCAGGCTTCTGAAGAGTGAGGACCTGTTCAAATTGGCTCTTACGAAACAGTTCTGTAAAGCTGTCGTGTATTAACCCAGTTAAAACCTTTCAATATTTTAGCTCCCTTTACAAGTTGAGCACTTTACCATTGACTGGTTAACACCTTTTACGAATATATATATATATATATATATATATATATATATATATATATATATATATATATATTTATATATATACCGTTTCCACCATGCCGACTTAAAACAATTCACTTCGAGCCTTCGTAGGAATTTTGCCCTTGAAATCGTCCACTACCCAGCCCACTGTTTTCCCAATATTTATTCCCTTGCTATGACAACCTTCGGCAAAACCAGATTCGCTAGCCATATTAATTTCCTTGGCACTTGTCTTCGTAAAAATGTTATTCCACGAGGTTTTAAACTAAACTTTCACGTACAGACCGTGTCCGATTTTCACTTTCGTCGTGACACCTCTCGGTATTTACGTTCGTGCTTGTTTAGTCTTATGCGCTCGACCATCAGTAGCATGGTTCGAAAGAAAGCCGGATTTGATCGCACTATACAAGACCAAGGGTCTCTCCTATTCAACACCTTACCAGAAGCTGGAGAAGTGCGCTTCTTCATTCACGTTTACAACCGTCGGCTTCATAATGTTTTGCTTGATTCAAAAGCCAAGACTTTAGCAAGCCTGTTGCCTGACCCACCCTCTACTCATACCCCACCCAGTGATACCATACAAACACAGGACACGAAGCTTGTGGTCACCATCCCCCACCCCCGATCTGGAGCTTTCCTCTTCTGAACGCTCATTCTTAGCTAAAGGCCTGAACTTTGTTCCCTTGACCCCCCTCCCTGATGAGTTTTCCATCCGCAGAGATGTTTCTTCATTCTGCAGGAAAGTTCGCCTCCGACACCATTTTAGCATCACTGATCAGCCAGACAATACGAGTCCAGACGATTTCTCGAACACTTTAGGCTCCACCCGTTCTTCCTGGACACCTAAATCTGGAGAAAACAGCATCCTGGACTCCGTAATTGAATCCATCAATAAGGATGTTGATTGCCTTCTACCCCCAAGAGAAGTACCCTTAGCAATCTTTACCCAGAGGAACGAGAGGCTGTCTTGTCACTCAAAAGAAACAAGAACCTCATCATCAAACCAGCTGATAAGGGTGGAGCCGTGGTGGTTTGGCAGAGGGATTTGTACGTAGCAGAGGCCGATAAGCAATTATCGGACTAAACTGCACACACTGAATTTCCTTCTGACCCCACTTCCGACAGCCAAGCTTTGGTTAAGAAGACTTTAACCAACCTTATTAAAAACAATCAACTTCCTAAATCAGCAACGTTACTACTACACCCTTGCCCACAAATCTCCAGTTTCTATCTGCTCCCCAAAATCCACAAGGCAAACAACCCTGGTAGACCCATCGTTTCTTCCCACAGCAGCCCCACCGCTCTAATTTCTGAGTTTTTGGATTCTGCTCTCTTCCCGTTGGGTATCAGCGTTTTCGTCTTTTGTTCAAGACACTCCTCATTTCTTGAGACCTATTCAAGACTTCGAGTTTCCCGAAAATTGCGGTGAACGTCTGCTATTCACCATGGATGTATCTAGTTTCTACACATCCATCCCCCACCATGCTGTTTTGTCAGCTATCCGCCATTACCTGGACCAACGACAAGACCCCCAAATTCCTACAACTACTTTCCTTCGCTTGACGGAACTTGTTCTCACCCAAAACTGTTTCCAGTTCAATGGACGCTTTTTCCGTCAGGTTAAAGGAGTAGCCATGGGAACCAAAATGGGTCCTTCTGTTGCTTGCCTAACCATGGGCCACTTTTAAGAACAACTGTTTTGGCAGTATACCGGTGCTCACCCTTTCCTTTACAAAAGGTATATTGACGATATTGTGGGAGTGGCAACAGGGACCCGTCAAGATTAAGAATCTTTCATCGAATTTGTAGGATCCTTCAGTCCATTTTTGAATTTCACACATTGTATTTCTGACACTTCAGTGGTGGTTTTCCTCGACCTTCAATTATCAATTTGCGACCGTAAAATCAAGTCAAACCTACATTTTAAACCCACCGATTCTCAAAACTACCTTTTGTATCCATCCAACCATCCCAAATCCTGTACCAAATCCATCCCATACTCACAACTTTTAAAGGGCGGAAGGATTTGCTCAGAAGATTCTGATTTTTCAGCACCTTCCAAAAATATACTATCATTCTTTGAGAAGCGTCAGTATCCCACCAAAATCCTTACCGGTGCTCTACATAGAATCCAAGGAATCAACAGAGCGGAGACTTTGGGTAAGAAGTAAGAAGCATTCCTTTGGTAATTTCTAATCATCCATCGGTACGCCCCATCATTCGTGCCATTTACAGGAATGCAGAGACCCTTCGAAAAGACCCTTCAACCCGTGACCTTTTCCCCGAACCCCCCATTACGGCCTTCAGAGTTGAAAAGAACATTTCCAAGCACTTAGTTCGGGCTTCCCATCCACAACAACCGACTGACAACACCCCAGGTACATTCACTGTGGTCGTAGTAGGTGCAACACATGCCCAGTGGTTGGCAAGAACACACTCATTAATATTTTGGGTTCTAACGGCAACAGATTCAGTGTGAACCAACACTTTACCTGCACTTCCACAAATTTGGTTTACATTTTAGTTTGTGGACTTTGAAATTGCCTGTATGTGGGAGACACCAAACGTCGCCTGGCTGACCGAATCACTGAACATCTCAGGTCCATCAAACAAAACCTTCAAGGTTATCCGGTCGCCACACATTTCAACCCACCATCACCGTGCTCAATTAAAGACTTGGCCGTTACCGCAGCCTTAGTGTGCAGAGGTTCTGACCGTGATCGTCAGACCGCCGAAGACCGGCTTATCATGAAGCTCGGGACCCTCTCCCCACACGGTCTCAACATTAGAATGGACCTTTTTGAACTTGTTCCCTTTTCATTAATTTTTACCAGTTTTATGCAGGCTTCTTTCGCATTTTTACGCCGTGTTCGTTTTGTACGACCGGTTTGGCCATCCTTTTTTTCAATGTGTTTCTTCTATATTTCTACTTCTTTGTTATTCAGTTGCATTTCTTTGCCACCTGATGAAGAGTCAATACTCGAAACGTCGTGGAATTCTCCGCAAACTTTTAGCACTTTTTACAACCTTTATCAACCTTTATCAACCTTTATCGACCTATATTATATATATATATATATATATATATATATATATATATATATATATATATATATATATATATATTTCTCTAATTCGGCACTTAGGGGGAAAGTTGTTGTTGAAAAGTCGACCTTAAGGGGAAAAAAATACACGAACGGATGGCTGGCCATTGAAATAACGTTAATTTATATGTTTAGACGTTAGGGCGAATTTATTTCTTATGTATTTTATTATCTTTTTTTCGCCCTATGTACAAGCAGATATAACAATTTCCCCCTAAGGTGGGAATTAGCGTTATATATATATATATATATATATATATATATATATATATATATATATATATATATATATATATATATATATATATATATATATATATAGGACCGGGGAAAGTAGCCGGGAAATAGTTAATCGGTTAGGATAGGATTTTGACGTAACAACGAATGAGTGGTGAAAGTTTGTAAGCAACACGACGAATCAGAAACTAAATAGATACGTATATGAAGTATGTCATCATAACTTGATGCTCATTTGCGTATATACCGTGAGGCACTCGGCAACATGTTCTTAACAGGACACGGTACAGCCGACGAGAGCCCCGCTCTCGCACGTCTTTCCTAGCTCACGCGGAGCTCGAAACTGGCGTAGCTGCCCGAAAATTCCGTCGCTGCAATGAGAAGTCACGCGCGGCTGCATGTGCCTGCCTGGCAGCGCAGCACGCCCTGAAGCACTCCCGTCTAATCGCCTAGTAACCTTGCAGCTCCGCTGCTGGGGAATTCCCGCGAATTCCTCACCGGGACATTTCCTGCGTACCGCTAAGGAAGCGAGGATGAGTATGGGTGCACCCAGGCTGTGTGAGCGATACTGTGGCTATGGGTCCGTTGACCACATGTTTCCTACCCAACCAATCTTACTACTCCCATGCAGATTTGATTATAAAGTACACTCCTCTTCTGATTTAAGACCTCCTTAGTCTCCTTATGTCGCTACAACGAATTTTACAGTACCCCTAATGTTCGAAATGTCATACCTGATACTTGTCACGTTAATTTTTATATAACTTTTATTATATAACTTCCGAGCTGTCGTTGTTTATTGTTGATGAAACCCGTTGCCCCATTGTAAGATTTAGTTTATTTCTGTACCATCCTGTGATGTTTCTATCACCCTATAGGTATCATTGGCTGCAATGAAATGGCAATCGTAAGAGTTACGTTACGCAGAATATAATTGTGATCCGTCTAGTTTCCAAGCATAACTATTTAACAAAGACTGATTACATTATGCAGAACATTATTGTGATCCGTCTGGTTTCCAAGCATAACTATTTTACAAAGACTGATAAGTGTGATCCTGCCCTCCATATTTATGCTATCTGTTAGCAACTTATTGTTCAGGTGCTAACAAAACTTCTTGTCAAAATATGTAGGAAATTTCTTATTGCTATTAGAAAATGCTAATGTTAAAGAGAAGCGGTAGCTAACACGTAATAACTTTAAAAAGTTATATATATATATATTACAGCAACACACACCAAGTTTTAAATCCTTTGCCTCCATATTTTGTAACACATAGCACTAATTCACACACAAGTTATCTTAAATTCTGATTGCCACTGAATGAAAAAGAAATGTCGATTTAAAGTGATTACTTTCCTAATGCAGATTTAATACTTTCCAGAAAGAAACGTTTTGGTTAGCTCCGTGGTTTTCTTAGCCATTACTTTGAAGTTTCTTTGCAATTGTTTCGTCACGACAGGAAAACCACAATGTTTAAATAAATCCATACCGTCCCAGAATTGCACTTTGGTGGCTAAATCTTCTCGTTTTTCAGCTCGTAAAACTTCGATAAGCTTGGCGCGGGAAGCTGACTGGCCCCCACGTTGCCTCCATTGACGTAGCATTTGGTAGATGCCCTCACGGAGATCATCGTGAAATTTTTTAGAAATGTGATCTATTTCTCCGTCGCTTACACCAAGGTTTCTTCCAAAGAACTTCCACCCCGAAGCAATCTCTCCCGATAAATACTGAAACAAAAAGTGTTGAAACATTTCATTACAACGTACATTACAGCAAAAATAATGATCAATCAGTGAATTACAAAATATATTTTTATTAAACCTTAAAAATATGTTAAAGTATTTTGAGCCGAAACTGTATAGAGATAGGTGATATTATGATGTCCCCTTGTGATTTTCATCACTAACCACGCTGACCATTATGTTTCAGTAGTAGAAATAATTACTACTGACATTTATTTCTTTTAATATTAGACTTGAAACATACGTGAGGCTTATTTTATACTGTAAGGAATTGAAAATCTGTTCTTAACTCCTGATCAAAACCTTATCGTTTTTAGCTTTGTGTAAAAATTTCGACCTTTATGGATTACGCATCAATGTAGTATTTCTTAATGGCAACAAAACATATTTAAGTGACATTTTCACTTACGCAATGATACTTAGAAACGTCATAAAAACAAAACAGTGGAACTATTCATTGGAACAGTTGAGTAAAGCGTTTCGTTTCTTTGATACTCTTTATTGCGAAAAGTATGTGCTTTTCGTGCTGAGGCGTTACCAATGCCTTCACTAAAAACGAATCGACGATGTCAGCATTTGCTGTTTTTGCTACACAGAAACTCTCTTGAATTATATCCCCTTACTTGTAATCAGAACTCAGGTGCATTTACCTCAAATATCTTACACATATCATCTGGGTATGCCGTCTTCCCTTGTGTTTCGCTTGAAATTCCTTTCAAAAAATGACCAGTACCGGAGGGGAAAGCAATCAGGTGTTGACTTTGGTTATATTCTTCAGTATAAGAGGGAGTGACTTTAATTACAGCATCTTCCTATCGATTGTTTGTAAAAGAAAGTGGCGTTATAGTACTAAAAGAAGGCCTTAATGCATTTGGTTGAGAGCAATATCCCATAAATGTAACGATATAATGTGGTTAAGTCCTAACCCTGAAAAGTACTAAGTTTCCATGGTTTGATGCTTTTGTAACAACCGTCACCAATCGTTCTACACGAAAACCTGCAGATGATTCTGCTAAACGAAATTACACTTTTCACATGCAACAACAAAAGAAATCAACAAATAGAGTACAACTTACTACGAGAGATAACTGAAGCAAATGATATACATCATTTAAATGAGGAGGGTGACCAAAATATACTTAACGAAACTTTAATTCATGTAACTGGTTTATTGCACTGTAGAAAATACTCCTTGCCGCTCGAAAAGTAATTAGTTGAGTCGAGAGAGTGTATCCTTACTGACTTAGTTGACGGTTTACTTTTATGATCAGTTATCCAAATCACACGCATCAAACGTAACCTAAACCCCATACTCTTACACTCTCCACTGGAAAACCTACGGAGGACAGAATTTACTATTTTCGCTTGCTGCGGGAATTTTTAACCTCATGTGTAAACTAGAGGAGAAGGCAGCCATTTGCACAAAATCAGATAAAATGTGTGCTATGTAATTTATACAAACATATGGAAATGGAAGTTTCCTAACTTATTTGCTTATTTGGTGCACGTTAGGCTATAGTCAGGGTAACCCTGTCGGAGGTAACATGTTTGCGTTTGGTCTTTTCACTTATACCTCGACCTCACGGAGCATTTTGTACTGATTTTCACTTCCAGTGAAGGTGGAGCTTCGAGTCTAAATATACATGTTTATAAGAAACACTATCGCTATTGGTCACTTGAAGCGTTGAACCAATAACACTGACATCTTACAAGGTTTGAGTCGCAGTGAACAGTTTCCCCATAACAAACTAATCTGGAAAATTTTCAATGTTTATCCACGATGATGTGGGCATGAGGCTTTCAGAAAAGTATGGAGCAAATGCTACAATCCTTTCATGTGCGTGGATTCTCGGTAAGGATTGGATTCAACAAAAAGATATGTTGTTGCGGTACAAGAGAAGCTTGCTTTCCATCTACGTTTTCCATTGGCTCCAAATTCACAAATCTTACGGATATTCACATAAGATGAGCGTTCTTATCCCTGATCGGCCCTCCACGCTTTTTTCTTGGGAAGGGGGGTTGGGGGTTGGAAAGTGACTTTCTTCACGTTTTACTCCCTAACGTCGGGGGATAAGAAGAAAGATCGAATGTAAACACGTTCCCTCGCGTCAGGAGTAAGGCTAATACCGTCGACAAATGGTGAGACCTGTCGCCCATTACCTTGGGTGACAATGAAGACATAACTTCATCACTTCTGTACTCTATAAAAGTATTACATAAGACGCCATCAAATTTTAGTCTTTTTTTAGTGGTAGCATTTTTGGTTTATGTTGAGAAATTACTGTCACAAAAAGATGTTTAGTCATATAATAGTTACGATTCGTTAGAGTGCCATCATTTAAATTTAGTCTTTTCCTGTGCACAAACGAACGAATGAAAGATATGGATACTCTCTTTCAACAAATTTTTAATCTGGTTGTAGAAGAATCTAAAAGGCAAACAAATGCTAAATAGAATAGAAATGTATAGTACAATACACACTATTCATAAATAAAAGAAATTGTAGCAGTGATAAATGAAGACAAAATGGGCGATAAGTGTAGCTATCGATATAATTACTCTAAGATTCAAATGAAACATGTTAAACTCAATACTATGTACGTACAATAAATGAAAAAGGGTAACGAGCTTGGACAAGCTCTCTTAGCTTACCTAATACGAACATGCTGTTAGAACGTAATAACCATGGACAACTAATCCATCTCGTGCTTTACGTACAAAAAAAAGATCTCTCCCTTGAAACCAACCCTGTAACTAAATTTTACAGAGAATTAAGGTATTCACATATCGGTAATCATCAAAAATTCATATAAATGAATTAATTGTGCAGAATGTGACGGGTAGGTGCGGTCATCTTTCTCTGTGCAAAGTTTACTTAGAAAGCTTTGCTAGTTTTCTATACTCTCCGAAAATCATGGATTTTCCCAACATTTTCCCAAATGGAACCCTTGCGACACTTATAAAGTTCTGAAAACAACGAAATTAGGTTTATCAAAAAATATAAAAAAAAAGAAAAGGGACCCAAGCTACAGACTGTAACCTTTCGTCAGATTGAGGGAAAATCTTCAGAGCAGGTACTTTTTTGCTATGCATTCGTAGCTGAAAACCATCGTGCCATCGTGGTTTTCATGATAGCGAGTTTTGTTTTTTAGATACATGTACTAATGCTGGTAGAATTTTGTAGCTGTAGTCTGTATACCAGGTTAGCAAATGGTACTTGTAGGTATGTTTTGCTGCGCACTACCCCGATAGCAAAATAAAAAAAAAACAGTCAATTGGAAACATTAGAATCATTCTGACAACTATTGAATTATTCAAAGCAAACCTTTGGATGGTGAACCATGCGAACATGCCTGCTACCTTGTTGTGCCCGGAACACGCACACAGGAATACTTGGTTTTTCTGACTCCTTTGTAAAGACAAAAGGTAACGACCGCTCTTCGGATAAAGCTACACATTCAAAAGATATTTCCTAGAATGTATAAAAGATAAAATAATATTAAATCACGAAATCTACATGAGATCCCACATCCTTAAACTAATTATTTAGTTTATCATATACCCAAATATACATAGGAATAGCAATTTCCATTCGAAGAAACAGAATATGAAGATGCCGTGCAGACTGCCAAGCAGGCCGATGGCGGCGAAATTTTTTTACGTAGGGTAGCAAGGGGTGAGTTATGATTTTTTTTTTCTCATTTAATCGGGGTCTTTTGTCTTAGTCTTCCGACTTCGTGCATTAACTGAAACAGCTGGTTCTTTGCAACACATTGGCAACGCTATTAGCTTGACTTCTAATATGCTTCACCTGAACAAGGGCTATGGATAGTGGCCAAAATGTATTCAGCAGTTAATAGCAACCCGATGTGACATGCACAGAGAATGACACTGAGACTATGAAAGTCAACTACTTTAATTGAACATGATGACTTTATACACCCTTCATAAGACAAAGACTTTTGCTTCAATTTCTGAGATTCAGTAACAAATCGAGTCAGTGAGGGATTAAATTAAAGTACCAACCCAGCAAACATACTCAGTCGATTCCCGGGTGGAATTTAACTGCAAGGTTTCGATCCACATGGTCAAGAGGCAGTCAGGCTTTGTCTGGACTTGGGGTGAGAAAGACATAGGGAAGGGGTATTGTTTCCCTTTTGAGTTTTTGTGCATTAAATTCGAGACCTTTAAAGATGTTATATGGTTCCGCTCCCGACGTGGAATGGGAACCTTCCGAGGTCCTCCGTAGGACACATTAGGCCTGCCCCTTTATCAGTTGTTAAGGGGTAAGTTAAAACCCTTTTCACCCCTCGTAACGTGGTGATAAGGGTAAACTTAAACGTGAATCACTCTCCCACTGATGTATGCTGCCTTGTAGTAGCTACGGTGACATTACTTTGGTTACGCATACAGGACCTTCTTTCCACTTCAGCTCCGGACTCATCCTTAGAAAGCGAAACCGCATGGTCTTTCCAGTTTTATGATCACGGCTTCAGTAAATGTTGTGACATTTAGAAGCTTTAGTCCACGTGTTTGGTGTTTACGCTTTCCGTATTCGAGGGACAGTAAAAGCACATAAGATGTGCATCTTAGCTGTAGTTTTATGATTTTACCTCCATAAGTTGTAGCTCTTTACCTCCCTTCGTGTTCAGAATGTGACACTGAGTCGGCAGCACTATGAAGAATGCACATTGAGATATCTTGTTCACATGGGCTCATCTGTACACGGACACGCAATACTGATCATACTGGTCACTCACGAACAGATCCAGTTTTAACGTCAACGAATCGAATATGTGCACACAGTAGTCATCTGCTCAACTGTGTTGTATAAGAACACATCATAACTTTTCCCTATCCTACAGAAGAAAAGACATTTTCTCCTGCTGGCGTCACAGGTAATGTTTGTATTTCTAGGCCGCCTTAGAATGATTATTGAAAAGAACAGATACCACACCTGATCTTGGTCGAAAGGTGGAGTAGCAATCAACCTCTGCGTACCTTTTTTCCTTTCAAAAAGCACTGCTGCTCCCCTCTCACTGCAGGCAAAAACCTGAAACTGCTCTGAAAAGGAGTTATGGCCCATGGGGACACTAAACTGACAGTTACCACCCACTCAGTCTTCCTACCTCCATATCATGAGTAACATTTTTCTACAGTCCCTTCGGTTGAATTTCGTAAGGCGAGATCCAATTTTTATCCCCGAGAAAATTGTCTTGCCCAAAACTCTAAGTTCCCTGAATGAACACAAAGACTCAACACGACCAACCGTTTGATCTTTAAATCTCTATGTCATAGGTCTATTATTCAGAACAGTTTCCTTCTAGACTGAGCTAAAAAGAACTAATCTGAGCCCAAAGGCCTAGGGGGTCTACATCTCTACATCATGATTTTTTTCTTAAGGTGGTCTTACGCGCAATAAGTACTAGGATTTGCTGGACAGGCTTGCTAGTTTGATATGGGTGCGTTTTCTTAATGTTTCGAAAATGCAACATATAAAACAGCATGCAAAGGTTCCACATTTTCCGACATTACCCTGTTAGCAATTTCGAATTAAAAAAAAGCATGTCTGCCATTTTTCATAAAAAGTGAACATAATGTTCCTATTTTAGAAGTAGAAGCCATAGGCCTGTTTGTGATACCTAAAACCATTTTTACAATGCCAACCAACTCATTGGTAATACCTTTCCCTAGCGTATATTGCGGTATTGTTGTATTTTTAGATGACCTCCATTATAATCGAAATCGAGCTGAAAATCGCTTCAAATGTCTTGTCATAGAAGGTTTGACTATCAACGATATCCACAACAACTTATTCAGTAAAAATAAAACCAATTTCATGGGTCAATTAAGGCAGAAATACTTTATTTCAGTTATGATGGCTGCCATTTAATGACTGTATTCAGGGCAACCATGTGACGAGGGCGTGTGTTCTTTTGGTCCCTTTTCTATCGAGGTCAAGTAGCAAATCACTCTATATTCACCTCTTAGGGAAGTGGGGCTTCGAAAGCAATCATTAATTTTTATTCGTACTGTTAGGTCATTGAATACTCCCAGAGTTCGACCAAGGGTATAGACCAATGGTTTCTAATCAGTTTTGTTGGCGGGCCACAATTTTCACCATGAAAATCTCGCAGGCAGCAAATAGGCCAGAAAGTTTGATCGAGAGGAATTTGGGAATGTGATTAGGTCACTGACTTCCCAAGGTTATTCGTAACCAGCAGTCGCCACTAATCCTCTTGCTGATCTTTGTAAATATCACTCCTACAAACTATTCCTGGTAAAGTACCCATTGCCCGAGATACCGAGTGACCAAAGTAATGTTTCTCCTTGAATGTTTTCTGGTAATTAAGGTATGAGTCAATTTTGCATCATCCGAGCAACGAACTTTTGAGAGGTTTGCTTATTTTTGTCCTCTTTGGCGAGCGCGGAGTCCACCTGACTACCAAAGATTGAGGGTTCCAACTAATTCTACTTTGTTTCCACAGTGTTTTCAACTTTGTTTCAATTTTAGCTCATCTTTATGCAATCAGTTAACGTTATTTGTTTGAATTTCTTCTTACGTTCATGTAGAGTTTTAGACTCTATCTTTGTATTATTTGTCTAGCTTGCGTTCTGCTTGAGTTCATTACATCAGTATTTCTCGTTGTGATTCATGCAACGAGTTGAGAGTTTACCGTAAACGCTTGCTTATAAGTGAAATGACCAGAACTTTTTCTTGGTTTATTTCAGGTATTATGTTAGTCCGTCCTTAAATCCTAAAAAGACAAAAAGGGCGTGCTTCATAATTTGGTGTAAAAAATGGGATTGTTTAATGTTACGGATCCCGTGAAGAAATTTGTCTGGAACACTATTTCCCGAGAGGTGTTTAGCAGTAAACTCAAATCATTTGATACACTTTTGCATGGTCCGAGTTCTTTGGGAAGTGCAGACCTCCCTTCAACGGTTCTCAACGGAGGCCTTAGATGCACCCATTGAACAAGACACGTTAAGTGTGTCAAATTAAGTCCGACGTGCGTCTGAAAATTTCGTGGATTCTGAGGGTTTACCCTTGCCGGGATTGACGCCGTTTCTGTGGTTGAATTATTATATACCGTTGTGACTCGATTGGATCAGCTCCCTGAGTCCCTGTTGGAGAGACGTGATGTTACGACTGGACGGATCAAACGTTTCCTTAGTACAGAAGAACCGTTCTAAGTTTTAATTTAATTGTGATTATACAGTTATTTGTTTTAAGAGTGACAGTTTTGTGTTGTGGATTTTCCATTCACTGTAAGTAACTCTTTATTTCTCACAATTCCATTATTAAGCATATAACATGATCTATTATGATAGTGACAACTCCGACTTAGGGGGTAAAGGTAGTGTACACTCAGAAGAGAGTAGTGACTCAAAGCCCCTTTCAAAATTATAAAATGAGCCTGGCCCTTCAACATCGCAAGCTACCCCAACAGTTAATCCCCAAACAATTCCATGGCCCTACATGCCCATGGACATAAAAAACCCTTTATTTTAGTGGCCCACGACGACCTTATCGTAGAAGAGTAGGTGGATACCGTAAGAACAGCTTTCCTAACGTGGAATACGCCAGTAGCACACCAGAGTGCATTCGCCCGGCGGTATTTAGAGGGGGAAGCTAAACTGGAGGTATCCGTTCTCCCAAAAGAGAAATGTGACAACATTAACAAGTTAATTCGGACACTTAAAAATTTATATGGAGATCATACCTCAGTAGATGAACTACTTCCCCAGCTTTACTGTCGAGGACAGCAGGATGGAAAGCGTTGCTCAATTTGCTCTTCCCTTACAAAAATTAGTGGTACCTAAGTCCCCGTGCTGTCTCAAAGAAAGGAATCCTACCCTTAGGGACAGTTTTGTCGATGGGTTACTTAACCTGTCGACAAAAATGGGACTAAAGGAAAAAATCAGACGGAATAGAAATATTTCTTTCTCAGAGATTAAATTGGCGGCGAAGGCGTACGATAGGGAATACACTAGGGAAGCCTCTATAAATTTTGGCGTTGACGCAAAGCTCCAGGGAGAAGCAGAAACTCAGGCCCTCTTATGAGAATCCTTTAAGAATCTTTCGCAAGAGATTAAAGACTTGAAAAAGACAATTAGAAATGGCAGGCCGAAAAGGGAAACGAAGGGGTGAATGAAAAAGGAGAAAAGATTTGTTTTAAATGTAAACAGCCAGGGCACTTTGCCAAAGACTGTCTCCGGTCAAATAGCTCCACCCCTACCACTTCTCCACCTAGTTCGGCATCAGGCAACGTTGCAGCGGAGGCGTCAAAGTAGTATTTCTACCGTTGTGAGCCAAATAGCGGATGCTTTGACAGAAGGCTCTCCCTCTAATGACACGAATGCAATAGCTGATAATATGATCGGTGAGCATATGCTTGTGCGGATAGAGAGATAAGTGGCATTACAGCATTGTCTTTTCTAGACACCAAGTCACAAGTGCCGTCTATTTCAAAAGAATTTATTTTGGCAAATTTTAGAAACACATAAGTTAGTAGCCTTCAGTGGCTTAAATTGTCTAGAGCCAATGGGTTGGAGGTTCCTGTGACCACTTATGCAGAGATGGATGTTACCGTATTAAGGGAACAATTGTCAAAGTTCCCTGTATTGGTAGTGCCGAACGAAGCAGTTGAAGGTATTCCGTGTCTCTTGAATACCAACGTTTTATCAAAAACTCACGAAAAGCTATTTAATGCTCACGGTCCTGATGAGTAAAATACATTCGGTCCGATACAGACGGAAAAAGTGGGGATTGCGTTATCAAAAGAATTTAGGTTCAAGATCAAGTAAAGTATAAGAATTTAGGTAATATAGGATATGTAAAATCAGAAAGAAGGAAACCGGCTGCTTATGAAGTTATTATTACTGGTAAGTGTAGAAGTAATCGACGAGGACAACAGTTTACAGCTGTCACAGAAATGCCCGTTGTGCATAATTTACCTAAGAATATTATCGTTGCTCGTCCCCTTGTGACTATAGGGGAAGGTTCAATTCCTATTCGCTTAGTAAAGGTGGGTGATGGGATGTAAAGATATACCGAAAAACTCGGGTAGCTAGTTTAAGTTACGTAGAAACAAGCGATATCCTAGATAAGCCAATGGATATTTGTCAAGTTGTTGATGACAGTATTATTTCTCGAAGTCCGATCGAGTTAGTTATTTTAAGTTTCCGTGAACAATACTCAATTAAACCCAGAACCAAGTTTTAATAGCCTCGACCCAGAACTACCAGTTAACATTGATTATGAAGGTCTCAGCGCGGACCAAAGTAGCCGTTTAAAGACATTATTGTTTCGGCAAAAAGGTGTATTTTCAAAATCACCTGATAATTTTGGTTGTACATCGACAATAACTCATGAAATACCAACCGGCGACTCCCTTTTCTATGGTGAGAGATTCCGTCGTATTCCCCCGCATTTTTCTTAAGAAGTTAAAATCTAATTAAGACTATGCTAGATAAAGATATAATTCAAGAAAGTCAAAGAAGATCGTATTAGTGAAAAAGGAAGATGACAATTTCCGCATGTGTGTAGATTATCCTCGTCTAACGCGAAGAAAAGAAAAGACGACTACGCGTTGCCGAGGATCGAGTCCTTAGAGTCCTTAGATTTCCTTTTGCAATGCTAGACATTTTTCAACATTAGACTTGGCCAGCTGTTATTGGCGAGTAATGGTCGATCCCAGGGATGAACCTAATACAGCATTTACTACCCCTTTTGGTTTATATAAATTCAAACGACTCCCTTTTGGCCTTTATAACGCCCCGAGTTGCTCTTGATGGTTGATGCAAAGATGTTTTTGTGCTGTTAATTTTGACAAACTTTTAATTTACCTGGACGACATACTCGTATTTTTGAAAGATTTTTGATACTCACTTTGAAAGACTCTCCTTGGTTTTTAATCGATTAAAGGAACACGGACTCAATCGTCAATCTTCTTAATGTCATTTACTAAAACGCAAAGTAATTTTTGGGGGAAATGCTGTGTTTCAAGATGGAGTTTTCCCTAATCCATCTAAGTGTGAGGCGGTTGCAGGATGGAGGCAACCCAAGTCCTTTGACGAGTTACGTTCATTTCTTGTTTGGACAGGATTTTGCAGAAGCTTTGTAAAAGATGTTTTGAAGGTACCAAACCCTTGATATAAGTTAATAGGCTGCCAAGTTGACAAGAAGTCGTAGGCTAAAAAAGCCGAAAGAAAAGGACAACCAAAACACTTTGATGGGACACAGGAACACAAAAATGCATTTAAAGGCCTAAAAGCGGCTCTTACGTCACCTCATATTCTTGCTATCGCTGATTCTAGAAGCAATTTCGTCTGTACACAGACGCGAGTAATCAAGGACTGGAGACGGTGCTGGCTCAGGGGCAAACAGGCAAGAGCGGGTCATTGCCCACGCTAGCCGTACGTTGAGACCCACCCAGAAAAATGATTCAAACTATGTAGTGCTTTTAAATTAGAACTACTTACCGTTAAGCGTGCTGTGAAAAAAAAAATAGAGAGTATTTGCTAGGGTCAAAATTTGCTACTTACATATACAAACAATCCTTTAGTTTACTTCAAGACAGTTTAATTAGGAGCTGTAGAACAGGGTTGGCAGCTGAACTTGCAAATTTTAATTCTGAAGTAAGATATCGACCAGGTGTCAATAACAGTAATGCAAATGCCCTTTTTAGGAAGTTACCTTCTAATATCAAATAAAAGAGGATGTCGAGAAGTCCCCTAATGATCATCCTGTACTTGTTACTAGTACGTGAAAATCAGTGGTCTCCCGAAACAGGTACCGACACAGCACCGGGATTTACGGTTTCTGAACTTTCAAGTATTCGGAAGTTCACCTGTCATCCGTCGCTACTAATCCTCTTGTTGGTATTTGTAATAACCCTTCCTACAAACGATCACTGGTAAAGTACCCTTTGTCCGAGATACCTAGTGACCAAAGTAATGTTTCTCCTTAAATGTGTCCTGGTAATTCCGGCATGAGTCAATTTCGCATCATCAGAGAGTCTTGCCGAATTTTGCCCTCTTTGGCTGAGGCAGAGCCCATCTGACTGCCAAAGTCAGTTTCTAACCAATTGGTTTAAGTCGGGCCGGCCAAGGCCTTCTTTTCCAGTTGCGGCTCACTTCCCTACTCCATTGCTTATGCTGAGCACCAAGCACAATGGCAGTAGGTTTCATTTTTGACTGCCATAGAGTAAGTGCTCTAATTTATTCCACTTTGTTTCTACTTTGTTTTCAACTTTGTTTCAAGTTTAGTTCATTTTATGCAATCAATTTACGTTATGTTATTCGAATTTCTTCTTACGTTTATGTTACTCTGTCTTCGTTTTATTTGTACTGGTTGAGTTCTGTTTGAGTTCATTATTTCAGTATTTCTCGCTATGGATCATGCAACCAGTTGAGAGTTTACAATAAACGCATAATTGAATTGACCCGAAAATGTTTCATGACTTACTGCAAGTATTATGTTAGTCCGTTCTAAAATCCGGACAAAACAAAACGGGAGTGCTACAGGAATATTCTCATTTTAAAATGACTGAAAGACGCCACTGAAACGCAAAGCTTCCCACTTAACAGTGTGGTGTCTAGAAGCCCTCCAAATAGCCCTTATTGGGGTCCAAGGCGATAATCCTGTTGACTAACGTGGCTTAACATCAGAATTTCTCAGGTATTAACAGAACCAGGGGCGGAGAAACAGGGGGTGGGGCTATAACCCCCCACTTTTTGACAAGGGGAGGTTGTCCAACACAATCCCCCCAGTTTTCAGGTACACTTCCGAAAAAATAATTTATGAAAAACTAAAAAATCAAATGAGATAATAATAAAAATAAGCAACCTTTAGTTTTAACTACTCCCAGGTTCCTAGACTAGACCCAACTTAACTGTCACTAACGTTAGTGATCAATTATTTGTCAAAATTGTGCCAAGGTCCGATACACCTGGAGTGGTGACGGAGTGAAGTGTACCTGTTGCACTGCCCTCAAATGAGAATACATTCATATCAGTCGGTTATGATCTATGAGCAAACCATGTAAATATGTACCTGTATACTGATGGACCATCCCAGCTTGCTAAGGCAACCGGTTTGCCTTAGCAAGCTGGGAAAAATAATTCATAAATATATAATGATATGTATCCTTATGCATACAGAATACCGTATAAAGTATGCACCAAATCGCATATTTTTACATTAAAAAACAAAAGAGCTCCACACAGTGGGAGGGGGTGCTCCACACAGTGGGAGGGGGACACCCCCTCCGACACCCCCCTCGGGGGCAAGCGCACTCAAGCTCAGTCGCTTCGCTCCCTCGCTTTGCCAAGTATGCACCCCCCCCCCCCCACAAGAAATCTCCGCCCCTGAACAAAGCATTGGACATTTGGCTGAAACATATAATTATCTCTTAATGTCAAGCATACTAAAAGGATGATCATAAGCCTCTTTTTTTTTAAATTACGAAATCCTGGGACATGTTGGGCGGTTCAAGAATATGCTTGTTAAAGATACCTAACAGATTTTTTGCAATAGCCCTTATCGAGCCTTGTAACTTAATATAAACGAAAATATGTCTTTTACTCTTCAAAATCTCATAATTTAGAAATACACACTTCAGATAAGAGAAAATATGTAGGCCTAGTTTTTGATATCAAACAGCACACATTCCCTCAAAATTCGTTAGCTCATGCAACTTGTTTCACCTGGCTTTTTCCTTACCCGGTGAACTGCACTGATTTAGTCGTAGCTTGTTCGACAAACCGCCCATCGATTTGATTATGCAGTGGGCTTGTGGATGAGATGGAGCGATGAATAGCTGTGTGTGTGTGTGTGATGTGGGGTTGGAATCGAAATTTCAATGAGTTGGGTTCTGAATCCAGAGAATTCTAATTGCTGCATCCATACCCATTAACCAGACCTTCAGTTTGACAGAGATATACATAGTCAGACATCTCACATCTAGGGCACTGACTTTTGTTCCAAAGTGACATGTTGTAGGTACAAATGTTTTGTGTTTGTGTGTGTGTGTGTGTGTAAATGGGTACCACCTCACCCCACCCTCTTCATAAACAGATAGATGTATTCGTTATTCTACGGGGTTGACTCGTGAGGAATGTAGACTGCAGCAAATCTATTGTCAGCGAGTCAGCTGAACAAGTACTTTTTGAACATTTCTTGGTAAGTCCAGGGAGTTGCCAGTAAGGAGATCCAACGTTCCATAGATTCTTTGAAGGAATGTTCGTTTCTAACAGTTATCTTGCGTTTCTTCTCAAAATTCTTGTCTCAATACCTAGATCAACTAGGATCAGTGATGCATTGTCAAAATGACAATGAGAAGACACACCTCTTACCTTTAACTCGTTAACTTTTCGTTGCCAGCCGTCATGTAAAAATGTGTAATTTTAACCTTTCGTCGTTATTCGTCACGTTAAATATCATTTCATTTAAAGTAAACTAAGAATTTCTTTACAACTTACTTTTCGAATATATTTCTTAATGATGGAAAAATTTGCTAAAAACTAAGAGAAATGTATAGGCTTGAACAATGTTTCCAGCAGGTGACGTATGAAAATCATGGGGGCACAATTGAAGTACATTATTTAAACGTTTGTTGCCAGTCGTTTTACTGAAAATCCTGATTAAACTTTGTTCATTGTCGGAAACAAACCTTACTTCAAAACATGTATAGACAATGGTCTTTGTCTCGGGATTACTTGGAAAAGAATGGGGGAGATCATCATTAAAAGGGTTTAGTCAACAGAGACTTAACAATAGCAGCAAGGAGCCTGTCAGTCAAATAGCCTGAAAAGAATTAAATCATTTTCAAGTACATATTTTCTGACAGATGTGGTTGTTGTATCTGGTTCCCAACACCTCTCTGGTAAGTCTAAAGATCCAGTTGGCTAGTTGTATCTCTAAAAAGTTGTTACCTACGAAGTAGCCTACGCATAGCTTTTGCATTTCAAGTTGAAGAGACCGAGCGGAGATGCACGTTACCTTATTCGATGCAATTATAACCCAGATTACGGATCTTGTCAGACTATCAATGTTGTTTGGACTTATCCATTTCCCACCGAATTTACACGTGGCATTTCAGAACTTTCTTAAGTCACCGGAAGGGCATTTACAAAGTTAAGTGTGGTTTTACACGAAGATAAGTATGAATTCTTCCTACGCTGCTCCATAAAACAGGAAGTTAGGAAAGTTGCTAAAGCCTAGACTAATTCTTGACTTAGGATTATTCTTCCTGAGACTAAGATAAGAATATTTCTACCCCTTATAAAATAGAGACCAGGTTATCTCAAATAACTATGGATCTTAACTAAAAAACATGAGGGTTTTTTCTTTTCATATGACAAATTCATACACTAACTTTATAAATAATTCCTGTTCTAGATATCGCGTTTACAATGAAAGCATCAATCTGAGCGTCACTTACACACTCAGATAGATGCATGCACAGTCTCGATTACACATAGGTCGTTTGCCTACGAAAAGAAGTGAACCAAAAACATAACAAATTAGAAAACATAGCTTAAATGTTACTTAATCACGAGCAGTCATGCGTATTCTTTGCATTCTTCAGGAATAGTCCTATTTTAATACAGAACGTGGAGGCTATAAAATGTAGTCTTTGCTAAATTATTTAATCAGAAGGCGAAAAACCATTGAGAGGGAACTGTGAATAAGGTATTCGTTGCCTCATAGCGTCCTACAACTTTTAATTACATACTTGCTTTCTTCTGATATCTAATTACTCACCAATGGGTTGTCCTCTGGAGTAATGTATCTCCATTCCTTTGGTACGATTTCCAAAAACTGCACTCTTAGAGGCTCTTTGCCCTCCTTATAAAATAGGAAAGGTTTCGTTGATGAAACCAACAGCTGCTTATTCAATCGAAGTATCTAATTATAAACAAATGTAAACAAGGTATAAGGGTCACGTTCACTGCAGCTAAAACAGGGACCTGGAAATTTGAAATTAACTATAGCAATAGTACCGTGTGTTTTTACCTCCCCACCACCAGCCACATCCGGATAGTAGCCAATTTCCGGCTCGCAACTTTGATCACAAAGTGACATTTTTCTTCCCGCTGAGTAAATTTGTATTTTCTTAGCTTCTATAATTTTGTCGTCAATCTCATATTTCACCCAACAAAAGGTAGAAAGCAGTATCTTGCAAGAAGTGTCAGTCAGCTGATAGCTTTGGTTTGCTTTCACTTCCCAAATAGGTTTGTTTCCTGTTTGGTAAAGAAAGAAAAAACAAAAAAATAATCTTAACAGGATTCCTCTGTACTAATGTGTAATAGCGGGAATATTTACTTAAACTGCACTGGTTTTCGTAAAGACTTGTTAACTATTAATGCAATGCACTATCTTTGCATGGTACCTTGTTCATGATGGCTCATGAATATCTTTGCTGAATACGTGGTATGTTTCTTTAACTGTAAACAATGTGGTAACTCTAGACGAACAGGAATCTGAAACTTCATATCATTTGGTAAGAGCTCAACAGTCACGGAGGAATTTTTGCCAAAATTGGTTGGAGACGTATCGGAAAAACTAGTCGGTATAATCTTCATTGTGATGATGCGCTCGTCCTCGCCTGTAACAAGTGCATTTCGTGGAATATCAAGCCTCACCCCAGAGTATGGAATTTCAACGACTCCACCTGTCCTAGTAATAGTAGCTGCTACTTCAAGAATTGTTTGACGGTACCAAGCTTAAAGGACAAAGAAAGGGCATAGTGACAAATACTGCCATTGGTGGCCATTGTATTTATAGTACTGTAATCCATTTTTCTCTTTTTCTAGGATTTAGTCTAAAGGACTTTACTGTCATTTGCCTTTGAATACATGTTACTAATGCATTATTGACGTCTTTTGATGTTTTCATTTTGAAGCATTTCCCGTCTCAGGAGATCAATTTTAGTTAAATTACAACTTTGTCACTGAACTTCGTATCAGTGAAGAATGAGTACAAGCCTGTTTGGGCCATGGATATGTTCATTTGAGACATCTCAAGATTTGTTAAACTGTAAAAAACAATAAAATCAAGCTGAGCCTCTGATACTCACGATTGACACCTTTGACTTCAGAAACAGTGTTAGAAGGCTGATAATCACTACCAAGCTGCAGATAACAATGTATTTGTTAAGTTTGAGTAACAATGCAAGAAAGTTTGTGATAAGTCAAAACGTACTTTTCCAACCAAACATACAGACGTAGGATATAGATTTAGAGAGTAAATGTTGAAAATGCTTTCTCCTAACGATATACCTGCTTGTTTTGCCAAGTATCAGACAATATGCTTGTAGGCACTGGTCAGTTGATGCAGCGAACTAGTTCATATAAACATTATTGCAATATTTTGCATCCACTATCATGTAGGCTAAGTAGTGTTTAAATGGAAGGTTCCATAGCACTGTGCTGTCTGGGACAGTCTAGAACTAACACGGCTGTACAGGATATCTCGGAGGATTCTGAGGTTTCACCCATAAGGCTAAGCTAAATGCTCATGTGTGCTCAGTTCTGAGACGAGAATATCTTTACGCTATAGGAATTCTTTCCCTATTATTTATTTTTTAATACATTTATTATGCCTTAGGGATGAATACTAAGCAAAAAATGTATACAAGCCACTCTCCAGTCGTTGTATCCAGTGTCTGGCTCAATTTTGTTCCGATGCTCCACGTTACTAATGAAAAGAAACAGACGTTAGACTACATATATTAAAGCAGACAATACGAGTTTGGCCTAGTATTTTGGCAAACAAAATGTGTATTTTGTAATGCTAGTAATAACTAACCTATTTTCTTATTGTATCTAAATGCAGAACGTATAAAATGCCAGCAATTGAAACGTTTGAGCCTTTGAATCTTCTGAAGTATGCACGTTCATGCTGTATGTGTTTTAGTTTACGTGTGAATTCGTTTCAGTGACAAGAGAGTGAGATTACACACTTCCTCTTCCTCACTTCTGGGAAGGGAAGTTTAGTTGTCATCAAAAATTGACTTTCTTACTGGTTTGAAATGACATACTGTAGATCCCTGCCTTAGTTACCAACTTGCAATAAGTTTTATTACCTGTTTTACTGTCCATTTCTAAGTTGATTAGTGTTTCTTTGTTAAGGGCAGGTGGCTGGGCTGGAAATTTTAAACTCAAAACAAAGAGTACAAAGAGAAAAGAACACAAATTACAATTAAGACTTAGTCATGCAACGTGAAACATAAGGGGAAAACAGAACGAAATTTCCATCTTGACAAGGCTGTAGCTTAGAAATAATTGAAAACGTCAAGCATTATCGCACTCGTATTGTCATATATTCCAAGGTTGCTATTGCTTTTGTAAAATTGTACGAATATAAAAATGAAAATAAAAGTAGCATGAAGTATTATGTTTTAAAAGTTAAAACATGGTGGAGAAAAGTAACGCAATTTTGAGTTTTTGCACTTACTGTGCGTCTTGCAGTACGATACATTGTGCAATGAAGTTTACAATATTAGTATAATCTTCTCCTTTCAAAGTTTGATCCCAACGACTGATTTCTATTGTCCTTAGGGTGTCTAACGCTTTCAATCCAACACCAGAGCTGAAGGTAAGTACATCGTTATTTGCAGATACAACAACGTCCAATAGTAGGCATTTCCTTATAAGTATCTAAAAGTCAAAAGATATTGTAAGGGATATTATTTTCTAATACGGTAGGGCGTCAATTACATTCTTCTCTGAGAGTGGCTTTGCTATCTCATTACATTTGATAAAATAAATTTACATGACGAAAAACGTTTTGTACTTATTGTACATACGTTTGGTATGCATTCACTTTGCGTTATTGCAAACAATTTCACATTATAAAAAATGAGTTGAACTTGAACCAACCCCACATTCCGATGCCGTGTGCAGCATTGATGTTTTCGCCTGTTGTAGTAATCTGCTGTCCTCAGAAATTATCCAAGTATCTCTCTTAAAGACCATCATTACAGCCTCTAGGATTTCAGGCCCCATTTCTCCATCGTATTCAGTAAAACACAGGAAAACACAATCCATAATATGTTGTGGAATGACACCATCTTTAGATAAATGTTTCGTGAGCAGATGTTTCATTATAAAATGACAACAAGGTGAATATAAATTACACGAAAAACGCAAGACGTAATGAAGATCTGCTGGATCAATTAAAGGCAATCTTTCACCGAGAAACGCTTGGATTCTATCAGATGTTTTGTAGGCCGACATCAGAGAAGAGAAATACTTGGCGGCAAACCACTCTTGGATAATTTTATGCAGAAATTTTACACGTAAAGGCACATATTTTGCTACTGAAGCTGTTTCCTCAGCTTCTTCTTCATCAAGATGTGAGTCTGCTTCTATTGGCGAGGCGTCGTAATGTTGCAACTTACTATATTCTTCTCTTTTCCTTTGTACAAATGAAGATATCTTTTTAAAATAATCAATCGTACTTTTGGCCATTCCTACTTCCTTATCATCTGGAAGCGACTGTCCCGTCTTAGAAGTCTGCTTTGATTTTAAGTTTTCCCAAGGTTTACCTAAACTCGTTGCCATATGTCCTGTGTACAAATGATCACTGCTGCTCACTACCATACCATTACTATCATCAACTACAAGGACGCCTTCTTCAAGCCATTGCTTACTATTCAATACAGTTGTTTCAACAAAGTCTTTCTGCCAGGATAGTTGTTGAAATCCCCTGCAAAGACCATTAAATGCAAGCTCTTCTAAAGATATTTTCTGCTGAGTCTTAGTGTTGGGGTAGGAATTGCTTGTTTTCTTTGAAGAGGCTGACGGACACAGCGAATACACCAGGCTATCTAAGAATGGAGTTACCTTATCGAAATTTTCTTTCGGTGGTCTTGCCCAGGACTGTATGTTGTGTGTAATAAGAACAAACAGCATAGGTATACTGCAAAGGTCAAGAATAAATGGGTTGTTTTCTATATTTTGCTTAACCTCTGCTTGTTTGTCCGACTGGTCGGAGAAGACTTTTTCTATGTAAGCGTTTCTTTCCGCTGCACCAAATCTTATAAGTTTCAACATTGGACAGGCTGGAAGATTTTGGGCATAATCTGATCGAGAGGTAATGACGACTCTGCATGAAGGGTACTTGGCCCTCGTCATAACTTTCATCACTTCTGAATTATTTCTGTCACCGGTCAACTCTTCTAAACCATCAAGTAAAAAACAGCAACCGTTGCCTTCATCTTTGATAATGTCCTCGATATCAGCAGGACGTAAACCCATTGCCTCAGTTACGTAAAATTTACTTATCAATTTGATAAGGGTATTATTCTCCATAAGCTTTAAGGGTAACAATATAACAATATTTACACCCATAACTTTACCTTGACACCAGTCATATGCTAATTGGGATACAAGCATTGTCTTACCGGATCCTGGATCCCCTTCAAGAATTATTCGAGTTTGTGATTTCAGACTGTCGTGACAAAATATATCTTTATACTGCACCCTACATTGTTCGTCGATATCTTTCAGATTTCGCCTATCTTTCGAATCCGTCAATATTAAACCGACGCTAATAAACAAATCACATGAACTCCATCTGCAAGATTTTAGCCACGGAACCGGGGTCATTGTTTCATAATAGCTCTTTATCTTCTTCTGGAGACATTTTATGAATAATTTTCGTTTTTCTGTGAACCAAAAAAGAAACTCTTGTCAAATATATTTTCCGTTATTCGTTTAGCACTTTTGCTACTTCTCTTCTCCAAAGGTACAGTTTAGATAAGGATAAGCGGTGCCGTCACCTGACGTCACTAATATGGTTATTGGTGAACCTTGCACATAAAAGTCTGGCTTCTTTTGTATTTGCCGGGGATTTCATTATATTTGTTCTGATGACAAGGCTACAGTCTTTTCTTCAAATGGGCAAACTGCACAGTCCACAATAAGTGACATCAGGCAGTGGCACAGTTTATTCTTACTTAAAATTATTGTAAATGTCAAAGTTAGAATTTGGGGGATAATGGTTAATTTGCTTGCAGAAAAAAAAACTTTTGTGACTAAATCTTATGTCCAAGTCCTAAAGAGGTTTTATAGAAAATTGCAATATTTTCAGAATCTTTATTCTAGTTTCCATACATCGTTTGGCTCGTTGGAAGCGTGATCCTCTTTAGGCTAAAAGGTTTAGAATTGTCTACTGGATTGCATAAAAAAGGAAAGTGATATTTGAAACTTAGTGTTGTGCAGAAAAAGGTAACATAACTGAACAAGACACATTTATGAAGATTTTTTCCTTTAGAACAACAACTCCCTGCATAGTTCTGGAGAAAAGCTGTACATGCATACTGTTTGTAGAGAAACGGGTTCTATAAACAAGAAAAGTGTAACAATATTTTTCCAAGAAGACCCCTTTCGTACATTATATAAGATATTCCTATCATGTACACCCCACCATTGAATAAAAACCAATAACCAAATGTTTACCCTCTATCGTATGTTGGTCTTTCTGTAACTGGCTATTTCCTTCTTCCAGTATCGATTGGTATTCTTTAAGTGTTGCTACAGCCTGAAGCAACTCCAGCCGAATTAGTGGTTGTTCCAACGCTCCAACGTCAGATGGTTTGATGACACCCATTTCATCTAAAGCGATCAACAAGAACAGCCCTGGGTTCTGATCGGATGTGATGATAGCATTTTCAGCATCTGGGATTTTAAAGGTATCACAGAGGTCACTTACTGAAGTCTCTGTCAGATGACCTGACAATGCCGCCAGAAATCTGCCATATAATGTTGATTGCGCTGTTGAAAAGAACGACCAACAACTCAATAAATTTTACCTAGGAAAGACAAAGTTGAAATGTAAGTATACAAGCTACAAGCAGACCTTTACATGTCAAATAATACAGCTGGCGAGAACCTCGAAAGGTTTTCTTTTCGTCATCGTAATCGTCATCGTCATCGTCATCGTCATGGTCATCGCCATCGTCATCATCATCATCGTCATCATCATCATCATCGACATCCTAGTTCATTTCGTTTATTTTTTCTGAAGGGCCGGGCCCAATCCCATTGGCCTGAGGCTACTTCATGGGTGATGTAATAGTCACTTTATGGACAGCATCTTTCTCAGAATGTGAGCACTTTCAAGTAGGGCAGTTTCCTGGACCAAGTTCTTGTTGACCAGGCAGCTTGTTGAGGTAAGCGTCCATGCCTTTCTTACTCATTCCTAATGCACCAACCACCACCTGTACGGTTTCTGTTTACATCTGCCACGTTCTGCAAACATCGCCTCGCATATCGAGTTACTGAACACCTCAGGTCCATTACAGGACACCTCCAAGGATATCCGGTATCCAGGCATTTTAATTCTCCATCACCGTGCTCGATACAAAACGTAGTCGTTTTTCATTTGGCTTCGTTTATTGAATTTTCGTTTTGCATGATTGTATACATTACATTGGCTTTCATCACGTAATTTCATATACATAGCATATAGACACCCCTTTTAAGTGAACAAATTAATGTTCATATAAAAAACGAAAATTATCAGACATATTAAAAAGTAATCATACATGATAGAAATGTTCATTTCGTTACATATTGCTCATTGGAATGCTTGCACTGGGCAAACTTTCATTCTAGCTATAAGTAGACGTTTTAGCATAGAAATATTTTTGTTGTAACACAGAACAATGAGTCGTTGATAACATTTAAGTGTCATTTAGTTCTAAAACATACATTCTAAATATATGTATATATATATATATATATATATATATATATATATATATATATATATATATATATAATATATATATATATATATAGGTCGAAGAGTAATTGGTTAATACATTCGATCTTGAATTGAAACCAATCCTAGATAGAGCTTAGCCCTTATCAAAGAAGGAAAGGTTGAAAGAAAAGCACCAGAGAGGAAAACTAAGCAGCACAGGAACTTGAACTCGTGCGGTCAACGGCTTTCGCGGCCGTGCCTAGAACCACCAGCCAATGCAGCTTCTGATTTCCAGACGAGACAACAGACTTCTTATACCAGCGAGCTCAGTCTCTCTCTCCTTGTTACCATGGTAATCCCTGAAGCGGGAATGAATATTCAATAAGTCGTGATTGGTAGATCGAAGTCAGAATGTGTAGGTCGAAGAGTAATTGGTTAATACATTCGATCTTGAATTGAAACCAATCCTAGATAGAGCTTAGCCCTTATCAAAGAAGGAAAGGTTGAAAGAAAAGCACCAGAGAGGAAAACTAAGCAGCACAGGAACTTGAACTCGTGCGGTCAACGGCTTTCGCGGCCGTGCCTAGAACCACCAGCCAATGCAGCTTCTGATTTCCAGACGAGACAACAGACTTCTTATACCAGCGAGCTCAGTCTCTCTCTCCTTGTTACCATGGTAATCCCTGAAGCGGGAATGAATATTCAATAAGTCGTGATTGGTAGATCGAAGTCAGAATGTGTAGGTCGAAGAGTAATTGGTTAATACATTCGATCTTGAATTGAAACCAATCCTAGATAGAGCTTAGCCCTTATCAAAGAAGGAAAGGTTGAAAGAAAAGCACCAGAGAGGAAAACTAAGCAGCACAGGAACTTGAACTCGTGCGGTCAACGGCTTTCGCGGCCGTGCCTAGAACCACCAGCCAATGCAGCTTCTGATTTCCAGACGAGACAACAGACTTCTTATACCAGCGAGCTCAGTCTCTCTCTCCTTGTTACCATGGTAATCCCTGAAGCGGGAATGAATATTCAATAAGTCGTGATTGGTAGATCGAAGTCAGAATGTGTAGGTCGAAGAGTAATTGGTTAATACATTCGATCTTGAATTGAAACCAATCCTAGATAGAGCTTAGCCCTTATCAAAGAAGGAAAGGTTGAAAGAAAAGCACCAGAGAGGAACGGCCGCGAAAGCCGTTGACCGCACGAGTTCAAGTTCCTGTGCTGCTTAGTTTTCCTCTCTGGTGCTTTTCTTTCAACCTTTCCTTCTTTGATAAGGGCTAAGCTCTATCTAGGATTGGTTTCAATTCAAGATCGAATGTATTAACCAATTACTCTTCGACCTACACATTCTGACTTCGATCTACCAATCACGACTTATTGAATATTCATTCCCGCTTCAGGGATTACCATGGTAACAAGGAGAGAGAGACTGAGCTCGCTGGTATAAGAAGTCTGTTGTCTCGTCTGGAAATCAGAAGCTGCATTGGCTGGTGGTTCTAGGCACGGCCGCGAAAGCCGTTGACCGCACGAGTTCAAGTTCCTGTGCTGCTTAGTTTTCCTCTCTGGTGCTTTTCTTTCAACCTTTCCTTCTTTGATAAGGGCTAAGCTCTATCTAGGATTGGTTTCAATTCAAGATCGAATGTATTAACCAATTACTCTTCGACCTACACATTCTGACTTCGATCTACCAATCACGACTTATTGAATATTCATTCCCGCTTCAGGGATTACCATGGTAACAAGGAGAGAGAGACTGAGCTCGCTGGTATAAGAAGTCTGTTGTCTCGTCTGGAAATCAGAAGCTGCATTGGCTGGTGGTTCTAGGCACGGCCGCGAAAGCCGTTGACCGCACGAGTTCAAGTTCCTGTGCTGCTTAGTTTTCCTCTCTGGTGCTTTTCTTTCAACCTTTCCTTCTTTGATAAGGGCTAAGCTCTATCTAGGATTGGTTTCAATTCAAGATCGAATGTATTAACCAATTACTCTTCGACCTACACATTCTGACTTCGATCTACCAATCACGACTTATTGAATATTCATTCCCGCTTCAGGGATTACCATGGTAACAAGGAGAGAGAGACTGAGCTCGCTGGTATAAGAAGTCTGTTGTCTCGTCTGGAAATCAGAAGCTGCATTGGCTGGTGGTTCTAGGCACGGCCGCGAAAGCCGTTGACCGCACGAGTTCAAGTTCCTGTGCTGCTTAGTTTTCCTCTCTGGTGCTTTTCTTTCAACCTTTCCTTCTTTGATAAGGGCTAAGCTCTATCTAGGATTGGTTTCAATTCAAGATCGAATGTATTAACCAATTACTCTTCGACCTACACATTCTGACTTCGATCTACCAATCACGACTTATTGAATATTCATTCCCGCTTCAGGGATTACCATGGTAACAAGGAGAGAGAGACTGAGCTCGCTGGTATAAGAAGTCTGTTGTCTCGTCTGGAAATCAGAAGCTGCATTGGCTGGTGGTTCTAGGCACGGCCGCGAAAGCCGTTGACCGCACGAGTTCAAGTTCCTGTGCTGCTTAGTTTTCCTCTCTGGTGCTTTTCTTTCAACCTTTCCTTCTTTGATAAGGGCTAAGCTCTATCTAGGATTGGTTTCAATTCAAGATCGAATGTATTAACCAATTACTCTTCGACCTACACATTCTGACTTCGATCTACCAATCACGACTTATTGAATATTCATTCCCGCTTCAGGGATTACCATGGTAACAAGGAGAGAGAGACTGAGCTCGCTGGTATAAGAAGTCTGTTGTCTCGTCTGGAAATCAGAAGCTGCATTGGCTGGTGGTTCTAGGCACGGCCGCGAAAGCCGTTGACCGCACGAGTTCAAGTTCCTGTGCTGCTTAGTTTTCCTCTCTGGTGCTTTTTCTTTCAACCTTTCCTTCTTTGATAAGGGCTAAGCTCTATCTAGGATTGGTTTCAATTCAAGATCGAATGTATTAACCAATTACTCTTCGACCTATATATGTATATATGTATATATATATATATATATATATATATATATATATATATATATATATATATATATATATTATATATATATATATATATATTATAGGTCGAGTATGCGGATCGAAATTTAAAACATGTAGGTCGAAGGCTTAAATAGTATATGCTATATATATTTTACATACTGTTTACACATTTGACCTTTATATATATTTATATATATATATATATATATATATATATATATATATATATATATATATATATATATATATATGCTCAAATATTGGAGTAAAAACTCAGTATACCCACAGAGCCGTTATGCTCGAACCATCAACAAGGAGGCCAAACCGGCTCAAGATTTCAGCTGTAACTGCAGAATCAAGGAATCATGCCAATTTTACGGAAAGTGCCTGACACCTGCCATCATACACAAGGCAGAGTTAACCAGTACGAATAGCACACAAACATAGGCATGTCCGATGGTCCCTTTAAGGAGAGGTAAAATAACCAGAAAAATCGTTCAACCTAACAGATATGAAAATGAGACCGTGTTATCTATTATCTCGGCGCTAAAACAGGAAGGTGTTGACTCTTCCATACGTTGGAAAATACTGGCCCAATCAAACACACAGAACGGTGCATCGTGTCTCTTCAACCTCTGTCAAGCCGAAAAACCTGGCCATCATCAACAACTCAGCACGCCTCCTCAAAAAAAAGATTTGAAATTCTGTCGCAATGCCGACACCGTTACACTCGCAAAAAATCAGTCAAGCGGACAAGGGCTGAACTCCTAGCACGGTAACTCGCAAACAGTTTATTATATTGACCTCCTAACGAACGCACTGGCTCGAAACTATGAGCAGAGGTGCACTGAGCTCTTACTCCAATATTTGAGTATCATAAGCTCCTTTGGTTTCAAAATTTCGCACTTTTACCCGTCTTGTTCTTTAGACTTATGTAATATATATATATATATATATATATATCTATAATATCTATATAATAATATCTATATATATATATATATATATATACACATACATACATTATAAGGTGGGGGTGGTTGGAAGTCTATCATAAACAACATAACCCCTGCTATAGAGAGGAGGCTATCAATGCTTTCGTCCAAGAGAGGGATATTCGACGAAGCTACTCCGTCATACAAAAAGGCCCTTGAATCTGCTGGACACACAAGCAACATAGTGTACACTAGAATCGAAGTCCCTGATTCGACACAAGCCAGGAAAATCAGACCAAGAAAGATACTTTGGTTCAACCCACCTTTCAGTAAAAGTGTTAAGACTAATATTGGACCTAAATTCTTAAAAATAGTAAACAAGCACTTTCCCCCAGGCCACAAACTGCAAAATTTTCAACAGGAATACCCTCAAAATCTCTTATAGTTGTATGAGCAAATGAATCGAATCATAAAATCCCATAATACCCGTGTTCTCTCAAAAACCCCACTGAGCCCCCTCGCACTAGATCTTGCAACTGCAGAGTAAAAGCTGTCCCCTGCGTGGAGAATGCTTGGTAAGTTCTGTTATATATAAGGCTACAGTGGCGAGTGGGACCACCAAGCAGTACATAGGGCTAGTAAGCGGTGATTTAAAACACGCTTCAATAATCACACCAAATCATTCAGGCACAGACGTTATGCCAAACGTCGACACTGAGCTATCCAAATACATTTGGGACCTGAAGGACAAAGGTCAAAGCTTCTCCGTCTACTGGGAGGCACTCAATGCTCAAACACACACAGGCGTTCATCTGGCCTCTGCAACCCCTGCATGGATGAGAACCTTGAAATCCTGCTTTCAACCAACAAACTTATTAAAAGAACCGAATTCGTCTCCACTTGCCGTCACGGTTCAAAGCTTCCGGATAGATCCAAAAAGAAATTTTAAGAACAGTAGCAGTGCACTTTGCCTGAGGATCGCCGTGCCATTCGCACGTGCGTGAAACACTGTGCAGCAAAAATAGTGTGTAATTCGTGTAGTACAATCTGTAAGTATCTCATAGCTCTGTTTTTCTATCATTGAGCACTCTACCCGAACAGAATACCTCTATTTCGATTTATATATATATATATATATATATATATATATATATATATATATAGGTAAAAATGAAGTAGTAAATAGTGCTAAAAGTTTGTGAAAAATTCCACGACGTTTCGGGTTTAAACCCCTCATCAGGTGGCAAAAATGCAACTGATCGTTGACACGGCCAAACGTACAATTTAAAAAAATACACAATAAAATTGGGCACAGTGTTAAGTGGTTACCACAAGTCAAAAAAATGCAGGAATCGCTGCGTTATAACAGTTCAAGTCTAACGTTCAGACCATGTGGGGACAGGGTTCCAAGTTTCATGTTGAACCCTGTCCCCACATGGTCTGAACGTTAGACTTGAACTGTTATAACGCAGCAATTCCTGCATTTTTTTGACTTGTGGTAACCACTTAACACTGACTGATTTCCTAGCAGAGGTTAACGTGCCCAAATTTATAGTGTATATTTTTTTAAATTGTACGTTTGGCCGTGTCAACGATCAGTTGCATTTGTGCCACCTGACGAAGGCTTCAAACCCGAAACGTCGTGGAATTTTCACAAACTTTTAGCACTATTTACTACTATTTTTACCGACCTACTTCATAAGTGCTACGCAGTACTTTGACCTTATATATATATATATATATATATATATATATATATATATATATATATATATATATATATATATATAAAACATGATTATACAGGTGGACGTATACCGTGTGTTGGAAGCTGAGTTACAAAGGAATAACAGCAAGAGATAACACCGAAATCCAACAAGTATTAGTAGCACGTAGGTGTATTAACGTTTCGATCTCCCTGAGATCTTCGTCAGAAATGATAATTGAACTTACAGAGTAGAAGGGACTAGCTTATTGAGAGAGTAGTGGGATAGGAAAGCCAAGTCTTTGTTGAGACCTGTTGTATTAGAATTAAGCTTTAAAATTAACTGTTGTTCGTATAGCTTTCTGCTATCTGTGTTTGGGAACTTGTCTTTGACGATAATGCAACGGAGATCTCTAGGAGAGTGATTGTGGGCATTGAAGTGAGAAGCGACAGGAAAGCCGGGGGGGGGGGGTTGTTTCTGATGCTATGTTTATGGTTGTTGAATCGGGTTCTGAACCGATTGGCGGTCTCACCGACGTAAATGGCCTCCGGGCATTTCGAGCAATACAGAACATTGTTCGTTTCTTTTTTTCAGACCACACGGGTAAAGTGTTTGCAATTGAGCCATCCAGTAAGCTTCACGCAAGAGTGGAGCTTTATTGTTTTCATTTGTCTGGTTAGACTTGCTCAATGGGCAGGAAAGTGAAATCTTTAAGATTGTGGGGAGTTTTATTGTAGTGGACGTCTAATTCACAAGGTTTTTTGTTGGTGAGCATAGACGATTTGTGGTTCCGAAAGCGCACTTTAAAGTGAGTGGAGGTGGAACCAGTATAATGTATGTTACACTTAATACATGTTATCAGATAAATAACATTTTTTGAAGTACAATCTATTTTTTCTTTGATTTTTGTCAGTTAAGCCTGTGGTCGAATATATATATATATATATATATATATATATATATATATATATATATATATATATATATGTAAGTAAGTATGTATGTATGTATGTATATATATATATATAAATATATATATATATATTTCTCTAATTCGGCACTTAGGGGGAAAGTTGTTGTTGAAAAGTCGACCTTAAGGGGAAAAAAAAATTCGGGTGAAATATAAGTTTCGCCTTAACGTTTCCACACACTTTTTCTATAGGAATACGTAAACTTACAAGGGCGCCCTCTTAGATTTACAAACTAGATGCCATTACTTCAAAGTTGTCAAATTTACGGACACCTAGCTGTTAACACAAACGGATGGCTGCCCATTGACATAACGTTAATTATATTTTTAGACGTTAGGGCGAATTTATTTCTTATGTATTTTATTATCTTTTTTTCGCCCTATGTACAAGCAGATATAACAATTTCCCCTTAAGGTGGGAATTAGCGTTATATATATATATGTATATATATACATATATATATATATATATATATATATATATATATATATATATATTGAGCCGTACCGAGGGTTTGAACCCGCCATCCTCCGCTTTGCGGGCAGAGTCTGTGACCACTACACCAGTTCGGCTTGTGATTCACAGAAGTGACAAACAGGCTACAAATACCTCGTGTGATTCAATTTTTCTCCAGGTTACCATGGTAGTCCCAAGCGGGATGAATAATCAGTAGGTCGAGGTTGGTAGATCGAAGTTAGAATGTGTAGGTCGAAAGGTAAATAGTAGTACATTCCATCTTCAATTTTTATACCAATCCCAGATAGAGGTTCAAACCCTCGGTACGGCTCAATTTTTCTCTCTGGTATTTTCTCTGAACCTTTCCTGCTTTGATAAGGGCTATGCTCTACCTAGGATTGGTATAAAAATTCAAGATCGAATGTACTACTATTTACCTTTCGACCTACACATTCTAACTTCGATATACCAACCTCGAGATACTCTATATATATATATATATATATATATATATATATATATATATATATATATATATATATATATATATAAACTGAAGAATGGTTCAGTTTCTAAATTTAGAAGTCGCAACGTCACATCTACACTTCCGTATATATATATATATATATATATATATATATATATATATATATATATGTATATGTATATGTATATTTATTTATTTATTTATAAAACTACAGGAGTTACAAACAGTTGAGGATAGGCTGGAATAGTTAGCTTAGTTGTACAAACTGTTTCGTCCTAGAGCTCTTCAACAAGTATAGGGTAGCATACTTCGAGGCAAGTAAAAAGTTGGCGCTCTTGACGGTACTTAAATTTTAGTGCTACGACAAAAGAGGGATTCCATTTATCCGTATTAAGAGAGAAGACACTTTTTCTTGTGTCTACAGATGAAGATGAGCTCAGATCTTGAATTTAGATTTGTACATTTGTTTTCAGTTATAATGTAGTATTTTTTCCAGAGACAGAGATTGTTTCGCTTTGTTCTAGCTGGGTAAGGCTGCGCATGTATAAATGTCCACCAGGTGATTTTGTGAGGGATTCCTTCATCTTTCAGGTGCCAAATGTGCAATGCAGTGGTCCTCGTTTCTGCAATTGCACGTGTCCTGCGGGTGTCCTGTGTATCGGCTGGTTGGCAGTTGATTATTTTCCTGTTGTGTGCTTTTATCGTCTTCACATGCCTGCTGTATGGTGGGTTGAACCAGAGTATTCTAGGTTTCCTAGGTGACTCTCGATTCTGGTTTTTTTTTTTTTTTTGGGGGGGGGGGGGGGTTGAGGGTTAATGTCCTTAGGTTTAAAGGTCAAATTTGACCTGCTTCGTGTAAGGCTTCGTGGAATTCATGTTTAGCATTGTTAAACACCTCTTCGAGATGGGTCTCTCTCTCTAACTCTCTCTCTAAATATATGCATATATATATATATATATATATATATATATATATATATATATATATATATATATATAATATATATATATATATATATATATATATATATGCTATTCATACTGCATCTTTATAATACTTACCCCGTGTTTTATCGTAGATTGCCGCGACTTTGAAGGAAGATTGGTTGACATTCAACTCAGCAAATGCCTTTAATAATCTACCAATATTAAATGGTTGTACGACACCTTTCTCCTCAAGAGCAAGGAGAAGAGTATTTGTTGGTGTGGAACTGTTAACTATTGCATTGGCTTGGTCTTTAGGTAGATGAAAAAAGTCTGTCAAATTCACACACTCATCGCCTTGAAGGGTTGATACAAGGTGTTCCTTGAATAGTTCGTAGGTGAACAAAGCTGCCTGTGGGGTCGGAATAAGAGACTGAAAAATATTCATACAAAAGTATATATTAATACAATCCCAAATGAGTAGTTAAAGTTCTACAATTCACATGCAAATCTCTTTCCACGTTCCCCATTTCAAAAGTGACCTATATTGTTTTGCCCTTTCCTCAAGTTGTACACCACCAAATGTACATCAATAAGCTTTTTGACCTCCGTAACATTTTCCATTCGTGTGAAACGTAATCAGGTAGCCCACAAATGTTTAGCTAAAAGGCACCCACTACCACGGCGAAACCTGGGTGAGTAAAATAACGTATTCATTATCAGCTGCATAAATGGTCATGCTCCAGTACATGTATGTAACCCATATCTGCGTTAACAGGTCAACACGCTACAACAATATAAGATTAACTTTACGAAAAGTATTTTATAGTGAAAATTTGAATTGAAACAACCGTTCAATAAATCACCTCTGTAATTGATCTTCTGCAATCACTTCACCATTAGTATCACTTCAATCACTTCACAGATTAGTAACGGTAGTATCAATGTATACTCACAATGTCAAAAATCTTTACATCTCCAGTCCAAAGTTCTCCTACGGCTACTTTGCCTGAGTCAGAGATGCTGATTCTGTCAACCATGGAATGATTGTCGACAACGAGGAAGGCTTTTGTTTCGGTGATAGAATAAAATACTATTTGATTTCCTTTTTCCTTTAGCGAATGAGACCACACAACTGCAACTATAGCTAAGTAGGAATTTGCTGCAATTCTGAAAACAAGATGATGCTTCCCTGTGGGATCAGAGAACTCGTCCAAAATCTTTCCATTTTCTTCTGAAAATGACATCGACCGGTGCTTAAATGTGCTAATATAAATACCTTCCCTTCTTACGGCCATGTTGTTGGGATAATCATCATCTTGGATCCCTGTCAAAATGATTGATTTGATTAAGGCTAAAGTTCTGAAATCATAAACAGATATCCTGTTTGATTTATTAAAGCTAATAAATATTTCCAATTCTCTGACTGATAGACACCAGGCTTCACCAGTCATCTTACAAGCCCGTATGACCTCGTCCTTTTCAGTATGAATCACTTCCAATCTGTCACCAACACAAGATACAATTTCATTGCAATCTGGTTCCATAAATGAAACTAGTCTTGTCCAATGCGGTCTTCCGTCGGACGAATATTTCCCAAACTCTTTCGAGTAAACAAGTTTTGGTTTGTAACTACCTAGAGACTTTCTAACAATGTAAATGTCAATGAAAGTTTTATACATGTTGATATTGCCACCGGACGCAGCAATATTTCCAGTCGTGCTGAAAGATAAATCTACCAGTAGCCACCCCCCATAATTTCTGTCGGATCGGCTGTGATGAAGGCGAAAACGTCTGTTTGAGGAAATAAAAGAGGACGCATGTTGACATTTAGGTCTATATGAAATTCTCTGTTCTCTCAATGTAGCCCTTTAACAGGCACCGAAGTGAAATCAATATGCAGTCTTCCAAGTTCATGTAATGTTTACAATGACACTGTACATAGCACTTTTGAAATTATCGTTAAAATATCTCAATTACTGATGGTAATAAAAGTTTAATTTAAATGTAATGCGTGAGACTTTTACATGATATGTAGTACTACAAGCATCTCTTTAGCGGACCTCAGGAGCTCTCGTATAGTATCAGGTAAAGTCAAAACAAATTTTATATTTAATCTTTGCTTTTATTGTTGTTTGTGATAGAGATGAGCAGGCCAGGAGGAATGGGTTATTAAAGTGGTTCCGTGGATATTCCTATACTTCCTAGAGCAAAATTTCCATAAACACGTTTAAATGACTGGGCTATGCTTTACAGAAACATATTTATTCCTGTGAACGTTGTAAAATAATTCGGTTCATTTCTCAAGACCTTTCAATTTCCACCGTGCTCCTTGGATCCTTCGATGAGCCAACATCATAGATACATAACGAGGAATGCCCTTTTCCATTCATTCACCACTAAAACATTTGGTTTGAGTGTTTTATGATTCTGCAATTGCACTTATTTCTACTCACGATACATTTGTAACAAAAAGACTGAAATAAATTATTCAAAATCAGAGCGCGCCTTTCAGTGTGTGAGATAGCCAAATCCGTAGCCAAGGCGATTAGGAGGCAGAGGGATCACCACTAAAACGTTTATGCCTCTAGAAAATGAAACATAAGTATCTCAATAGCAAATGCCGCCCTCCCCCTTAATGCATTTTCGCCTTCCTGGAACTTATCTTAAACCCTTTAGTATCTTGTCTGGCTACTGTCCTGGGCATATTGCTACTTGGGGACGATCGACTTCTCGGATGTACATACAAGAATTGAAATACAGCCTAATTTCACTTCACATGTGGATGCTCCTAAAATTGCGTTTGTTTCTTTCGGTTATTGATTACACTTTACTTTCATGTTAAATTAAAGTCACTGGATACTAACGGCGTTGTTTTAGATATTCTGTCGGCCATAATACTTGATCTTCTTACACTCCGAATGGATCGTCAGCCGATGAATAGTTTAGCCTGAAAAGTACACAGATATCAGAAAAGTAATTTGAACACTTTAAAAGAAGATTTTTGTTAACATTTAACAAATTTTAGAGTGAATTTGAATTCAGATTAAAAGTATTGGAACGGTAATTTTAATGCCAAGCTTTTAAAGTAAATTTTCATTACAACAGGTAGCAGACACTGTACACTCACGCACATTTAACAGTAATGAAATAAGCCCTTATGTAATTCTGCACAAAAAAGAGTTGAATTACACTAGGCGGTGCTATAATGATTACGCTTTGCCCGCCTATAATTTATTAACTTTATTAATAACGTAATCAGCCATAAAAAGGAATAACGATCGAGAATAAAGTTTTAGTAAGTGAAAGTTATGATGTATTCCCTGCTCCTTTTGTTTATTTGAGGGGTACACTGCCGGAAAATTGCCAGGGAAGATAAGGAAGTTGAGGTTCATTATTCTACCTAAGACCATCCCTTAACCGGGTCGTACCTTTTGGAAAGCTCAGAAAGGGTTGTTATCCTTTAAGGTTCAGTAGACATGTAAGTGTTACACCCGCTTATGTGATTTCAAAACATTAAATACGTTAAACGTAGCTACAAGTTCCATCACAATCCATCCGGTATTCATCCTTTTACAAGACAAGTACTGTTTTTGCACTTACATTTTGAATAAACTTGAGTTTCATTTAAACATTTGTTATGTGAAAAGGGGGACTCATGAGATATGTGATATGTAATCCTTTGTCTGTTTAACCTTCATTCCAAGGACAGATGTACCGGTGGCATACCCTGAGGGTTTTTTTTTTTTTTTTTTTTTGAAATTGCTGTTTATATACTTCTGAGAAAATGATTGTCCACATTTAACACCAAACAATTAGCTGGTAATTTACACATAATTTATGAAGAATAAACAAACAAAATTCAAGCAATATGCAACACGTCACATCATAACCTTTGCATAGCGAATGAGAAATCTCAGAAATTGTAAAACTTTGGACGGGTATACCTTGGGAAAGGTAAGAAATATTCAAATAGTTGCAACGATTTTTCAGCATAGAATCTTATTTTAATATTGTTCACAAAAAGAACTGCTTTTGTTTTATGTTCACATTGCTTAAATACATGACATTGAACAGCCTACAGGAAGGTTTTTGGAATGATTTAAATCTCTCTTGAATTCAGACCTAAACATCAATGGAAAGGATGGAAATTGCACACATACTATGACATTATTTCTGCTTTCTGTGCTTATTTTTGCTTTCTGTGCTCGTTTTTGTGTCTGTTTTGTCCAGAGGTAGATAAAACATGTTGAAGTGATGTTTTCCACAGCTATTCAAAGCATGTCAAGCTTCTGTATACTTAAACATGTCTGGTACAATCCTAATACATCCTTCTCTATGAAAGAGAAATGTTTTGCACGCAGAAACTCTGTCTGATCTACGATTCGAAGGTATGACGTAATATTGATAGAACTATTAATAAAGATCAAATGCTAAATAAACCGACAGTAGAAGGGCTAAAGATGCAATTGCAATAGCCTGTTATATACCAAGTTTCTTCAGTTCGTTTAATGTACTTCGGCATTGCTTGTAGCTCGGTGCAAACTGTATCTGTTTTAGGAACAGATTATGTAGCAATGTTTTTTTTGAAATGCAAAGCTAAATCAAAACTATTTAATACAGGCTACTGTGCGTATATACCAATTTGGGAAATTCTAAATCATTGAGGATGTTTGAGGAATTACGGAAATTCTTTGTATGGTAGGCATCGTCCTTCAGAAGTGTTGAAAATGAACTTGTACTTACCACCATACAGGCAAATGCACATGAATTTAATGCCATTTGATCTGCTGGTATCCTATGCTAAACATGAATGGGTGGGATGGAGTTGGCTTGAACCATATTATGATTTTAAATTCTGTTTTTTTTTTCCTATCTATTTTTTTCAATATCTACAGACATTGTCTTAATCCATTTCTGTTTTTGTTCAAGCTTTACAGAATACTTTTCAGTAAGCACCCATTCCCATCCTTATCATTATCTGTTTTTTCTGTTGTGGAAGTAATTTATCGAAAGTAATCGCACTCATTATATGATGTGGCTAAATGAATGTCGAGTAACTTTCTTTTAATAGTGTTGAATTTTTTACAGCAATGACCAAAGAAATGTTACACTGCAGTGAACTCTTCTCTAAAATTTTCTGTGTTGAAAGAAAGTCATTAGCCTAAGCAACACACTATGCAGAGGAAGTTATCACTAGGTTTTCGAAAAATAGATGATGGAGGAATTCTTTAAAGGATGATAGAGGAATTCTAGTCAAATCATTTTCAAGTTTCTGTTTCTGAGAGTTCTTATTCGAATTTGTTACAAATAAAGATACATGACCTTGAATCTTTTTTTATTAAAGATGAAAACATAACATCTGGCCTTTTGTTTTCTCTTTTTTGTTTTTTTACAACAATTGAATGTTTCAGGTGAAAAATTGACAGTTTTAAGAATTGTAAACTGTGTTTTTGAAAGCAAAACTTTATCTTGCTTTGTAAAGAAAAATGCTTTTTAAGACCATTCACTTCAACGAGAAAAAGCTAGAGGAAAGGCGTATGTACAATCCCTAAAGAGATATTCCGATGACTCTTTCTCTGTGTTGCAAAACAAACATGGAGGTCATTTAACTGTTCCCATTAATATTAAAAACCCGTTGAATGGCAAAGTATCGTGCAAACATACGTATAAAGGTAACAAATTGTTGCCTCTTTTACCGAGGCCAGTGGCATCTTAAAAGTCACATCCCAATCATCCCGGCTTAAGTCATTACTTGAAGCGTTGAATTTGTTATGGCAGAATACAGTTGTTTTTACCTCTTCCAGATAAAAGTGACTAAAGACTTGAGAAAACAACCAATGCTTCTAGGATTTATTGCACAAAAATTCATAAGTAGGTATAGTTTTTCTCAAAGGCCACCTCAAATTTCTCCAATCTCTTGAAACTGCCTTTATATGCCCCCGGCAACATGTCAAAGGGGAATCTCATTGCACTGTATTTAGCTTTGAATCTTTCGAATGTTAATGTTCTAACGTGTCATTCGGAAGACATCCTTAATATATAAAATACCTTATTATTGTTGTCGTCGTCATCGTCATCGTCACCATTATTTTTATAGAGCTCAGTTCTACCAAGCAACGAGGATATCAATAACGCATAACAACCTTACAGTACGGTTGATTAGTAGAAGAAAAAGATATTTTTCTGTTTAGTTTTAAGCACATCTAATTCATCACTGGTTTTTGGTTTGTTGAGCATTTTATTCCTTTCTCGTACCCTGCTACTGAAAAGCCCTTGTCCGGAACATTAACGGTTTAGTATTTGGTGCTATGAAAGAACCAGAAGAAGACCTAAAATATTTCCCAGAAGAAATCCTGGCTCCAGCATAAACTATTGATTTAGTTGGTGCTTGACCTTGTTGTACTGACTGCGGGTAAAAGAGAAAAAAAATCACACCGCACCCTCTATTGCCTAATTAGGTATGCCCCGTTTCCAACTCCATATCTCAAGACCTTTGCAAATTCATGGTGTTTTGAAATGCACATTAAGGAAGGTGAATCCGTCATGGCCATCAATTTATTGAAAGCACAGACATGTGCCTAACGGTAAGCCAGTGGATCTGCTGAATACAATCTGTGGTACTGTTGTTAATCGATTTATCCGTTAAGGTCTTGCTACAAAGTTTGGAACTCCTTTATAGTAGATTTGTAGCTTGTTACCTGGTCCATAATATGAATTTAAGTGCGGATCCGTTGCACAACAGCTAACGTGTTACAGTCACAACGTTACTTGTAACTCGGTACGTCCAAAATCTAATTATTGCACATGATAATGATGGTGATGATGATGGTGGCGGTGGTGGTTTTGTTGACAACGAAAACGATGATGATGATGATGATGATGATGATGATGATGATGATGATGATGATGATGATGATGATGATGATGATGATGATGATGATGATGATGATGATGATGATGATGATGATGATGATGATGATGATGATGATGATGATGATGATGATGATGATGATGATGATGATGATGATGATGATGATGATGATGATGATGATGATGATGATGATGATGATGATGATGATGATGATGATGATGATGATGATGATGATGATGATGATGATGATGATGATGATGATGATGATGATGATGATGATGATGATGATGATGATGATGATGATGATGATGTTGAAGAACCCCCAATCCCTTGAGCACATATAAGACGTTTGAGCCAAGAGCCCACCACGCTCTCTAATTAGACTAGGTACACAAATCACTATCACAAGTTACTCCTTGGCTCTGCCATACGGCGTCACAATTTGGACCTAAAGAAAACAGGACGGGTGGCTCTGTACTCTTTTCGATGCTTCCATTCAACTTTTAGTGTTGTATCCCTTTCATAGCTATGTTTGTAGTATTTAACATAGTTTAGTTTAGTTTAGTTTATTACTGTGTACCGAGGGCAAATTTAACACCGGGAAGAGAGCTGTGTAAAATGAAACGGTTTAAAGTAGGGTTTAGTCATCCAAGGTGAAAAAAGTTTAGCTTGGAATGAGGAGATTTGTGTATAGACTAGACGTGACATGTCCACAACAGTAACACAACTTTGAACCAGAAAACATGCTGTAGGCCTTAAACTGATTACACCCACTTTCAAGACCCTGTCCCAGCACAAGTTTGTCCGACCTGAATAAAAGCAAGCACGTCACGTCGTAAATGTAATATCAGAGATGTGGTTTTCTGGTTTTGCGTACACTTTACTAAGAAGTCACGGGTAAGGATATTACCTGGCACGAGGATGAAGCAAACAGGAAACTGTAGGTACAACTATTTCAAGTTATGTATGCGGCCCATATCTTCAGCTGTATACTAGTCTGTAATCCATTCGTATACAATGCAGCCTGAATTACACCGGCCACAAACATGATACGGCTTCTCAAAAGTTGGCATATCCATGCACCATGTATTAACATGTCCCCTTCGTATGTGCAACGGGAATAATAAAATGTTTATCATGTTCGATCACTGTAAACCCAAGTGACCTTCGACCTCCGTCAAAAGTCAAAGCTTTTCTATTGATATAACTCACCCAATATTTCTACATATAACTGAACTCTTCTTGGAATGTCGATTGGATACGATTTTAAGCACAGGCGTATAAAAAGCCAGGTTAGACTTTGCACGAAAACATGCCTTATTGACAATCATTTATTAAGAATTACGTGTGTTGTGGACGACGTTAGTTTCTAGCTAGTGACGGTTACCTTTGGCCCATTTTCTCAAATGTTTGTCGTTTTAAGGTTTCACCCGTGTTTACGTTTACTGATCATGTGCCTTCATCAAATATCAGCTAACATCTTTACTAAAGTAAGTGTATCAACATCATTCGAACTATACAGTATCCGTCACTCGGTGATTCTTATTTTGATATGCCATTAGGATTATCTGTTACTTTGGCTTAAACTAGAAAAAGGGCCGCTTGTCATGTAATCAGATCGTCGATATAGTCTGAGAATATTCGATATTTGTTATTGCAAATTAAGACACCCCCTAGTACTTGAATTATTTTTTTCTTAGCTCTTAGTTTAGGATGTGATTGAAGATTTTGCCTAATGTGGTCTCATTTAATAGTATTATTTCTGGGTCACAATCAGTTTAATTGGAATGAATTTACTCCCATTTCTGATGAGATGTAGTAGACCTATTTCATAATGCTGTGGTAGCCTTCGATGTGACACTTTAGGATTATCTATATCTGCCCCATCATCCCTTGGCTGAATCCAAAACTATGTTTCCATAGGATACAAGAATGGTTTTACCATGATCGACTGTTTTAAATCCGTCATGTCAGCAATGTTTTAGCACTAATGATATTTCCAGATCTTTGCCTGAACCTCACTGCAGTATTTCTACTGTTAGCATTGTTTAGATTAAAGTTGAAATATTGATAATTTTTATGCATTCATTCCAGGAAAAGTATTTGGATAGTCTTTTTCTAGACATTAAAGTATGATTTCAAAGAGTCCAATCCTCCAGTTAAAAGTAGTTAGTTGGCTAATAACATAACGTTTACGTGATAGAAATGCAGGAAAATAACTTCTTGAGTACAAGAGAGTAAATGTGCTATTGTGGACGGACTTTCCATCTTTACCCAAAATGAAGGCCGGTAACTTAAGCTGTGAGTTCATTGGTAAGGGTGTTGTACTATTTAGTGAAGAAACTAAGAGACAGAGACGAGAAAAATCAACAACATGGGAATTCTAGACCTCATTGAGATAAATACGTAGCAAACCTCGGAGCCCGCGCCTTATCATACTCAGGGCCGTAGCGAGCGGGGTGTGGGGGTGTCAACCCCCCCCCCCAATATTTGGTTGCCCGTCGGCAAATTTACGGAAGAGAAGAGAAGAGAAGAAGGGAAAAGAAAGGGAAAGGAAGGGAGTGAAAGGGAAGACGGAAAATGAAAAGAAAAAAGAGAAAGAGAGACCGGGCCAGTTTGTTATCGGCTATTTCGATTTTCGGCTCTTTCGATTTTCGGCTCTTCATCTAATTGGCCCATTCAAGTTGAAGGCCCGTCGGCAAATTGATTATGCATGTGACGGTCGTATACGGCCGTATCAACGGCCGTCGGTGTAATTGCACGAGTGACTGAGTCCGCCGGCAACTCTGGAAAAGAAAGGGACCTAACGGCCTCCGTATGGGTGCACTATTTCGGGTCATATGACATTCTTGAAAAACCACTTTCTGCACATTATTCTTCACTTTTATCATCACCATGGGGAGCAGCACCCATAGAGAGGGTATCCTTAGCCAGTCTTCTAAACCCTAACCTTGACTTAAAACACATTTTGCAAACTTCTGAGGATCTAGTCTACCCACAAACATCCTGGAAAAAATAATGCGTGCAGCGCATGTCTTCGCTTCACTGCAATCTCAGACTTTTAACTTTTGAACACCGAAATGAAACAGATACAGAACCTATCTTCAGATCCTGGCGTTCAAAGCATATTTTAAACGCTTGTGTTAAGATTCTGAACACTTTCTCTCCCTTTTTGAACGCCGGACGCCTATCCACTTATCGTAGCGTCTAGTGTTTAAATGCTGAACACATAGTGTTCCAATTCTGAATGACAGGTTCAGCTCCTGAAGTATAGTGGCATGACGGGAGGAATAGCCCAACACATTAGAATTAACCGGAATCTTTGCATTGGATAATGTATTATGAACCAAAATATACCAATCCTGCATGAGGCTTAATTTTTTTACCGAGAGATTAAGCTAGAACCTCAGAGCTTCCGGGAGCAAAGCAGCACGGACTTTCACCACGGGCCCTCAAGCCGGCCCAGTGTTTTAGCCAGCTCCTATTTGTGGGACAATTCCCATAAACGGCGACAAATGTCGCATAAAAAAATCTGACACGCAAATTCTACACGGGTGTAAATTTTGAGGTCCTCATTAGGGCAGAAATCCACTCAAATAATAAAACCATTTGCGATCTAGGCACCTTTCAAATTCCAAAAATTTCCAAAGGGAAGGGGGTGCCCTCTCTCCTTAGACCCCTCCTCCAGGCCACAGATCAGAAAATGTCGCATTGAGAAAACGTCCAGGCTAAAACACTGGCGGGGGCTCTTGATCCCAACCGCTTAAAACTATAGCGGCCTGACGAGAGGGATAGCCTAATACATTAAAATAATGGGAATCTTTGCATTTGATGATGCATTATGAACCAAAATATATCCATATTGAGACTTAATTTGTCACCCAGAGATATACTGAAACCTCAGAGCTTCCGGGGGCTTCGCCCTCCGGAATCCACTAGGGGTCCTTAGGCGGGCCCAGTGTTTTAGCCAGACCGTATTTGTGGGACAATGTCGCGTAAACGGCGGCAAATGTCGTACAAAAAAGATCCGACAAGCAAATTTTACCCGGGTGTACATTTTGAGGTTCCGCATTAGGGCAGAAATCCACTCAAATATTGCACCATTTGCGATCTAGGCACCTTACAAATTCCAAAAATTTTCAAAGGCCCAGGCCACAGATCAGTAAATGTCGCATTGAGAAAACGTCCTAGCTAAAGCACTAGCGGACCTCTGGATCCCAACCGCTTAAAACTATAGCGGCCTGACGAGAGGAATAGCCCAATATATTAAAATTAGTGGGGATCTAGTTTGTATTTGACGATGCATTATGAACCAAAATATATCCATCCTGAGACTTAATTTTTCACCCAGAGATATAATTAAACCTCAGAGCTTCCGGGGGCTGCGCCTCCTGGACCCCACTAGGGGTCCTTAGGCTTGGCCCTGGACCCCACCCGCTAAAGCTCGTTTTTGCACTGAGCATTATCAGATCCGTCGGCAAAACATAATCTCCACCCCCCCCCCCCCCCAAAGATAACACCTTCGCTACGCCCCTGATCATACTACCTGAAATTCTCGAACGAAAAGGTCTGACTAAGGGGTGGCGCTCTACTTTCAGTTACTTTTTGCACTCCTCACCAAGATTTTGTTTTACTTTTGCGTTCTTATTAGCCAAACAACATGCTTCGCAATATTCTGTTCAAGGCAGGTTCTGGGACCACTGCTGACCACTGCTTTTTGTGCAGATTGCGATACATTTATGTGAGTGTAAATACTGTGGAGCGTATTCTGTTTCGATCGTTGGTTTCAAGGGAACTTATGAGAGCTCGTCGTTCATTGTCTATGTACATCAATTAGTTGAGAAGTAGGTCAGCAAGTGAAAATTAAGCAAATCATTTGGAAGTATAGGACTTGCTGGTCATTACATACGTATGAACCGGTGGATGAACAAAAGGTATGTTTATGGTTTGCTACAGGTAAACACCTATACCCCCTATGATTTTTTAGTCCTTTCGACGGTTTCACTCTAGACATCATTGTTTTATGTTATGATTTTGATTACTGCTTCAGGTTTATAACAATTGACGTAAGAAAATCTTGGAAACACACGGTGAGCAAGTACAGCCCAAACGGTAGCATACGGTTATTTGGAAAGTTTACAGGGAAAGCTGCAGGTGCTTTTAAACCCTCTAAGTGTAGACTTAAAATTGTTTGGATAAATGTCAAGTTGAAATTTAAAAATAAAAGTAAACTTTCCTTACAAGGCAAAATGTCCATAGATAACAGATGTAATGGACCTTTATGGTGTGTCCAGGAAGAACATAATGATTGTTGCAATTTTCCAAATACTATCATCTATGTTTTAACAGTGTGTGCTCCAAGTGCATGCATTTGAGGTTTATAATTATTGCTTTACATAAAGTAAAGAAAGCAAGTTAAACGTACTACGATATTTCACGAGCGCACCGTTAGAGGCATATGAGAATGTCCCATGTAGTGACAGTCGGAGTATCTGTTGCAATTTTTACATGTAATATGTATGAGGTATAAATTAAGAATCCGTCGAGTTTCTGTCACGATTTGTCTCCAATTGAGGCCAGATAGACCCTTTCACCAAAGCTACATGGGTCCAATATAGTTAACAATTATTGCTTTACTTGACCTTGCTATCACGAATGCAGGGGTCTTGTACAATCTTGTTATTGCAGCCATAAATGTATTAAAAAATATTCAACTCAAAGATTCCCTGCTTGCTTTTGCCACATAAATCGAATTTTACTTACCTTTAGCGTTCAACCAATATGGTGGTACAGTTTATTAAATCATTTTAACAGAACAAAAATATGTGCATTTTTAAGATGAGCAATGTAGTATTAAGGTGACTGGGCTTTACCGACTTTCTGAAAAACATGCATTTTCCTATTATTGTTTTGAAACGACTCCAAGACTACGCTTTATTCAAAATCCTTTTCTACTCCTGATATATTTTCAGATATTCAGCAAAATTGTCGTCAGCAACAAAAAAGTCTGTTTACCTCCAGTTTAATTTAAAAAAGTAGAACATCTTGAAAGCGTGTTCTTTATAACATTCACGTTAGGAAATTGAACAGGTTGTAACTGTTTTCTTCTTCAAGACGAATTTCTCAAATATTACAAACACTGTACACTTTGCGGTTGCAGTTCAGAAGATGAACGAGTAAAAGAATTGGTTACTACTATACCACTAGCTGTAATTGCTACTGCTAATACTACTACCACGGTTTAAGCCTAGGACGAAATGTTTACAAGCTCGTACAACTTAACATGGATTTGTTCGTTTTGTATAGTCTCAAGGGTAAGTATATCTTTGCGTGACACTCTATGGAGTAGTCAAGAGTAATTATCTGGAGAAATCAAGAATGTTTATCTGTTACAGGGACTAGAGAGAGTCACAATATAACTTTAAGAAAACGGTAGGCTTTATGAGAACAAAACAGCCCTCTATTCTGTTACAGGGTCCGAAATGTCTAAGTGTTCTCTCTGCATAGCATAGGCGGGCTTACCATAGAGGCACAGCGGATCCCCTCCCCTCACCCCAGAAAAAGTTTGGCATCTATGCAAAACATACAACAAGGGATTATTATTATTATTATGGACTACAGAATTCCTTACATCTCAAAAATGACATATTTTGTACAGAGCAGGTCGGCCACTGGTAATATGGATTAATATTGCCAGGAATCTTGACAAACGAAATTTCTTACAGCCCGTAATGCTACATACTCAGCACTCAGCTGTCCTAAAAGGAAGTCTAGAATGAATGTACATCACGACAATGCAGACGGCGAATTGGATAAGTAAACGTACGTATAATAGTGTAGGAGGATATATGTTAACTGTTGTTCCTGTTGATATAGGAAATATATTTTGAATTCTGTACCCTGCATATAGCATAAGTACTTATCTCCTCGCTCCGTCAGGAGGACGAGATATTCCGTTTACCTTGCCAGACGATCAATATATAGCAATGTCAGTTGACACAGCAACAGTCGTCTTGGTAAAAGTTAGTATCATTGACTCACCCATAATGGGGTACTCCAAGGTGAACGGATATCCAGGGGCTGCGGGAGGGGTGAAACCTTTTTCGTGTGGTTGTGTGTGCGTGTGTGTGGGTTCGGTGTGTACGGGTATGTGTGTCATATTTTGTGCCCATATTGTCTCCCTAAACCGTTTTGGTGGATAGGTAGTCCAGGGTAAGACCATGAGTTTTACGTACTCCCGGGAGTAAAGGTCAAAGGTAAGAGGTCAAAGTCCAAGTTAGGTGAAAATGTACATACGATGAGTTAATGATCTTACATTGGTTCTAGCCCATGGCGTTGACGTAGATGAGATCTGCAACTCTGTGGATTGCCTCCTTGCTATCTAATCGCTCCGTACGCAGGATCAGACAATGAAACATTTCGTTACTTTGCCATTTGGGCTATTAACTCAGTTGCACTAGCAAGCGGTGCCACCTTATGGTAATCTTTCTGAGTTACTAGTCTCGGGGGCTGTTCAAGAGTTTGGTACCATTTAGCTACTGTTGTGGTACGTCCTCATTTGCAGGTATGCGTGTGTATTCTTTACGTCTACGGTTACCTGTGGAAAATCACATACACACTTACAAATAGGTATGTCTCTGTTGATTGAAAACATTTTGAGCGATCTCGCTTTTTGCTGTTGCAAAGCACATCTTTTTCTATCAGTATACGTGCTACATGGTTTATCTACGGACGTCCACGGTTGAATGGTAAAATAAGGGGTCCCCGTTTGGCAACATTTACCGGTAGGGGTGTGTGTGTGTAGGTCAGGGGCGGCGCCACAGGGGGCAGGGCAGGCGTTTGCCCCCCTATGGTTTTTCAACCCAAAAATATAATCGTCTAAAAAAACGTTTTAAGACACATAATTTTGTAGGGGGTGGGGTGAGGTGTCACAGTATGTCACCCATCTATCACAATATTAGTTAAATTGTTCGTTACAAAATACCTGAAACTTGCAATCCCCGCACGCATAACGTTTTCTGTTTTCTCCATTGTTTACGTGAATGCAGGTTTAGTATTTCATAAAGACTAAGGCCATTATACACAACGTGCAAAGAAAAAGAGCATAGGAACCGAGAGTAAAGCTAAAACAATACATTAGTATGGCCTAACGCCAAGTTATTGTGAGACCTTCCACATAGGGTGTCACAGAGCACAAAGTTCTCCTTCTCTTGGAGAAAAGGTGCGTATCATTGCAAGTTACACCAAAAATACAGACAGCTAATTTGTGCATCAGGGGATACGCCTGATCCATGAATCTCTATCTAACCAAAACCCCAACCCTACCCGTAACTTAGAATGTTTTCGTCCGGGGGAATCTTCGGTCTTTAGTGAACCTTCGACCAAGCGAACCTTCCGTCTATGGGTATTCCCCCCTGTCCGGATTATGTAATGTTTGGCAATCTCAAACATTTACTGTCACTCCATTCCCAGCGGGTGAACATTTAAAGTTTAGAACGTGAACATATATATACTGGGGGTATCATGAGTCAATCACTTAACGAACATTTTGACAATTAAAATATAAAAAACATTTAATAAAATGAATAAACTTTGAAGTAATATTATGACTCCCTTGTTGCATAAGCATAGGAAGAGGGGGGCTAGGGGCTGAAGACCCTAGTGAAAAATCTGGGGGCTGAAGTATGCTTCTGCCCCCAACATTCAAAAGGCCAAAACCCCTTATTTGTCTCTTCAGTAAAAAACGTAAAAAAAGGCAGTAATTGTTCTTAAAATTTGCCCAAAATCTTGCACCAAAATGCATCTGAGGACCCTCAAATACCCCAAAATTTTTCAGTGGGGAGGGGGACATCCCTCCCCTTAGACCCCTCCCCTTAGACCCCTCCCAGGACGGCGATCCGAAACAAGGTTCAGCCCCTAGTCTCGAAAAGCTACCATAGAAAACAAATTTTATATAGTAGGTGCATGGCCGTACACAACACAATCTTTACTGTATAAAGAAATCTTGAGTCGATCAGAAAAAGAGCAAAGAAAAACAGGGCGATGCCACATGGGGCAGCGGGTAACCACCTCCTATCATTTGCAAGAACAGGGGAAAGAGAGAAGGAAAAGAGCAGGAAAAAGAAAAGGAGACAACGAAAGAGAAGAAGGGGAAGCGAAGGAGAAAGAAGACAGGAGGAGGGTGGGGTAGGCATATATTTGATCCATATAATTAGTCCAGAGCTTCCAGGAGGCCCTATTCCGGTGTCTGCCAGCCTTTAGATACCTTGCATAATGCCTATATGAAGCAACGAAAATATTCGTACTAGTTCGTCTTTCTGTCGACTCAACGCACGTACCCATACATAAAAGGGGGTGGCTTCAGGAGGTTTGTTGAATACATACCCTTCTCTTAGACAACTAAGGCTACTGTCCTCTTTCACTAAACCAAGACTTAAAATTCTATAAGTTATTAACACTTTTCAGATATATGATCAGCTCAAAAAATATTAAAGATATCACCATTTTGCATCTAAGCAACCTTAAATTGATAAAACTTTCTCAAAGGGGAGGGGAAACCCCTCCCCTTAGACCCCTCCCCAGAAAAGCATCTTTCCCCGAGGCAAAAATTGAAATTCAATAAATTATGAACACTTCCTTCTATATATGATCAGTTACAAAATATACCAAAGATATCACCATTTTGCATCTAAGCAATCTTAAATTAATAAAAAGAATTTCTCAAAGGGGAGGAGACACCCCTCCCCAGAAAAGCATCTTTCCCAAAACAAAAATTAAAATTACTAAATTATAAACTTTCCAGCCATATATGATCATTCAAAATATGTACCAAAGACATCATTTTGCATCTAAGGAATTTTAAATTGACAAAAAATTTCACAATGGGGAGGGGGCAACCCCTCCCCCTAGACCCCTCCCCCAGGACGGCGATCACTCATCTCATGCTTTTCCCCCCTATCGAAATACCCTGGCGCCGCCCCTGGTGTAGGTTTAAGTGTCCAATTTTGTTTCACAAACATCTCCTAAACGAAAAGGCCGATTTTATTCAAACTTGATGGGAAAGTACAACAGGGTTTGTCCTTGTTTTTGGTGTCCTTCTAAAAGTAAAGGTCAAAGGTCACCTTTATGGAAACATTTCTGTTATTAGTCTATAAGTAAATATTGTACTGACATGAAATTTTATAGATATAATGGGAATGTGGTGAAATGGTTATTTTTGTTTATGTACCAAGGCAAATATGTGTTAAAAACTCCTCCAAGATGGCCGGACTAGTTTTCCTGAAACTTGGTGGGGAAGTACCCAAGGGTATGATATTGTGTCTCGCTGAATCGTGGAAGTAAAGGTCAGAGATAAAAGGTTAACTTTTGTAGCACTTTTTATTTTTTATTTTATTTTATTTTTTACTGTTTCTTCTTGGGGAAACATTGAATTGACATGGGGGCTTCACAGGGGTATGTAAATACCATGCTTCAATAACATGCGTGGTTGCCATGGAAACAAAGGCCACGTGGATAAAGGTCACATTTATATTTTGAACACAAGTTTATGCCAAACACTCCTCCAAAACGGTTGGGCCGATTTCTTTCAAACTTGGTAAAGAGTTACCGCAGAGTAGAAAATTGTGTTTCTCAGTTCTAAAACCACCTCCCTGATGCCGGAAATTTCCCAAAAGGTTTACTCTAGAGCAATTACAAAAACCAAAAATCTGAGCCTACGCAATTGAGGTTGAAAACCTCGAATCTTTGAAAACTATGTAGACTATAGGTAACAGGAGGTTATAAAGGCGGTGGATGGAGAGGGTCAGTAATTCCACTGAGGTTTATACGGAAAAAAGCTATGAAAGCAGGGAAAAGAATTGAAACTTAGTAGTACAGAAAGGGATTTTCTTATGAACTTGCCCCTTGTTGGGGATTAGGACTGACAAATATTGGTCACACAAATGTTACGACAAACTTGGAAATATACCGACAAACCTACTAGGGATTAAACCAGAAAGCCAAAAGGCTTAGTGATTCCTTGCCATATGGATATATTGTAACAAACATGAACCACCCACATGGCAAGCAGGAGATCCCTCACAGTTATCCCACTTGAGATATCATGTTAATAAAGTTTTGACCTTCTGATATCTTGTGACCCAAAATGTCATTTACCTCCACTTAAAATAATAGAGATCACCTACTCTATATGGTCATCCATATGCTAAATATGAACAATAAATATACGAACAATCTACAGGCCAAGTATGAGATCCCTTACAGTTATCCTCCTTAAAATATCATGTTTACAACGTTTTGACCTTTTGTGACGCCAAATGACCTTTGTCCTCCACGAAAAATGGTAGGGATCATCTACTCAGTATAAGCGATCCACATACTAAGTATGACACCCTCACAATTATCCTTCTTGAAATATTGTTTACACGGTTTTGAGCTTTTGACCTTTTGTGACCCAAATGACCTTTGATCTCCATCAAAACCAATAGGAAGTATTTCCTTATCACAAACAACCCACATTTTAAGTGTGAGATCCCTAACATTTTTTCCTTCCTGAGATTTCTTGTTTACAACGTTTTGACCTTTTGGCCTCTGGTGATCCCAAATGACCTTTGCCCTCCACCAAAAACTATAGGAATCATTTCTGTAATATGGGCAATCCACATGTGAAGTATGAGATCCCTCACAGTTACTCTTCTTGAGATATAGTGCTTACAAGATTTCGATCTTTTTGGCCTCTGGTGACCCCAAGTAACCTTTGACCTCCACCAAATACAAAAGAGATCATTTACTTAATATGGGCAATACACATGCTAAATATGAGAATACCCACAGTTACCCTTCTTGAGATAGTATTTGCAAAGTTTCTCTCTCTCATCCACAAAAAACAATAGTGTGATAATTCCATTACCAAATTTGAAATTCGTCATTGCTATTTTGACATCCCGTGTTACCAGCCAAGCGCCACAAGCACACATACACACACTCGTAAGCACAGTAATCAGGACACGATGCGAGGAAGATGCGTGATTAATCTCTAAACCACACTGTAATAGTACAATCTTTTCAGCTTCTGACATAAATATTTCAAATACTTTTCCAACATTGCATGTAGAGTAGGTATCCTGCATATTTATTAAAAGGTAAACCTTAAGTACATTAAATTAAAGGATCTATAGACGGAAGACCTAAGGTTGTAACTCTAAAATAAGTTCTTATTTTACCCCTAAATCAAACCTTAATCTTATCTGACGTTAGCCCTTTTCTAAATCCCTAACCTAACTTTGTAAAAAACATTCATCTTCTTTCCCGAAGAAAATTTTTGATAACCAAAAAAGGACAATGGCAAGTCTTTGTGTCCTGAGAAATACACACTGAACCCTTTTTGTTCCTAAAAGATAAAAAATTCCCCATAATCTGGTTTTAAATGTTTTTTGATTGACAGTGCACAGCACATAGGCCTACTTACTGGGTATCTTGTCTCCAAGCCACACGTTAAGGCTTGCCTTCTATTCATCGAATAATAAAAAAGTAAGGGTATCCAATAAAAACTTGCTGCTATAAGCTTTAAAGGTAGAATATCTTCAAACGTCCAATCCCTGCTTCAAGAAAAGATTATATTTTCACCCCAAAGCTACACCGACAATCCGAAAGCTAATCTTTCATAATATGAATTATTATCTTAAAAAAGAAAAGGAGTTACTGCTGCCCATAACATCTTTATGTTTAAGCACTACTGAAAACTTGTTAACAGGTTGAGAAGTTGAACTTCAAAATTTCGATTCCTTTCTAAATAGTAGGATTTTTTCGTGGTAATTGTCAATTAGAAGGTGTTACAAAATCATTGTACGCATATCTCAGATATGCTTGATATCTTTGCCTCTCAGCATAAGCAATGGAGTAGGGAAAACAAGCCAGTCAGCCACAACTGGAAGAAAGGCCGTAACCGGCCCGACTTAAACAAATTAGTTAGAAACTGAGCCGTAAAACTTCATCGTACTCTAACTCTAACTCTAACTCATGGGAGAAAAGAAACGCTCTTACTATGCTATTAAGGGGCTGATTTATGTCGATTGACCAGCAAGTCTGGAAACTGCTGTGCAGTGAAGGAAAAGTGTTGACAGTGTACACAGACTGTTATTTCCGTGTTACAATTTTACAGTGACATAATCATTGTTATCAGACGTGTCACATATATTAAGTGAACTGTATTACTGACTGTCGGCCAAGTATTCCAAAAAAAAAGTTTCCTTCTCTCTCTCTCTCTCTCTCTTGATCATTGTAGGGTTAATATCTACATGAGTACAAATGAAATTGTCTTAAGCAGCAAACATGGGCTGGAGACAGCCTAAAAAGGAATCTCAGTTTACTTTTACGCCTTCACTAGGATTCAACGTAATTTCACGTTCGATAGTTACTATCAATGCAAAATCCCTTACAGCTTTGAAACGTTACCTTGAATTTGCTCCGTTTGTTCCGTAATCATGCCCAACACGAGGCAGAAACAAAAGCAGAAAAGGGAACATTATATGGCTCCTATTGAAACAACATAGCGGCACTAACGTTTGAAGTACAAATTGAAGGCAACAAGGTTCTTTACCACACGTTGTTATCACGTTCAAAAACACTGTGCTTGAATATTGAAAAGCATTGTCAATGACATGGTTCGTGGACGTACTTGTCTCACGCGATGGCGAAAAGGTCATATTCGTTGACGTTCAGGACTGACAACGACAGTTTCTGCAACCGACTGTGGGTGTGAGTATGTGTGTTTTATGATATTCATGATTTGACGTCAGCAAAAAAGAGCGTAGGACACCTCCCGGGAAATACGATACGCAGCAGCCTGTGTGGTTAGTGTATGTGTGAATCGGGCAGCTGCGAAACAACTATCTATTGATCATTTTAATGATGCATTTTCCTCCACAATATTTTGGTATGATAATTGTGATTGAGAGAATATGACTTAAACATTATTTCGCCTGCAGTGAGAGACAGATCGTCCTGGCCGATAACTTGTATTCGCCCTTAGAACTTTTCTTTAGATGTAGGCCTGAATAACGCTATAGTAGTTTACAGAAGTATAATAGGCTATATTATACGTAATTAAGCCTAGGCGTGGAGGAAGCTATTTTCGACTAGAGGAGGAGAAGGATGGTTTGAACGTTGTTTCGGACGTCTGTCCTGAGGGAAGGGAAATCTTTTGATTATTTGAGGGTCCTTGGGTGGCATTTAACGGACAAATTTTAAAGGAAAATTACTGCAAATTAATTTGACATATTTTTACGGGAGCACGAACTACATTAAGGGGTTGCAGTCCTAGAATTGAGGAGAAACGGAAGCATATCTTCGCACACCTCATCTTTAACTGGAGTTTCCCCCCCCCCCCCACCCATCCCTGCTTTCAACCTCGGGTTTTACTGGCTACCCAGGCAGTGGCGTAGGTAGATATTTTTTTGTGGTGGGGGGGGGGGGCAGAGCAAAAAGATTATTATCTTGAAGCATGGGCGGCTCTAAGAAATTTCGTTTGGGGGGAGCAAATTCAAGTCCGTATTCAGGGAGGTTCGGAAGACCCCCGGAAATATTAATTGTCAGCTCCGGATAGTACAATAGGGAGTATGGTTACTATTATTATGTATTTCAGCGACGCCCCATGTAGTTTTCATGAGCTCTTCAAAAACCATTTCAGGCAGTCAGTCATGAGCTGACTACTTTAAAAATAAAGATACAACCATATCAGCCGATCGCTACTCCATGGGAGGGGGCGGGGGGTGAAATGGGCAAAGCGGCTTGATTCATTTGTATAAAATGAGCCCTACCTTTAAATATTTTGTTGTTTGTTTCATTGTGTCATAGTATGTTTCAGCCTTTCCAAGAGGCGACATAATGTTGGTTTTCTGGATTTTTTTCTTAAACAAACGAAAATTTCGAGCACTGAAGACACTTGAAAACAATGAAATGATAACACTTTTTTGGATCTCAGTACCGTTCCGAAACGAAATTTGTTTAAAGGGGGAGGGGAATTCCCCTAACTCAGAACGACGTCTCATCCTATCTACAAATAGCTAGGCCAAAAAGTCTCACTACACTCAGCTTAGATTGACTGTTTGGTGTGTTTATTTAAATTGAACTGAAACGGTACCGGTATACTTTAGCACAGAGGGGGGGGGGGGGGATATTTTGCTCATAACATGCCATTTGACAGTCATAAGACCGCTCGTGGGCCAACGGCGCTGCCAATTTGGACAAGGAAAGGGAAACCTCTCCTTCTATGGAAAACACAATGCGTTTAGGCTACATGCCCGTTGCAACTTTTTGTAGACAGATGCCTATGCTAATCTGGCCAGGTGACACCCGGGCAAAACTGCTCTTAGGCGTGGATGATAATCAACACGGATAATGGGTTGTGTATCTAAAGCTCTAAAGTGTCTGCAAAATTATGGGCATTTAACTCCAGCATTACCGTTACCCTCTCTAATCAGATTACAAATATCACAGCGTGATCATTTGTTTTGATTGCCTTAGATCGCACTAATGGTAGGTCCATTTGTGATTCTGAAGTACATATAGTAGCAAACAAGCGACTAAGAAAACGCGCGCGAAGCGCGCCGAAAAAAATCTCGTTTTGAAAGCACTTTATTAATGTTTAACCTTCGCATTGCATTGGAAAGTTAGTCACTTCTTTAATTTTAAACCGAGTCAAGGAAAAGGGAGGGCCTAACCCATCTCGAATTACATGTTTTATTTATTTATTATTATTTTTTGGAAAATTGAAGACCATGCTTTGAAAACGTTTGGGGGGCAAGTGCCCCCCGTGCCCCTATGGCGAGCCGCTAATGTCTTGAAGTAATGATGTACTATCTAAGCATAGTGCCACCATCATCTGGCGTGTAGCGCGCGGAAAAATAGATTAAATTATCTCCGAGATTTTCTTAAGTGACACTTCCAGGCCTTGGCAGTAACCGTTTCTATGTGTAATACTGCTTAAAAGGTTGTAAGTGTTTCAAATGAATTGTTTTTATTTATTTCCGACAGAGACTAGAAATTTCAGACAGAGGCCTTCGGAGGCTTTGTGGGGGCGACCGCCCCCTGCCCCCCTCTAGCTACGCCACTGTACCCAGGCCTTTCAAGCTTAGCGCTTTTTGCACACTGGCATGTTTAGAGGTAATGGCGGATCCAACCCAACCTATATGAAGGAGAGGAGTGATTAAACTTGAAGTAGGCTATGCCAAACTTCAAACAGAAGCACTGCTTAGGGCGGCTTCGGTTTAGGGTTGTATGGGCCTGTCATTAACTCGAAATACCTGGCCGCCCAACAAGGGAGGATTTAGGGGGGTTTCCGGAAACTCCCCTCCTTCTCAGAAAAAAAAATAATGAGTAAAGATGAACATGAAATTCCACAAAATAAATTAATTGTACCTTGTTTTCGCGTTTCGCATGAAGTGTCAGCATGGGCACTGCGGTATTTCAGATTTGTGTTGTATTTGTACACTGCAGGAATACTCACTTCCGTTGCTAGCAAAGTTTCGTTTTTTCTTTTTACAGGAGACAGCCGAACACCAGCTTGGGCTGGAGCGCCGACCAAATAAGCAAGAAAACTTATAGAAGTAAATATTTATCATATTATCATACACACCGGAACTTTGAATATTATATTTAATACTGGGAAAGACTGTTCTCTAATCTCTTTGCATTCTCCTGGGTTATTGGCTGGAGCGTAGCCTGAGCGTAGCTATTAGGTTAGGTTAGATGAGGTTTAACGTCCCAGTTTCCAACCAATTGGTTCAAGTCGAGACGACCACGGCCTTTTTTCCAGTTGTGGCTCACTGGCTTGTTTTCCCTACTCCATTGTTTATGCTGAGCACCAAGCACAAAGGCAGTAGGTTCCATTTTTAAAGTCTTTGGTATGACCCGGCCAGGATTTGAACCCTAGACCTTCCGCCTGCAAGTCGGATGCTCTAACCACTTGACCACTGCAGTCGAGCTATTAGGAGGGGGCAGTAGCCTGTTGCAATAGTAACGAATGTGGCCTTGCCACACAGTAGATCCGGTTCAATTGTCCAGCTGGCCCGATCTGTTAAGAAGGGGTTCTGCCGTTCAAGTTGTTGATGGCTTTGTGGTTAAGTTTCCAGAAAGTGATCACAATTTTCTTCCATTACTGAAGGCCCCTAAAAACTGCTTAACATGCCAGAGCTTCCGGGGGCTTCGCCCCTGGATAGCACTAGGGGCCCTTGAGCGGAACCCTGGACCCCACGCACATTTTCTCGGGCTGTCGGGCTGGCATTGCCGCTTACGCGTCAGTCTAACCCAACAATCGCAGCCCGCCCGGCCCACCTGGAAACTCCACCCATGGAATCCTAGATCCGCCCCTGGTTCACTACCGAAATTCCGAGAAATTCTGTAGCATTCATACACGCAAATATAGCAAAGAAAGAAGGGCCTTTTGAATTTTTTGAACTTTTCATGGAATCATTTTTCAAAAGGAACCATAATAACAGTGTCAATCCAGTATGCAACACGTCAGAAAACGCGGTCGGAAAAACGCTAGCTTTCCAAACGTAGATCGCTAATTAAATTAAGGGTGTCCAAGCGGAAAACCGAAAGCGATTCGATGCAGGACCGATGACAAAATTCTCCGAGAAAGGAAATGTTTTTCATGATGGTCAAAACAATTCATATATCCATGGATGACAAATAACATGTATTGCCTGAATTTCTGTGGTGTTTTCCGCTGAAGGACCGCGGGAGTAAAGCTTGGTCATTAGCTCAGCTGAAAGCTTTCAGCTGAGCTATTGCTGTCGTGCACGGCAAACGTTTGTCACCATAACATTTGCGTTTAAGTGCCTGACATTTCGCTGTTTTTCGTTAGATTTGGCTGAAATTTAGTAGAGATGTTAGCGAAAGTAATATCTGTATGCCGCGACTCTTTTCGATTAATTTGACCTCTATTTGACCTCGGGAGGGGGCTTTGTTTGAAAACGTGAAATTCCCTACTTGTCTTTCAGTTTTGCACCAATCTTGATAATATGCTTCATATAGATAGTTCAATTTGTGCTGAACAAAAGTTATTTTTTTTTTCATTTCTGCAATCATTAAAGGCATGAAAACAGCCCTTTTTGAAACAAATTCTGGCGAAGTCTTCATGTTCAGGAATACATCGAGAATCCCAGTTGTCATCATTTGCGAGACTACAACGACACGAAGACAAAAGTATACTGAACATAAATAAATGTACAGGACGTCTATGGCAAGCGAAATGTCCAATAATTAGAAAAACCAAGTTTATCGATCGAAAAACCAAGTTTATCGGTCGAAAAACCAAGTTTATCGGTCGAAAAACCAGGTTTATCGATCGAAAAACCAAGTTTATCTCCAAATCTTGGTATATCGGTTGAAAAACCTAGATTTTCAAAATAACTTGGCTTATCGGTCGAAAAACTTAGATTTTCAGTCGAAAATCCAAGTTTTTCGATTTATCTGGTATATCGAAAGATAAACTTGGTTTTTCTTAACGGAATGTCCAATTATTAGAAAATCCAAGTTTATCGATCGAAAAACCAAGTTTATCGGTCGAAAAACCAAGTTTATCGGTCGAAAAACCAAGTTTATCGGTCGAAAAACCAAGTTTATCGGTCGAAAAACCAAGATTATCGGTCGAAAAACCAAGTTTATCGGTCGAAAAACCAAGTTTATCGGTCGAAAAACCAAGCTTTCAACGCCAAACGTCCAATAATTAGAAAAACCAAGTTTATCGGTAGAAAAACCAAGTTTATCGGTCGAAAAACCATGTTTTTCGGTCGATAAACCAAGTTTATCGGTCGAAAAACCAAGTTTATCGGTCGAAAAACCAAGCTTTCAACGCCAAACGTCCAATAATTAGAAAAACCAAGTTTATCGGTAGAAAAACCAAGTTTATCGGTCGAAAAACCATGTTTTTCGGTCGATAAACCAAGTTTATCGGTCGAAAAACCAAGTTTATCGGTCGAAAAACCAAGATTATCGGTCGAAAAACCAAGTTTATCGGTCGAAAAACCAAGTTTATCGGTCGAAAAACCAAGATTATCGGTCGAAAAACCAAGCTTTTAACGCCAAACGTCCAATAACTAGAAAAACCAAGTTTATCGGTAGAAAAACCAAGTTTTTCGGTCGAAAAACCAAGTTTATCGATTATTTCGAAAAACTTGGTTTTTCGATTGCCATGGTGATTTGCCGGTACTACTTTCCGCGACCACGACATGCTAGATGGCGGCTAAATTGATGGGCCTATATGTATTATGTAACAACATTTACAACAAATCAATGTTGGTCAATGCTTTTGTTTTTGTTACAACATTTGTCAGACAAAGCAACAAAAAGTCTTCATAGATATTTGTTATAGTCACCTGTCAACAAGTTTTTGGGAACACCCCCTTTTGACTTGGACACATCCATTATTACCATGAGGTGGATTATTCAATTATTTCAAGGGACTTGGGATTTGGGTCGCTCGTAGTTAACTTAGATCCTGGTAGTGGTACAGCTAGCTAGCACCAGCGCGGGCCCGTACAGTACTACTGTACTACTAGCACTACTAGCCCAGTTGGACGCATACTGTCTTGTCAAAGGTCATTTGAGGTCACGAGAGGTTTAACTGTGAAAACCTTGCAAATTGCTTGTAATCATGACAAACTAAACCCCATAGCAATAATGGATGTGTCCAAGTCAAAAGGGGTGTATCCAAAAACTTGTGGACAGGTGACTAAAACAAGTAGCTATGAAGACTTTTTGCTGCTTTGTCTGACAAATGTTGTAACAAAAAAAAAAAAAAACTGACAAACATTGATTTATTGTAAACGATCGTATTTGGAAATTTATTAAAATCTGCACTAATTACAGAAAAATTACATGTTTACTTAAACTTGAGTCCCTTGAAATAATTGAATAATCCACCTCATGGTAATAATGGATGTGTCCAAGTCAAAAGGGGGTGTTCCCAAAAACTTGTTGACAGGTGACTATAACAAATATCTATGAAAACTTTTTGTTGCTTTGTCTGACAAATGTTGTAACAAAAACAAAAGCATTGACCAACGTTGATTTGTTGTAAATGTTGTTACATAATACATATAGGCCCATCAATTTAGCCGCCATCTAGCATGTCGTGGTCGCGGAAAGTAGTACCGGCAAATCACCATGGCAATCGAAAAACCAAGTTTTTCGAAATAATCGATAAACTTGGTTTTTCGACCGAAAAACTTGGTTTTTCTACCGATAAACTTGGGTTTTTCTAGTTATTGGACGTTTGGCGTTGAAAGCTTGGTTTTTCGACCGATAATCTTGGTTTTTCGACCGATAAACTTGGTTTTTCGACCGATAAACTTGGTTTTTCGACCGATAATCTTGGTTTTTCGACCGATAAACTTGGTTTTTCGACCGATAAACTTGGTTTTTCGATCGATAAACTTGGTTTTTCGATCGATAAACTTGGTTTTTCGACCGATAATCTTGGTTTTTCGATACAGTTTGTCCAGTAATTCGAAAAACCAAGTTTTTCGACCGAAATAACAAGTTGTTTGTCCAATAATTAGAAAAACCAAGTTTATCGGTCGAAAAACCAAGTTTATCGATTAAAAAACCAGGTTTATCGATCGAAAAACCAAGTTTATTGGTCGAAAAACCAAGATTATCGGTCGAAAAACCATGTTTTTCGGTCGATAAACCAAGTTTATTGGTCGAAAAACCATGTTTTTCGGTCGAAAAACCAAGTTTATCGGTCGAAAAACCAAGATTTTCGGTCGAAAGACCGAGTTTATCTGCGAAAAACATGTTTTTTGATAGATAAACTTGGTTTTTCGACCGATAAACTTGGTTTTTCGACCGATAAACTTGGTTTTTCGACCGATAAACCTGGTTTTTCAACCGATAAACTTGGTTTTTCGACCGATAAACCTGGTTTTTCTAATTATTGGACATTTCGCTTGCCATAGACGTCTCGTGCCTAATCGTGTGGAAGTGTTTACGCAAAGTGCAGTGTATCGATTTTTGAATACCGTACGTGGGCTAACCCACTATGTCAGACTATGTTTGCTCGGCTCTTTGCTTTCCAAACCAGGGATATGATCTGAATAAGGAATACACCGTACAGCCTACAATGGAGGAGTTACGTGAACATGTGGCGCTGATCTCATTCAGGCGTTTGAATAATGGACTAGCTAAATTGGTTGGATGGTTAGGCCTACTTGAAAAGAAATACCGGACGTTTGAAAGTTGTGCAAGTTCTTGCGAATATGTGGCCTTGTGCGAAACAGTGGTATAAGATAGGCCTACACATTTTTGTGTTGAGGCAGAAACAAGTATTCAACTTACTGATGTCTGAATGGTTTTAGGAGTTTGGCTTAAAGTTTAAAGTGAATATGTCCAGTCGCCTCAAGTTTCAAGTTATTTGTAGACATTACCTTAATCTTTCAAATGTTTTTGTATCTCCTTTACAAACATTTTTCTTAACATTTCTGGACAAAAACTATTTAGTATGAAAGGTAAACAAATGACTTATCCTTCCTTAATAGCAAATTAGTTTATATTGTCACATGAAGGAAAGAAGCGACTCGCCCCGTAAATTGGGATGCCAGCGCGTAAAATGTCGTAATAGGAAAGAGGAACCCACCCCTTTTTAAACAAAGAACATAGCACGTTGATTGAAAATACAATGCTTCATATGGTTTAAGCTTGACGGTTGTGCAGTGATAACATTCCAAAAACAATTTTCGGTTTGAAAAGGAAAACGTGCTTTTTGAAGGCGTGTGCCATATGTCAGTCTCGGTGCTTGCAGGAATTGTGCAGCTCAGGCTTCCAGTCAAGCGGGCCAAGGGGGCGATCCCTCTCTGAGATTTGTTCGCCCCCTAGCAAGTTTTCAAGTTGCCATTGGCTTAATGGCATTTGTCTACATTTGGCTCCCTTAAATATTTGTTAGCCCCTGGAAGCCATTTCGCCCCCATTCAGTACCATGTCAGGCTACGAGCCTGGTGCAGTCCCATGGGCGTCGACACAGCAGGAACCGCCCCAGTCTTGTTCTCCGTTGCCGAAAGCCCCACCAAGTTGTTAAGGGGAAGCCATGCATGGGGGATGATATTTAAATAGCCTTAGACTTAGTATGAGTGTGCAAATTTTCCCAACGCTCTCTATGAACTGTATTTACCCTCCGGCCTGTCACGACACATTCACCAGTCCTAAAAGCGATCGACAATTTATACCTGGTAGATCCCAATCGTAAAAATGTTATGCAGTAACATAATTTTGTAGGGGAAAATGGGACTAAAGAGTACTCAGAATTAGGCGCGTAAAGAATTTAATTTAGAAATTATCCCTTTATTTTGAGTAATTGAGCAGTTTTGGTTTTTCCAAATCATAGCACCAACACGTATTTGAACTTTTGTCTCTGGACATGTTCAAGGAATATCTTTGGGGCAAAATATCGCTTTTAAGACCTTTAACCATTTGTAAAATTTCTTCATCGGAAGTTACTATCTGGGTCTAATTATGGAAAACAAATGAGGTCTACAAAGCAGCACACTCATAAACATTCATTATTTGTATACTAACATCTGTGCAGTATATAAAGTTAACTTTGTGTACCAGATTTAGTCTTTCAGAGACTTCGGGAGTTCAATACATATTTCATTGCATTCAGTTTATATTTATCTCTTTGTTTTCTAACGTACGTATGAACAACAGGAGTTACAGACCCAACCAAAATATTGACTGCGGACTTTTAGGGCAACAGGAAAAGCTGAGCTTCGGCAACATTGTTACACTTGTTTTGTTGTCGGCAGGCAGACCAGTGGCGGGCTGCAGAGGCTGCTAACTTGGAACACTAGACCGCTTAACTTTTATCATAAGCCATCCCTTTTCCTCCCTCCCTCATTCTGTTCAATCCTTCCCTTGCAAAGCCAGCTTGAATCGATCCATGGGGCCAACTTCGTCCCAGTCTTGCCTTCTCTACTCTTAAATCTGTCAGGCTCCTTCCCCTTACCGTTTCTCCTTTCCATCGCCCCTAGTCCTAATTACTCATCCCCTCATTATTAGGCCCGTAGTCCTGCTCCCCTTCTTGATTATGTACTGTGCCTATCTGAGAACACCCTCTCCACTTATGCACCCCAAAACAACGCGCTGTATTACCAAACGACCAGGGGCCTTTGGTCTGAGTAAAAAAGTGATCGTACTTTAATTGCTGTGGTTGTTTAGTGCACATTTGATGTTGTTTATAAATTGAAGGTGCTTTTTTTTATGCCCACAACTCCCGAGGCTTCGGGGGTGGTCTCTCCTCCATCTCTGAGTACCAGGGGGCCCTTATTAAAGGGGATATGACATCACCCCAAACACATTTAGGAATATGATTACATCCCTAAATACAACTGGTGAGTGCACTTTATTTCATATTAATGCAAACAGTAGCTTCCCTCTGGTTGGTCAATCACAAACAGTAGTATATTGGTATAGCCTTGAGCAATTATAACTCAGTGCAAGTGCAAGCTATACTGTAACTTTATTTAGGAAATGAAATAGATCAAGGCCGTCAATAAGGAGCCCAGGGCCTAAAGACCCCCCCCCCAAAAAAAGTCCCCTAGAAAATAAAAATGACCATTGCATTAATGCATTTAAGTTTATCTCACCCCCTAAAAATATATTTTGCTCCTGGAAGCCCTCTCGCTCCTTCAGCACATTTCCTGGCTACAGCAAGCTCACACTAGGCATGGCAGGTGGTTTTGTTTAAATTTGAGGAGGGGTAATACAAGTAACTTAGCAGAGACTGAGAATTTTTACTGTCTATAGGGCAGTGGCTCAAGTAACGGGGGCCTTATCCCCCCGGGGCGTTTGCGCAACTTAGGGGGGAGCGATTAGCGCTAGGGGTAAGGGCGCTTTGCAAATAATGAGAAACTAAATATAAACTGGGCCTTACAAGATTCTAAAAAGGTTTCTCTAGCTGAACTCTCAAACTGATGTGTATAAAAAGGAAATAAATGACATCAACAAGTCCAAGATGCATGGGTCTTACATTCCCTCCTCGGGTGCTCTGCAAATATGTGAATTATCTTTTTTCCCCCTGCAGGACCCTCATATTTCCATCAGTTGTAGTGAAAGTGGTAAGCGAAGGAGTTATGGCTAAAAATTGTCCCGCCACTTTCTTGTAAGTCTTTCACCCCTTTTGCTATAACTGTCAGTGCGGTCTAATAACAACCCCCGCATATATACTCTCTCTCTCTCCCTCCCATTCCCACCTCCTGGAAGCTGTTCGTTATGATTTTCGTTCCAAATTAGTAAAAATACGATAGTTGTAAAGTTCTCGGCGTCATACTCTTATAGTATCATTGGGATATCAGGTAATACGCATTATGTCAATCAGGTGCGTAGCTACGGGGGTGGGGTGGGCCCCACATGTTAAAAAATTCTATCCCAGCTACCCCACTGATGTCATTGCGGCAGTGCCCCACTTTATAAAATTACCCGAGGGCTTCTAGGGGACCTTGTATTGTGTCTGTCAGCCTTAGATACCCTTTTACAACTGTGAAAAATTTCGTAAAAGTCCAAGAATGTTTCTGTGGATCCCACGCACTTTTTATTTTGTGTAAAAACTCTCTTTCACCTAACCAAACATTAGAATTTACTAAATTGTGGACATTTTCCAACCATGTGTGATCATGCAGTTCCAAAAATATCCCCAAGATAGCACCATTTTGCAGCTAAGCAACCCTAAAATTAACAAAAATTTCTCAAATGTTAAAGGGAACCTCCCCTTAGACCCCCAGGACGGCACCTTTTTGTAAGGTGACAAAGGAAGGATATCCCACTACTTTATACAATCGAAGGGAAAAATAAAACGGTACAATTTACGCAGACTTAGGGATTTAACTGAGGTAGCATTACGACGTCATCTATGGTTCCCCCCCCCCCCCATCACCAGATTCTGGCGGCACCATCGGAAACTTGAAAACAAAATGATCTAAGGATGGTTTCTATAATCTATGCCTGTTTGAGTCTGCATGGGGAATGCGTCTAGATGGAGCTCCAATTAAACGCAGAGTCAATCATGCTTTCCCTTATCATTTGGACTGAGAGATAGGTTTATTGAAGCAGAGCATTGCACATTTGATGAGTTGGCAATTGACACTGAGCTCCTCCCCGAGTTCATGAAATGGCCGCCTAGTTAAAAGAAGTGGCAAACTAATGATAAGCCTACACCATTACGTCCGGGCTTCACGCATACTTTTTCAAAAGGGACGGTGTTTTCCCCAATACTATAAATCTGGACACTCAGGTTGGCAGCTAATTTCCGCCGTCTTTCTCCAAACCTCCCCCCCCCCCCTCAACCCACCCTATGGTATACCTTCACAGCAGGTATACGTGTCGAACGTCAACCAGGCTGAACTTATACTCTGATGCTGGTCACAAGATTTCTGACGGTATCGGAGGTAAGTTGGTAAAACCTTGTAAACTGGTGGTAAATATATTGTACCGCTGGTATGTTAGACATGTAAGTCAAATCGAAGAGGTTTGGGGAGCCTTGGAAAGCCCTTAGGGATTACTATAGGCGGAGCCGCTTGGAGCCCTTAGGCAGTGTGTGGAGCCTTGAGGAGCTTTTGGAGATTAGGCCAAAAAAAAATATATATTATTTGTTTGTCCTCCAGGTCTGCCCAAAAGGGCCCTCAATTGGGCGTTTTATTTTTTTTTTACCACCCAGGATAGCACAAGACAATGAAACAACTCAGGGGTTTATTGTTAACAAAACAGCATGGCAATGAGATGTGCAAGTGTTTTATATCCTTTAAAAGCCCACACTCCACAGAGGACCGAGAAGATAGTGCTCGTGTCGTCCCTCACTCTCCTTGACCAGGTCATCGCTGCAAACCCGGTCAAACACAACTTTTCAGTACTCAATGTTTGCAGTACACGCCTTGCGCATGTATGCGCATTATATCCAGACCAGAGCTTGCCAGCTTGGCGGACTTATATTACTCCCATCTGCATTGGTTGCACTTGTTATACCAACGTTAGAGTATGTATGTCAATACAGGAGTACATATTCGACACCTGCTGTGAAGTAAAACCCGAGCATGTTACTGTAGATCGCAAGTAAAAAACCACGAGATACAGATTGCAGTGTGCCCACTCTGTTCCGCAAAATCAGACCTGTCGTATAAAACATTCAGTTTCCATCAAACATTATGAAATGAAAAAAGAACACAGTAATTTCATCTGACATCCCCCAGCCAAATGCTGCAAGCACAGCACAGGATGTGAATGAAAGGTTACCACATTTCATTCCCTCACGTAGGTTGTGGGCACATCAACCCCAACCTTACACGTCTGGGAGTGGCACGGGAGTGGCAGTGTCGATTGAAGGAAACTTTTTCTTCTATTTTCCTAGTATGAAGGTATAACAGTAGCCACGTGCATTGAGTCTCGAGAGTATAACAACATTTTTGAGCAATGGCTGATAGCAAAGTCCAACGGTCCGCCGGTGGCCAAAAGGGCGTCGGAGGGCCATCGGAGGTCCGCTAGCTGGACCGCCGGTGAATCACCGGACATTTCTCTGGCATACCCCCGGAGTGACAGACAGCGGTCCGTCGTCGGGTGACCAAATTTGCTATCAGGGATCGAGTGGACTGTTTCTCCCCTGAAATAGCTGTATAACGAACAACTGTGTATATTTGAACCAGTTACGTACGTAAGTATTCTCCATAGCAATTGTTGAAAATAGGGAAGTCAGTGACACAGAACGTAACTCCTGGAAAAATCAGGCCTATGATTTTCCTCAGGTGTGTGTGGGTGCGTGTGTGTGTGTGTTGGTGTGTGCACCCGTGGTATGTACAGTCATGATATGCGTAAGGGTGCACCCGTGGTGTGTACAGTCATGATATGTGTATGGGTGCATCAGTGGTGTGTACAGTCATGATATGTGTATGGGTGCACTCACCAACATGGCTTCAGCGGGTACCGGCACAGCGGGCGAGAGCTCCGCTCTCGCACGTCTTTCCTAGCCCTGTGGCGTGTGTGTGGGTGCACTGCGCTGCCCTAAAGCGGCCACCTCTGATCGCCTTGATCTCTGGCAGCTCCGTCCGCTGTGGTACAATTCCGGTGTTTCCCCTACCGGGACATTTCCCGCGTACCGCTAAGGAAGCGAGGGTGCGTATGGGTGCACCCGGGCTGTGTGAGCGATCCTGTGGCTATGGGTGCACCCGGGCTGTATGTGTGTGTGTGTGTGTGTGTGTGTGGGTGGGTGTGCGTGTTTGAAGGGGCGTTGTATTTGCTCTGCTTCCGATTAAATATTCAACATATATGGGCCATTTAGTGCAAGGTTTTTCAGTATTTAGGAACAAAAAGTTTCCTCGGAAAATATATAGGTTTGTAAATATGAAAGTAGAAAATAGTACGAGCGGACGAGAAATTACGTAGGGGCGGTCGAGGACAAACAAACGTTTTTTAGGTCTTATGTGGAGCTAGGAGATCCCTGTAGGCCTATGTAAGCGTTCCGAAACTACTTGGATTATTTTTTGTGAAAGTGTTGTGCCTCTGTGAATCATTAGCCACTATAAGAGATTATCCTTCAGATAATCATCCCGTTGTGAGTGTCCATTATTTGAATTTCCTAATTTGCATGTGACATGTAACTTTAAGTAACATTGCGTAACAAGCTATTCTCTGTTCACTGCCAAAGAGTGCATTTATTTCACAAAGGCCTGGACATTTTAGGCTTGGCTTATGACTTCCCAGGTTTGGATTAAGATTATTTTATCTGTTATTGTAAGTCTTAAGCTAAGTGTGTAATGAAAAGGAAAGTTATATTAAGGACTATTGTCCAAAATTTCCCTTTAAAGGGGGAAATGCAAGACAGAGACTTCAGCACGTAGTACAGGTTCCAGCTTTCTTCTTTTGTAACTAATAGAAGTATCACACAAACGATGATGTACTTTCGTTTTTGAATTTGCATTTCCTTTCCCTCACATGTAGTTTTACCATGACAGCAATTGCTGTCCACCCCAGCATTATTATCAAAACAACGATGAATCATTGTAGAAGAAAGGTTGTGGCATTCTAAAGATGTCCATAGCTAAGAGAAAATTGTATGATTTGCTTTTGAAAAATAATTGGCTTATGATGTAGTATTGACCTGATACTCTAACTAACAGAAAGAGGTATGATTTACAAAAACTACTGAGCTTAAAAGTGGTTATCATTGTTAATAAAATGGGTAAGATTTGAATAAATAAATGTATTTTCGCTCACATTTTCGTCGGCACTACGCTTTAGCAATTGCATTTTATACTCATCAGCAAATACTGTAGTTGAAGTTAAAAGGATTTGGTATATTTGACGAAAGGGCAATGCATATGTCCAAAATTCCGGCATACCCCTCAAGCATTGATTCCAAAAATAAAGATTAAGATCCCGCACCGGGTAACTTTACCACATGTTGTACAGTTATCATAATGATAAAGACTAAAGTATAACTCGATAATGTCTGGATACAATCACATTGAGTTTGGATCAGCATTTCTTTGTCCCTGGGTCCATTTTAGTTGCACTCTTCTGCATCCGATCAACACGACTTTAGAAAATCAAAGGTTACGACAGCTCTAACCGCAATTTTTAAAGAAGCTCGTTACAGGCTAAAATGTAGTGACCCATCTTTATGTTGCACAAATTGCTAAGACATTTTAATATACGTACCCTACGTAAGCCATAAAAGTCGATTCTTGCTTCCACTGAAGGAAGATAGCCGGATGGTTCTTCCTTTAGTCTTTTGTCAATTTAGGGTCGCAAGTACTTTTAGAAGTTCATGTTTCTTTTCCTGCAGTTGGAGATAACTTAAAACACTAAAATGTCTTTTTTTTTAAACACACTGTATCACTATTACGCTTAGGACGGTAAATACTTTCAAGGCAAGGAATCAATAAATCTTGTTGTTTTCTGTTTGATTTATATGTCTCTGTTCATCTCATGTTATGTGATGCATTGATCTGACTTTGAGGTTTATTTTTCCTTTATTTTTATGCTACTTTTTGTCGTGTTTTTGTGTCCTCGGTTATTTAATGGTCGAAAACTGAATCATCACGCCAGAGCCACTGCAGGCTAAGCACCAGAAGGAAGTTAAAACAGACATGATTAGCCTATGTGCCTGATTAGGCATGTCGTATGCTGCACAGAACTGAATTACTTTACGGTATGCGTACACGTATTATGCATCCAGTGTCGAGACTAATAGTTAAGTGAAAGGTCACAACCTCACATTGGAGAGCTGTTGCAACAATATAAATTAGATAATGCTTTTATACAAAAGTGAAAGCTTTGAGACTGCCTTTTCGCAACGTCCCTTATAGAACAGATCTACAGAGATGTTCTATAATGGAATAAACTTGTCGGACTGGTGGTTTGTGTATTAACTACTATTTTGCAGGGAATGCACGTCTTTAATTCCTAACTTCGAAAGTTGCCAGTAACGATTTTCCAAGCATAACACGTCTTTTGCAAAACGTTTGAAGTAACGACCGGGTATTCAGAAGCCATTCGTCCCACTACACATAGGGATCATTTATTTTTAAACAACAGTGACCACCTTTCTTTAGTTAATTTGTGTAGACCCCCGTCATGTGCAGTTTTAAATTGTGCCATGCATGGACTACGAGAAGAGAAAACTTGTTCCTAAACCGGTAAGGTATACTGTGGCCAGATACGTTTGTAAAGGTATTCAAAACCCATGGCAGGTGCATTAATAACTTATAATATTTCTGGAAATATATCACCGAGTCCATTCCTTGACACGTAAGCCCACGATGAATCTTCTGCCATTTTCCAATCTATCACGTCACAAATCTATTGGCTCGAAAGATCTTGCCGGTCACCTCCAATACCTGGAAAAGACATCAAGGGACATAGGACTGACTAAGGTTGTACGTCATAACAGTCCAATGTAGAGAGAGAAAGCGACATCCCATTGCTGTTGATAGAATTTTGGATACACTTCGTATGTAACGTAACTCAGAATCTACATCTGGCTTTTTATCTAGATATCTGGCTAATATAAGAGAAAATATGGCCATACCAAGCCAGATAAAAAACCAGATATAACGATCTGATTTTGCAAATTAAGTTTTAGTTGGTTTATCAAGACAGATATACCTTGATGAAAAAACATACAAGATATACGTATCAAGTTTATGTCGTCATATCAAGCCATGTATTACTTGATTAAAGCAGGGAGGTGTTAAGAAGGAGATCCAACGAAGAAATTTGTCAGACAATACGTACTTGAAAATGAATTAATCCTTTTCATGCACTGTCATTTGATTGACAGGTCCCTGTGTTCCTATTGTTAAGTCTCTGCTGACTAAGCCTTTTAGGTGGTGATGTCCCTCTTTCTTTTCCAAGTAATCTTGAGACAAAGGCCATTGTTTGTAACTGCTTTGAAGTGAGGTTAGTTTCCGACAATGACCAAAGTTTAAACAAGATTTTCAGTAAAACGACTGGCAATAAACATTTAATTGATGTATTTCAATTGTGCCTCCGCCATTGAAACACGTCATCTGCTGGAAACATTGTTCAAGTCTATACATTTTTCTCATTTCAGCAAATTTCTCCATCATTATCTAATATCTTTGAAAAGAAAGATTTAAAGAAATTCTCTGCTGACTTTAAACAAAATGATATTAATTTTACATTTTTTCATGACGGCTGGCAATGGTAAGTTAACGAGTTTACTTAAGGGTGTGTCTTCACATTGGTATTTTGGCAACGCAGCACTAATCCTGTAATTGATTAAGGCATTGAGATAAGAATTTTGAGAAGAAAAGCAAGATTACCGTCGGAAACTAACATGACTTCAAAGAGTCTATAGACCGTTGTATCTCCTTCTTAACACCTCCCTGATTGAAGACTGCAGTGTGCAAGATATATTTAAGTTTTATATGGTCATATTAAGCCCAATCTAACTTGATTAAAGACCATTCCAAATATACATATCAGGGAGTTGTTATTCGAAAGGACTTTTAAAGGAAAGTTTAATTTATGCTAATACCTTAAGTCCTATTAAATTCCGAGGAGATTATCAATGTCTAGTTTTTGTTTAGTAATTGTCACAGGTCAAAAGTTAAGCTTATAATTATCCATGAGTTGCGGATTCCGTACACGTTTTTCGGCTACTGTGCGTTGCTATTTCCATGACAGTCACGGTTCAAGGATTACCGTCTTTTGTATATAGTCCTAGGTTCATGCAGGGAGTTGTCCTTACACCTCCCTGGTTCATGCTGAGAGTAGTGAACGTTTGACTGATCTGTACAAGGAATGGGTATATTGTTTTGTTAACGATGACTGTGGTTTCGTGTGATCGAGTCGTATGGAGGGGAATTTAAAATTTGCCTATGATTAGTTTAATTTGAATGCATTTGATTATGTAAAGGACGACAAAGGGGCAAAATAAGACATATGCCAATTTTCCACCTCTTCTTGTCTGGGTGTCATCGTGACAAGGCCTAGGAGTTGCTGCGTTTCTAAGGAAAGTGCCCATATGTCTGTATCGCTATTACGTGCCGGTTCGAGACAAAACCTCTGACTTTATCGGGTAACTTTCCTCTGTCTTAGCCACGAAGAACCACCAAATCTCCCGAACAGCTTGAAAAATCGCCAACAAAAAGAATCTCTTTTTAGCGAGTGACATGTGCTACCCGCGACTGCAAGACCTCCCTGGGTCCGCTCCCCGAAGTCCCACCAACCAAGTGAGTATTACCAGTAAGTGACTAAGTTAAATTAAGATAAGATGTAATCTAGTAAGACTAAGTGTTGCTTGTAATGTACTACAGGGAGGAAAGTCTGGAGTTGTCGTAATTGTAAGACGTAGTTGATGTAATGTAAATAATATTTTTTCCAAGATAAGTTGTTTGTGTTGAGCTCTATTTGCTATTTCGTCCTGCAACATGCTCGTCTCAAATTAACAATCAGGACTAGTGCTTCTTTTTTGATAGTTGAGTATCTTCTTTGAGATGCATTTAGCTTTTTGAGAAATTGCAAACAGGTTGTTCTAGTCCTTGCTCATCCTCTTGAAAAAATCCCACACACACACACACCCACACGCACACACACGAGAATCACTCGCATCAACAGCGGTTCTGAATAGCTTTTATAACTGGGTGCGAGCAAAATAGGTTACTTTACTTGAAAGAATAGTTTTCAGGTTTTCAAACGCAATCTATTAGGCCTCCGAACATGAAAACTGCACTTTCTCTGAAAGCAGACTGGTCAGGGGTATGGCGATCTGAGCAAAATTTGGACAAAACTTTAGAGAATTTTTCGTAACGAAAGGTAAAACAATACAGGCCCATACTTCATCAGATGTAACTAAAGTAGAAATTTCTCTAGCTCTCTCAGTTAAAGGCACTTGCCAGTACCCCTTCAACAGATCATATTTACTTACTAACTTCGAGTTACCAATAAGGTCGATACAGTCACCCAGCCTAGGGATAGGATGGGAGTCTGTAACAGTAACAGAATTCACTTTTTTGTCACTGAAAAATAATCTTTGTGTTTCATCAGGTACCAGAAAAATAGGTGATGCCCAGGGGCTTTGGCTGGCAGAAATAATATTATTCTCTAACATACAACTGATCTCTTTTCTCACAATTTCTAACTTTGATGGGTTCATCTTAACAGGCCGTCCTATCTCATGGCAAATGAGTTCATATCTGCTGAACCCTGTAGATTCGTTCGGGGTTTCTCTTATAGCAAACAGCAAGAATCCTACTCCTTTGTCCCAATCAGCTTAACTATCGTGACAAAAGGATTTAAGCATAGTCTTAAGAGTTTGATGATACCGCTCCAGTACCCCTTGGGACTCTGAGTGCACTGTAAAAACAGTGTTTAGGAATTAAACACTTTTCTAAACACTTTTTTGCCCCCACTTTGGAAACACTTTTGCACTCTAAACACGTTTAGGAATTAAACACATAATGTTTAGGAATTAAACACGTAATTTTTGGAATTAAACATGTGTGTTTAGGATTAGGAATTAAACATGTTTCCAAAGTGGGGGCAAAAATTGTGATTAATTCCTAAACACGTTTTTAGAGTGTGGTAGACCGTAGACATTGCCTGTTTAATACCAAGACTTTTCAAGACTTCCGAAAAATTCTATTGGTAAGAGTACAGCCTTTATCACGCTGAAATGTTCTAGGTAATCCCACACTTGTGAAAATTTTAACCAAAGCCGAGGCAACGGACTAAGCTGTTATATTCCGAAACGGATACCTTCAGGGTACCTTGTGGCTTCATCGATGATTGCCAAGAAATATATAAAACCAGATTTGGCCTTCTGCAGTGGCCCAACACAGTCTATAGCAGCTCTTTCAAATGGTTGCCTAATAGCAGGGATAGGAATTAAAGGGGCTTTATTTATTTTCTGACTGGGCATCTATGGCGACCGGGCAAACACGTGCCATAAGATGCGATCCTGAGTTTTTCTGATTCCCAAATTCCCCGACATTGGTAAATCATGGGCAACTTTCAATATTTGGTTTCGATATTGTTTAGGAATAACAATTTGATGGTGCACGTGCCACTCATTATTCGCAGGTTTTCTGGGTGGCGCCATTTTCTCATTAACAACCCAGATTTTGCGACATAATAACCCATTGGTGTTTCGGAAACATTCTGTTCCGAGACAGCCGAACTAAACTGTTTATTGATTTGATCATCCTCCTTTTGCTTGTCAAAGAGGGTGTTTTGATCAAACATCAATTTCTCACTTAGATTTTAAGGTCTTATAGAATAAGTAATACCCTCAAAGACTGTTCTTGCCAACTCATATCGGAAATACGCGTTAATCTACCCAAGACTATTACCTTAAGTGTTACAAGGGCGTTAATGCATTTGTAGTAAACTTGCCATAACTTTCAAGAATGGGCGGTTATTTATTTAGATTTAACTGATTTTTAAGCAAAAAAACATTAGTCTCTCCTGCCATTTCCTTTTCTGAGTAATACAACTTGATTTTCTTAGGGCAGATTTTGATTAAAAATGGGAAAATGAGAAAAGTTAATGGACACCCCTAGCATTTTTCACCGTTTGCGGTACTGAAACAATCATATCTCAGCGAAACGAAAAGCGATTGACCAGATTAAGTTGTAAACAGAAGTAGAACATGCCCTTAATGACACTATTAAAGAATTGGTTTGATTGGTTGAGAGGAACTTAGCGCAGATTGCTGTTCAAAAATATTACCCTAAAAGAAAAGTCGATAAATAATACATAAGACTGAAGGAACCAGTCTAGGTCACGTACTAACTCAGCTGCGCTAGTTGACCTTCAACTGGAGGTATCATTTAATACGTCGACTATACGTTTAGCCGGTCTGTACCATTGTAGTCCTTTGTCATTGTAGGGGGTGTGACATTGTGGTCATTCGAGATGTTGCAGTGCCCATACGTAGTATCACCTACAGTTAACGTTAGATTTATTGCTTTATCCAAACGTCAGATCTTCTCTCTAACACAAATTACCTTTACTAACTTTACGCTGTCACACATAACTAAGTTGCTATATTTTGCGATCTTGTTTTGGTGGAAGTGGTTCTCTAATGAGCCTATAACGATACTCCATAGGGCACCTTGTGATAAATGAACAGAATTTGTGATTATTCAGGTAACTGTTAACTAGAATAGCCCGCAGACATATGTGAAACTCATAACTGTTTCCTTCGACCGATGAAATGAATAATACGCGGCTTTTATGTGAATAAGATATTATAACTTTTCAACGCTGTACGAACCTAATAACTTATGTGATATGTGAAACAGTCCATACTTATCACGGAACGCCGGTTAATGAGCGCTGCGCGTCAAAGTAATTCCGATATGGGTAACAATCACTCCCTTCATGAAAAATACTTTCTTTTTCATTTCGGGTCATTGACCGAATTGTAACACAGGCCGAAAAAACCGAGAAACGTTTGTACTAACTGTTTGTTCTCCTCATCACACTGAGGTTTATTATACGAGGTTTAACACAAGGGGAGATATAAACTACGCCACAAGAAGTATCGTTGCCTAGGAGAATATCTGCCCCCTTTACAGGTAGCTTCCCAACCACACATACCTCTACTACCCTAGAGGGGATTCACTTCCCGAACTATGCGCACTTGTAGTAGACTCCTTTGTATGACAGGTTTTACCATTCTTGTCCCTTCTTTTTTGGCCATTTATGGGACTTAGAATTAAGTTTTGATTGACTAAATGAACCCTTGTGAGAGCCGTATTTGCTCTCTAGGTGAAGTTGAACAAGAGGCACACGCAAGGTTTCTTCTCCTATACCGACGTACTACACAAACTGACTGTCCTTGAAACCCTGATCAGAGGGGAGAGCACTTTCTAACATAAGGGATTGGCTCGTCCAAGTGTCCCTTAGAATAGACACTCCTAAATAAACATTCCTGCCAGGAGGGGATAACAGTACCAGTTAAAATAAAATTACTGTAGCCTTCATTCTGGAATTCGGCCTAATTTCAGCTTGACTAATGGTTATTTGCCTCTTTGAAAACATTTGCCCCGTTCCAAATTTTGGGCTGACTGGAATCCCATTTCCTCCTTAGAGCCTAAGTCGTTGGCAATCAAAGCTACCTTCTCAAGCTCACGTAATCTCTTAAAGCAATTATCATACGTATGGCCAATCTTGGTACCAAAACTACACGTAGGTTAATCCCTCAGGTGACAAGGTCTGGGGGATTCACTTCTCGAACTATGCGCACTTGTAGTAGACTCCTTTGTATGACAGGTTTTACCATTCTTGTCCCTTCTTTTTTGGCCATTTATGGGACTTAGAATTAAGTTTTGATTGACTAAATGAATCCTTGTGAGTAAGCTGATAATCGTCCGCCAAAAGGGCAACTCCCTCTAACTCTGTCCCTGATCCTCTCTCAGACAAAAATGCTCTTATTTCTTTTGGAATACACTTATAAAATTACTCTAACAAAAATAGCTCCTGTAATTTCATGAAGTCTTCAGCAATATTCTGAAATGACAGTCACCTGTCAATTAAATAACTCTGATTTCGTTCTACTAAGTTCCATGTATATTTGATTAACATCCTTTTCACTACAAATTCTAAATTTCGTAAGCTTTTGAAACGAGCTGACATATTTTTAAAACATGTTCCTTTACTTTACTGTACATAGAACTTTCAGCAAATGATAATGAAGTGTACAGGTATTTAGCCTTTCCCGTGAACACACTGTAAAGTAAGGTGATCTGGTACTTTTTCCGGTCACTCAAGTTTCTCTTCCAGACTTTCAAATGATACGAAAACGTCTGTGGAAATCATCCTCATCAAATTGAGGCACTAATCTAATGCATTTCACAAAATCAAAATCAGAAGGTGTAAAATGCCCCTGAATTTATTTTTCAACTCAAATTCCCTTTTAACTTTTTCATGTTTCATTTCTTTTAATCGAAATTCATACTCTCTTTATTCCCATGAGAAAAAATTGAACTACTATTTGTACCTTCCTACCATCCACCTGATGGTGACCTATTTTCGCCTTGTGGTTTCACCAGAAATAGCAGTGTTGACATGTCTTTACCCTCGAGTTTAACCACATCCAGTGGGTGATGTTCAGAAAACGCTGTCTTTTACAAGTTTATTCTTGAAACCACAAGACCAAATTCCCGAGATTTGTCATTTCAAGTATCATTCATTGTGTGTTGGAACACACTGGTTTGTTAACGTACATTGCTGGATTGAACAGTAGGCCTAGTGGTGGCTATTGCCACAAAGTTTCTTCAAGACAAGCAACACTAAGAAATCATATAAGCGGAGAGTTTGTTGGATTAGCCGGCTGCAGCAGATTTGAAGGCTCAAAGAGTGCTACAGTGACGGAATGAGAAAGACTGTGGTTGCAATTGTTCTTAAGTATCGATGATAGCCACAATTGTCAGAACTGCACTATTTTATGTGAAATTTTTAATAGTTTAGTGGTAAATCCTAGACGTATATGCAGTACCTCCCTGAGTCTCGAACGGCTTTTTGATGCACAGGGCTGGAAAAAGTATCTGAAAGATTCTTTCCTGGCTGTAAGAAGCCTACCCCATATACGTCCCATATATGCTGAAGAAATTTGAGTATTTGCAGTGACTGCCACTTGCAGAAGAATTTTGTTGCTCATAAAGAGAAATTTGCCCAACAGAATACTGAAAGAACCTACTCAAAAATATGTGACGGAAATAAGAAAAGTAGTTCAATACATCGGCTCTGTGCTAACCATACTTGTTTATATCAATACAAACAGTGAAAGATAAACAGAGATTGACTAATTAGGCCTATTATACAAACGGTCCTATGGGGGACAGAGCTGGGACATGTCCAATAATTTTAAAAGATCGTCGCCCCCGAACGACCTGTTAAAGGTTGAGGGGTCACTCTGCAAATTTTGTATTCTAAATGAATTGTTCCAAGTTGCATGCAGGCTCTGGACAAGTACCTTTCAATTTGTTCGTAGGAAGGTCTGCCTACAAATAAGGCCGTCTGGAATGTACTAAAGATTTCATTTTTAACTGAGTTTGAAGGCATGCATAGCCCTAACTCTCCCTGACAGGCCCAAACGAGTCTTTTTTCAACAAGAACTTAGTCTTATATTGAATTTTATCGGTAGCCTATAGAAATAATAACAATTATAATTGAAAGACATAATTACGTGGACAAAAATGTCAGCATACAGGCCCTTTAAGTGGGTCTAAAGACAAAACAGGTCTATTCGCAATAACGCCTCGTATGACTTTTGCGATTTTCCACAGACATAGTCGGTGGCCTCCAACTAATCACGAGGGAGCGGCGTTTGCAATATGATTGCAATCCCGAATCAAGGTTTTACATAAAAGGGGGATGGGGGAGGGAAAACGAAGTTACGTACGGTTACCTGTCCCCACGGATTTGAAGCTGCAAATAGTGCTACCTGTCTTAAGATTGTTGGGCAATCAGCCAGACAAGAATGTGGGGAAAGTGCTTGCAGGCAGCGGCGTCGTAGCCACTGGGGACGTAGCCGGGCGGCAACCCCATGAAAGCTTGTCGTCCCCCCGTGTTTATTGTTTTATACAAAACTACAACACAGTCACTCACTGCACTACTCACATGCACAGTCCAGTCGGCTATAACATTGTAATCGGTCGTGTTGTTACACTATCATGGCACCTACATGCAACAAAATTATTTTACTCCCACAATCCAAAATTCAAGGTTAGCTTTGGATTTCCAGTCCAGTTCATTTTTGCTCGGCCCATTGTAATTTAGTAATTGCTCTGCGTATTTGGACTACATTGGTGTGTTATATGGCTAAAGGCCCAGTCATTCTTTAACTTTCCACACGCAACTTGCAGATTCAGTGGCGTCAGCGATTTCCGAAAATTTCTGGGAAAATTTGAGCCACACAGGATTTTAAGCTATAGGTTTCTGTAGGGGTATAGAGTGAGGTGTGTTTTTGACCTAACAATGAATCTTTATTAATCACTTTTTATTAATCACTTTTATCACAAGTCGTTGTCATACTGTCAAAACTCTCTCAAATCCTTCTCAAAGTATCAAAATGTCCGCGCGGTCCGCACCTCACCGCATCATTCTGCGTCTACATCAATACCGTCTTAAACGTGCTTGCATTACTCAATGACGAGGGTTCTAAACTTTGTCTGATTGTTCTTCTGTACTTAAGTCATCATGAAAGAGTAGACATTGCAAAAAATGCAAAGTAGTGGAATTCAGGGGAAGAAATCATTTTATGAAAATTAAAGTTTGTGAGAATTACTAGAAGAAGACTCGCCCTCTAATCAGTGGATGTATTTTGTTAGGAATCTGAGCTGTCTCAGTGCAAAGTCTGTCCACAACTTTTGTTATGGAAATGATTTTCAATTCAAACTTTCCGAGCCCTTCGCGTTCATATATATGTCACATTACACACTCCATATCTTATAACTATTACTGGGGCAAACTTGTCAGCCCTTTTACGACAAAAGTACATCTTTGACCTCTGCAGCCTGCAGGGACCTCGCATCAGTAGAAAATCTTAGAGCAATGTAATAGCACGAGCAGCATACACGGTACCGTAACATTCGTAGCATGTTGTTACACATTTTTATAACGAGTGCCATACCACACCAAAATAACTCAAAATAGCGATAATTTCTAAGAATCTACTTAAACTGAAAATTGGACAAAGATACTTGCATTTGGAATCTAAGCTGCCTTACCTTAATAAGATTTTCTCTGGGGGATGGAGGAGGGGGAGATACCCTTCCACTTAGACAACACAGCTTTCCTTTACAATCAATCAGAAGTCTGAATTCAGTTAATTGCGAAAGTTTTCCAGTATATGATCAGTTCGTATATAATCAGTTTGAAATTTGTCAAAGATAGCACCATTTTGCGTCTAAGTCATCTTAAATGAACAAAAATTTCTCAAAGGGGAGGGGGACACCCAGGACATCACCTGCACAAGGTGAAAAGGGAAGACATCGCTCCGGGCTCAAACTACCCCAAACGTGAATATGCACAATTTTACACCGGTCCACTGGGTGTATCTGCAGTGGGCTTAAAGCATCAGCATCTATACCCCCCCCCCCCATCACTAACCTCTGCGCAGCGCCAATGCGCAAATATGTCGGCAAATGTCAATGCCGGCGTCAAACTCACAAAAGATATGCCATGATATTTAAAAGTAACTTACACTGTAGGCCCACCAGACTGTTTTTTCTTTTTGTATTTCAGTAAACTATTTGATGACCATAATCAAGACATAATCTCAAAATGAAGGATGTACAAAAAAAAAAAAGTCTTAGCTAAAATTTCAGGGGGGGGGGGTGCGCGCTAACCAATGGTGGCGTTTCGCTTAGACAGGAACAAAGATATTATGATATCTATGGATAGTAACTAGGCGCCCTCCCATGAAATGGTAACCCCCCCCCCCCCCCCCCATTAAAAAGATCCTGGCTACGCCACAGTTTGCAGATGGTGAAATATTTTCTTGGGGGTGAGACGTACTAGAGTGCATTAAGGCAATGATAATTTTTAATTTTCTAGGGGGTCGAAAAACTTTTAGGGAGCCCAAACCGTCCTCTTCCTGGCTACTGGCTTAAGAAAATAACAGACATTTGTCTGGCCCAGACCTGTTAAGGACGAAACCAAAATTTATGATGCTGGCAATAACATCTCGTGACGTTTACTGGTTTACATCATGTGTCGAAGCAAGAATCGACAACCGTTTCATTTGACAAGGATACAGAATAATTAAGGAACTTATATAAGTCCCGAGGTTTAAAAGAGGACCTAAGATGAGCATCCTAATCAGAAATGCCATTCAATTCCATGCGAGTTTTGAGATAATAACAAGAGAAGATAGCACCAGTGGTGGTGCGAGGATTTGCCTCGGGGGGGGGGGCGAAGCCCCGACAGCCCCGATGCCGTCGAGGGGTTGGTGATGGGTTATTTGAAGACTAAACCTGTGTACTATACCATGCCATTGTGGGGCATATATTGCATAAAATTTATACTATAGGAACACTGTTCCGCGCTGATTTAATGTTTTTTCCTGGAATTTAAACTGTGAAATTACAAAGTGCGTGAAGCAAGCGAAAAATTTTTGGCTAAGCCTACACCGAAAAGAATCTGTAGCCTACTAATTTAAACTTTATAAAGATCGATTGTCCGGGCTGTTGGTCTTCAGGCTATCGGGCATAACTTACATTGTACTTCTCTCTTCAAGTCAGTAGCCGTAAATATACGACAAATACAAAAGAACTTATACGACAAATACAAAGGAACTTTAACTGGGTTTAGCGAAATGAGATGAAATTCCCGACTTTTACATAAATCCATTTATTCTACTTCTTTGGCTACTTGGAGAGGTAGAAAGGGTTTGTACTATGTTTAGCCATAGCCTAAGTAAGAGTTGGCAAACCGTTCCAAAAAGTTTGGGTTTTATCGCAGAAACCACCCTTTTCAAAGCCGAGGTAAGTAAACCGACCGTTAAGTACCAACAGAATTTTCCCAGCAGGGACCGGGCTGTATACCAGCGACCCCAAGTTCTGACGTCCCCTATGTCGGGGTTGGTGAGAAGGGGATATAAAGGAGCCTATAACTTAACCATGCCATTGCAGGGCATAATTTGCATAATATCATTTATATTCTAAGAGCCGAGATGCGCACTGACAATGTTCTTTTGCATTTTTAGCATAATACTTTTAGGCAATTCGTTTCAGTTATACTAAACGGTAAATTTATTCAGTGAACTTGAACGTTAGGCATTCTTCATGTGAAAGTACAAGTTATTATTTATTTTGTTCTCCTCTGGCCACCTAGTTCTTTAATAGCTCCTTTTACTTTGTCAGAAAAAAAAACTTTTATTTGGGGCCACAGAAATGTTGGAAAATTTTACGACCACAACTTTTAAACGAATTATGGTGGAAAATTGCTTTTGATACATTTTACCAGAGACCTAACCCCGGCCCTTCCAGATTTACCTGCAATAAGAAAAATTTTCTTATTTGTCGGGGAATTAAGTAATATGTAGAAAGTAATCACAATCGAAGGGTTCTGTGTCAATAACTAATTTCGACTGCTCTATTCGGGAACCCATTATCCTTGGAAAAAATCCAGAATATCCGGAAAATAGATTTACCTAATTACATAATTGTCAGCCATGAAATAGACACCAACAGTGTCCGCCACTGTGAAATAAAAGCCTTTTGAATATGATGCAACTCAACCTGAAAGTTCGTAAAGATTGAGTTGTAGGTACACTACTGTTCGTGGTCATTGAGTCGGGTCGCAGTCGGAATATAGGTTGAATCTTCCAGGAAAAACAACTGTCAACTAGCTGAGTAGCCTACAAGTTTAAGAGTAACAAATAAAAGAAGGGCGTGGGGAGGAGAACAGTAATTTTCTGCAACCATCATCTGAAACGCTTCTTTACTGGCCAATTCATATAGATATAACAGTCTGCGATTTAATGGTACGTTTAAAGCGTATTCAATGTTTGAAGAAGACAGTTAAATGCTTTATTCTGGTGCCCACAATTTTGTGAATGATCCAGAGCTTCCGGGGCAATTAACCTTGCCCCCTGGCAAACAGGGACAATGTACATTTAATTTGTTGTCGGGGAAAGGAGTAGCAGCCCCTTCCCATTCTCATCGATTCTTAGGGACGCCCCTGACAGCCTAGAAGCCTAAACCATAGCGATCGCTCTGATGAACATAACTTTGTCGTATATTGGGATACCTTGCCTGAAAATTTTGTTGAACGCCAAAACAGAGACCCCGAAGTAAACGGTCATTTTATATTAATTGCAGTAACACCGAAAACGACCTCTTTACCTTTAAAGTATCTCTTTCTTACTGCTTTTAAGCCATTTTCAGTACCATTAATATATACATAATGATATATGAACCTGAGCCCCCGACGTTTGCCCTGCTTCTCCTAGTAGAAATGCAGTAATTAAGATAAAAATGTTCACCCGACTTTGCTGTTTTGTTTCATCATCATCCCGTCCCCAGACCTTAACCCTCTTTTCAAACTTTCCACCCATTCATTACTTATTATCTTAAAACATAACTAGGCTGCATAAGCAAAGTACGGTATGATCTTCAGGCTTCGAAGTGTAGCCTAATAGCAAGTCAAACTATAATTCAGAGAGCCAGATGCGACACAGAACTGTCCAAACAGTTCTTCAAATTTTAGTGAACACTCCGACCTCAAAACAGGTGGATTTATTATGCCGTTTGACATGCAGAATTAGAAATGAATTAGCAGTGTAACAGCCACTTCATCAAGAACGAGAACTACAAGGGGGCTGTTTTACAGACTTGCTTTGAAAAAGCTTAACCACTTAAAATGACCTCAACCACAAATACTTGTAGTGAGAAACTAACGGAATGTTTGCTACAAATTGCAGTTCCCCATCGAACAACTCAATCACAAGCTACTGTGGAGATGTGGAGCTGTATGGTAACATCAGTCATTAACTCTCGTAAAAATGTCGTGTTCCCCTAAACTTACATCAATTTTATCCTGATCAAAATTGTCCGTGGGTCTACAGATTCCATTACTTATGTGATCATCATATTCAGCAGGTTCTGAGAAATAACACATTTCAGAGTAGGCATGACACTGTATACAACTGAAACCACAAGCCACAGCTTTCCAGTGACCTTTGTTTACTCAGGGGATAAGAAATCTAGGTCTGTGGTTAGTTTGTAGTTAGATTTTTTGGCATGCCTATTCCCTTTTATTCTAAAAGTCTAATCTCTGAAGTTCTAATTGCAGTTGTAATTTTGTAATCGGGTCACTTTTACTAGTGGTTGAGGCGCAGGACTTTTAATTTCTACAATGCCTTTCTTAGTAAGGTAGTTTACTACCATACGGATTAATAACAACTTTTTCGCCATTGAAGGAAAGTCAAGCCCTAAAAATTTACCCAAAGTTAGAAGATTACCCTTTGATCATCTACGTATTCAGTTAAACCAATCTGAGTCAGGAAACTTTCTGAAACAAGAGCAATGATTGTTGTTAGTACAATACAATACACAACTAAGCATAGCCACAAGTTTCGCAAGTATACTGATATTTGCCTCCGTATTTGTCTGATTTTCCCGAATAGGCCTCCAAAATATAGCTGTTACGAAGCGTAGCTATCAGGAAAGGTTGAGTTTTGGAGAACAAACGGCAGACAAGGAAATAAATGAGATAAGAGATAGATTGGTGTCTGACTTTAAAAGAAGCCTAATTTTACTTTCTTTGACTTCACAAAAGACATAAAAAAGGCAATTTAGAGAATCAACATAAGGTACCGGTACTTACAAATACTGATGCTGATGACTTTGTTAAATTTCCCTAAAAGATAAAAGCCTTTCAGCTTACAAGATTAAACAGAGAATCTCCTTCCCACTCTTTCTATTCAAAAACACTGCAATGAAGACCATGGTGTAAACATTGAGTATGCCCAATGTTTAGAAACTTCAAGTTCTCTTCTTTTGTCCCTTTGGTTTATTTTCTATCTTAATATGTCTTCTCTCTGCATAATCTCAAATGTCTAAGGGCATGCCTTTCATCAAAATGCACACCTACATGCCATTTTCAGTAAGGCTGTTCTTCTGAGATTATGCTTTGGTGTTGGTTGATAATCACACGTCTGCATAATTGGAAACGCAAGCCTACACAGGCCGAAAATGACTGTGAATAGAGCCGATTCCTGAAGCTGCGTAGCCATTGAGTCTGAAATAGGTATATTAAAAAATTTACTGCCCTTTGTCCTTTATAAGTGGTACATGTACAACTCAATTTCCTCAGATAAAAGAAAGTTTTAGTCAAAATAAAGATGCATACAAACATACATGGGTATTGTAAAAGGTAAAACTGTGATCTTGATTATGGACTACAGTAGTAAATGAAGCACCAAAATGATTTGGTGTAACGCCAGTGTAGGATAATGTGCTTCATTTTCCTTGGGGTAAGATGTGTGGTCTCCTGTGCCAAAACCCTTCAGATGCTAGCGTATGAGTTACACTCTAGTCTTTGTTTAAAGGCAGGGATAGTTTTGTATCTTTGGTAACTAAAGAGTCTCTTCACAGTGTAATGTGTAGTCATAATTGGTAAGGAGTGGCATGAGCTATAAAATAAGTCTTGATGGATCTTGCTCTAGTGGTGATTCTCTGTTCAAAAGAAACATCACTCAATGGAAAAGAACTTTCAGATTTGTGCATTTGGTTAATACTTATACTAAGAGTAAGAATCGTTAAGGACGCATAACTTTAGATCACATTCCCTCTGTCCTTGCATTTAAAAGCCGCATTATTTTGAAAGGTGTAGTTATTTATGTTATTTATACCACAGGGATTCAAAACCTGATGAAGGACCTATATACCTACACCAACAATTTTCAGTTATATAGCCTTCTTTAATTATGCAAACTTCGTCCAAAATGGTCAAAGATACTAAATTACTCTAAAAACGGCTTGTTTCAAGACCTTAAATGTCCAGATCTCATTTTTGGAGACTTTTTGAAGGCTCTACAACCCTCGTTGATCTCATAGTAAACAAAGATTGTCCTTATTTTACCTACATCCTTACGATTAGTTAACCGTAGTCATTTTGAGACATGCTGCTAAAACTAGCATTGCACTTTTGACCAATCAACAACTATATTTATCGATTTGTGTAACTCCTCGTTGTCTATCTTTGGCTTAACGTTAGGGCCGGGCACTTCGTGCTCCGGCTATCAAAAACTTACTACTGTTCAGAACCAGGTGCTAAAAATCTGAAAATATTGGTAACAAATTTAGAAATCATAAAGATTTATTATTACTATATTTCGTGTAGATCTCCTGATGGTTTGAGAAACTTTGATTTATTCTAGAGTTCACTGAAGTGAAGGATTTATTTGGGCCTCTTATCTATGTTAAAAATGGTAAGCCTGTACTCTGAAGAAAAAATATATGGATACCTGTTTGCCTGCAGTGACTACCCTTGGGAAACCCAAAACTACAAGTACCCAAAGCCGATACACCCATTGGGTCCTTGCTAATTTTCATTCTTATTGACAAATTTAACACAATTTGGCATTTGGCTTTTAATAAACCAAGTTGAATTACCTATTAAAATAATTCTTGTGCCAGTTTCAACTCATTTAGCTAAATTCGATCGAGCCTACAGTTCCTTGTAACTTTTAGAAGAGACCAAAACACCCAGGAAGAGCCAAACAACTTTATAACTAATATCTGTCGATTTAAAGTAAAACTGTTTGTAAGTATAATGCATTTTTGCGAGCCATTTTTTTTAAATTCGAACAATACAAACGTAACTAGTGAATGTTTAATCATACATTTTGTCTTACCCGTAGTTTCTGCCTAAGACAAACACAATATGTAAAATCGGGTGGCACGTTGCTATGATAGGACAGTTCATCCTTTATGTTTTATAAATATCTGTAAAAAGAGAAAAATAATGATGGCAAAGTTATTGCCGTACTGGTAACAACTGTAGTTTTTGTCGAGGAATTGTAGACTTTGGACGGTTACGTTAACAGCATTTATTCACGTGAATGGACAAAGTTTTTTGCCTACGTTCTCTTGCCTTGTAGAAACTACGAAGTATCAAGATTATAATACATTTTTGTTACTGAATATTTCGAAGCTTGTTATGAATCTTAACAGCTACAAATTTTTGTTACGTTTTAGAGTGTCTTAAGTCTAAGTCTAAAAAAAAACAAGAAAATATTTTAATAGGTTGGGGGCTTATGCCAATGCTCAGATACTAAGTGGTGAAATTTATTTGATAAAGTCGATTGATAAAGTCACATTACCTGTTTATCTTTCCTTATGAAACTCATGTGTTAATATGACCTTTAAAATTTACTAGTTACTTTCATAGCCTATTGTGCGGAGAGGATTTGCATAGTCAAGCTCCCTATAATTCTAAGACAGTAATCAAATATTTGCATATGGTGCAGTGGCTTTGGAAGAAACAAAGAAAATCATAAACGTAATTTGAGTAGTACAAGAATGACTTCACAAATTAATGCACAATGTACCATTCTACATGACATGGGGTCAACAAGCTTCAATAGTTTTTACCTCAGCTCAGAAATGTCATTTGAAGGTGGGTTTGGCCATTAAATATGGATTAATTTTTCAAGCTTTGTAAGATATACGATTGGAATTTTAGACTTTAGGTACACATTTAGTTGAACCAGGAAGCCCAAAGACTTAATAATCCCTTGTCGCAAGGAAGTGCTTTTTGCGCTAAGGTTTATCTCTCACAGCATCCTTCTTGAGTTATCATGTTTTCTGATGGTTTCCACAGTTTAATCTCTGGTGACCTCACATGACCTTTGAACTCCACCAAAAATCGAATAACAGAAAAATATGGAAAACGTAAGCCAGCTAGATTGGATTCGAATCCGGGCCGTTGGTGTGAGAAACCGAGCACTTTTCAGTACACCATAGAAAAACTGGTTATACCTATGGGATATCCAATCTGTAACCGTTATGTTTTTGAAAAACTAAAGTGTATGTTATTTTCCTTAATTTTTTCTTTGGACTGGTACAATACTTCAGCCCTAACATTTCGACGGTTAAAACACGGCACGATTCGGAGGTACCACCCACTGTCTATTTAGTGTACCAGGTTTTCATACTTATACCTCTGGTGACCTCAGACGACTTTTGTCATCCAACAAAACCCATAGGTTCTCTTTCTTAAGATGACAAATTCATATACCAAGTAGGAAAGTATCCATTATCCCAGTCTTAAAATATTGCGATTTTTGAAGGTTTTTCGGTTTTACCTCTGATCACCTCAAATGACTTCTGACCTCCACTGAAAAGAATAGGGTTTCTTTCTCTAAATATGATAAATCATAGGAAGAAAGAAATGTGTCCATTAATGTTATCTTGATATATTGTGTTTCTAAGCATTTTTACGTATTCCGTATTTTCACCCACGGTAACCTTAAATAACCTTCGACCTCTACTTAAACAATAGGGCTCAATTTCGGACTGATCTGTGTTTTCTACCTAGAGATATCGTTTTTACAAGGTTTTCGGTTTATGAACTTTTGTTGACCTCTCACGACCTTTGACCTCCGCCAAAACACTAGGATTTTTTTCTTAATAAGTATGAGAAGTATTTATCTTTGCTCTCGAAATATCGTATTTACAAGACAAGCGTCACTAACACACATACATACACACACGCGAACACACACAAGTCAGCGTGATTGCATAAATTCCTTTCGCCTTCGGCAGGTAATCAAAAAGGTAAATAGGCTTGCTACTTGAAGGTCAATTTTCCCTCACAAAATAGTTTGTCAATAATGTTTTGTCGACCTTTAACATCTTGTAATCCCAATTGTTTAAATTTCTAAGTTTTAATAAGTATTGATGTAACGTAAACAACAAGAAACAACTATAGGCAATTTATTATGCACACCTTCTCGGTTCTGCACAGCCTCTGCCAGGTCTTTCCTCCCTGCTCGTTGTAAAGCTGTAATCAACACTGTGTACTTTGCTTTCGAACCGTTTCGCTGTTTCCAGCACAGGAACATTCGGTAAATAGTTTCCTTTAAACTGGTGTGGTTGTCCATCTGTATGCAATTAAGTTCCCCATCTGCAATACCAAGACATTTCCCAACATCTTTCCATTCTGAGCCAAGTTTAGGTGAAAGAAACTGTCAAATGGAAACTCCGCATATTAGATTGGTATTATGTTGAAAATAAAATACAAAATCATAAGGTGCTTTCAAGTAAACCTTCAAACGTATATAATTTCTGCAATAATCCCTTCATTTAAGGGCAGGTGTGGTTTGACATTGTATCAAAACATATTGTAAATGCAAAATTCAATTTACGCCCTTTGTTTTAATCACGTTTCAAACATCGACTGTTAATCGGCTTATCACCCTAATTATTTAACTTCCCCAACTTATTAATTTAAGGCAGTATGAAATAAAATGACCATAATTAGGTTGAAAACGCACCTGTTTGCTATTTGGTGTGTTAAGGAGCCTACAGCGGTAGGTTTGTGATAGCAGAATGAGGTAAAATGCTCAATTGTTACCGTGAAAATAAAAGATGCAAACCTGCGTTTGTTACCAACGTTATTTCAACTTTTAAGAAGTATCGTACCGATTGTTGATGTCTACTTCATTGAAAGGGTAGAGATGGTTTGCAACAAAAGGAAGAATATTATTATGAAAGCACGCCTTGAAAGAGGAAAATGAAGTTGCAATATTATTGGGAAAATACAAGCATACTAGAAGGATTCTGAGAGTCAGTCATGGCAAAGGGCGGCTATATGTGTCTCCCGTTGTATCCTAAATAAAGATGGACATTTTGAAAAGACTTGAATAAGCTCATTAACGACCACCATTGTTGGATACAAAATTAAAATTGTCCAAATGGGGGGTTTGTTAAGGACATTTCATGGCATGTAAGTTGCTTTGATAGTAAGTTCATTACTGTGCCATGTTATTTTTCTTATAAGATATTCTGTCCCTTTTATGTGTTTGTTGCCACGAATTATCCTGAAAATAAATGTGTATATCCTCCACCCTCTAATAGTAATTATGTAAGTTGTATTGTACCTGAAAGGTGACATTCATTAGGTCATCACAATTACGTTTCCCGGACTTCTTTTGTAATGAGAGTCTAAACTGGTCTTCCTGTTGCTTTTTCAAGAGAGAACAATAGAAACTGAACCAGTGACTTATTATATATGTAGCATGTGTAATTTTGAAGCAAGCATATGTTCCTTACTTTCTAGAATCATTAAATGCAAGCAAACCGTTTCAAAAGAAATGTCAGTAGAAGTATTAAGACCCCTTTCTCACAATTACATGTCAAAAACATTCACAGTATGTGGTATGTTATGGTCAAAAGCGTACTAAATATTGGCATACTATGTCGAAAATGTCACTGCAAACATATATTTTGATAAATAAATCTGCAAATGGTCGAAAACACTAGTATAACAATTTAATTGATAATGTCTACGCTTTGTTGTAGTAATAGCTTACTCGGAGTTTAAAGCAAAATGGACTTTAAAGTCTTCTTTACAAAAAAATAGAAGGTGGGATTCTTAAGTGATATTCATTGTGTATCTTGTGAAATCTTTAAATACTGTTAATAGTAAGATTGAGAGAACTATTAAACTTTCGAATTTCTTCTATTTACATGCAAGGTAATAGTGATTGCCCACTCACCCAACTTAGACTTTCCACTATATCTGACGGCGTTGATGATTTCTTAGAATTACTGAGTTCTAAGATTGGGTCTCGTTCGAGTCTTGGTTCCTAAAAAGTTGATAGAGAAACGTTTGTGAAACGACTGCTAGACAGGTATATCACTGGAAGTTATATTTACCCATATAAGTTGATAATATTTATTCGAAGAACGGTGGAGGAAACTGTTTCAAATACAAATTGGAGCTCATACACGCAAGACAAATGTAAGTGTCGAAAAAGAAATCGCACAATTTAGAAATATGTTGTTAGTTGCATTTTAAATAGTAATGAGAAAAGCCCTTTCAAAAGAAAATGACCATTTTAAATACAACCTATTTTACAATCAAATTAAATACTGTTTGTCCTTAGATGATACCTTTGCAACCGTAATATAAATAAAGTAATTCTGACTGGCATATATCTACATAAACTTTGGAAATCACGTTGCCAAAGCAGCTTTTCATATCATGTCAAACTGAATGGAGACGGACGGAATAAAAATCAACAATGCATAATGAAATATAGATCAGCAGCGCAGTGACGGTCTAGACCTTCAGTCAATTTAATACCAATGGTTTAAGATTTTAATATTCATCCTCATAACAACAAAAACCGATGAAATTGTCACGTGAATTAGAGAACGTGAAAACGCTATCTGCGAAAATCATGTCTGCAGAATATCATTTCGTGTGGCTCGCCTTTTGTCATTTCAGTCGGGTATAGTAAGCTAATACTTCATGATGCTAAGACATACATCTAAATAATATATTTATATTGTATTGACCATAGGAATACCATTCCTTTATGTGATCCAGGAGTTTCCTCCTTTCCTGTCTGCTTCATTCCTTATCTAGTCGGTCGCAAGATTTAAATTTGAAGCAGATGTGGCCCAGTTTAAAAGTACGCTTATCTGGGCATGATCCCTGACTTTGTACAGGTTTGAGTAAAGGATTTGAAATGAAATTGCTGTCATCATGTACTTAATCGTTGAAAAACTCAGAATAAAAGGAAAATGTTCAAGTAGCTGTCTGTGAGAGGTTACAGTTTTATCTCCTAAAATAAACGTTTAGTGTCTATGCTAACAGCCCTTAGTCTGCACGCAATTTAAATATCAGTCAGTCAGATGCAGTTTTACACCTTGTAACACTAGAGCGCTTCGAACACCCGACTTCAGTTTTTATTTTTACTTCATTTATTGTGAACTTAGCAGCAGTCAAGACAGAGCTTACCTTCAGATCTTTAGTCCTTGTGTCCAAGTCAAAATCTCTAGCCTCTGTTTCTGTAATATTACAGGAATATACAACAATATTACATGTACATTTACATATACACGAGACATACATACAACACCACTTAGTCAGCAAAAGGGCTGTCAAAGATGCCCATAATTAAGTGACTAAAGAGGAAATCAGCAATTACCATGGTTAAGAATATACCTTATGCTAGACGGAAGGATGAAGATATTACACTAAACAAATTAAGTAACACTATCAATTTGTTCTCACTATAGGTAGTTAACAGAACTCTGGGTCATATTTTACCTTTAAAGTCTTTGTTGACGAATTGTTACACCTTTTAGAGTCAATTAGCTCATCACACTTTTGGATGGAATAATCTGCATTATTTGTTTGTAAGAATTAACCCAAATTTTAACTAAAGGACGTGCAGATTAAATTTTATAGTCTTCAAGAAAGGAAGGTGTTACTGAAGATATGTATTTAGGAGAAAAATCTGTAACCAGACGTTACTCCTTTGTCCATAACACTGCAAGATGTTCGTCTTTGTAAATATAGAGCTGTGTAAGCACATTATTTTGTTTATAATCTTCTATGTTTTTTTATGTTGTTGGTATAAAACGTTGTAGCGACAAACCCTGTCCGTCTTCTTCTTTTACATCCCTGCTTGGCGGAAAGGTTTCTGAATTGGTCTAAAAGATAAGAAACATTCCTCCAAATATAGAATAAGTAGTGCTGGGCATACTTTACAGAGTAGTAGCATACAAATACCCATTAATACATGCGTAAATGATTCACAACAACATTCTGAATACTTTTGTTTAACTTTAGGGAAAATTTAATACCAGATAGCAAAGCCACAATTTCATTTGTTATATACTGACGTGTCTTGTTTGTTATCTATCTCTGTCGATAACCATGCAGTTCTTATGCTAGACCTCCTGGGTTGACGGCAAATCAATCTTGTGTAGTATTTAACAGTAGAAAACGACATTTAGATTGCAAATAGATCTGGTACTTAGCCTGCAAGACCCGTAAGGTAATGTTTTACTGGTACAAGCAAGTTGTCATATAGATAAAGTTAACTTCACTTAATTTTTAGGAGATGATGACTAATAACTGCCAAGCATTACTGTCCTTTTTAGTATCACGAGAACAAGAAAAAAAAACAGTGTTAATTACAAGCTAGTGGACCAAACGTCCGGTATTTTATTGCATCAGAACTTTCTAAAAGTAACGTTTTGTGGTACGCAATTACATCCTGCCAATATTGACTGATTACGCTCTGTAATAAGTTGCATAATTTAACCGAACTAAAAGAAATTATGTGTCCCTGTCAGTACAGCAAACTATAAAATGCAATTCTTCTCAGTGCCAGTGAAATGATAGATCGCATAAACTTTGAGGATCTTAATTCCAAAAAGAACAGTGTAGACAAGTGTAATAATAGTTTTTCTTTTCTTTCTTTTGTCGTTGAGTAATGCTGACGTTACGCACCTTCACGTCAGGTGGTTCCACATAAAGATTATGGCATAATCTTCCTGCAATTGCAGCTGTTACTGGAAAGAAACGTAATCATTTATTGTTGCAAGAGCAATTTAAGGAAACTTAATTACATCTTTGCAAAAATTTAAAGAAAAATAGAACAATTTAACGCAAACGTTTTCCATTATTTTAACATCTTTTGTAAAATAATACGGACTAGAATACTTAAGCTGAGACGAAGGCAGTTACTCTAGATGTTATCTTGATCAGGTTTTACGAAATGACATGCAACATTCCATACATAATTAACAGAAACAGCTGCTGAAATGAACTTTAGACTAGAAAATTTCTCTTTAGGTTTTTGTGTTGAACATATCATCGGTGATTGTTTTTCTTTTTTTTTTTTTTTGGAAAATCGGTTAAGTTTGGAGGGATGGTCGTAGAGTGCGACACATGTAATTGTTTCAAGCAAGCATAGCTACACTTCTGCTGATTTCATGGTTTCCTAGTATTATTATGAAAAAGAATTTCCCTAAAAGCTTCGATTTCCATTGTTTTTAGAATAATTGTATGTGTAAAAAGATTAACTAGAGCAAGAACTAAAGAATTAAAAGGGTTGCTTTTTGACATTTTCTTTATATGTATTAATATAGTCAGGTTCCCATGCACTACATCTTTAAACGTCGTTATGGTACCTGATGCTTCTTGAACTGCTGATACGTCCGTTGTCGCTTTACCCAGATGTTGTTGCTGGAGTTCCAAAGATTTGGATCTGTAGATTAGAAAATACATCAGCAGCCTAGCTGAATCGTACAGGCAGGCTCTACTTGTAGTATTAAAACTTGTAAGAGGAAAATAAAACGTGGTCTGAATTGTCAAGTTGCATATGCAGCAACTATACATCAACAGGAATGCAAGGATTTGTTATTGGTTTACTTATTCTCACAATTAATGTCTGTGAACTTTCGCTCGTGGTATAAAACAATTAAAGTATTACTTGCACATACGTTCATTTGTTGATCAATATAATTAGAAGCAGCCCGTTTTTGGATATGTTTAAGCTAAATCGTCAATCAAAGCAATCATAACAAGAGCGATGTAAACCAAGCACTACTTTGTCTAGTTTACGTGATTATAACATGCTAAATTTTTTCTTAGATATTATATTCGAATGGAGAAAGAGTTCAAAGAGGTTTACATCTAGTCGAATGTACGGACGATGTTGCAGTAATTTTGCTATGTGTCTGTAACAATGTAGACTAGGTGATTGTCCTTGTCAGATACTGTCATAGAATTTCAGTTACATGACTGCTTATAAAAGAGTAAACCATTAACTGCTCATAGAAAAATGTCAAGTGGTAGAATGTACATCCGATATGCATGAATTCCCAATGGCTAAGTGGTGTTAAAATTAACGAATTTGTGCTTAAGTTAAAACCTTTGAATGTCTTCTTCCGAAATATGTAACGCTGCGTCAATCCTTCCAATCTTCTCAAGTGTTGCTTTCAGGTGTTTAACGGATTTCAATTTACCGCGTTTCACAGCTGAGTTACAAACACTCAAAGTGGGACGTTGGGCACTTTTAAAAGCATTTATATCTCTCATCGTAAAACCAAGTTCATCTGCAAGCAATCTCCAATCGTTTCCAAGAGGATCACAGGGATCTAAATCTTTAGCTATTTCGTTTAATATCCCATAACGAAACTGAGTTCCCCATCGGCTATCCGCATGTTCTGCATGGGCCTGTTGTTGGAAGTTCCCTCCACATTGAGTAATAGCTGGAAAAATATCAGCATGCTCGATGGGATGTAGGTTAGAAATAAGGGGATCATACTGTTTTTGCTGCCGCTCTTCTCTGTAATAAAACATAGATTGTTCAGCACATCTTTTGCCTTCTGTATATATCGCATATTCGCTAGGATTTTTGTATTTATTAATTGTAAGTAGATTCCTTTCTGCATCATCTCCTTTTTCATTTTTTGTCCTCTTCCAGCATGTCTCTGGACGAACTGCTCCATCAAAAGAATCAACAGAATTACATGGTTGGCTATCCCGTACTGCTTGTGGTGATTCCTCCATATTTAAAATGTGTAAGAGGCCATCATCGTTTCTGTCGATCTTTGAAAAGTGACAAGATATGAAACATATGTATGACCCGATTTTGGTCTTTCTTCAATTTTAATGTGTTTGTAAGCATTTGTTAAAACCCAGCGTTTCATTTCATAAACACATGGCATAATACGGAAGCAAGAATGTTGAGCAATACACTCACTTCACAAATTATAAAACATAAATTTTTAGGGACTTTGAGATTTCTACAATAATTACAGTAGTTTATATGAGTTACACTACTAAAAACTCTGTTTATAGCACAAAACGTGCAGATAGCTTTAATCAGAAGGTACTAAAACATATTTAGACCACACTAACGTTCCTATATTAATATTTACACATACTGCAGTAAAACTGTCCAGAAGGTTGGGAGTCTTCCATTTTTATTTACATTTTCGTAGTATGTGTAATGAATGTAAGTAAACATTTCATCAAATGCATACTGTACTGGTGGTGCTATAAGTATCAGAAAAGGTTACTTTTAGCAATGAGTTTCCTTTCACTATCACTTAAATATCCCTTGCCGTAGTCAGGTCTTCCCACAGATATTGAGTAGTACACAACGTTTATTTAAACCAGTTAGCCAACGGCTAAGTGATTCCTTGCCTAGAAAAATATTTTTAGAGAGTTCTTTCAGTTGCGAGAGTTTCAAACTGACACAGCTCGAACACAGTGTCCTTCTCTCTTCCTGTGAGCTACATTTCACTGCAGGCAATGCATGAAATTAGGTATCTACTCTCGGTACCTTGAGATATCAGGTATACAACGTTATTACCTCTTGCCATTTGGTAACCTGTGGTGACCTTCGGTTTTTTCGTCCCATAATGATTAATTCATACATTAGGAATGAAACGTATCCATCCATTTCCCATAACATCCTAGGATTACGAGGATTTGGTATTTGCACCTCTAGTAACCACAAATGACCTTCAACCACCACCAAAAGCGACAGGGTTTGTTTTCTGATGTGATGGACCCATACACCAAGTATAAAAATGTGTATAGCAGTTTTCACTGTAATTTTAATTTCAATTCCGGTCAGCCCAAATGACCTTCGACGTTTACCAAAAAAAAAAAAAAACAATAGGCATCAGTTACTAGAATTTGGCGCATCCACATGTTAAGAATGAAAAGTATCTATCCTTCTTTACTTGACTAGATATCACGTTAACAAGGTTTCTGGTTTTTTACCTCTGGTTACCTCACATGACCTCAGACCTCCACCAAAAACAATAGATTTCTTCTCCTAATACGATAATATACAATGCAAAGTATGAATATAATCCATCCCTGCTATCTTGCCAGATTTTGTTTACAAGCTAATAGTCACCATCAGGATTCATACATACGCACCCTATCGTAACTGAGTGAACTTCTTTTGCCATCGGCAAGGAATGAAAAAGATTTGACTTCTGAAATTGAAAACTATATTTCGATGGGTGATTTCTATCGCGGTTACCTTTCATGGTATACAACTATGGCTTTACGGAGAAAAATACCATTCGGTCCAAGAGTTACATAACAATGACCATGAAAAGATTAGTAGGTTTTTTGCCTTTTCTTATTTAACCTCCTTTACCTTTAAAGGTATTGTTAGCTCAATGTTGTCACTCATCTGCGAAACTTTAAAAGTGCAGAAACTTGCTCCTTTCGTGATTTTTACAAAAGTGAACGGACAGGAACTTTCCACGGAGGCTTCGATGTTGCCGAAAGAAATGATCTGCAATAAAATTTAAAATGACGATTTCTTTTGATTACTTTGTCATATTGTTTGGTAAATAGTCACAACATTCTTGCAGCTGAAGTAATTTAAAGGGGATGTGGCATCCCTCAAACCAGGGAGTTGCTGGTAACTCCCTGCCCAAAAATGTACCTTACAGTTCTAAATACAGTTGTTCACTGCCCTCTGATTAACATTTATTCAAACAACACAGCTTCACTCTGGTTGGTCAACGATGACTTGTACAGTCAGTTTTGATCCTAATTGAGCTCACGCACAGTCTCTGTGTGTCGATATATATGGCCTCTAAAAAATAAACACAGTGCAGGCTAGATGGTGTGCCTGTGTCTTGAAGGTGTACTAGACGTGTTCTTTGTTTACACTGGAGTAGGGGCTAACAGTAGATTTATTACAAAGACTTTTACTGTCTGTAGTGAGATTACGAAACCTTTAAATTGGATTTGTAAGAGTACTTTCCTCTCAGAAAATCTACGTATTCTTCTCGTCTATTCATTGACGTTAAAGAAAGGTATTACCTCTTTTCACCTTTCGAACTGTATTCATCTCTTCAGTCATCAAAAAGGGTCATCCGTAACTATTTATTTACGGGAAATGTACTTTGCCGTACAATCCGTGATAGATGAGTTGCTACTCCACTGTTTTGATTATACTCTTTTGACCATTAACCCAATAGAACGGTTTGAGGATTCATTTTCTTTACGTAGTGTAATTTATTCCATGAAGAGTTTTATCTTTAAATTAAGCAACGTTTTGCATTGGTAAGACGCAAGATTGAAAAATAAATTGGATGGTGAATTCTCAAATAGATTATGGTTGTAGGTAAATAGAGTATATGGAGTAGCTTGTAAGTTTAATCTATTACTTTATCAGCAGTAGATGGTACAATCCAGTTTAAGATTTTCTATCCATCTAAATCTTATAGACCTGGGCCTGGCCACTCAAATTTCAAAGCTTGCGCTACAAGCAGTACTAAATTTAAGCGTCTCAACTACACGTTTACTTCACCTCAAACTACCTCCATCCACTTCAAAGGAGGCTAATAGCTCCTTCTCCCGGTCCCTAACAACTAATTGTGTTAATAGACCTAAACCGTAGTATGGTTAATATTTATCCTAGAGAATATGCCAACTGGCTTTTAAATAAGAGGAGTCTGTTACAACCGATAATGTAAAAATCAACCGATAATGTAAAAATCAACCGATAATGTAAAAACAACCGATAATGTAAAAAAAATTTACCGATAATGTAAAAAACTCTCTGAACCGATAATGTAAAAAAAAAATTACCGATAATGTAAAAAAGTTCGTCTACCGATAATGTAAAAAAAATTTACCGATAATGTAAAAACTGTTCTAAGGACGTTTTCATATGGAATTTGAAACGTGGAATTTTATCAAAGAAGTCATACGTTAATTCAGAAAGGTCGTAGGTCGTAGGTCATACCCCTATTTCACAGCCCCCTCTTGCAGGTATATTTCCCATTAAAAGGTACATTGAAAGACAGCAGAAGAATTAAAGGTCACTTTTTCTCAATTGTCTAGGCCAATACATAATGCTATCATATTTCTCCTTCATATACTTAAAGCGCCCTCACTCCTCTGTTGTTCCGCAAGCTCACCAAAAAGAACATATCTACGATAAAAAATATCATGAAAGGACTGCAACATATTTTATAACATAAAGGTGGATCATATTGATGGCACAGCTTATATGTATAGGTCTATGGCTCAATAGAGGGCGCCCTCTAATAAAGCCAGATATTTTTAAACTAAATGAATGAAAATTATATTTTTGAAATGAGCATGTCCGAAATCCCAGTAGTGTTATTATCGTTATTCTGAAGTTGAAGGAAGGTTATCCCTCTCACCCATTTCCCACCCGAGGGGAAGAAGGGGATGAAATCGAAGCTACTCACGCCTGATAAGAATTGCGTCCTAGAGGTTATCGACCACGCTGATCACAGATCCGAAGTCAGTCATCCCGTCTCTCGGTCGAAGTGGACTGTGCCGAAGTGGACTGTGGCCGTTAAAAGGCCCACTTTTAGGGTCAGTGTCCTCAAGAGCAGATTTTAGGCATTTTAAAACACTCAGTTTTCATACTAGATGGTTACCAATTAAAATTTAGGAATATGATTCCGACTGCACTTGTTAAATGTGGATTAAAAGTTTCCCTTCCATATATCACCCTTGAGGGTTGTAAGGGTGTGCCCCTCTTACTAGACAGGGCGCATTCAAAGCTGAAAACGCATGTTTGCCATGGAATGCTAATATTAATCCAAACCCAACCAGCCTCCCAATTCAAACGCCTTCCCTATGTTATACAGGACACATAGGCCTATCACCTTTCGAGTTTTAAGGGGTAAATTAAGGGTTGGTTAGAGAGAGGCACCTTCCCCGGGGGCAAAGTGAAGCACGGCCCCAAAATTAGTGTTAGCATATATGGAAAAAATGCGTTTTTTCAACTTAATGCATACAGCGTAGCTAGTAGGAGAAAGAACAAGCTTGTGACTCACAGGAACGGTAGGCCAATGTAGTGCATGGCCTTTTGACGGGGTAATCCCCTTCCCGCTATCATCTCAGAGATAGGAGCCTTCTCCAGAGGTAAGGCGCAACTCGCCCACGTATTAGTGAAGCAATATATATGGAAGGGAAAACTTTCACTCCACATTTAACAAATGTAATCGAAATCATATTCCTAAATTTTAATTAGTAACCATCTAGTATGAAAACTGGGTGTTTTGGAATGCCTAAAATCTGCTCTTGGGATAACTGACCCTAAAACTGGCCTTTTTACGGCCCGCACATCCCACTACGACCGAGAGACGGGATGACTGACTTCGGATCTGTGATCAGCGTGGTCGATAACCTCTAGGACGCAATTCTTATCAGGCGTGAGTAGCTTCGATTTCATCCCCTTCTTCCCCTCGGGTGGGAAATGGGTGAGAGGGATAACCTTCCTTCAACTTCAGAATAACGATAATAACACTACTGGGATTTCGGACATGCTCATTTCAAAAATATAATTTTCATTCATTTAGTTTTTGAAATATCTGGCTTTATTAGAGGGCGCCCTCTATTGAGCCATAGACCTATACATATAAGCTGTGCCATCAATATGATCCACCTTTATGTTATAAAATATGTTGCAGTCCTTTCATGATATTTTTTATCGTAGATATTCTTTTTGGTGAGCTTGCGGAACAACAGAGGAGTGAGGGCGCTTTAAGTATATGAAGGAGAAATATGATAGCATTATGTATTGGCCTAGACAATTGAGAAAAAGTGACCTTTAATTCTTCTGCTGTCTTTCAATGTACCTTTTAATGGGAAATATACCTGCAAGAGGGGGCTGTGAAATAGGGGTATGACCTACGACCTACGACCTTTCTGAATTAACGTATGACTTCTTTGATAAAATTCCACGTTTCAAATTCCATATGAAAACGTCCTTAGAACAGTTTTTACATTATCGGTAAATTTTTTTACATTATCGGTAGACGAACTTTTTTACATTATCGGTATTTTTTTTTACATTATCGGTTCAAAGAGTTTTTACATTATCGGTAAATTTTTTTTACATTATCGGTTGTTTTTACATTATCGGTAAATTTTTTTTACATTATCGGTCGTTTTTACATTATCGGTTGATTTTTACATTATCGGTTGTAACAGAGTCCTACTAGGAGACTCTGTTCAAACCTGATTCTACAGCTTGTCCAGTTTTCATGCAATTGAACCAATGTCTTCACATACGGCGAAAAGTTGGTCACCCTTATGCTGTTGTGGTACATTTCTTTTAAACTCCTCATGGTAAGTGGAGGCTAGGTTTGATCTCGGGGTTGCTAGTCAAGTCGCCCCTCACAAAGTCGCCCCTGACAAAGTCGCCCCTCGACAAAGTCGCCCCTCAGTGGTCCCGGCAAAATTTCTTAAAAACAATAATAATAGATACAAAGATACAGTAATCATTTTATTAGCTGTTATGAAGTGCCTACGCACTTTTGTTGCTGATTTGATGTCAGACTTTAGCCTTACGCATAGCCTACAGCGTTTTTGAAACCAACATATATATATATATATATATATATATATATATATATATATATATATATATATATATATATATATATATAGCCTAATTGCAACTTTTTTCCTTCTTTGAAGGTTAGAAACATATCTGAAAGCTTAAAAATGTCTGCGGGAATACTGGACTTCAACAAGGATTAATTACGTAAAACATTAACTTTTTTATACCGAATGTTACTTAACGTTCAATTAGTAGAGGTGCAAATTTGGCGACAATTTTGTGAAAAGTGTGCATATATTGCTCAAACGCTGTCGATCAGTCGATCAGTTTCCTATTAAATGCGAGAGTACATAAGTACAGTAGGTATGGGAACATAGTACGCGATTCTATATCCCTGTACGTACGTACATATGTACTGTAGTATTACCGAGGATGACATACGTAAGTAGGTCTATTGCACATAAATGGTGCAACGACTGAACGATTATCTTTTTGTTTATTATTTACTTGAATCATTTTTGATGAAATTTTGCCGGTGGTGACTTAAATTGAATTGAGGGGGCGACTTTGTCGAGGGGCGACTTTTTCAGGGGGCGACTTTGTCAGGAGGCGAGTTTGTAGGGGGCGACTTTGTGAGGGGTGACTTTGCTAGGGGGCGACTTGACTGGCCCCCGTTCTCGAAAGGCTAAAACAAGCATTTAATTGTGTGTGTGTGTGTGTGTGTGTGTGGGTGTGTGTGTGGGTAGGGATGGCTTGCTAAGTTTTTGAACTTTTAAAAAGCAACCTTTAAAAGTTACTTTTATTTAGCTTGAAAATCTGTATTTCGATATACCTTTGGGTTCTCATCTGGAGTACAATACTTCCATCTTTCTGGCGTGCATCTGCTAAACATAATGTGGAGAGGATATCTTCCATCTTTAAAGAACAAAAATGGCCTTTCTTCTCCCACGATAAGGTTTTTGTTCATTTGCAGAATCTGAGGCAAAAAAGACCAATTTATTGTTTCACAAGTTGTGTTCAAAACATAGTCGGAATGCTTCCACGATACCCTTACAACCAAAATGTTTCAAAGAAGTAATGAGTGGTACTGAAGATCCAGACTGAGTGTATCGTGCCTCACGAGGTGAATTAAGGAGTAGTTAAAAAGGAATTTCAGTGATCACAATTACAATTCACGGGAAAATGTATGTATAAAAAGACTAATAATCAATTCGAATTTGATGATTAATTATATGCTAGTTTTGAAAAATAAAGTAGCATGCTTGTGCCATACGTGTTATACCTCTTTAGCACCAGGTAAATTTAAGCGGTATGCAACATCAATTTTGGTAGCATTATCATCTGGAGCAATCTTCTCCTTAGCTGTGTACACCAGTATTTTCTTAGCTTCAACTATTTTGTCGTCAATGTTATATTTCACCCAACAAAAAGATCGGAGATGAATGATGCAATATTCTTCGTCTAGCTGGTACGACACTTCTGTTCTTTCCCATTTGACCTCGCTCCCTGTAAAACCCCCCAAAGTATTAAATATGACATAATTTGATTCACCACATAGGGTATTACTCAAGCTATATTCGAATATCAGATAACTTTCAAGGTAGGAATCATATCTCAACCGTTTGATTGTTTGAAGTTTTGAAATTATAATTAGTTCATTTTTTAATAATAATACTAACTACATGTGAATATTTTTAGCTACAAAATATAATAAAATGCTTCAGACTTAGATTTTTTGATAATAAAATGTACTATTTTACACAACATTTTAACATATTAAAGAATTCAAAGATGTATCAAGTCGTGAAATGAGGTTTTTTATGCCGAAGATTTTTGCAACAGACCTTTCTCATGATGACTCATGAACACGGTGACATTCTTTCCAACAGTCCGTTTCAGTTGCAAACAATGTGGGAGTGTGAGCAACGCAGGACGTCTCAGCTTCAAGTTATTCGGAAGAAGTTCAACAACCACGGAACAATTACTTCCAAATGTAGATGGCTGTTCCTCTGCGTGAACGTTGACAACAATTTTCAAGCAAATTCTGCAACTATCCATCCCTCCTGGCAGTGCGTTGGGTAAAATTTCAAGTTTAACATCTGTATTTTGAATTCCAATTGTTCCACCTTCACTTGAGATAACTTCCACTGTGCTAAGCATGGTATCTATACTTTCATCTAAGAGGAAATATTGTGGTTACATGCTGTATACAGTACTGTGGTGTTTGCTCGAATAATTAAGTTTCAAGTACACTTTGCCATCCCTTTACCTCATATTTTAATTATGAAGTCTCTTAATTATCGTCAATTTCCCCTTACCGCATTCAGTATACTACACATACTCAACCTTGTATTGTTTCCATTGAAAAACTCGGATTTGTACTAAAGCAGTGGCAGCTTGACTGTTGAAGTCTAAGCCGTTATATACACGCTTTCTCAGCTTTTATATAGTTTCGTCTGGGAAATGAGCAAAAGATACCCAGGCAAGAATTGGTTTCATTGGTAGCCAAAAAGACTGTAAATGCGTAATCGCTTTCTATCTTAAAAGAGGGATGGTTACCAAAACGATACTAATTTACCTTCAAAACAATCAGGCTCGGGCTCGGCTTGTGTAACCTCCTCTGTACCTATCTAAAATGCAAAAACAAAAGAAAAAATAGTACTTGCAAACAAGATACAGGACCTTCAAATTCCTTAAAAAATAGATTCAACGGATCAACAGTTATGTGATATGAAGGTGGTACTGATCTATGGTTCCCTTTTTGCTCATATGATACAATTGTTATATACTAATTTCGTCTTTCCTTTTAAGAAACTTACAAGCACTGTTTAATTACCAAATATGTTTCATAAGTAAAAGTTATTGTAAAAATCCCTCTTACCTTCCATAGTCCTGTCTCAGTGTCTAAAATATGTCTTAAACGCTTTCCAATGATCCATGTTACTGTAGCAAAATCAAAATACGAATAGATCCAGATTGACAACTGCAATATTACGATATTTAAGACAGTGTTTTTACCTTCCACGATCCCACCCCCACTCCCTCCGTCTTCAAAATGATGTGTCCAGATAATTTCAAGCAATATGCGTATGCTAAAGGAGACATATGATGTTTTTCGTTACCAAACCATAGCTTTATATAAAAAAGTTGGGATTATGGATTAAACGAAAGCTTGATATGCGATACCCAGGGCAATCGATAGACTCAAAGTGATAGCCTGTTCCCTAAAACTAGTTAAACCTGTAAATTTATTGTCATTTGATATGTGAGGATTTGAAAAAGGTCTGAAATCCGTGTTCTATGCTTTTAGTGACCTGATCTATTTTTCGTGAAGAAAAAAGAAATAGCAATTTGCAATTTTAGATAGAATCTCATTAAAACCTTGTTCCTATTGAATTGATATAGGAGCAGGAACCTCGATCATCCCCTGCTACATTGAGACCATTATCTATTAATTACTCATATTCGAATTGACTCACTCGTGGTATTGTTCATTTCCAAAGAACACTGTGTCTCCTTGTTAATATCTGGTGGTTGAACTGGAAAGTGCAAACTGTAAGAATGACAACACAACAATTTTGGTAATTAGAGCATCAAGTGGACGTATTCGAAATAAAAAATAATATTAATAATTGTAGGCGTCGTAGGATAAATTAGCACTGCCAAACAAATTTAATCTTTTGGGGTCTTTTGGCTGTACGTGATAAAACAGTTTATATGATATAGCTACAATGAAGTAAAACTGTTTAAAAATGTAGGTATATTAGACTTGCTATTTTCAAGTAAGAAACAAGATTACCTTTCGATTTTTAATGTATTGTTCAAACTATTCTTGTATTTGTGACAAATGTATTGGTAAATACCTCATATATTCCAGATGGCAGTAACATTCTCAAAAACCTCAAAGGAAAAAACGTATTTCGTTCAAATGTGTGACTTTGAGTTTATATCATAATAGCTTTTCAATGACTTGGTATTTTTGTTGGTAATAAATGCATGTGTGACTTTCAAAAAAGGAAGGAAATCTTATTTTAAAACTTCAATTTGGAAGAAATTTTAAATCTAACGAATGTCCCTAGAGACCGTTTTGGAACACTATATCACAATTTATCACTCCGGTGGCCCTGCTTGTTTTATAACTAATTCGACATGGACGTAATCTCTTTTATTTTAAAGTAATTATCTTTGTAAACTGTTTTTCCAAGATTATAATGCCCCTATTCTAAGAAAAGTTTAAAGTGTAAGATAAAAACTTACCTTGTAGTTTTAAGTGACCGGCATTTTGAAATAAATTTTACGGTATTGTCGTAATCTCTTTCTTTTAAATGCTGATTCCATTGGGTGATTTCTATCATTTCAATGGTATTTAAGACTCCCAGTTTTACTCCAGTGTTGAAAGTTAACTCATGGTCAGAAGCACACACAAGAAGGTCAGCTAGAAGGAGTTTCTTTGTCGGTACCTGGAAGGTTGAAATCGATCAATAGTATTGATTAACTTTTAAAATGTTAGAGACATACAACAGTTCATCTATAAACTTGCAAACATAGAAATCGCATTACATTGGGGTTGTTTTTGTATCTCCAAAATTATTTTAAACACCAAAGTAGCAACTCACCTTGTATTTGCAGGCCAGTTCTAACATTGATACTTTTGCTTGTTGAAGCAATCTGCTGTCTCCTGATTGTATTGCAATTCCGTGTTTACATACTTCTGTAACAGCATCGAGGACCTCATGTGTGATCGGACCATCATACTCAGCAAAGCAAAGAAAGATACAATCGAGTATGTACTTTGGTACGATTCCCTCCTCCGATTGGTAATATTGGATAAGGTGTGTAACGATTACGTGAAAACAAGGTGGATAGAGGGCACATGTAAAACGTAACACATAATGAAGATCAGTAGGGCGTATGAAAGGAAGATGCTCATTTAAATGTATTTCTTTTTTCTTTAACTGTTTGATTTGTTGAGAGAAATATTTAGCTGCAAACCATTCTTGAATTATCTTGTGCAAGAACCTTATGTGAAGGGGGAAATGTTTTGCTGTTGAGTCACAGGTGTCAACTTCTTGCTTTGATTTTTGTGATAACGAGGTATTTTGTGTGTTTGGGACGGAACATACTATTGATGTTGGGAGTGTACCAGACTCTCCCCCAGCTTCTGATTGATGCTCAACAACGTTCACGATCGTTCCTGTACTTGTTGGAATATCAGATTGTAATGTATCTCGTTTTTGTATGATACTTTCTTCAAATAAGCTCCCTATTTTATTTGTACCAAACTCTCCTTCTCCATGAAGGATTCTGTTAGCGTCTGCTTTACTCATCGTCTGCCTGTCTCTGTCTCCAGTCTCTATCAACCCTTCTTCAACAACAAAAACTCCTGAATCGATCCATTGCTTGCTCTTTAACACATTTATATCAATGAATTTCTTAGGCCATGACAACTGCTGCTGCCCTTTACAGAGACCGTTAAATGAACACCGCTCTAAGAATGATCTTCCTTTAATGTACTGTTCAATCTGTGGTTGGAGTTGGAGCTTATTATCAATGAATCCACTCGTTGGACATAACGTGTTAACCATATTTGACATGAACGGAGCAACCTTACTGAGGTGGCTTTCACGCATGTTTACCATGCCTTCTATGTTTTGCACAGCGAGTACAAACAGAAGGGGGACACTGCAAAGGTCTAGTAGAAAAGGACTTTTCTCAATTACTTCTTTTACTTCCACCACCCTATCAATATTATCGGAATAAACTTTCGCTAGGTAACAATCTCTCTCCGTTTCACCAAATCTTCCTAGTCTCAACATTGGATAATGAAGGAGGTCCTGAACGAAATCTGAACGTGACGTGACAATAACTTTACAAGTGGTATAGGTAACCTTTGACATTATTTTCATTACTTCGGACTGTTCTATCTTTGCCAATCTTGGATTGTACTCCTCTAATCCATCCAGTAAAAGGTAATTTGGCTTTGCTCCATCCAATAAGAAAAACTCTATATCTGCAATAGATATGCTGTGCTGTCTTGGGAAGTAGAATTCCTTAATGGCTTGAACTAGGGTTTTGCTTTTTACAAACTTCAAAGGCAATAAGATCAGTAATTTGATTTCACTGAATTTGCCTTGAGACCAATCATATGCCAATTGGGATGCAAGCATTGTTTTTCCAGATCCTGGATCACCTTCCAGAATTATTCGATATTCCGTCACTAAACTCTCGTGTGTTAATATTTCTGTGTAATGTAGTTTGCATTTCTCGTCAATATCTTTTGAACTTTCATGAGAATTAAAACGAGTCAGTATAAGACCACTACCAACGAAAAGGTCTGCTGCCCTCCACTTACAAGACTTCTTCCATGGGACAGGAGTCATTGTCTCATACCAGTCCTGGATCTTTCTTTGAATACATTTGAGAAATAACGCTCTCTTGTCTAGTAAAACAAACAAAAATATCCATATGTCTTCCCAATGGAATTACAAAACGCCCACTGTGACCAGAGTGGTAGCAGATATTGTATATTGTTTAGTCTCTATTTAAACTTTATCAAGTTTATAGTAAGGACGTTTAATAAGTTCAATCATTCACATAGTCATTCAAAATGGTTATATTGATTTGTTTTTTTCGAAAATTGCAACATTCCTTGATCAAATCCCGAGGCAAAAATGGTTTATTGTTGAAATCAAAACCAAGAACCGAAATTAACTTTCAGCGATATTTCAAGTCTCTTTTCTGCGTTTTGGAAAACAAAAATTGATATATTCTCTACAGAATGGAGCTGCATTAGAGATGAAAGATAAAATCGTAGGCGTCGAATATGAATCATTGCATCCCTTTAGTGATGGGAACTTTCCCCTGCTCCAAGGATCGGAACTAAGGAAAACGAAGCCAGACCGAGATTAACTACGGCAAAGCCTGTGTGCCAAATAGTTGCCGAAAGGAACAGTGCAAAATTTACCGATTTTGATATCATTGCAATAGAGGTCAGCCTATTACAAATGTTGGCTGTACTCTGATAATAATTTTTTGCGATAACTTATGGTGGGCTTAGTGATATACGTCTTTGAACGTTTACCAACAAGAATGCCGCCTTTGAAAACTGCACTGTATAAAGGATCATTGACAAATTTTGTAATATTTGCAGGTGGATTCAGCCGCCCCCCCCCTTTAATCTTCCTTGTATGGGCGATTCAGATCCGAGCCATAACAGCAAGAGACCCAAATTGCCTTCAAAACTTTCAAAGCTGTCATTTCGCAAGAGAGTTTATGAAGGAAAGTTTCATTACTTATTACTTTGGATAACTTTGAAAAGGTTTGGGTGAAGGTTTTTTTGAGGAAGGTATATCATGAAAACACAACATTTTACTTAGGATATATATATCTCTGTTATAAAGTCATTTACATATGAGATGGCTAAAGAAATTTACCCCAAAATGTAGGGTCTGTTATGGGTTGTGGCAATACCTTGACTTAATGTAGACTTCAAGGGGCTTCGGTTTACCTAAAATCATATTTATTATATTCATTTTGATTCAGCCATAAATAAAAAAGAACTGTAATTTCATCCGTATGTAGCCTATGAATTCTTTTTATGCATGTCTAAATGACAATATAACAACAAAAGTACCTTCAATAGAGAGAAAGGTTCCCTGTGTAAATTTGTCATCTTCGTCTTCAATTGCTGACTGATATTCGTGGATCTTTGCCAAAGCTTGAAGTAGTTTAAATTTAGCAAGCGGTTCTTCCAAGGCACCAACATCGGACGATGAGATGATACCTTCTTCGTCTAAAACGAGCAACAAGGCAAGTCCCGGATCCCTGCTTGATACTATGTTTTTTCTCGTATCTTCAGAAATGACAAAATAAGTGCACAGATCTTCTGCTAGAGTTGAAGTAAGATGGGCGGACAAAGTAGCAAGAAATGTTCCATAGAAAGTTGCTTGCACTGGAAAACATAATAAAATAAACCAATAAAATAGTATATCAGTTTTAAGCAACTTTATTTCACATTTTATTCGATAGGTCTTCCAAATCGCAAAAATGCAATCTTCATTAACTACAGAAGGCAACTTGTTTGGAGAGCATTTTATCTTCGTGTCCACACCAGTTTCGAAAGCAAGCATTTGATGTATGTGCTCATGTTGATTTCCGTTTAGCACATGTTTTCGCCCCCTACAGATTTGTACCAGACCTTTTGGTTCCATGTCTAAGGCGAAAGGAGTCTATATGCAATCACGCTTTCGGGTGTATGCATGGAACTACTGTCCAAGTATTAGCACTATAATGTTTGCGTGTGTAACATCAGTGTATGTATGTATGACTGTACAATCATGTATTTGTGACGCTTAGCTTGTAAACACGATATCTCAAGCTAGAAACAGCGGATATTTTGTATACTTGGTAAATAGATTACTCAATTGAGAGAGAAGACTATGGGTTTTAGTAGAGGTCAAACGCCCTTTGAAGTCACCAGAGGTCAGAAACCTAAAACATTGTAAGGGAACAAAGTAAGACAGAACGAAGTGATACTTTTCATTCTTAAAATTTTAATACGTACTGGTCAGTATATGAACCCTATCGTTTTTGTTAGCCTTAACGGTTATCTGAGGTCACCATGAAAACCGATAAAATTGCTTGTAATCATTAATCTCAAGATAGGAATGATGGATAGTTCCCACGCTTTCCATGTAAATTTTTCATATTTAGAGAAAGACCCTATTGTTTTAGGGAAAGTCAGAGGTCATTTGAGGTCACCAGAAGGAAAAACCCACAAACCTTGTAAACACGATATTTCAAGATACGAATGATGGGCACTTATAAAAAATATATAAATTTTCACTGTTTTGGTGGAAATAATGGTCATCAGAGTAGAACTAAACTACGAAGAAACTTTTAAACCGCTTAAGCACTCGTTATATCAATATAACCATGATAGATACCTTTCATACTAGGAATTTAGATCTCTAATATGGCGAGGATGGTTCCTTTTTTAATGAAGAAAAAAGGTCATTTGAGGTCACCAGAGGTAAAAAAACGAAAAATATAAACAAGTTATTACGAGATCGGAATAATGGATACTATTCAGATTTGCTATATAGATTTGTCATTTTAAGAGACAGATCCCTATTAGTTTTGGTGGAGGTCCATCGCAATCTGCGGTACCCAGACCTTGTAAACTGCTCGTTAACACGTAATCTCAAGTATAGACAGTCAGCGCTATATATCCAAATTGTGTCTCTTTGGGCCAATAAAAAGGGAGGGCTGTATATCTGTGCCCATTTTAAGAATACATTAAAACCACATCATATACCTTTTCAAAAAATCATAAATTTGTAAGCAATTCCAATTTTAATTTCCTAAACATTGGCTTTTTGAGGGATGTTGTTACCAAATTATAATTAAACGCAGCTTACGATTGGCGTTTATGTTGATAGTGTCATGGAAAGTGTTCTTTTTTCTATTCTCAAGAGGCCGGGCTCAAATTTCATGCAAACACTTATTCAGTTTTTTGTTATTAAGTGTTGTCGTCTGTTATCTATCAACCTTGAGATTTAATTTTTTGTTTTTTATATTAAGATAAAAACTTCTGTAGTTTTGGTAGAGGTCAGAGGTTAGTTGAGGTCACCAGTGGTCACAAACTGAAAATCTCCGAGACACCATATCTCATTGTGGGAGTCGTGAATGTTTTTCATGCTTGAAATGTCGGTGCTTTTTGCTTAGAGAAATACTTTTGTATTCGGCAAGGTTCAAAGGCCATCTGGGTGAAGGGAGTGAATCTACGAAAACCTTACAAACTGAAGTATCTCACACTTGACGAATACTCATTACCACAACTCTGTTGTTTTTAGTGGAGGTGAAAGTCAATTGGGAGTCACTAAATGTCGTTTGCTAAAATCCTGAGACTCATAAAGACGGTAGATCAAAGGGGTGATCTTGACGGATGTCATAGGTGGTACATAAATGCCCCCATATTGCGTTCCTTAATTTAATTTTTGTGGTGGTGCTCAAAGGACAATTTGAAGTCACGGGAGGTCAAAATATGAAAGCCTGGCTTGTAACTGAGAGATCTAATGCGCAGCAGGTGGACGACCCAAGTTGTTTACAAGAACCCTATTGTTTTTGATGGGTTCAATGGATACGTGAGGTGATCAGAGATCAAATTGTGTAAACATCGTAAAACATGTTATTTGAAGAAGGATAGACTTTAGTGCGATAAAGACCTTGCTTTTCCGCAAAGAATCGCTAAGCCTTTGGGCTTTCTGGTTGCATCAAGCCGTCAGAATAAAAACTACCCAAAGGATCATAAAGAAAAGATTACAAATTTTGATACAAAATTCTAAACGCAATTTTCTAAGTCATTATCCAAGCAGTAAATTTCGTCCTTATTGGTTGTCCACACACAAATGGAACAAGGTGACTTTTTGCTACACATAACACTTACTTCTGGTCTTTTGGTAGACTTCTGCAATGTGATAGCACGAAGGCTCAATGTCCAACGAAGCAAAAGCATCAGCCAGTCTGTCAATATTAGACGTATCGATCATCCCTTTTTCCTCTAGTGCAAGAAGAAGAGCCGTTGCAGGTGTTGTACTTCCCCATTCTTCATTCGATTGTTCTCGTAACACGGCAAAATGATTAATCAGTTTAAGGCAATCGTCTTTTTGGAGAAGAGATACTAGTTTTTCCTTGAAGTGGGAGTAGGTGAATAATTCGGCCTACAAATATCCCAGAAAGAAAAGAAGAATATCGAGTTTAAAGATATACTACAAGACTAATATTAACTATCAATATGAAGATGCAACACATGAGAACATATTTTTTCTTTAAATGACTGCATAAAAATTGTTACACGATCTTCATTTTCAGATATGTTATATCTTTTTCTACAATTTTTGCTGAATTTTCTACAACTCTCGCAACACCAAAGGATCGATTAATAAAGAAAAAATCAGAGAGACAGCGAAGTTTCTTTAACTGGACACTGTCTTTCTACAAAGATTTTCTCACAACATTCAATAAGCAATCATTATTAGCGATTGTTTTTTGTTGAAAAGTCGACCTTAAGGGGAAAAAAATTTTCGGGTGACATATAAGTTTCGCCTTAACGTTTCCACACACTTTTTCTATAGGAATACGTAAACTTACAAGGGCGCCCTCTATATATATATATATATATATATATATTATATATATATATATATATATATATATATATATATATATATATATATATATATATATATATACAAAATGTGTGTATGGGTTATATATATATGTATATATATATATATATATATATGTATGTATGTATGTATGTAAATATACATTTATATATATATATATATATATCATATAGAAAACTTCAGACGGGGTGTTCCTCCGAAACAAACAGTGCTCAATACTATAGCAGTAGAGCATAATATAATACGAATCAGTACAATTGGATATCAAGCCACTACCAGTGGTTTCGTGCAAACGCACTCACTAGATGGCTGTTAATGAATGATCCTTTCTACGGAGAGCCTACGATGTTATGGCCCACTGGGTTTGATTTTATTGTGACCGGATTTGATTTTATTGTGCCTGCAAGCGGAGATTAGCTCTGAACGGGAGTTGAGCAGGTTGCACTTGCTTCTCATGGATAGAATACAAAGCTTTTTCCTGAATGCACAGTGTGCATTAATTGCGTGAAGCTTGGCGTGTGGGGCATACCAATAAGATCTATAAGATTTATGTCGTACGTTGAGTTTGACCGTGTAAGATTCCAAACTTGCTTTGATGACTCGGTTTCATTCTTATAATTTTCGTAGCGGAAAGATTTAAGGTGATTATTGTACCTTAATTTGACCCCCCCCCCCCCCGACATGCCTACGTAGGTCATGGTGCTGCCCATAGACGTTACGTCAGCCCGGTAAACTACGTTTTTTTCATACAGTCTCCGTTTACTGGACAGTTGCTTTATTGTGTACAATTGCAATCCTCCTGAGGGGTTCTATTGGATATTACCTTTAAAGTTGTGTCTCTGTATTGTCTGCTTGAAGTTGTGCATGCAAGAGTAACTAACTTTCACATTGTTCTTATTGAATAACTTGTGTAGTGGGTGCTGTTTAGGGAAATGCTTATCAAGTAACTCTAGAAACGTTTCAATAATGTTTAAAGAGAACTTACCATATCATACATCTTCACTTCACACGAACTTCTACTGCCTGTCACAAAGCTACCTTGATCGGAAATTCTGATTCTAGCACTGCCACTCTCGAAAACCAGTATACAGGTGTTATCAGAAAGAGCATAAAAGAGAATCTGATTCCAGTCCCACAATACAGAAACTAGGCCCAGCGACATACTCACTGTAATACTATTTGCATTGGAGGCATTTCGTGTTGTGTTTTTAAATTCACACAGTAAATTTCCACTGTTTTTATTAAATGTCTGAGCTTTTGCTGGCCAGCTAAATGTGCACACAAACAGTCCTTCTGAGGTTGCAGCCAAATCATAAGGATAGTCGCCATCTTGCATTCCTTCCATAACAATTGTTTTCACAATGTTTAAATCTTCGTCATACATAGTTACCCGATTAGATCTCCAAAATGTTGTGAAAATGTTTTCTTGATTGGTTGTTAAACACTCAACTTTACCGGCTACTTTGAGAGATTTCAATACCCTCTCTCGACTTAGTTCGTATATCTCTAAGCTATCAAGCACACATGTAACTATTTTATCGGGACTTTCCAAAAATGCAACCAAACGCCCAACGTTTGCGTAGCTTTGTGTTGAGTATTTCTCGTATTGTCTAGAGTAAACTAACTTTGGTTTTTCTCTTGAGTCTGAATATAAATCCAGGGCCGTTCGATCTGTATTATTATTGCCACCGCTATGGCTATGTGTCCTGAAGAACTCAACGATACGTCTGTAAGACGCCATCCTTTTTCTTGGCTAAATCTTTGGTGCCGCATGGATCGAAAGCTGTATAAAAATGCACGAATGATTAGTCAGACATATTTCATAAAATGAAAATGTCATTCCCAGTGGTGGCACGGTGGGCATTTGCCCACCAGTGAGAAGCTTTGCCCCCAGATGCCCCCACTCAGCTCCTAGAGTAAAGTGGCCCGACGGGAGGAATAGCCCAATACATTAAAATTATTGGGAATCTTTGCATTGGATGATGTAGTATAAGCCAAAATATACCTATCCTGAGGCTTATTTTTTTACCCAAGGATACGCTAAAACCTTAAAGCTTCCGGGACTTTGCCCCCTGGCCCCCACCAGGGATCAAAGGTGAGCCCCAGGACCCCACCCGCTTTAAGGTATAGTAGCCTGACGGGAGGAACAGCTTTATACATTAAAATTATTTGGAATCTTTTCAGTGATGATGCATTATGAACCAAAATATATCCTCCCCTGAGTCTTAATTTTTAATCCAGAGATATGCTAAAACCTCGGAGCTTCAGAGGGCTTCGCCCCCTGACCTCTGTCGGGGCTTTGCCCCACCAGGGGCCCTAGGGAGGGTCCCTGGACCCCTCGCTTTCCGCGCTCGATTTTGCGATGCGCGCAAAAAAATTTTTGCCCCCAACATTTGATTTTGTCCTCTATTTGCCCCCCACACTTTTAAAATCCTGGTGTCGCCCCTAGCCATTCCGGTATGATAATCTGTATTTAAACTCCAATAACTTTTTTCAATCGATATCATGTTTGATATGCTTAAATTAATATTTAAATCATCAATATCTTTAAAGTATTTTTGCAGTTTAGTTCCTAGAGCGTTTTCCATTCAAAGCGGGCTCTTTCTTAGTTACCCTGTGCAGTGCTTCTTTTCTTACCCTGCCCTGTAAATCTATCCTAAAGGAGGGGTTCAGGTGATCCATCCCCTCTGGAAAGCTTTTAGTTGTAACGCAAAGTAAGTAAAATGCAGAGCGTCAGACACCCTTTTTGATTAAACATTGTTTCTCCTAAGTTAATAATTAACTATGACTGGATCTAATAGCTGACCAGTGTTTTGGTTGGGTTTGTTAAGTTAGAGTTTTCCATCCTTTTGAGAAATATTTACTTGAGTAAGGTGGCCTAGAAGAGAAAGGATATCATCTAAAAACTGTTCACTTACGATATTTTTAAAAATTCGTATTATTAGTGAATGTTTTAATTGCTTCTACTTCTATTTGAGATGCAATACAACACCTTTCTATGGGTTGGTAATTGGTGCAGATCTTCGCCTTGCTTCCACGAGTTAGTGTGCCCCTGCTGTTTTATACCGTTTAAGGTTAACAATATGATAGTCGTAAAAAAGTTACAAATAGACCTACTATTGATACGTTTAATAAGGTTGTATTTTAAAAAAAAAAATATTCTTTAAATTTTGAAAGTTTTCTTATGGCATTTCATACTACAAAACGTTTAAAATAATCAGTAATAATAATACGTTGCAAATGTTAATCTATCCTCTAAAAGTCTACCTGAGATTACATTTGCCTTTTCGGTTCTTAATATGGTAGTGTTTCTTCAAATGTTTTGAGACTACTTACGGAGGCGGTAATTGAGAGGGTGTAGAATCCATAGCTCTTGGTTCTCTCAAACAACAATAGACAAGGCAACAAACCTACTAAAAATAATAAAAAAGGTGATTTAGTTAATTTCTTTGACTCAAATTGCTAACATTAAAAGCTCGTAAAATATTCCTACGAAAATCCCATACAAACCAATGTGCAATGTGGAGATTGTTGAACCTGCTATGAAGGTAACTTTGCACTAGAGTGATAGATCGACGCAAAATCGTTCAAACCGCACCATCATTTTGTTTTACGTTCGTGGGAGATATACGTGCGCTTGTATGATAAATACGTATACAACTCATACATGAGACCGGGATACATTTAACTATGTGGCCTACGCACAGCGGAAGCCCCTAAGCTGTGCACTGAACGTACATGGATGATCCTTACACGCACCATTAACTACACTATGCTCGTCGTTTGCATAAAAAATGAAATAATACGTGTTAATTGGAAATACAGCCAAATTAATTACGTAACCTGTTTGCTATTACACACTTCAAACAAATACGTTTGCAGTCAAATACTTGCGTGTTTAGGTCACATTTAAAGGGTAAAAAAATTTGACAATTCGCACTTTGATAACACTTCCATCTTAGTTTTTACTGCCTACGGCAATTAAACACTCTCTTGATGAGAAAGCAGGGAGCTTTCCCGAAGAAGCGCATTATCCATGTTTCTTTCTTTTACTACTCTTGAAGATGTAATTACGCAGGCTACGTTTCAAACAAGAGATCTTCAAATGTAATCCGAATGCCAGCGGTTTCGAGGTCACGGCAATCTGACTAAAGGTCTTATTCACAAATGACCGCAATTAGACAGATAATACAATGTAAGTAAAATAAAGGCCTATTCAAGCACATGAAGACCCTGACTCACGTGATAAGCAGGTATATACTATCCTCGAGGTGACAACATGTCTATTCAGACCTGTGTGCTGTACCATTAAGATGACACCGGTCGCACCCTTTGCGATATGCAAAATTTAAATCTGGTAAGTTTTTCCTTACAACTTAATGCAATGCACTCGTTTGCATGTTGTAAAGAAGTAGCATCTTCATGCAGTGAAGTTGAAGTTATATTGGATATGTACAATCCACTAACGGTCCAGTCGGCAAGTTGTTTGAATGGTCACCCTGAGGACTGCCAACAATTTCAACCATATGTGGGCTAAAACATTTGCCCACAAGAATATAGTCCTGCTGTATTTAGTCACCATCATATGTCTTCTATCCACATTAAATTGTATCCGTATACTTGCTATCATCTACCTGCAAATGTCAATTAGTATTAGAAAATACATGAAAGAACTTTAGACCCAACCAATGCAGCGCAGAAGGAAACTTTTCAAATTCGTAATGTGGTTGTGCAATACTGACATATCTGCTTGTTTTTCCTACTAGTAAGCATGGAATTCAAATGGCACCTCCAAGAAGATGAAAGATGTAAATAATAACTGGCGTGAGGAAATAACCAGAAAGCCCAAAGGCTTAGCGATTCCTTGCCGAAAGGGGATGTTTTGTTCCACTTAGGTTTATCCCTCAAATTTATCTTTCTTAATTACATCATTTTATGTTTTAACAATTTGACCTCTGCTGACCTTACGTGACGTTTGAACCCCACCAAATATAATAAAAAAGACAACGGAAGTGTCTTGAAAGGGGTTCAACTCCAATGGATCTTGGATCTTGAAACTTCTTTGCTTTTTGTCCTTTGATGACCCTGATGATTATCTTGGGAATTCTTGGAAAATTTTGCTTTTTAACCTCTCGTAACCCCAAATGACGAACTTGGGAATTCTTGGGAAATTTTGCTTTTTGACCTCTGGTGACCCATATAACAATCTTGAGGAATTCTTGGGAAATTTTCCTTTTTGACCCTTGGTGACCTCAGGTGAGGAGCTTGGGAATTCTTGGGAAATTTTGCTTTTGACCTCTGGTGACCCCAGATGATGATCTTGGAAATTCTTGGGAAATTTGCCTTTGGAACTCTTGAGACCCCAGATGACAATTATAGAATTCTTGGGGAATTTTGCTGCTTGACCTCTAGTTACCCAGATGACCTTTGACCTCTACCAAAACAATAGCGATCTTTCTCTTAACATTACGAAATCTATCTCAGCCATTCCCATCTTGGCATATCCCAATTTCAAGGTTTTCGGTCTTTGACCTCTGGTGACCTCAAAAGACATTTGACCTCCACCAAAACATAGGGTTCTTTTTCGCAATATGACAAATCTATATACCAAATATGAAGAGTGTCGGTCATTGCTATCTTGAGATATCGTGTTTACAAGCAATTTACGAGGCTTTTGCAGTTTGACCTCGTTGACCTCAGATGACCTTTGACCTATACCAAAAACAATAGGGTTCTTCCGCTTGACATGACAATCTGTATACCAAATATGAAAAGTGTTGTTCAATCTATCTTGAGATAAAGCGATTACGAGCTTTTCGGCCTTTTACATATGGTGACCTCAAATGACCTTTGACCACCACCAAAAACAATATGCTTCTTTCTCTCAACATGACAAATCTATATACCAAATATGAAAAGTGTCGGTCATTGCTAACTTGAGATGTCGTGTTTACAAGCCGTTTATGAGGTTTTCGCAGTTTAACCTCTGGTGACCTCAGATGATCTTTGACCTCTACCAAAAACAATAGGGTTCTTTCGCGTGATAAATCTGTATGCCAAATTTGAAAATTGTCGGTCATTGCTAACTTGAGATATCGTGTTTACAAGCCGTTTACGAGGTTTTCGCAGATTAACCTCCGGTGACCTCAGATGAACTTTGACCTCTACCAAAAACTACAGGTTTCTTTCTCTTGACATGAAAATTCTGTGTACTAAATATGAAACGTGTCGGTCATTGCTAACTTGAGATATCGTGGTTACAAAGTTTTCGGTATTTGACCTCTGGTGACCTCAAATGACCTTTGACCTCTACCAAAAACAATTGGGGTTTTCTTCTCAACATGACAAATCTATATACCAAATATGAAAAGTGTCGGTCATTACTAGCTTGAGATATCGTGTTTACAAGCTCGGCGTCACATACCCACACATATACACACCCACGCATACGCACCCTCGCTGCCTTACTGGTACACGTACACAGGACCCGGTAAGGAATTTACGGGATTTCCCCATGAGCTTGGCTGACCTCCAACTCACCCGGTAGACGTACTTGTCTGGAGGGCGGGCTGCTCGCAAGGCAGGCACGTGCAGCCGCGCGAGACTTCTCATTCCAGTGACGGAATTCTCGGGCAGCTACGCCAGTTTCGAGCCGCGCGTGAGCTAGGAAAGACGTGCGAGAGCTTAGCTCTCGCCGGCTGCCTACGTCCCGCTAAGGAGGTGTCTGTGAGTGCACACACACACACACACACACGACATCACCATCGCATAGATTCCAACGGCAAGGAATCAATAAATAATACAAAGACTGTTTATGACGGCAAGTAATTTTTGAATGCTATATTTTACACATAATCTACCCCTTCCGAGGTGAATTTCGTCTGAATATCAGAATGAATGTACCTAAATGCTCTTATTATAAAACTTGAGAATTGGGCCTAATATTGCCTACACTTGATGTTCAGTGCAGTGTATCGCTTAAAGTGTATGAACTTCGTAGCCCTTAAACTAATTTTGCAAGTTATAACAAGCTTTATCATGAATATATTGTATTCTATTAATAAAACTACTATTGTCACACACGTGTTCTTACCTCCAGTAAAAACAAAAATACATGTAATAGATGACATGCACTTAAAATAACTGGCGTACAATGAAACAGAGATATATAGTGTATGGAGTTACCAACGGTACCAGCGTGTGTTTTCAATTAAACAGTCGTTCAATAATGAACAACTGCGTTGGAGAAACATTTGCACTAATACCACATTGTCAGTAGCTTTACGTTTCATTGAACCGAACTATCACAGATTTCTGAAATCGTTCGAAAGTAACTTGGTGACATAAAAATGCATGTAGTAAAAGGTTGCAAGTCATACTGAACATCAGAGTAGGAGTCTTTAATATTTATCCGTTCCAGAGTTTAAATACGTAAATTCAGAAAGCAATTCCTAAAATATCCTGAAGGTGATCACGATTCACGGTATTTTTGGCATGCATCATCAGTCCCCTTTTATGCCGGAGAAACAATATACTGCCCATATAATAAATAATCGAAGACAAAATCTAAATATTTTAAATTGAATACATCAGTGCTTGATCGGATTCAAACCATGGCCGTGGGAATTGGACACAGCACTTTTTCCTACAAAAAAGCATACACCTTAATTGTAAGCTATTTTGAATTTTAATATGGTAACAGAATTCTTCACACAAGACCATTACTAGGTGAAAAAACACTTAAATGAATAAAACAGAATTATGCTTGTAAAATGATACGTGTTGTTTTAATAATTTTATCCTTGGAAAGGAACACTCATTAAGTCCTCCCTTTTCGATGGCCACAGAACGATATAATTGGTACGGCCCACTGTCTTTTCTTTACGAGCAGTTCATATCTTTTTTCGTAGTCTCTGTGACCTTAGATGGTCCGAAAACTGTACCAGAACCAGAAGGGGATTATTTTCGTAATAGAACAAATCTTTATACCAAAACTGTACATGTTTATTATATGAAAATTTTGTGTTCACAATACTTTTAATTTTTGACCTCTGGTGACCTCAAATGACCTTTAAGCTACATCAAAACAACAGGAACCTTCCTAAAAATATAAAATATTGCATATATTTACACTAAGTAAGAAAAGTCTCTATCATTCCTATCCATACACAACCTGTTTTCAAGCAGTTTCAAGTTTTCGAAGTTAACTTCCAGTGACCGCTCATATCTTTTGATTCCCACCAAACCAGTCTGGTTTTTTCCCGTAATTTAACAAATTTATATACCATGTATGGAGTATTACCATCATTCGTACCTTGAAATATCGTGTTTTACAAGGTTTTCGGTGAAGGACCTCTGGTGACCTCATATGACCTCCTGACCTTGTGTGAGATGTACTCACACAAGGTCAGAATTATTGAGCCTTCTCTTAGCTGTCTCACAAGTAACAGAATCAAGCTTAACCTAAACCTCGCATATGTCATCTGTCTGTATTTTTAGTCTAGGTGATGTAAAATGTTTGTAAATCACATCAAGTATATCAATTCATCTCTCTTACTCTTTCCACAGTAAAATGCATGTATTAGTGTGCTAAACATTCCCTTTAACAGCAGCATGATAGGTATCTTCCATTTACTACTCTAACCCTATCTGCCAGTGGCAAGTCGGGGAAGTAATATTAGACCTAGTTATTGATTTGTTTGCTTTGTTGTTTCCTCCTCACAACTGTTGGGGAGGCTCTCCCATTCAGGCCCAGCACTGCTATTCAGTGTGTCATGTATTCTAATTGGCAGAAGTTTCGATGCTCGTTTTACAGCCATTTTAAATTGTCTCTACTCCACGTGTGGATGTAACAGTACCAGAACTTATGTAATAGCATTAAGTACTTACCTTAACTAATTAAAGCAGTCCCTGATTTAACTAACAGTTCGCAGACGGCTCAGTTGCCCCACATTATCCGCAGTGATTTTAAACACAGCTATCCGAGGATTACATTACAAACAGCCACCAAGGTCTCTATTTAACCATGTTGGTTCAAGGACATATGTGAGAGACTGGTTGATGTTACCTTTCTTCTTCTATATTAGGCTGTATACGACGGGTAGGATTAAATACGTCTCCCAATACTCAAAAGTTCCATTGAAACTGTATTGTACACAGTAACACTGCAAGATGTCAAAGGAAAGGTTTTATATCTTCCATGAGTCACATGATACCCTGGTATATTACAGAACTTAGACACAGGGTTTAAGAGTTAATGTAAATGTTTTTGAGGAAATGGAGTGGAAACTGTAGGGACGTAAAGACGTATTGTTAATGTAGAGACTATTTCTTTCTTTAACTGTTACTTCCTGTGAAACAGCTCAATTGACAAATAAATTGAATACAGGGTGTCTTGTTTTGATGTCACAAGCAAGTCGGGCTAATTATAAAGAGCTTCTAATCATGTTTTATTTTCTTTACTTGTTTTTTTAAGTAATGAATGTCAAGTGGTGAGTAGTAAGCATTCATGGGCGGCTCTAAGAAATTTTGTTTGGGGGGGGGGGGCAAACTCAAGTCCGTATTCAGGGAGTTTCGGAAGACCCTCCCAGCAATATTAATGGTCAGCTCCGGATAGTACAATAGCCTCAATGGGAGTATGCATAGGCGTAGGGGCCCAAGTTAATGTGGGGGGGGGGGGGGCTGTAACGATCTGCCAGAAAAATAGAAACAAAAATTACCGCGCGCTCCGCGCGCGTTCAAAATGTTAATGTACATATCATATAGGCATGCATCCGTTATCACACCGCATGCCAATTGCATACAATAATTTACCACGTTACTACCTATTCCATATTGGTTATAAGTCTGGGGAAGTCGTTACAATAATGATGATAATAATCAGTGGTGTAGCCAAGATTTCTCTCATGGGGGTGGGGCAGGCACTATGCTGTGTGATCGCCGGCCTGGGGGAGGGGTCTAAGGGGAGGGGGTGTCCCCCTCCCCTTTTAAAATTTTTTGAAAAATTAGGTGTCCATACATGCAATCTGGTGCCACATATGCTACCTTTGAAGTAAAATTTGTGTGAAAAAATTTACCGTACTTATTTTAGTACTAAAAGAAAAAATAGGCATCACCCCCTACCCTTTGAAATTTTTTGAAAAGTTAGGTGTCCTTACATGCAATCTGGTGCCACATATGCTACCTTTGAAGTAAAATTTTGTTTTATTTTAGGTACTAAAAAATTCGGCGTCAGTGACGGGGGCATGCCCTAATGGCTCCTCAAATACACCACTGATAATCATAATATATGAGTTTAACCATTAAAAACACACTGGTGAATAAATACCGAATATATAGGCCTAGATGATGGTGCAATCCAAATCAGACCTATATTTTAATTACCAAGGAAGTTTTTTAAAGTATCGATTTCCGTTAAGCTACATTATTGCATTATTTTTTTCAGTGGGTTCCCGAAAAATTCTCAGAATATTGCCCGAATTTTCACAAAAATATTTTGTTGGGGGAGCTGCAGCTCCCCGCCCCCGCCTCCTACGCCTATGGGAGTAGGCCTATGGTTATTATTATGTATTACAGCGATGCCCCATGTAGTTTTCAAAAGCTCTTCAAAAACCATTTCAGCCAGTAAGTCATGAGCTGACTACTTTAAAAATAAATACAACCATATCAACTGATCGCTACCGTACTACCATAGGGGTGGAGTAAGAGCCTGGTGAAATGGACAAGGCGGCTTGATCCATTTGTATAAAATGAGCCCTACCTTTAAATATTTTACTGTTTCATTTTATTGTGTCACAATACGTTTCAGCTTTGCCAAGAAGCCATAAAATGCTGGTTTTCTGGATTGTTCTCTTAAACTAACGAAAATTTCGAGCATGAAGAAACTTGAAAACGATGAAGTGATAGCACTAGTATTTTGGATCTCAGTACCGTTCCGAAACAATTTTTTTAAGGGGGGGGGGCGAATTCCCCTAACTCAGAACGACGTCTCATCCTATATACAAATAGCTAGACCACTAGTCAAAAGTCTCATCACACTGAGCTTAGATTGACTTTTTGGTGTGTTTATTTTAAATCAATTGAAACGACGGTATACTTTAGCACAGAGGTGGAGAACCTTTTGCTTATAACAGGCCATTTGACAGTCATAAGACCGCTCGTGGGCCAACGGCGCTGTCAGTTTTGGACAAAGGAAGGGAAACCTCTCTTTCTATGGGAAACACAATACTTTTAGACAACATGCCCGTTACAACTTTTTGTAGACAAATACCTATGCTAATCTGGCCAGGTGACACCCGGGCAAAACTGCTTTTAGTCGTGGATGATAATTAACACGACTAATGGGTTGTGTATCTAATAACCCCGAAAGCTCTGAAGTGTCTGCAGAACTATGGGCATTTCACTCCAGCATTACCGTTACACTCTGTAAATGACATTATGATGCCTAAGCTAATCAGATTACAAATATCACAGCGCGATCATTTGTTTTGATTAATTACCTTAGCTCGCACTAACGGCAGGTCCATTTGTGATGTCTGAAGTATATTTAGTTGCAAACAGGCAACTGAGAAAACGCGCGCGAAGCGCGCCGAAAAAATGTCGTTTTGAAAGCAGTTTGTTAATGTTTAACCTTCGCATTGCATTGGAAAGTTATTCACTTCTTCAATTTTAAGCCCACTCAAGGAAAAGGGAGGGCCTAACCCATCTCGAATTACATGTTTTTGTATTTATCATTTTTATTTTTGAAAATTGAAGACCATGCTTTGCAAACTTTTGGGGGGGGGGCAAATGCCCCCCGTGCCCCTATGGCGAGCCGCTAATGGTAGTAAGTCGTTTCCTTTTTCATTTCTATTTGCGGAGACCATTTGAAGTATGTTGGTAAGGGAAATGTGAGCTGAGGAAATGCTTTGCCTTAAAGAGGAGAGGTCAACCATGCATGTAAGTTGCAAAGAGTAGGACATTCATGGGAGGACCTGGGAAAGTCGTTTTAATTCATAGAAATAGGAGATGTAAAAGAGAAATGTTTCCTCTGTTGCATACTTGCATTGCGGTTGATCCCTTTATTTTCTTCCCTATGTTGACTCGTTGAAGCTACGTGCAAGAATTTTGGTAGAAAGGACACTTAACTTTTAAGGGTGGTTTTGGAGGCCCCTTTACAGGTTGATGCTTTCAGAAAAGGATTTATTAAGGATTTAACCAGAACATATTTAGTGGCGGGCGACAGTTGGATTACGAAACGACTTCCTGGGGGAGGGATGTAAGGGGAGAGAGACAGAAAATTTTGCATCTTTAAGGGAGCCTAGATTCAACATACCGCTACCTTTGGCAATTTTTTGACCCAGTTATATGTGTAGTTTCATTCAGTTTTTCAGATGATGTTTATTTCTTCTTATGTTTTTGAATTTTTTCATGTTTTAATTTTTGTTTTTGAATGTAATGACCATCTAAGGGTGCAGTATAGAAATGGCCAGAAACTCTTTTTTTTAACTCTTCATTAATTAAGTTTGTTTCCTTTATTCAGTGTTTCCATTTTCCATCTTACAAACGCATAACACATGTGCTTGGAATACGATCAAGGTCATAGGTCAAAATGTGCGAAAACGCACTGTGTCACAAGCTCCTACTGCACCGTAACTCCCATCAAGCGCAAATTGCTGGGTAGGCATCAGCCTATCAAAACTTTTGCAGACGTTTTGATGGAGTCATGGGTCAAGGGTAAGACGTCTGTGGTCAATGTTTAGACTTAAGTTCCTTTTCAGTATTTCGGAACAAATCATTAGACGTAATGTGAAGAGCATAATGAGATAAGTTCTAAAGTATTGCAAATTCACCTTTTCGCAGGTCTACCTATAGCTACCTGCGACCATATTTAAAAGTACACAATATCGTGCTAACTGCACGGGCTACACAACAGTTGACTAAAAATTCATTCCTGCCTAACCTTAAAAGGACATTTTTCGGTTATTTTCTTTTTCTTTTTTGAATATTTATCATCGTCTTTTGCCCAATTTGAATGAGAACTAACTTAGTGGAAAGTACTTTGATATGTTAGTGTTACCTTTATAGTATCAAGCCAGGTCATCAGTTTCACAATTACTAAATACTGATACGGTAGTAAACACGTACCAATCGGTAAATTTGGACGGTAGGTAATCTGTTCACGTATGTTCAAGGAGCATCATAATCAAACAAGTTTAAATGCGGCGATTTGCAAGTAGGTCATGTACCTAGCATTTCCCTCGTTCTTCGCACGTACTTGTCACGTTGACATCAGCACAGAAACATTCTGAAGAAACAAGGCAAGGTGTAAAACTTCACTTCAGTTAACACTTTCAGACTTTGTTCAAAGTTTATGGCAGATGATTTCTTTTGGTGAAGTGTTTCTTTACATTTATTGACATCTTTTATGATTGATCAGTGACACAACAAATATTTGCAAACAAGAACAACCAGTGACCTATTCGACTATTGCCATCACCGTCACGTTTCTACACCTATGTTCAACGCACTGCTGCAAGTTCCCCTTGTTCAAACTTTATGACTGATCAGTTCCTTTGGTGTAGTGTGTCTTAACAGTTGACAGTTGTATGATTAATCAGTGACACAACAAATAAATGCAAAAGGAAAAATAAAACTGGAGACCTTTTCAACTATTGCCATCACCATGACGTTTCTACAGCTATATTCAACACACTGCTGAGTACTGCGCCAAGTAGCTCATATTAGCTGTAATGCATTGCACTCACGGACTTCTTATGTATATGGACAGAGCATACTGCACTAACATCTTATGGGTAAATTGCCACCACCGTACGTACAGGGGTAGGCTTACCAATATGGCTGCCTGCTATAGCCTTGTGTGTAAAAGTTTGGACTTGCTCAAGTGGCTCCGTATTGACAGATTGTGAGAGAAACTTGTAATATTTTCGAATGCAAGCTCAGGTCAAACTCAACAAATAGAATGAAGAACTGTGATATTGTTCTTCCATTCATGTTTATATTTTGTCGGTAAAATGTTTCAGATTCATCGTCAAACTGGGCAAATGGTGGCAACCCGGAGGCCATTTTGGTAAGCCTAAGTTTGTTCGAACTGTGGCGACCATATTGGGCACGTTATCCTCTGTCCATGTATATGAGAAGTCCGTGATTGCACTACACTTTTTGCCCTGCGTGATTAGAATTATGTCCTTGAAGTACAAAAACGAAATCGACACCTATACGGACACAAAATGTTCACCGCAAATATTTTAGAGTAAACTTAAGTATTGGTGAAACTTAAGAATTATCTTATGTTTCAAGATATTGCCCTTTAACCTTCTCAAAAACTATAACCACCAAGAATTGCAAGTGTTTTTTTGGATCCTAACTTGTACTTAGTGAAGTTAGCAATAATTACAGATTTTCTTGTAGTTGGGTACTTAGATTATGTACTTTGGAGCTACAACACATCGCCAAGCAACCAACAGCAGTATACATTTCGGTGTTGCAAAGAAGGGACAGTAAATGCCTTGATGCAGTCTTCAAATCGGCACCTTTTCATGTTTCCACCGATATGAATGACGTATAAAGTGTTGTGTCGGGACGCCCTCATATTTGTTTTCTGTCCTTTTTTCTTTTTTAGAACCGGGCTAGGCCAGAACCTTGTAGTATTGTGCTTAAGAATCGCTTTTTATTTTTTATTTAAGTATCAACACCAAGCCTTCATACGCATGGAAGTAGGGATCTTATCTACCTTCAACCTAATTCGATGCTACTTGCGAAAATTTAAATTAAGAACACGGTGTTCAGAGAACTCAATATAGTAGGCTCAATTCATATTAAAGCCATTTAATTCTAATGCTCTTTCTCAAAAAGAGATTCAAAAACAAGTAGGTTAAGCCATTTATATTTACACATGGCATTGCTGCTTGTGTTTTATGCTAAACTCTCAGTTAACAGGATATCTGTAGAGCTGTACGTGTTTTGATTATACTTAAAAATGTGGATACCTCTGTGTATTGAAAGACAACATTTAAAAACAGATGCTTAAGTGTTACAGGTATTACTCTACAACATGTTAGATTTGTTTGATGACACCTTACAAGATCCATATACAAGATCCATTAAACTGGTCACATGTGTGCACGTACCACAACATACTATATACATATTACAATTACAAAAGAACACTTTACGGTCACTACCACTATATTCAGATAGAATTTCCAACAATAAACATGATATCAAGGACTAGAACTATTTTACGCCTTCGTTGTCATGAATTTCGAGCATATGACGTACTAAATTGTAAAACTTCGACCCAAGCTGATTGGTTGTTTGAAGCATCAAATTTCAATAGAAGTAATAAACATTTTGTTATCCATTTCAATTACAAAAAGAAATAAAAATCGGCTAACCTAAGGGACTTTAAAAGTACATTCACCTTTCGTGAATCCATAATTGATAATCAGGGAAAGATGAAAAATAAGACTCCATTGTCTTTGATTTTATGAAATGTTTTCAAAGATACCACTTCTTTTCTTTCAATGCATCAGTAAAGACGCAATTATGATAAATACATTCATCTCGAATCATGTTTGCAATGTTTGCAACTTAAACAGCATATATATATATATATATATATATATATATATATATATATATATATATATATATATATATATATATATATATATAGGCTAACAGAATATAATGTACAAAATATCCCTAAGTAGGTCAAGTAGATCTTTTAAATTTGGAAATGCAAGCATTATTCCAACAGGAAAGGGAAAGAGCAAACAAAACTACTAATAGACTTGTTCGTGAGAAGAACGTCTCCAAATCAATGCATGTTATTCTGTTCAATACTTTAATGTGTGCTTAAATATTCTGATAATCTGGTCTATTTGACTATAACAGTTTACAGTTTTATGGCAACTGTTCCTATGTGCGTTCAAAACAGTCGTTTTGATTCATGTTTTTTACACTCTAAAAACTGTTGGGTATGTATGCATGCCTCCTGCTAAACTGTTGCGTAAGAATACCCTTGTTGGTTACAAAATATCCATTGCTGAGTGAAGTTTTACCCAACGAGGGTAAATTTCTCACCCAACAATTGAGCAGGCGGCATACGTAACCAACCTGTGTAAAAGTTTGCCCAACTATTTTTAGAGTGTAGTCAAGGCTTGAAACACCTTCCTGTGTCTGCTTTGATATCACAAACTTCTCCCGATGTGTGGAATACTGGGTCTACATGACCTTACTTGCCCTATTTGTTAATTCTTACTCTATACTTGGTTCATGGCGATCCGTTATGGTTATGTGTCCCATATCTATCTGATGTGTATATTAAGTGAAAGTGTGCCAGTGCTTTTAAAATTCACAAAACATAACCAAAACTATTAAACGTATGAAATTTAGTACTCACGCAGTTCAGTCGTTTGACCCGTATACCTGTATTTCCCTTTGTTGCAATATTCCAACGTTTGCTGGCCGTTGATTGATGAAGGCTGTTAGTATACTCAGCCAAAAACTTTTAAAATAAAAATCCAGGCAACTGTTCAAAAGAAATGCTAAGCTTGCGTACAATATTTATGAAGAATATGAAATGAGCTGACGGATCTCAGAACGTTGGATGCCCGACAGTGTAAGGCCTATTTGCACCCTGCATGTCGGACAAAACTAATGCCAGGAGGCCTACCTTAAGTGTGTAGTGAGCATGTGTTTGAAGTGAGTGAACAAACATGCGTGTTTACATTGTAATACATGCATTGAAAACGACCAACATCAACATACAATTCACGAAGCAAAGGACAAAACGATATAAACCACGGCCTCTTAGTACAGTTTAGAATATTTTGATGAGAATCTACTGTATAGTGTGTTGACCGTCGAATGCGCACTTAAGAACCCTACCCATTGCAAGCTTTTTGTATGATATGTTATGCTAGATGCGCACTCGACGGGCCCGCGCAGTCGATGGTCACCCCATCATATAAACAGTACTAGTTCCTCTTTCACACGGCGGTTTTACTACCTGTTTAAAGGGGAACTATACTTATGTCGGCTGCTTTTAACACGGCACCTACAGCGCCTAGTGCAAGATGACTGTCATTCCTGGCTTTTTCTCTTTATAACTTGATTACAGTGTATGTAAACACTTGTTTAAAGACGGCAGGAAAGAGTAGGACTTGTTATGGATTCGAATACTCTAAGCGTAACTATAGTAACATTACGTTACTGTTACGTAAATATTGTCTTTCTGGATACGCGTGATTATAGTTATGATTCAGAAGTATTCAGGGTAGGTCATTCGCTATATTAGTAGGCCATGCTGCTGGATAGTCAACTTGGCATCTATTGCTATCACTTTATTCTGCAGAAAAACGAATACTCACCTTAGATGACACCAGTCTGGTTGATGGTATGAGACGCACCCACCTCTGCCACCAAAATGTAGAGCAGGGCATGGTTATATACAAAGTGAAAAGGCAAGATGCGACGATGATGCAGGACAGGAAGGTTCCACATAATTTCAACTTGATTCTCCCCGCGTAATTCGGTGTCTGTTTCAGCAATACTTTTATGTTCATTGGTTATTAATGACTTGCCGCTAAAACCTTTCTCTAATTTGTGTTGTCCTAGAAATTTTCACATTTCGTATACTTGAGTAACTCTTTTATCCACTCATACAGAAGTCTTATGGGCTTAGTTATAAAATGCCAATAACACTCTTATTCCCATTTTCTGAGTTCCTCTTAATATGTCGTCTCAGGTAATTAGACTAACGTTCAACTAGTACTCAATAAAATAGCCCAACTTGGCTTTCGACTTGTGGAGATTCTATGCAAATGTATTGTGAGACTAAACTTGGATATGAAACTTCTTTGGGTATAAATTTAGTACAAATGCTGGGAGATTTACACAGGTAGGTACTCTGTATTTGCCTAAAATTTCTCACACAAGGTGGAACATCTCACCAATACACTCTTTCATGTTGGTCTAGCTACAAACCGTTACATTCAGCCAACCCCCTCCTGGATCCTTTATCAAATTTAAAACTCTTGCTCAGTAAAAATAGGACGATTTTGGACTATTTGGACGATTTTGGACTATTTGGACGATTTTGGATGACTTGTTTTTATCTTCCATTTTCGTCCTTTGTCTTTTGGACGATTTTGGTGGGAAAAATCACTGCTTTTGGACAATTTTTTAAGGTTTCTAATAAAGGAATGTTTTATTGCGTAATAGGACGACTGCTTTACTTTAAAATGGGACTTTTCTAGCTCAATTATTGACGCTTAAGGCTGAAGGACAACTTAATTGTATCTTCCATAAGACAAAGAAACCTTTAAGATTTACGACCCTGCTCGTTAATTCGATCCTGTTTACAATGGAATAGTCCAGGCAGCAATACTGGAATGTATAATTGTCCTTGACGATTTTAATGGCAGGACGATTTTGAAAGATTCTGGACGAAATCCTCCGAAAGCAGTTATTTTTCGTTTCATTTTTCACTGGGTGCACAAGTGTGCCCAATTGATGTCAGTCACCGACATTCAAACAATGTTAAAACTTTGTTCAAAGGCAAAATGTCATACAGTACAGTAATTCAGCACAATACATTTGTGTCGTTTACGAGATGAATATTGCTCACAGTCTCTATCATTCTACGTCGTCTTGAAGTGATCGGTCCTTTTTTAACCAAGTCATGCCAAGATTTACTATTTTAATTTTTTTTCTTTTTGCTTGTACTGGTCATCTTTTTCTGTCAGTGCATGCACAAGATTACCTCCACTCATTGGCATAAAATGCTATGCTTGGTCTAACATCCCACATCACTCCAGGTGGGAGACCTGGTCAAAGCCATTACGCATGTATAAGGAAAAACTCAACTACGACAAATACCTGCCTCGAACAATGAGCAACTTTTTAAAAAAGATCACTTTTGAAGCAGTTTTTCAGACCTGATGCTGGAACATGTTCTTGTTATAAACTCTGCCTTATCGTGTGTGGATTTTGTGTTAGTTTGTTATACTTCACATTTTGTAGATGTAGAGCAATCTTACAGATGTTATATTTTTAACGATGAGAACTCTGATGAAATTTTAAAACCAGTAGGAGTTTTTACCTTTCATTTTGGAGAAATTACTGGTTACTTACCTTGACATTAACAGGAGGGGCACGAGGGACACGCCACTATTGAAAGTGTAGAAAGCTGTCCTTTTTACTTTTCCAAGACCTCTAGAGAACGTACTAGGCGTATGTTTGATTCCATGATTGGCAATGTAATGACTCAATGGAATCAAAATCGAAAACATGTGTCCTGCATCCATTAGAATCTTCCCCGCCTAGAAATCAGAACTGTCTGACTAGACCTCACAAAGAGGAGGTCAAATGTAATAAAATCTTCCTGATCTGTTCATTTCTTTGTCGTAAGAATCAACTATCACTTACAGAAAAACACTTAATCACTGACCAGTGAGGAAATTTGTCCAGTTGATAAATGACAGATGAGCTACTGACATGGTCTCCCATTGCTCAGTTAAATCTTTTATATAGGGTATGTACAGGAACTTGCAGTCTTTTATTTCCCTAAAGAAGGGTTAAGATGTCAACAGGAAACAATGAAACAGAGACAGTTTTAACTGGATAAGGATAAGTTAACAAATAAACACTTTGTGGTTCCAAAATAGGGTATAGATCTCTAAACAGATAAGTGCCTAATGAACTCATATCAAAGGTTTCGCTAATCACGCACGTACGTAGGGAAATCACTGTGCCAAGATACACTTAATAAAAAATACTAGTAACCCATGTCTCATTTTTAGGATACTTTATATTTTCCCTTCAACGTTCGTCTGTGTTATTGAAAAACGCCTAAAATAATAACATAAAGTTCATCAATGCCTTTGCATGTAATAATAAAAGCTCACAGAAAGCCTCCGAAAGCCTGATGGAGATCAAGCGGAACAACTTTTCGAATATATTACCTCTGAGATAAAAGCAAACCATATTTGATAACCGAATAAACAGTCCTGGAGATTCTCCCTTTTGGCAAAAAATCAAAATTCTATCGAATGGGGAAAAATATATGTAACACAGCACATACGTAGCAATAATATACCTTTGATTTTTCAATATGTAGGCTAATATAGCTGAATGGTTGGTTAGGGCATTAGCCTAGGAACATTGGGGGCAAAAATGTGCACTCGTATCGTGCACGACAAGCACGGAGCACGAAGAACATAACCCATGACGGATGGGCTCCAGGTTTCAATCATGTGAACCCTGGTGAGGTCCAGTGAGCAGAGGTCAGGAAGAGGTCCAGGGCGAAGTCCCATAAAACAAAAGGGATTTTAGTGTGTCAAATGCTGCAGGAAGATTGATTCAAGAAACATATTTAATTCTCTTCATGTTTTGGAATATTTGATATTTTGTACTGAGAAAACGACGACAGTAGGGAAAATCCGTGGAATTTGGACCACTGAAGAAAAGATTTAGAAAAAGAAAAAGAGATCAAGAGGAATATTTCAAAACAGCAGTAAATTACTTTTCATGAGCAAATACTGCTCGTAGAATGAATTGAATGGGATATGCATACACTTGATAAAACTTGGATTTTAAAAACGTAATCACATGATCAAAATTGCACACACTGTACAAAATTCAAACTGAAGCTGAGTGGTCCAAATTACACATGAGTTAGTGACGTTACATTTTTATACATCATGAGGCTACTAAAAATCAGTTCTTGAACACACTTTAATATTACAATTAGATTGAACAACTTTCTTATTCAATCTAATTATTTGACTAATTGTGCAAACAGCATCCTCTCGAGAAAGTCGTCAAAAATGAAATTTAACATATCCGAATATAAGATCAAAATGCATTATTTGAGAAAATTTGAAAAATGAGGGTATATTTCATATATATATATATATATATATATATATATAGGTCGAAAATAGTAGGTCGAAATATGGTAGATCGAGCTATGAATAAATAGGTGGAAAGTTGTGTGAACTGCTTCGATATATATATATATATATATATATATATATATATATATATATATATATATATATATATATATATATATATATAGATATATCAACACAAAATATATCACAACATTCAACCACCAAAAACATGCAAAGGACACGGAACTATCAAAGTATATCTGGGCCCTTAAGGAAGAAGAAAAAAGCTTTGAAATCAAATGGGAAATTTTAAAAACATCTAACACCAAACAAAGAGCATCAAGCCAATGTAACCTCTGCGTAGAGGAAAAGGTCGAGATAACCCTAGCAAACAATATGAACTTACTCAACCGAAGAACGGAGCTATTGTCAAAGTGCAGGCACTCAAGCAAACCTAAGAGGTGAACTTGAATGCACTGACCAGCGAAGCGAATCACTTGCTGCCTGACGATTGCGAGGATCGCATGAAACTCGGAGTTGCAGCTATAAGTCCATAGATTGGGTGTATATTGTATTTATATATATATATATATATATATATATATATATATATATATATATATATATATATATATATATATTTGAACAACGCCAGTATCCACAAAGAGTGCTCTCTAATGCCCTGAACCGCATACAAGGAATTGATAGAGACTCTGCCCTTGCCCCCAAAACTGACCATTCACCCACCAGACGTATCCCGTTGGTCCTATCCTTTCACCCATCTGTAACTCCCATTGTACGTGCCATTTACAGGAATGTAGAGACCCTCCGTCATGACCCATCCACCCGTGACCATTTCCCTGAACCCCCCATCACAGCATTCAGAATTGAAAAGAACCTATCTAAGCACTTGGTCCGTGCCTCTCAACCTCAAGCAGTAGTGTCTAACACCCCAGGAACTTTTCCTTGCAACCGTGGGAGATGCAATACTTGCCCGGTGGTCAGTTATGACAAAAACCTTTCCATTGTAGGTCCCAACAACAACCGGTTAACGTTCATCAGCATTTTACCTGTACTTCAGCCAATGTTGTTTACGTTCTCGTATGTAAACGCTGTAATATACTGTACGTGGGAGAAACAAAACGTCGTCTTGCTGACCGAGTCACGGAGCACCTGAGGTCAATCAAACAGAACCTCCCCTGCAGGGTTCCCGGTAGCCACACACTTCAATCCCCCGTCAACATGCTTGATCCGTGACTTGATGGTTTCGGCGGCCATCTCGTGTCGAGGTTCCGATCATGACCGCCTAGCTGCCGAAAACCGCCTAATCATGAAACTTGGAACCCTGTCCCCACATGGTCTGTACGTTAGACTTGAACTGTTATAACGCAGCAATTCCTGCATTGTTTTGACTTGTGGTAACCACTTAACACTGTCTGTTTTCCTAGCCGAGTTTTACCGTGCCCAATTTTATTGTGTATTTTTTAAATTGTACGTTTGGCCGTGTCAACGATCAGTTGCATTTTTGCTACCTGATGAAGGGTTTAAACCCGAAACGTCGTGGAATTTTTCACAAACTTTTAGCACTATTTACTACTTCATTTTTACCTATATATATATATATATATATATATATATATATATATATATATATATATATATATATATATATATATATATATATACATCTATATAAGACCATAGGGAAACAATTTTCTTTTGGAGTGAATGCTATTAGGTAGACATCCGATGTCTCTTCAATGTTTCAGGTACTATTTCTAGACATTTTCTACTGTCGGAAATAGTCTTAAAATATTCTTTAGACTCTAAATATCATATTTTGATAGTTTCAGGGTTAGGATTAGGGGTTAAAAAAGTAAGGTTGGAAAGTAGTGTATAAGTCAATGAAAATGTCTCCCTAATAAACAATTTAGGGTTATATATATATATATATATATATATATATATATATATATATATATATATATAACCATAGCCAATAGCCTCAGGAGTGAGTTTTGTATCCACATTTACTCCGAGCGTGCCATAATTCCTCTGCCTTACGGTCCTTTTCACTTTCCCTTGCCAAACAGAGGGGTAAAACGTCTTTCACACTAGGAGAAAGAGCTGGATATAACAGGGGTGAAAAATCTCCAGTTTGCGGGCCGTACGCGGCAGTTTGAAACTATTTGTTCCGGCCCTCGACGCAATTCATAAAAATAAATTCAGATTCACTGAAAAGTAATTAAACTTATCTTTATAACTCACAGTGCTTACCCTTTATCCTGTTTATACCATTTTCTGGACATTTCACGTAAATATGCTGCAAAGTACACCTTGTACTACTGGTGGTAACGTAAGCTTGGTGTGGGAGGCTACATAACATTGAACAGAAATGCACTTTCACATGTATAATCCTATCTTTAAATTACAGTACGAAACTCATTGGGCACGTTAATTGTTCCGCTAGATTCCGTCGTCAGAACTCCTGTCGCTCCGGACATGGAGCTGGAAGACATCAAGCTCCCTGCTCCAAAGATTTACTCTAAAGATAAAAAAGAACGGCGTCTCGGGTCGATTGACTGTCCACCTGGGTCCACATCTGAATCGTTACGCATCGTTATGTGGTGATTTTTACTTGTTATAGAGATGTTAAACTATCGGGGTTGCCCAAGGTTTGACACGTATAGGTGTATGTTGGCTAGATAAACAGATTTACAATTAAAACGCCGCCATTTTTGTGAAGGACCCTTAACTATGTTACGTACGGATTATCGGATTGTACATGCTTTGGGCAATCTATATAAGCCAATTTGCGACCAAATATCATACTAGTGACAATACTGGCATTAATTTGCTGGCTGCAAAGCTATAGAGAGGCCACAGGCGGCAGGTTGCACACCGCTGAGATATTCAAAAACGTCACCACAAGTTAAAGGGTAGGGTATTAAAATCTTTTCCCTAGTGCCTTGTAAATCGCTTGGAACGTCAGACCCTTTTAGCACAAAGTGTAGAAAAACAATCGCCTTATGGACATTTTATCTAACTAGGTCACCAAAAAAGACACTGAATCATATTGTGTTTAAAAACACTACAAATCAATGAAAGGGAAAGGCGCACCATAAGCCTAGAGAAGAGTCCTTTTTACGAGGGGCAACTGCCTTGCCCTGTTATATGGAAAAGTCCATAATGCATACGAGTATTTTTCGCAAGTAGTCACATTAAGAGACATGGATTACTTTTAATGTTCTTTGTGTATGTAGATATCGTGTACCTCTTTAAAACACTTGACAACAAAACAGCGTAAGTACCATCAACGTCCATCTAAAAAGTAACCATGATTGTTTAAAGTAACCATCGCTTTTCGCACCTTCATCATGCTATCCTTTGTTTGCTTAGTTTTCCTTTTAAGGCAAGTTGTAATTTTGATGTGTCATCCTTCTTTTACAGAATTTTTTGAGAATAATGAGTGAGTGCCCACGTTACACGTTAAGCTAGAAATACTTGGTATGTAATGAACAAGAGATTTCCATAGTAACAAATATAGTTCAGTTTTCGTTTAGCTATTTAAAATGTTTAAAAATCTTAGAAATTAATTCTGATGATAATATTGTAGACCCTCTTTACAGTTGAACTTAAGGAACCTAAAAACCGAGTGACGAAATCACCGTACAAATTTAACCAAAACACTTAGCACAAATTGAGCAGGTCTAGCTGCCACTCTGTTAAAGTTTGGATCCGAACATCCCTGCATCAGAGAGAAAAGGCATAGGCAGAGGGAAACAGTAAGTTAAACTGCAGTCCCATGTATTATCAACTGTTTTCTCTTCCGTCTGTTCTACTTTTGTAATGTTCATAACGCATACGTGTGCCCAGAACTGGCTTACGCGGTTACGTTAAAATTTAAGACAATGGTAGAAACATTTAGCCTTGACATATTTCCAAAAGTGCGACAGGTGATAGGATTTAATATTTTCACGGTGTACTGTTTTTACGGTATAGCCTAAGAGCAAGATCTTAACGAATACGAAAAACTTTAACCGTGTTCTTCATCCGAAATAAGTGCAGCAGCATCAAAACGTTGAATCTTTTCTAGTATCATTTTGAGATGGTTTGGGGATGTTAATGTTCCTTTCTTCACAGCAGACTGTATGACGGTAAACGTGGGCTTGCCTCTTCTCTCAATTGCTGATATTTCTTCCATAGAAAAACCTAGTTCATCGGCCAGCTGCTTCCAGTCATGGCCAAGAGGATCTTCCTCGTCAGGTTGATCTGCATTATCATACTCAAGCTGTAAGCAAGAATTTTCAATTTCTCTATTGAAATATACATGCTGTGTGTGTTCATAGTGTTGTACTACGGGAAAGTGCATTGGCGATGTATATACTTCTCTAAATGGTAGGAGTCCGTACTGAGGTGAGTTAACTGTCGGTGCACGTTCTTGATTACTATCGTCAAAAGAGCAACGCTCCATTGATTTGTAAATATCCACAGTACCAGGTTGGACAGACGTTAGTCTTTCATCGTGTTTTCCTTTTTCCTTCACCGCACCACCTATTGCTCCCCTTTATTCTGAAGAATTACTATATGAATTCTGGGGACACGATGGTTGGCGTTGTGAATCCTCGAACACACTGTCTTCCAAGTGATTTTCGTCAACCTTCGAAAAACAATAAAAAAGTACATTGTTCCAACACTCTTTTCAGTATCATCACTCCCACTATAGACTATAACATGCTACCGCTAACAATTTAAATCGGACAATGCAGGATTAGGACACCTCCTCTAGAAAAGGCTATACGCGTATGCGTTTTCTTACATGGAACGAACTCACATTTTTGCTATATCATGTACAGAATGGTTCATGCAGACAAAGAACACTTGTTTTTTTTTAGGTGTGGGATATATTCAGGTTTCTCCCTAAGTATCGAAGTAGCGTGATATATATATATATATATATATATATATATATATATATATATATATATATATATATATATATATATATATATATATATATATTCTTACAAGACGACTCATCAGGAACACCAGATTGAATCCATCGAAGAGCGAATGGAAAGTTCCAGAGAATTCAACTTCAACGCAGCCTTTCTAGAATTATCTAGAGGTGAGAACTGTTTACGTAATGTGCCAATTATAGCAGCGGCCTGGCGACACTTCTAAGAAATAGTGTTTACTACTGTGCATACAAGGAACGTTCTCGTAATTGCTCGACTGTGTGCACTGGAAGTTTCTGTTAAATTCTGGAGAGTTCTCGATTGAAAGCCTGGCGTATAAAAGGCAGTTCAACAACTGTTATAGGAGAGAGATATCATAATACTTCATCGAGACCAGACGCTGTTGAGAAGTTATTCTCTGACAGAATCACCTGAAGCCAGCCACTGACACTGCACACTTGTGATAAATTGCCTTACACCGTTTCTACACTGTGTATTGAGATAGTTATCATCCATCATCGCCTAGCCTTGTCATTAGTCGCTCGTGGAACCAGTTCCTACGCTACAGCACGCTGCATGTCATACATGCATACATGCATGCATACATGTATGCATACATACATACATGCATGCATACATACATACATATAACATACATACATACATATATGCATGCATGCATGCATGCATACATACATACATACATACATACATACATACATACATACATACATACATACATACATACATACATACATACATACATACATACATACATACATACATACATATTTGAACCATTTATTGCATTTGTATCCACAGTAATATAACAATGACATCATAGTACAAGCGGTAATTCTTAGAATGCAATAAGCATGCCTACGTGGAAAAGGAAAAAGGGTAAGCTGAACCTATACAACAAGTAATCACCAGGGAGGGGGGGGGGGCACAATCCTAGCACATATGACTTAAGTGCATTCAACGTGGCCATATTTATGGGCACGTTTTTTCCATATATTATTGGACCCAATGGAGGCACTAATGCTGAGGTATTTGGCAATAGCTTTGCTCCTGCTACTTGGGAAGCCCAGCATCTTTAGACCGGAAGTAACTCGTTTGTCATACATACATACATACATACATACATACATACATACATACATACATACATACATACATACATACATACATACATACATACATACATATACATACATACATACACCAACGTAGGTGAGTGCCCATCGGTTTATTGAGATTATCCTGTTCACGAGGTGATAGTCACACATGTACGAACACATGTACAATAAGTGAAATAAAAAAAGTGTGATCTTTATTCTTGGAATTGTACTCCCAGAAGTTTCGTGATGGAATTAAAGCGAATATTTCAAACACATTTAGTGCGTTCCAAAGGGATACTCATTATTACTACTCCATCTTTAATATAGTGCCCATAGTCCAAATTTCTGTATACTTTTAATATTATAGAATATTGTAAGGGACCTGATAGTCATCTTTGCGTCTTCGCGACGGAAGAACAGGTGTAAAGTTGTCGAACAACTTCCTTTCCACTAACGCTTGTGTTCCTTCTACATGCAACACAAAAAGATTTTCTCTGTGCCAATTCACACTTATTATGTCAACGTCGAGCTCGTCAAGCCTTCGGCAAAACAAAAAAAAACCATAATACTGAAATATCAGAACCGTATTTTAAGCATCATCAATAACACACAGTCACTGTAAGCTTGAGGAACGGGGAATGCGACTAAAACGAAAGACAATTCTAATTATTGAAACCTCCGAGACACGCGCAAAGCCGGTAATAATGCCGTCAGTGGTAACTAGACAAATATATGTTTTTTGCAAAGGGAAAATGAAAGACATTTACTTCAAGAGGGCTCGTCAGTTCAATGTATTCACTGGCTTGAGAGACTTTAAATATACAGTAGCTGGAACCTTCATCTTGTTTTTGAAGAATAAATGGACATGAACATTCCGTAGAAGATGCGATAGTTTGAAACGATATTGTCTAAATGAAAGACAATTTAACACATTAGCACTGCCAATAAAGAAAATTCAACACATGACCACTTTTGATATTTATGTGCAAGTTTTTTTTTTAATAGAGCCAGCTATAAATTCAACATTGTCGCAATGATTTATAAACTTGCACAACGATTCTAAGTAGCCAATTGGCTACTCATCATTTCTACTTTATGATCGCTTAAATAGTGTAAACATGCAACCAGTGTAGGAATTCTGAGCTTCTGAAGTATCTCCGGACATATGTGAAGAAAAGGGGGTAGTGCATGCTTTGCAGGACTTTTCTAAAAATGAAGTAAACCACCTCAGTGCCGTATTTTAAACCACAAACTGAAAAGTATTGAGTAAAATGAACTAAAGTTTAGTCTATAATTTTTACACTTAAAGGGGAACCTTGCGTTTAAATGCATCACAATGCCACACAGTGAAAATAGCTATCATCTTTATTAAACCATTGAGTCTTGCCAATAAATTCCACCAGTAGCTTTATCTCCTCAAAATATTATGCATGCCAAGAGCTATGGAATTTGCATTGTTTGAATATTTGTAAGTTTGAACCAAAAATTTGTCCTTGAGCAACAAATAATTGAATATGTTTCTGTGTGAACCTATTTTTTTGAAAAAAGCTACTGTACTGCCTTGTTTTGAGATACGTATCAGTCTGTAGCTATAAATATTGGTATCAAAAAAAAATTACACATTTCTGTAAAACAAACGCAATATTTCACTTTAAGGCAAATAGGACATACAGGGAACTTTTTGAGGTTGTGTTTGTGAGAGTTTAAACTTTTGGCTAGAGCAGTTTTAGTGCTCGTATTCATCTTTAAGCATATAAAAATTCGTTTGATTCTTTTAGCCAGCTTAGAAATTATTGTGACAAAGCTGACGGCTCACACGAAGTTATGGATCTCCCAGTCGTGTATTTTGAAGGCTTGTTTGTATGTTTAGGTTAAAGATAGGCCTAAATGTCTTCTAAACACACTACTAGAAAAATACAACTTGATTGATTTCATTACTTTTGGGTTGTCGTTTGGAAGACAATATTTCCACACTGGTGGTGCAATCTCGATGAACAGGATTTGAAGAGGCGCCCCTCCTTCTTTTAAGAAAAGGAAGGGTCTTTTCTCAGTAACAATCCAGTTTCTGTTTAAACGAAGAAGCTGTAAACAAGCGTAAAGAAAGCGTGCAACGGTTTGTGTTCAAATTACCTTCAACCATTTACTTCTTAACTACATATAGGTATCAACAGTACGTTCTTCATCAGAAGCTTGCCAAAGAATTCTTCAAGCTATAGACTTAATATCGCCTGCGACAGCTATCTATATAAGCTCTTAATATGATTCTTTCCCTTTGAGGCAAGTTATAACGGCAAACAAGCTAAATTTTCAAATTCTCTAAAGCGCATGTTCATCAATTCATCTCAGAATGTTTCTTAGCGATTTGCTTTTTCAAATGTGAGAAAAGATGTAAATTGAGGAAAATGTTTGAATAATTGGCACTCTCAACTTACATGGGCAGCAAACAACAATTTTGTAAGTCACCAATATCACTTTAAAGATTGAAATAGTGGAATTACAATTAATATTGTACTCACTTTTCCTGCTCCGTCTAAGTCAGGATAATATCCAACCTCTATTTTAGTAATTTTATCAACTGTAGATATTCTCTTACAAGCAGTGTAAACTTGTAAGTGCTTGGCCTCAACTACACCGCCATCGATTATACATTTCACCCAACAAAACTCATTGCGTGTAATCAAACAAGCTTTCACAGTAAGTTCACAAGTCGATGGTGACTGTTTTTCCCAATGTGGTTCCTCACCTAGGAGGGAATAAGTGTTTTTCGTAGAGGGCATGTCTTTTTTTAAGCACATTATGTAGAACTGAAGTGAAAATTAACGATTGCCAGAGAAAGGTGTCGTCTAGCATTAGAAATAGTTATCACAGTGAGGCAGTCCATTGTGTCTTTAAGGGCACTCCGTAAGCTTCAGTGTAAAAGATCTTAATCTACAGTCCTTTTTAATTAAACAAAGGGAGAAAGTAACCTCACAATTCATAATGAAGATATTTTAATATTATTTTAAGTCTATATTACTAAAGCCGTATTCATTATGCTTTTTCTCATTTTCTTAGTATTTGATTACCACCTTTGTGCACGCAAGAAGGTACCACAATGGCTTTAAAGACAAACGTAAGCAAGCAATAAATGCAGGTACATTCTAGCACATATTCCTAAATATAGCTATATTTAATACAAAACAGATTAAGTGATTGGCAATGACGCATGAGGAAAGATTCAACAAGATACATTCAGGGAGAAAGACCTATATTGACCTAGGTGATTAGCATTAAAGATATTATCTGACTCAACATATACCTTTCTCATGATGACTAATAAACACTTCCGCTCCATATTTTTTTCCCTTCATTAACTGTAGACAGTGTGGCAGTGTCAAAACGGCAGGTTGCTTTAATTTAAGATGATTTGGCAGGATCTCAACAGATACAATACAATTATGCGCAAATGACGTAGAATGCTCGTACAAATCCCTGTTGTCAAGAAGTCTCATTTCTATAGTCCTTTGAAATGGTCTATCCTGGAAGGCATTACGCGGAATTTCTACTGCGACACCTGTAAGTGGAATGCACAAGGTACCTCCTTCATTTGAAATGCACTTCTGCGTTCTGAGGACTGTGATATAGCTTTGAGCTGCAAAGGAATCATGTCTTTAACAGGACACGGTACAGCCGGCGAGAGCTCCGCTCTCGCACGTCTTTCCTAGCTCACGCGGAGCTCGAAACTGGCGTAGCTGCCCGAAAATTCCGTCGCTGCAATGAGAAGTCTCGCGCGGCTGCACGTGCCTGCCTTGGCAAGCAGCCCGCCCTCCAGACGCGTACTTCTGGTTTCGATATAGTCAAATGTTATCTCAGGTTACCGGTGGGCAAAATGCGAACTCCTAAACATTGCTTATAAACACTATCTCTCAAAGTAGCAATGATGGACACTTCTCATTCTTGGTACGGCATAAAACTTTATCATATTGCAAAAACGAACCCTATTGTTTTGCAGTGGAGGTCAGAGGTTATTTGAGGTTATAAGAGATCAAACACCAAAACCTAAAAAAACACGAAATTTCAAAACATTGATGTCGGGTAATTTTGATTTCTTGCTGAAGGTAAAAGGAATCTTTGCAATCACGCGGGCGATTGTGTATGTATGTATGTGAGTGTGACGCTTCGCTTGTAAACACGATATCTCAGGATAGCAATGGTGGATAGTTTTTATACTTGGGATCTTGAATTATTATATAAAGAGGAAGATCCTATTGTTTTGGTAGAGGTCAAAGGTCATGTGAGGTGAATAGCGGTCAAAAACCGAAAACTGTGTAAACACGATATTTCTAGGTAGGAAGCACGGATGTTTTTCATACAGTACATAGCATGTGGATGCGTTATGCCCGAGAGATAAACCCTCTTGATTTTGGTAAATGTCAAAAGTTATCTGAGGTCACCTGAAGAAAAAATACGAAATTCTCAAAATCTGTTTATAAACACGATATCTCAAGATAGGAATGATGGACGATCTTCATACTTGGTATATACTTTTTCATATTAAAAGAGAACCTCCGGCGTTTTCGTACCGAACGAAGAATCAGGGCTGATTTTTTTACCATTTCAAAGATAAAATGAACAACATTTGTTTTTTGTTTTTTTCACAAGGATAATTGTTACAGTAATTATACTAATATAAATTACCTAATTATGAACACGTGAAAAGGATGCTGTGACTATAGCATGATAAGAAATACCATAAGCTGAACGATTTCTTTGATGGCGTAGTGAATTAGAGCTCGGTGTCTCACGCAAACTATCCGGGTACAAATTCCTCATAAGACATACTTTGTCTTCATTTTTGGTTATTCACTTTTCAGTAGTGTTCAAAGATCTTATGAGGTGCAGAGATCAAATTGTAAAAAAATCGTAAAAATGATATAGCCAAGCAGTATATATTTGAGGGATAAAGCTCAGTGCAACAAATCACCCACTTTTCAGCGAGGAATCACTACGCCTTTGGGCCTTCGGTTTAAAATAAAAATGATGTCACATCTATTAAAGAAAATGGTCACCTGTAAATCTATGTACCAACACAAAACTAATTACATTTATAGGCAAAGTTCACAATCATTACCTCAATGACAAAAATAGATGCTTTTCGTGATACAATAGTGTCATCATTTTAGTAAGGCGATAGACTTCAACATTTTATATGTCGAACGACGAACTTTATCCAAAAATTGCTCTTGAGCTTTTCAACGATTTTTCAACGATTGCGTAATATTCTTTTGCAAATAAGTTTTTTACTCGTTTTAATTTATGTTGCCTGCAATGTTCACGTTGCTACACTGTTCATACTTTCAATGAGATTACAAATTAATGTTATATACTGTATCGAATGGTATTACCTGTCATAGTTCCCATTTGTAACTGTATTAATGACTCCTTCTCTAGTGTCGGTGGTTGTGCTGGAAAATTCAACCTGGCAACAAGCAAAATTTTGATATAGATGTTTTTGTTTCTATATCCGTTGCAATGAATAAAAATACTTTACCCATTGTCTCACCCTTGAATAATTCATTGTGGATTCTTATTACGTTAAAGGTCCATTCCGTCTTTGAAATGTTCTTCTGATTGCTAAAAATCTACATAAGATAATGCAGTTGAATAATGGCAAGATGTACAAAGTATGACTTTCTTGAAACTGTGAGAACATAAACGATTCAAAGGGGTTTCAAATAGCCATTCGTTCTCATTCTAATGACTCATTATTGGTCCTGAAATGATATTCATGTTTTCATAGGGTTGTTACTTGAGTCGGTTCAATAAGAAAATGTATGTCAGTTACCGTCAATAAAATAAGTCAAACTTTCGATACCCTTTCAGGAGTTGAAAATTACAAGTTACTCTAAATTTTTGCCATTTTCCAAACTGCTATTCCTTAAACCCATCATATATTTACCAGCCGATTGTGCACAAAAGAGCTGTAGGGATGACACTATTTTAAAGGGTCTACTTAGAAAAACAATCTCAAGTTTTTCCAAGTTATGAGTTGTAACCATTGTTGACCAGAAATCCTGGTTAAAGTATTAAGAGTTTATCTGAGAGCATATTACGCCCCCAATGTGCAAGGTAATGTGCCAAACTACTTCCCAAAACATGTTAAGATTAAGGCGCAAAATGTTCTGTAAATTATTGTAACAATAGTCTTTCAAAAAGTCAAAATTTGAGAGGTTTTGCCCACACATATCCACTTTTCAAATAGCATAACTCCTAACTCCTCCAACTTAGGTCAACGCGATTCCTTCTATAACTGCCTAGCTTAAAACTCTTCATAGATTTAAGTACTGGATTTTTGATATTATTATTATTTTAGTACGTTGTCCATCATTCTAGGCAACAAACAATTTGCCGGCGGTTCAGCTGTATCCAAGCCGTAGGCAGCTACCCACACACATAGAGTTGCAAATCAACACTGCATTGGCGTAGCCAAAAAACTCACTGACTTTACAACAAGACACACACTGGCGTTTTTATTCTGGGTAGGAGGTACTTATAAAGAGAGGTTCTAATCACAGGAGCTCGTTAGGAAGTTGTAGTATGTTGTACAATCATTCAAATCATTGCATACCGATTTTGAAACGAGACATTAGGGAGTTGTCCTTAAGTGTAAAAGGCAGATACGACTCGCTATATCTCAATCGAAAGTAATCCACTAAACAATTTGGTTAGAAATCTCATACCACCCTACATTTTATTTAAAAAAAGCCAAAGGTTATAAACAGAAAAGAAAGAAACGAAGAAAAGCACAGCAAATGTCGGTATTGCATTAATTTACATATTAATGTGGGCAAATGAAGTCTTAAAGTTCTTTTATTATTTAATTGACATGTTTAAAAGGTCCCAATTTAAAAGTTTCCATGCAAGCTGCTTTAATACCTGCCTCAACACTTAAGGCAATCCTGTTAAAAGAACACAGTACAGATTTTTTCCTTTAAGGGGCTTAAGATGTATATTACTGCTACTGAGGATCAACAAAGCAATCTAGGCAAACGCTTCTGAAGATATATACAGTCTTAAAAAGATGGGCAAAATTTGCCCAACTTTTTGACCAACATTGGGCATCTAGTCAACAACCTAAACAGTTGGGGAAAATTAAACCAACTAAATTTGGTAAAGTATGAACCCAACCGTTGAGAAGAAAATTACCCAACTGCAAAGTAAATGAACATTTAAAAAGATACCTAGTTGTTGGGCACTTCTTACATCAAACTGTTGGGCAAATGCATTAAGCAACCGTTGTGTTTATGTTAACCATCTTTGCCTAACTGTTGGTGCTTTCCTTACTTCAGAATAACATACCCAGACTTCAGAATAACATGCTGGGCATTTCTTTCCCTGGAGAGTTGGGTGTACTTTTTACACAAGACTAAACAGTTGTTGAAATTCTATTAATGTATTGGGAAAGGCACTAACCACTTAAAAGGCAGTTTATCTTTGGATGTTTATTGTGCACGTTATATTGGCCCATAATATCTAGGCCCCTATCACTGGAAACCGAGATCGTGAAAGTCTGAGCAAATATGGTAATTTGTGTCATGTATTTTACACTATGAAATGTCTTTAATGTAAACAAAAATATAATACCCTCTGTTGGAAAACATTACAAAAATGCACCTATATTGCGATGTACATTTCAAATGCCTTTGCCTAATCTGGTTTGTCACCGACTTCCGTATATGTCCAAAGCAACCAGGTTTAAAAGTGACTTTTAAATGATGCTTTTAAAATTATAACACAAGTCTGCACACTGAGAACTACAGTAACAGTTCCGTATCGTTAACACACTGGGGTAAAGATAGCATTATCATAGAGCATATTTCAAAATCTGCTGTATCTACTCTCATATTGGGGCGTTAAAGAGAATGCCCAAGATTCTGAACTCTCATTTGATAGCCGCTTGGCGATAAGTCCGAATTGTCGAATTTGATTCAAATGTGTGCTAGTTCGTAATACTATTTTAACCCTTTTATGGAAATATAGCTCGATTTAACGGCCATACGTAATGTACGAGTTTTGTTCTTTTACCAATGTCAAAGATGTTAAAAGAAATTTTCACAAGATGGAACCAATTCCTGATTATGAGAAGAAATGTGAAACAAAGTCGAGTCAAGCGTGTGGTTGTTTGACGCAAAAACTGCGGCCAAAAATTTACCCAACTCTAAGCAAACATTATGCTAATTAGCAATTAATTGCCAAGCAAGTAGGTGAAGCAAAAATATGCCCAACCGTTGAATACAAGCTTGTCGCCAGTTTAATTAGTAATTGGATAGTACTGTAACCGACCTGGGTTACCATAGGTTAAGGCCACTGGGTACGAAATTTTTCTTAAATTCTTCTATACCGAAACCTTTACTCTCATTTTCACATAAGCCTGAGATGTGTCCGTTATCCTCGTATGATTTCGTATTTTTCTTTGACTCAATGATTAGTGTATGGCCGGCTACGCAGTCATTTCCGCTCGCCGGCAGACTGTATTGTTTTAGAACTAGGGCACACGTGTTTACAAGCTTCGTGTGACAACGTATGATGTTTTCGATAGACCAATCATGTTGTACAAATGAAATCATGAATATCCAATGTTCGTATTGTATATAGCTTCGTGTTGAGACGGCACTCATGAAGGCGTGTCAGGAAGTGAGTCTAACCAATCAGAGTAGTTAAAAGATTATATCCTGTTTGTATGTAAGAGTAACCACGTGTTTTTGCTTGCTGTCCAGATAGAGCTGAGATTAATTGCTTAGGATGATTCTTCATTTAGCTGAGTAATGAGTAAACACGTACATTTTCATAGAGAGAAAGAACGAGAAAGACTTAGCCAAATTTTGTAAGTGTAAATAGCTCCTCGCACAGTTTGTTAATTTGCCGTTAGGCCCAGTGTATTTTCCAGACAGTATTCCATTAACGCAGTTAGTGCGGAGCGTCCGCAGATCAAATATTTCCACTTACGCAGTTGGTGCGGAGCGTCCGCAGATCAAGTATTTCAATTACGCAGCTGGTGCGCTGCATCGGCATTACGTCTCTATAGTGCGGCGCAAGTAGTGCGGAGCATCCGCAGAACCATTAATTATCATCGGCGCACTTAGTGCGCTGCGTCCGCAGGATAAGTTGGGTGCGGCGCAAGTAATGCGGAGCATCCGCAAAACCTTAATTATCATCGACGCAGTTAGTGCGCTGCGTCCACAGGGTATATTGGGTGCGGCGCAAGTAGTGCGGAGCACCTGCAGAACAATTAATAATTATTGACGCGTCCGCAGAGTATATTGGGTGCTGCGCAAGTAGTGCGGAGCACCTGCCAAACAAGTATTTTTATTGACGCAGTTAGTGTGCTGCGTCCGCAGGGGATATTGGGTGCTGCCCAGGTAGTGCGGAGCTCCCGTAGAATTATTATTTAGTTACGCAGTTAGTGTGTTGCGTCCAGTACATACGCTATTTATTTGTCGTTACACAGTTGACGTGTTGTGTTCATACCAAGGCTTCTACTACTGCGCAGTTGTTGCGCAAGTGCCCAACAGTGTGACCATGTATATATGTATATATGTTAAGTTACAATAGGTACAGCAAATAATTGATCATGTAATCCGCCTCAAGGGGCTGCACCACTTTTATAATCATCAAAGAATATAACCGAGACCTTTGCAGAAGGCAAAGTACCGTTTTCTCTCGTTTTTGTGAGGGTTCCATCTTCCAGACATCTTAACTGTTTTCTCCTCGACTGACAACGAAGTGACGTTACAGTACAGTACACGTGCATGGAAGGGAAATTTTTACCATCATATGAGCAAAGTTTGACCAACATCTAAGCAATTACTTTTGCCTAACAAAAACATTGCCCAGTGTTTTAAGAGTATATAATCATAGATGTCTGAAAATTTATTTTCCTGGAAAAAAGACAGTGGCAATCAAAAATTGAAGCCAGTGCCAAATGTAACTTCTAGCAAGTACGATACCGTGAAAATCATATGTAACGTATGTACTTACCACGCCTTCTCAAGGTGTGTACTGTTTGCGATAAATTTCAAAAGATTATGGTAGTCCTCATCTTTAAGTGTTTGATCCCATCGACTGATTTCAATTACCCTTACGGTATCTATGGCTCCCATTGTAACATCGGAGTTAAATCGCAGTGTATCTTTCGCAGCAGACACAACGAGATCCTCAAGGAAGATCCTTTCTACTGTTATCTGGAAGGGAACGAATAACGGAAATGATATTCCTCCAAACCATATTAAAAACAGTTGTGTGAATATCTGCGCAAATTGTGCTTAAAGGAAAACGCAGAGTAAAAGTAGCGTGATCAATTCAAGCACATCTCGCAGCCGTGACAAATCCTAACTAGGCAGGCTAATTTACTTCTTACTAGGGAATTACTATAGTATCATAAATTTTTAAAGTACCAACCCCACAGTCTGATGCAATTTTAAACATAGAAACTTTGGCATGTTGCAACAATCTGCTATCATCTGAGCGAATAGTGATGTGTCTTTTGCAAACAGCTGAGACAACGTCGAGGATTTCTGTTCCGACATCCCCATAGTATTCAACAAAGCATAGGAATATACAGTTCATGATGTAGTCCGGTAAACTGCCTTCCCCGGGGTGACATTTGTTTAGAAGATATCTTAATATTAAATGGGAACAAGGTGGATACAAGCCACATGAGAAGCGTAGCACATAATGCAGATCAGCTGGACTGATGAAGGGTAAGCTTTCATTTATAAACCTCTGTTGATCATCTGACTGCTGTAATTCTGATACCATGCATGTAAAATATCTGGCAGCAAACCACTCTTGGATTATTTTATGAAGGAATTTTACTTGTAAAGTAACATTCTTGGCGTTTGAACGAGTGTCGTCAGCTTTCAGGTCATTGGTTTCAGCTTCTGGTTCTAAAAAAGTCACCTGGGCTTTATCTGACCTTTGTTGTGAATCTTCATCTGACACTAACTGATCCGCAGATCGTCCTAATGGTTCTGATTAGGGTTCCACCTTTTCGGCAGAAGCAGATGGTAAATGCCCCTTTTTGCTTATGACTGTCAGTAGCTTTTTCAATTTTGAGGGTTTTTTGAAATATTTAAGATGTTACTGTTGCTGTCAGACTTATTACTAAGTGCAGGTCCTTTATGCTCATTGGCAATGGTCGAACCGGATTGTAAGTATTCTGAAGTGTCGTTTGGTAAGTCTGAAATGTCTTGCCTAACCTCCGACGTTTTTCCCGTAGCGGCATATGCTACACTTCGTCTAAGTCTTAGTTTTACTGGCAACCCTGGGCGCTGATCGTTTCTACTAAACATTTCAACATTATTATCATCTACAACAAGTATCCCTGAGTTAAGCCATTGAATACTGTTGGGTATAGTTCTTTCGATAAATTCTTTTTGCCATGATACTTGCTGAATCCCCCTGCAGAGACCACTATAAGCAAGTTCATCAAGTGATGCCTTCCCTCGGGTTTGAAACTCTGAGTGAGAACTAGGCATTTCAACGTCTGAAATGAAAGGTGAAGCCAGAGTTTCAACAATGCTTTTCATGAACGGGGTAACTCTATCAAAATGGCCTCCCTGCTCAATTTTCAGGTTCTTCATATTTTGTTCTATAAGAGCAAATAGTATGGGCACACTGCAAAGATCAAGCGTAAATAACTTGTCCTCAATAATGTTCTTAACTGCCGTTTGCTTTTCGAGATTTCCAGGGAAGACTTTTTCCAGGTAATCATTTTTGTCAGCTTCGCCAAATTTCGGCAAGTCTTGCTTATAATCTGAACGGGATGTAACTATCACTTTACAGGAAGGATATTTCGTCTTGGATATAACTTCCATTACCTCAGAGAGATTGTTTCCCCGTTATACTCCTCCAATCTGTCTAGCACAATGCAACACTTAATACGTTGATCTGTAATTACATCTTCAATATCTGTATGAGATACATCCTCTTGCTGGGGGACGTAAAAGTCATGCAAAGATTGAACAAGTGTTTTGTTCTCCACAAATTTCAGTGGTAACAACATAAGGATATCTACACCAGTGATTTAACCTTGGCTCCAGTCATATGCCAGCTGTGACACAAGCATAGTCTTACCAGATCCTGGGTCGCCTTCAATTATTATTCGTTTTTCCGAAATAAGTTTGTCATGACTGAATAATTCTGTATACTTTAGCTTGCACTGTTGATCTATGTTTATTAGACTTCGTTTTGACTTTGAATCAGTTAAAAGAAGACCACATCCAACGTACAGGTATGTCGACTTCCATTTGCATGACTTCTTAAAAGGTACAGGAGACATGGTTTCGTACTAGCTTTTGATCTTCGTGTGAAGACACTTGAGCAATTTCTCTCTTTTTCCTGCATAAATTACAAAAGCTAACGACATGGTATGTGATGTCATTACATATTTTAAACGCTTGTTGTGACTTCTGTTTCTTGCTTGCTTGATCCATTTTATTCAATTTGAGCATTTTGACATTCAACATTCTTCCATGTAACTTGAAACCTATATTCTCGATTTCATTGTCATCAAGGTAACTTTTGAAATATTTCTTCGTTTGATAAATAAGTACAAGAACACTTTAACACCAGTTAATATGTTGTTCTGCATGTACATAATTTTATAGTACAACTAGAGTATCTTACAAATACATCAAACCGCTGAATAGTCTAATTCAGTATACCACACTGTTATCATCGTAGAACACAGACCCTGAAATCGCTCATGAACATACATAGTAGACGTTAACATTTTACGTGCTACACATTGTCATTCTTTGGTTATAAGTTATGTTCAAAGATGATCAGCATACTTGGAATTAATGCAAGTGGTTAAGAATGCCAAGGAAAGAGAATTACCTTCCACTTTAAAAGCCATGCCTTCCTCTATCCGAATCTTTTCTTCTTTAAGTAAAGTATAGTATTGATGGATTTTTGCTACTGCTTGAACTAATCTGAACTCATTCATAAGCTGTTCCAAAACTTTCACATCAGATGGTCCTATGACACCTCTTTCACCTAGTTTTGCGCAAATAGTTAAAGTTAAAACTGCTAATACTGCATAATAAAAGACTTAGACTTAGTAAACCACTAGTCAGGATCAGTCAGGTGTTAGGTCCTTTTCTGTATGAATTAACTTTGAAAAACTGAGGCAATGGCGAAGGTTTAAAACAGACGAAACATCAGATTACTTTGACAGTTCAGGCAATAACTAAGTTATTTCATTTACCTACCAGATTATATAACTCTAGCAGGATTTTAAAAGTTATCTTGGTATAGCCTACTCTTGTTAAAAAGACATCGATCTGTGGATTTCTCGTCTAATGCCTGAATCCTTGTTATTTGTACATAAATAAAATGATGATGATGATGTAAAATTTAGAATGGGGTATGTTAAGAAGGCATCTTTACGTTTGCATGCTTTGCCATCAATGACAACATTACTTCTTGAACTGACAGGAATTGGATGATCTCATTTTATTAAAAAATGCTAGTTTTGCTCCCTGGGAAGCCTTCGTTCAGCCCCTGTTGAATTTAATTGCTTTAAAGTGTTTACAAGCCATTTACAAGGTTTTCGCAGTTAAACCTCGCGTGACCGCAAATGACCTATAAGCTCTACCATAAACAATAGGGTTCTTTCTTTTACCATGTCAAATCTACATACAAAATATGAAAAGCGTCAGTCGTTGCTGTCCTGAGATATCGTGTCTACAAGGTTTTTGCAGTTTAACCTCTGGTGACCTCAAATGACCTTTGTCCTCCACCAAAACAATGGGGTTCTTCTTTTACCATGAAAAATCTATGTACCAAATATGAAAAGTTCTCATCATTGCTATCTTGAGATATCGTGTTTACGAGCTAAGCGTCACATACACACACGCACACACACACACACATACGACATCACCATCGCATAGATTCCTTGCCTGCCAAGGAATCAATAAATGCTAAAGAATACCATCAACAAACACTGTTTAAAGAGCATCTGCTTTGCTTTAAATTGTCCATTTATCGTCAGATTTCTTTGCTCTGAAAGTGCAAAGTGTGACCGTATCTGTATCTACTAATTTGTCACAGACTCAAAATATTTAATTAATCCATTGGGTAGCTCCTTTCCGACAAGATCTGTTAAAAGCAACCTTTTACCCGAGTGTTATTTATCTCCTTTGATCTCTGTGTAGCATTGCGCTTGGTCTCATCTCATATCTACTTTCACATCTGGTTTTTTCGAGACATTTGTAACTCTTTGCCAAGTTTTGAGTATCAATTTTCATATTTTAATATCTTAGGGCGCCACAATAACCCTAACTTTTCATTTCCCATCTTTCAGTTGCGTCTTTACTTCATTGTATACAAGATTTTTTCAAAACCATTTTCTTTTACAACTAAATTGTCTGGAAAATGTCTCTTAGATCCTTTATAAACTTGAGAATAACGAATCTTTCAATGAGGTCGAAGAAAGTAATTTAATACTTTTTACACCTGACCATAAGTCTAATTTTATCTACATACACCCACACAATACTTACCATATCATACATTTTCACTTCCCCCGTCCTGTAATTTCCCGTCAGCAGAATCTTGTTTGCTCCATCAGATAATTTTATCATTGAAACACCGCACTCAACATTAACTGTGAGGAAAGAAAAATATTCACCAAGAGAAAAAACACGATTTTCCAGTGTTCCTAGTCTCCCATGTTATCCGAGTTTGACCATACAGCTGCAATTAAACCTAAGTTGACATCAGCTGTAATACAATGTACATATGCAGAGGTGCTTGCAGGAATTTTGACGTAATACAAAATGGTGTTGGTTTTCTCTTGAAATAACAACGATCTCCCCTTCCATGTTGCAATATGTATTATATCTTTAGAAACTCTCAAACTGTAGGGGAAGTTATCAGTATTCATTCCATTCAGAGTGATTGGCATAACCATGTGTAAATCTCTCCCATCAAAGACACTTAAAGCTTGTGATTGATAGAAGCCTATATATATTTGCCTTCCGATGACAGATAAGCAGATAGCCTCGCCGTGTAGTGAACGAGACCCCACGACTCGTTTATATACGTGAATTACTTCTAAATTAAAACCAATGCACGTTACTATATTGTCACAACATGATTCTTCAAAAGCGATGCTTCGTGCCAAATAGCATTTTTGATCTGAAACACACTTTTTAAACTCCTTTGAGTAAAATAAGTTTAATTCGTCTCTCCCATCAAGATTACTCCCAGAGTACACATTAATGAATGTTTTGTGTCTTCTCGTTGTAACCAGACACAGCGACATGACCAGATAAACTGAGACATACATCCCACATTTCGTATCCATTTTCTTTCTTGAATCTATGTTGTTGAAGAGAGTAACGCCTGTAATGAAACCAACAAGAGCTACCTGAATACATGTGGTGACTAAAATGTTTAGAAAGGCATCATTTTCTCCAAAGTAATGAGAGCAAAAGTGTTACATGAAATCCCTGAAGTAAGAAACTAGCATTTACATGTGATTGCTTTTTTGTTATAAGTGAAATTTGTCAAATTAAGCAATTTCATGTTTATCTGTGCAATCGACACGAAGCGTAGTAAAGCAACAGACCGTTGCAAAAATATGTATGGGTCGTCTTTGTGAAGAGCATGTCGGTGGAGCAGAAACGACCTAACATGCACAATTTCCGATAGAATTTCAATAGAAGTGGTGGAAGCTCCATGCTTTAGAAGGCCCTTTCCAAACAAATGTAGGTGAAATTGCTTGTGTCCCAAAGATAATAACAAAATACTTTCAAATATTCTTTGGTGGTCCTTACTATAGCTTCTTTCAATTGAGTAAAATCAAGTTCAAGAAAAAGAAAATTAGCAAATTTTACTGACACTATACTTTATCGATGGTAAGTAGTGAGTCTCCAAAGTATTTTTTGTATCGTTCTCCCTTACAAAGATGTGTTTTTTTTTCTCCATTTAGTTGATTAGTTCATAAAAAATTTCTGATAACTCACGGGGTAGGAGTAGATTGTCTGCTAGCCATCATTCTCGATAAACGTGATCAAAGAGATAATTGTCTGTAACAAGGAAATTAATTTCAATACCACATGTCATACTCTCATAACAGGGTAATATTAGACTATTGTGTAATGCTATAGTAATCACCGCAGGTAATGTAACATGTTAATATTAACTTTCCAGTAATAATTCCCATGCATTTATACACATACTTTACTTCTGTGTAGGAAAGTCTTTCTCCAAAACTGAAATCACATGTGAAAGGATCCACAAAATTACCCAGCAAATGTTCCCTCCTCTGAAGATCTTTTTATAAGATTAAGAAGATGCTTTCCAGGTTCTCCTACTTTTATAAAACACACTTTTTATTCTTTAACACTGGAAGCTAGTTAACTTCAAAAACGTAGAACGTATGCTCCGTCGTCGTTTGTTACACTTTTACAACATAACACTTCCTTGTTTTAAAAAGTCAATATAGTATGAGTCTTGTGCTGAGAAATGACAATGTGCATAGCTATTACACTTTTTCTTTTTCTTTTTGCTTTCGTATTAGAAACAAACCATGTACGTAATAATTTTACAAATGCAACGACAGCCAGAAAGTCGAAAAATACAATTTCACGTAGAACTGTTTCCACTTACAATGTTAAGAGGTTATACAACACCATTAATAACTGTCTTAAGTGTATTTAGTTGGTTTGATTAGAGAAAAGCCAGCTAACCCAGTATGTTACAAGGAGGGGGAAGGGGGGGGGGCGGCTCGGTCCGAAGCCTGGACCCGACATCCTCTAAGGCGTATTATCAATAAAATTATTTTGTGTGTTCATCATGATTGCCAGATACTAGAAAGTAGGATGAAATAGTGCAACAATCACACCCAATAATAGAGATTTAGCTGTTACTCTATTAGTAGAAGTTGTATGGTTCCACGCATAGCAAATCATCCCTCATATTCCATAACACTCCTAATAAAGTTGTTTCAAGTCATCAGTTACTATATAGCTTTTCAAAAGTTTATGGGCTATTTACGAGTGTAACGTCAATAGTTCCAAACCATTGTGTATACATTTGAAGAGTTGCTAAGTCTATAGAACACTCTCTGATACAAGTTCAAACATAGATTGCAAAACCTTTGTGGGCGACGCACCCTATTTACATCGAAAGGCCTTTTGTAGTAGTACCTTTATTTGAAATTTAATTATGGCCTCTGCCCGGAAAAGCTAACTGGAGATTACGTTTGTACTTTGTCTCCACCGGATACAAAACAGCATCAGGAGATTTCAAAAGAGAAAATGTCAACTTTAGGTCTTAAGGATGTCATTGATGGTTCTGAAATTGTTGAAAACGGACTATGGCATGCTAAACGCAACACATGATCAAGAAAGGCACAGGCACAAACAACGAGATGTAACAATTGTAACGAATCACCACTGGTGAAAATGGTTCTGATACTCTAATAGGCCTATTGAATGTTGGGCTAACCCGTCTTCAAATGAGTTTACGGTTAAGTAAAAGTCTACTCAGAGACAGTGTGTGTGAAACCACATGGATTTCTGTCAAATGAACTGGGAATGCAAACAATAGTAAAAGTGGGATTTTTTTTGCCTAGTTTCCCTTGATAGTCAGATAATTATTTTAATTTGCAGAAAATATAGATCATTTACCTCTTCTTATAGTAGTGAGCCCTTATTCTCACTCATATGAATATACTTCATTTGGTTTACACACAAGTCATCTAGAGAAGACATTGATATAACTTTTTTTGTTCGATTTGCACTTAAATTGGGGGTATTTGCTCTTTGATATAAGTTGAGTTGATAAAGTATCAGTGATCCTAAATTGGGGTCACCTATAAATAAGTTTCAACAAAATTATTAAAGCTGGCTGGTGGGAAATGAACTCTAGGAGTGAGAGATTAGATCATAGTAAGGGTAGCTAAAAATCATTAAGTCCATTGCAAAATGAAATAAAATTCCATGAATGACCAACTTGATCAACTATCTTCTGAGGGGTATTTTGTACCTGCTAAAACGTCAAAGTTTTAGAACCCATATTACTTTGGGGAATTTGGGGGTACGTCAAAAAAGAATTTATGTGAGATGTGCTACCATAAAACCTAAAGGATCTTTGCGTATTTTCGAACATGTTATGAGAGAGCGTTACTTCTTCCTTCAAAACTTAAGCAATAAATTGCGCCGTATATTCAACTAACTATAACCGTGTAGTAAAAGAGGTTGATATACAGAAAATGAAAAAAATGTGCAGTACTGAAATTTTTTGAATTCCCTTAGAGTCATTTTTGGCTAATTTGACATTTTGAATCTTGTCCGTCTCAAGAGAATTTAAAATTACCCAATAACCAATATACAAGGTAAAACAAAGAAACCAGACATTGATCTATTGCGGTCTTATATTCTAGCTTCCAACCGTTTAGCAGCAAGTATGAAATATAATGTAGCAGCCGCATTATACCTGCATACATCTTAAAGACATAAACCACATCCAGCCTTCTTTCTGCCTGAAACGTATTTGATGCTTTTCCCGATTCCGATACTTCTTCTGGAGGCAGGACTTAAGCTGGGTACTCAACCCGAGTTGTTTGGGTCAAAGAAAAGTACTTATTGTCTTACCCTACCTATTTCAATGTTGCTTGTTTTTCTGTTTGTTACAATGCTTTGAAATGTGGTGGGGGCTCAACCCACCCTCGTTGTTTGCTCATGTGAAAAAAACTGTATCGATTTGAAACTTCATATTCCACTCGAGTACAAGGCTTTTGGCGAAGAACGTGGCGTTGAAGTTCATAGTTTATAAAGTTGATTTATTTGAGCCTTGCCCTTTTTAAGATAGTACTTTTGCGTGCTAACAAGAAAGCTAAGCTGCAAATTGTGATGTTTTTCTAGCCACAAAACTCAGAATAGCTGCAATATATCTGACAACATTTCTTAAAAAATATGCTTGATATACTTTTTAACATTGTTGTATCTCGACATAATCACTTTAACTAGAACACATTAAAAGAAAGACAAGTATGCCATTTTGTTTACCTACAAATGCAATTTTTTAGAAACAACATTCAATCAGTTGTCTAGCAACCAACTGAATTCACAGCTGTAGCCTGGGCGAAATCCCTATGGGGTAATTCATGATAGCGTCCAGTGGAGTACCTAAGATAGTCGGCACCCATGCGGATCCGTTTTTCGTCATCGAGTGCCGTCATAAAGAAATGATCTAATAGGAGAGGGCTAAATGGAGGACATGACATTTAAGTAGAATCGCTTCGGTGCAAATGTGGGGCTAACTATAATATTTGACAAAGCTTTGAACTGACTACATGCTTCATTTCATTACATAGTGTATTTCTTCTTTGGGTGGGGCTGGGGTGGGGGTATCATTGTCGGGTGATGCATCTCCTCTTCGAGAATTTTTTTTCTGTATGTGAGATGGCTAAAATGCAAAATTGCTATTTGGGGAGAGCTTTGAACTGGTGACATGTTTACATATTCTCACTTTTAGCGCCTTTAATTTTCTTTTTGGTTGTGGTGTAAGGGAAGTCGCGCTGTTCAAGTCTCCCGGTTTTTTAGTGCTATCTTTGACAAAGCTTTGAATTTATGAATTGTTTAATAATCCTCGTTGCAAAGGGTTTGCTGGATGTGGTTTGGCACGGTGCAATTTGTCACAGCCGATGACTTGGTGAGACCTTTCCCCGCTTAGTGTGCTACTTGGAAGCCACAATCTGTTGGTACGTGGCGTATTTCAAGCGAGTTCCCCGAATATACACACAGAAGACACGGCACCAAACTTTTTCAGCTTGCAACAATCATTATTTCTCATTGCTCCTGTCATTCTCAAGATGGTGTACCCTTTACTCACTACACAATTGTAATAGAATCCAGTCAACTGCTCTCGTAAACACACAAACATTGCCTTTAAAGCAAACATCACCAATTAATAGTCTCTTCTAACCCAAACTCTTCTATTCTCCACTCACTTACAATTGTCTGTCTAGTTTTCACTATCTGTTTCCTGGAATCTGGCCTTTGAGAAACTGTTCGACCGGCTGTCCTCCGGCGAATACATTTCTACCCTCTTTGCAGTTCCAATACATACGTGTCCACTCCAGGATTCACCAAAAACACCCTCTTTCTTTGTAGCCCTACACCCGTCTCTCTTTCTCAAAACACCCCTCTTTCCCGCTCTTGTGGAGATCTGGATATTTAGATACCTATTTATGGGTCTCCACTCCCATATGTTCAACATCCCCCCGTCATGTGCCAATCAAGTCCTCCGTCCCTATCTGCATGGATAAATGAGAATGTAACAGCATGCAGTTGGGGCTTAAGTGATATGTATATGTGCTGAAATGTAAATATGTGATAGCTGAAGAGAGACAGCTGTGAAAGCTATTGCGGTCGGTTTGTTGATTCCTTGCCGTAGGCAGGCAAAGAATCTATGCGATGGTGATGTCGTGTGTGTGGGTGTGTATGTGTGTGTATGTGAGCCTGTGGTGTGTACAGTCATGGTGTGGGTATGGGTGCATTCACCAACGTGGGCCTTAGCGGGTACCGGCACCGCCGGGGAGGGCTTCGCTCTCGCACGTCTTTCCTAGCTCACGCGGAGCTCGAAACTGGCGTAGCTGCCCGAAAATTCCGTCGCTGCAAAGAGAAGTCACGCGCGGCTGCACGTGTCTGCCTTGGAGCGCAGCCCGTCCTCAACATGTCCGTCTACTCACTTCGCGGGCAGCTTCGCTGCTGGGAAATTCCCTTGCATTCCTTGCGAGATCCTTTCCCAGTACCCCGTATGGTATTGAGTGCGCGTATGGGTGTGTGTATGTGTGTATATGTGTTTGTGACGCTGCTTGAAATCGCGATATCGCAAGATAGGAATGACCAACACTTTTCATATTTGGTATATAGATTTGTCATGTTGAGAGGAAGAACCTTGTTGTTTTTGCAGGAGGTCAAAGGTCATCCGAGGTCACCAGAGGTAAAAAACTGAAAACATTGTATCCGAGATATCTCAAAATAGGGATGACCGACACTTCATATTTTGTATGTAGATTTGGCATGCTAAGAGAAAGAACCCTATTGTTTTTGGTAGAGGTCAAAGGTCATCTGAGGTCACCATAGGTTAAAATGTGAAAACCTCGTAAATGGCTTGTAATCGCGCTATCTCGAGATAGTGATGACCAACACTTTTCATATTTGGTATATAGATTTGTCATGTTGAGAGGAAGAACCCTTTTGTTTTTGGTGAAGGTCAAAGGTCATTTGAGGTCACCGAAGGTAAAAAGCCGAAAAGCTTGTAATCGTGATATCTCAAGATAGGAAAGAGCGACGCTTCATATTTGGTATATAGACTTGTCATGTTGAGAGACAGGATCGTATTGTTTTTGGTGGAGGTCCAAGGTCATTTTAGGTCACCGGAGGTCAAAGACCGAAAACCTTGAAATCGCGATATGTCAAGATAGGAATGGCCTATACAGATTTGTCATGTTGAGGAAAAGAAGCCTTTTGTTTTTGGTGAAGGTCAAAGGTCATTTGAGGTCACTGGAGGTAAAAAAGCTGAAAGGCTTGCAATCAAGATATCTCAAGAAAGGAATGACCGACACTTTTCATATTTGGTATATAGATTTGTCATGTTAAAAGAAAGAACCCTATTGTTTTTGGTAGAGGTCAAAGGTCATCTGAGGTCACCATAGGTTAAAATGTGAAAATCTCGTAAATGGTTTGTAATCGCGCTATCTCGAGATAGTGATGACCAACACTTTTTATATTTGGTATATAGATTTGTCATGTTAAGAGGAAGAACCCTTTTGTTTTTGGTGAAGGTCAAAGTTCATTTGAGGTCACCGGATGTAAAAAGCCGAAAAGCTCGCTCATCGCGATATCTCAAGATAGGAATGGTCGACACTTTTTATATTTTGTATATAGACTTGTCATGTTAAGAGACAGAATCCTATTGTTTTTGGTGGAGGTCCAAGATCATTTTAGGTCACCAGAGGTCAAAGACTGAAAACCTTGAAATCGCTATATGTCAAGATAGGAATGGTCTATATAGATTTGTCATGTTGAGAGGAAGTACCCTATTGTTTTGGTAGAGGTCAAAGGTCATCTGTGGTCACCAGAGATTAAACTGCGAAAACCTCGTAAATGGCTTGTAAACAGGATATCTCAAGGTAGCAATGACGGACACTTTTCTTTTGTGGTACATAGATTTGTCATGTTGAGAGGAAGAAGCCTTTTGTTTTTGGTGAAGGTCAAAGGTCATTTGAGGTCACTGGAGGTAAAAAAGCTGAAAGGCTTGCAATCAAGATATCTCAAGATAGGAATGACCGACACTTTTCATATTTGGTATATAGATTTGTCATGATGTAAGGAAGAACCTTACTGTTTTTGGTGGAGGTCCAAGTTCATCATGGATTACCTAAGGTCAAAAAGCAAAATTTCCCAAGAATTCTCAAGATTGTCATCTGGGGTCTCTAGGGTCAAAAGCAACATTTTCCCAATAATTCCCAAGATCGTCATCTGGGGTTATCACAGGTCAAAAAGCAAAATTTCCCAAGATCGTCATATCGGGTCATCAAGGTTCAAAAAGCAAAATTTCCCAAGATTTCCCAAGATTGTTATATGGGGTCACCAGAGGTCAAAAAGCAAAATTTCCCAAGAATTTTCAAGATCCAAGATCCATTGGAGTTGAATCCCTTTCAAGACACTTCAGATTTTTTGGTATATTTGGTGGGGTTTAAAGGTCATATGAGGTCAGCAGAGGGCAATTGTTAAAACATTGTAAAATGATGTAGTCAGTGTAGTCAAGAAAGATAAATCTGAATAATAAACCTCAATGCAAGAAAGCATCCCTATTCGGCAAGAAATCACTAAGCCTTTGGGCTTTCTAGTTATTAATTATACCTCCACCTAAGTCTGCACCAGGACCGATCGTGAGTGTGTGATAGTGTGGCAAGTGAGTGCAGCCAGCGCTATCGGTCGAGTTGCAGTGGGCTGTTTACCAGGCAATATAAAATAAGTCCGACTCTGCCAGCTAGCTCACCTGACAGATTGTAAGTGCTGCCGTTGATACATTGCCTGAGGTTGCGCTACCATTGCCAAGCTGAAACCCAAAGCTAGTGATGTGGCAGTTTGTAAGTGCTGCAACCAAGTGCTTGCCTACCAGAATTACTGCAATCTGTAACGCTTCTGGGCTGGGCCTATGTCTAGATATGTTAATAAAAAACATGGTTAACAAGGAGTAAGCCTACAGTTAGTTAAGATAGTATGTAAGGCCCATATACACGTGCGAAGGTTTAATTGTTTCTTAATGCACCTTGGGGCGCTAAACAATACAAGTAAACGCGCTTATAGATAAAATACGGCCGAGTGATAACTGTAAATTGTTATTAACTGCAATACTAAGTACCCCACGGTACCTCTTTGTCTTCTCCCCTGGAAAATGCCGTTTCCAAATAGCTGGCTTGTGTAAAGAGCCGAAGGTCTCTGCTGTGAATAAACCAGTGCTGCAGCGAAGGTGGTTATATGCAGCCTGTAGCGCAAGCTCAGTGTATAAGGTATGTGAGCTGGGTGTGCCTTTCTCAGCAGGTGTGAAATTCCGAACTACTGAGCATCTCTATGATGGAATCTTGCTTGGAATGATGGGTGCAAGAAGCAGAGAGAAAGTACATTTGATAACAAGGGCGCCACACTCTGTTCTTCCAGCTTCCCTTTTATTACATCTTTCCGTGCTTTGTGTCACCTTTCTATTTTTTGCTGCTTGCTTCCTGTTCCTAAGGTCTTCCGTTTTCTTGCCAACAATAACAGAGTTTGCACTTTAAACTATGTAATTACAATAACAAAAGTAACATATAGTACCTTACTCTTTCCATAATACAGAAGCTTGTAAACACCCCTGAGAGCGTATAAATCTATTTTATGAAAATTCCTCTCAGACTGGTGGAACTGACGCTTTTTGGTCCTGCAAAGTTGCATCTCAATATTTTCGAGACTTCATGCTTTATATATTAAGAATTCAAGAAGAAAACATAAACTTGAAAAACGTATACAGAAAAATCACTTTGTGTGAAAAGTAACACACCAAGCAATGCATAAGATCATTGGTTTTAGCTAATGAATCAAAAGCTATTTTATATATTACGGATGTTGTTGCATCCGGTGAGGAACAATACTTAAGATCAATATGGACATCAATATATGGACTATGTTGTGACATACATGGGAAGAGAGATTAATTCCTCATTGTGGGTTACCTATAAAAGAGCCCGTCTGTAGGAGCCTGGGGTTGGTAATGTTTTGGGAATAAGGAATCTTTGTTACGCAATTTCCCAGACTCGGAGGGTCCTAAAAACATAATCAGGACGATTGAGTTTTTATCATTTTCAACATTTCTTTCTAAGTAGACAATTTTTCATATTACAGATTTGAAAAATCAGGGGCAACTGTGCTCTTGTCCCACCTTTCCATCTTTTCCTTAGAATACGGCCCTGGAATTAACAGTAGTTCTTTCTTTGGTAAGTCTTTCTTTAGTCCTTGTGCTGTTTTTCTATTTCCCCCGTCTGATTTAATTTGTTTTTGCTAGTTTCTGTTTTGCTTGTTTCGCACTGTGTCAATTTGCATTAGCCTGGGATTTGCAGAATAAAGTACCGTTCTTCGTTTAGCAAGTTTGCATTGCGACATTTCACTCGCGACCTAGAGTTTTCTTACACGAATGAACTGGGTGAAGAAACACTAAAGCAATAGACAAGCTTGAGAATACATTCTCGTGCTGAATGTATTGATGCTGGAAGATGGATTAAATTGGCCCAATAGTCATTTTTGACTCATACATCTAGATATAGGGTTTTCCAATCCAGAACGACTGGTGTTTTTCTGGATCATGTTGTGCCGAAAATGTATGCTCCTTCTACTTTAAGATTACTTAGATCTTAAGGTTACATACTTAATACCTGCTAATTCACATAGCATAACTCCCTCCATATTACTGTTACTATCATTACTGCGAGGATAGACTTAACATGGTTTCCCAGTAATTGTGTCTTGATAGAGTCCTCTATATTCACTCACATGTACATTTTTATGAAATTTTTCCATCAACGTGAAAGCTACTTTAAATTCTTCTACCAGGGGAAATACCAAAGGCTACTACAGTCTTACCGGGCAGAATTTTTCCTTAGTGTAAGAACTACATGAATCAGCCTTATACAAAAGCAAAAAACTTCAATGCCAAGTTCAGCTAAAGTCCTGTCGGACGACATCAAGCATTCTGTACTCACGTCCTTATATCAGCATTTAACTGCTGATGAAGAGATAAACTTTATTGCCTTTTTTGTTGCTCAAAGGCCAGTAGAAAAATGAATGCAAGTACGATTTGTTACCAAACCTTTAAACTTTCACCTAGGCCTAATGTCAGTACACGTTCTTTGTTCGTATTTTAAGACGTTTCTCTCAAAGTGTACGTTCCAAAGAACATTTTGTTTTTCAGCATTTCCAGCCAGTTTTTTTCACGGTGAAAGAAGCACTTGGTGAAACCACTTTTGGTAACCCTTTGTATTTGATATATTTTAAGACCAGGAAATTCTTGGGGTAGCTAATAAGGCAGGTGGGACTATGTAAAAGGTGAAAGACATTTACGGTAACACACAAATACATCAGTCAGAACGAACATTCTAACAAACAATGGAAAGATGACTACCTTATAAAAATGAATTGCGAACATTATGAACATAATTACCTCGGTTTTGTAATGTCATTGCTACCATGCAAGTCTCATACCTTGTAGCTGATTTAATAAACTCTTCGACCAGTCATCCTCTTGTATAAAAGATATATGTAGACTACCGACTGCACAACTACAGGGGCGGATCCAGGATTTTTGAAAAGGGGGGGGGCGAAGTTGTTCGACCTTCATTGACGGTACTATACCATCTAAGCGGAGCGCCACCATCAGTTGGCGCGGAGCGTACAAGAAAATTTGTGACAAAATAGACCTCCCAGATCGCCGGAAATAGCACTTTCTATGTCTTATTTTTGCATTTTCTGCTTCATATAATTTCATGTCTCAACTCTCAACACATTAATTTTTCCACAAGTTATTAACAGAAGACAGTTATCATAGGCACAGTGCCTTACTATAGTACAATGCATCCTGTTCAAGGTGTCTAATCGGATCTTTAGTACTCATGTTCTAACTTGGTGAATATTGAGGGACTTCCTTGAGAAATTTGTGACCCATATCTTAGTTGGACTTGATGCCAGGACTCAGATACCTTGCATTGACATGTGGGCGTAAATGTACGTTTTATCACGTGCATGTTCCCCTCTGCCTAATTTCTTGTTTTGTGTGGACTCAGTGAGAAAGTGAAAATCACCCAGAATGCACGAGACTTGGCAGCCCTGTCATTGTTTTGGGGGGTACGTCCAGTCAGTGTAATGATGGTACTACTGTAGGCCTTACATAGTATCAAAACTGAATGACCGAATTGTAATGTTTCCGACCACTATATTTCTAAATAAAATTTTGTTGGTGACGTGCACTGTAAGCCAATCTTAACGTCTTTCAAAAAAAAAACGAGGGATTTAACTGACAGAACAGCATTTGGCCATTTAGTTTTGTCATTGATTATGGTTATACTTGTTTATTTCTGATTTTTACTTAATTTATAATTACTCATTTTTCTCCGTAGGAATTTATCTTTGGAGGGAGCTCCCCTCACGGAAAATTTTAGGGAGGGACGTGTCCTCCTCCCCCGTTCCCCCGCTACCGCTGCCAATGCGTAGCATACCAGAAAATTTGGGTAAAAACACATCCCAGATATCCGGAAAGACACTTCTAAGGCCTTGTGATTCCCACCATGAGTTGACGCGGAGAAAATTTGAGATTTTAATACATCCCAGATCGCCGGAAAGGGCACTTGCCAGGCTTGATAGCAGCCATCAAGAAGTGCAATTTTTGTGAACAAAATGTAAAGTTTGGTTTTATTTTATTACACATTTCTTTGAGGACGGATCAGCTCAGCCAGTCAGCTGGCTGGGACTTTTGGTCCAAGGGTTGCAAGTTTGAATCCCGTGCAGTATCCCGGTGCAGTATGTTGTGTGATCGCCGGCCTGGGGGAGAGGTCTAAGGGGGGTGTCCCCCTCCCCTTTGAAAATTTTTTGAAAATTAGGTGTCCTAACATGCAATCTGGTGCCACATATGCTACCTTTTGAAGTAAAATTTGTGTTAAAAATGGCCTCCCCCTTGTGTACGCCATTGCGTTTACTGTCTAAGCGGAGCGCCACCATAGGTTGGCGCGGAGCGTTCCAAGAAAATTCGAGGTTTTAATACATCCCAGATGGCCGGAAATGGCACTTGCCAGGCTTGATAGCACCCCATCCCAACTGATGCGCACTGTCTCGTAAGCTATTTTTCGATTGGCTGATAGTATTGTATCGGTATTGTATCGTATTGATTGTATCTAATCATGTGTAGTAAGATCAGCATGTGTGTAAACGTCCCAATCGACGTTCAAACTGATCTGCTGTGCGCTATGACTCCCATACTTCGAGGTTGCTAATTGCAGCTTCATTCTCTATCACTCCATTTTCTGTCCTTCTCTCTATCTCTTCTCCTTTCCGTTTTTTTTTTTCCTCTTTTTTTTCTCTTTTTTCCCTTTCATTTTTTTTTTCATTTTAAAAAAGGGGGGGGGGGCCGGGTCGGCCCCCCCTACATCCGCCCCTGAACTATTTAGACTACAATTTTGAAACTGACACAAGTATTACTTCAACACTGGAGTCGGAATTCAGTAAGAATATTCCTTACAAGAAAAGCTCAATGTTTTGCACTCAAGGGAAATGCCTTAGAGGAACTGTAAGGACGAGCACCGTGTGAAATCACAACCACTACACTACGTGCTTACCTTTGTGTGCCGGGACGAGTATATCAGTACAACAGACAATAGTGCTTCCGGGTCGGTTCCTGTGCTTCTTATAGACATTGAATGAACAGTTTCCGCAGTGAGACGTGTCATTAGAATAAGTAAATTAAAGGGTTTCTCTTTTGTACTTAGTCCAAGCTCAGATCAAGCTTTAATATGTTAGGGGACTACTTATTCTCAGCATTATGGTAAAAGTTGCATTTAAATCCGATATGTGGTTCTCAAGATATTATTAAAGTTGTCACATTTTCAACACAAAGTGAACTTGAGGCAAGCACACATGACGTCGCAGCCTCACATCAATGACAAGTATTTTGTTTTTCTTTAAACTTTACAATGAATTTCCTTCTCCACAATCCCATGTTATCGGTACGTGATGCCATGAACGGCATATAAATTTTACAAACTTTACATTCCACATGGGGAGGTCTTATCCCTATAAACTTCAAGGTCAGCACAATAGACTGAAAAAAACAAAGAAATCAAAGCATTTCTCATCAATGTGAGGAAGTGATATAACCCCTGCTTACCCCAAGCTCACTTTGGCTCACATATGTAGTAACTTCATTTGCTTATATCTCGAATACTACATGTCTAATTTGAATAAAAAGGACAAAGGTATGAGCATAAGTAAAGCAAACCAGTTTGAGCATGTACGGTGTGGTGTTGTCTCTTCTGATTCGCCACTATGATACGCATATTGCACCAGTTTATGTTTGTGTACAGACGTGATTTGTTTGTGGCAAATTTCTAATTAAGGTGATCAAATTTATATTGTAGTACTGAACATGCATTCGTGTGAACATACATTCGTGTAGCGGTGTAAATATTTAGTCGATATTGCATTACATTTGGCTCTTTCAATGAGACTACAGTGTAAACAAAAATTTTGCCCTGTGATGTATTTAGAGGTGACAATGCGAGTACGGTACCAAATATATATGGACTTGTCAAAGCCAACACGGCGGGAACAATATGTTCGGATTGAAGGTAGCATACCACTTACCCACTCCTCCATACAGGCTTTCATGAAAGACAATGTGACAGACTCACCGGATGGTAGTAGCTTGTGTACACTAGATGCGCGACAATGGCCATTCATGACTAAATCGATAGCTAAAAAACATGTACGTATCTACTTTCCCAAAAATTTTCTTACTGACAAAAAACTTACTACCAAAGGAAACCCCAGATTGGTCAGTGAATACCAGAAAGATTGGCAACGATATTTTTCCTCTCATTCGCAAGGCAAAGTGCAGTATTCCAGACCGAGATGAGCCACCGAAAGTACTGCACACTACATTATACTCTAGGCAGCAAGTTTGCAAGCGTACATAGCAGTGTTAGCGCTAAGCTTCAGAATTAAGGATAGAAGTGCCCTCCTTCAAAAAAAGAAAAAAAAAACAGGAGGGATTTTCATTGTTAAAGAAGGGATTTTTAAAAAGTAAAAATGTCAACTTAAAGGCAATAGGCAGTCGCCCTAAAATTTTCTTTGAAAAATCAGCAAACGCTTGCAAATCTCCTTTTATTGCATTACAAGCAACTCCGAAGATGTTTTGAACATAACTATAACAAACAATAGGTAAGGCAAGGAGAAATTCTCCTTGAACTTCACAACTCACCAACAAAAATATTGTCACATAATCAAAATAGGCCAATCATGAACTAGAGTGACAGGGCACACTCACTCTGATTAGGGTGACTGCCTACTGCCTTTAATTTCAAAGCAGGAGTTTGTGGGGACATTTTTAAGCCGTCTTGGAAGAAAAACATTAACCTACCATAAACTCGCATGTGAATCCCTCAGCAGAATTTTTATTTGCATTATGAACAGGGGAGAAAGTCCCACTTTGACAACAACCTAAAAAAATTAGGAAGGGAAAAAGGATGCGGAAATTTCCCTCATAGAAATTGTATCTTTGCGGGATTCTAGAAGCCAAGTACGGGAATCGCGCAATCGCGCAATCGCGCAATCGCGCACCTTAGCGCAAACACTGGTAGAAAGGTACATCACAGAATTAAGCCGCGATTGCGAGAAATTTACAGATTCGCACTGTCTCATATGAGAAAGGCCACATTCTGTGTTCATTGATCACCAATGGAGAGGAAAGGAAAAGGTCTGGTTGGACAAGTAGACGTCTATAAGATGTTTTCCCTTTAACGTATCTGGAACATACAATGCATCCTGACTGACGAAAAGTGTATTTAGGTCATAAAAAGGTTTACAGAACACCGGCTACTGTCATCTTCACTCACGATATTCAATACAGCTACCATGGTCGACTCTAGCAGTGACGACCTTGCATTCGCGGCCCTCATTCTTCACAGACGTAAGCATTATATATTTATATCTTCTCATGTATCGGGAAATGTCCCTGTGCAGTCATGTCTAGTGTCCAGATTACCCTCTCTTCACCTCCTCACCAATAAATACAACTGTCTTTCCAGTACCGAAGTCAAAAATATTGCGAGGGTGGTGGGTACTCAAAAAACATGCGCGTATACATTTCTAAAGGTTTTTTTTTTTTTTTTTTTTTGCAAAAAACAATGAGCCTTTCTACTCGTTTTAAAGGTGTTTTATTTTGCTTTTGAGCTCAAACATTGCACCATTTTGCACCCAGATGCCGTTAAATTGTATTTTTGCCCAAGGGGAAAACCCTCCACTCAGACCCCTAACTCCTCCTGATAAATCTCTGGCTACGTATTTAGCTACAATTTTATTCGAATTTGGTCATGTAGTACGTCTGTTACCGCCTGTAATCAATTGGCATTTCATACTGCTGAAAGTTGTCACAGTAATTAAGTTAGAAATAAAACGGTTGTTATCAAAGACAGTGGCATACCCAGGATTTCTCTCACGGGGGCCACATAGTATTTCGTGGGATCGCCGGCCTTGGGGGTGTCCCCTCCACTTTGAAATTTTGAAAAATTATATGTCTTTATATGTAATCTGGTGCTACATATGCTATCTTTTAGAGTAAAATTTGTGTTTAAAAATTTACGTATCTTTAGGAACTAAAAAAATTGGCATCAGTGAGGTGGCGCCGTACGCCACTGATCGAGGAATCAAGATACATTTTCTCAGGAGTTTTATCTTATCCGATTCTACCAAGGTCCGAACAACGTTCTTGTAAGGTGGTGACATTGTTCGAGTGGAACCTGAACAGGATTCGTCCATACTATAGCCGGTTTTTCTTCTTTTTTGTCGCATATGTTCTCAGAATAACATTTTATGAAAGCAAAACATGGAAGAAATCAAATTTGACGCATGGTTGACGTACGCCATCTCTGTTACTGAATGCACATAAACTTTGCCAAAAATTTAGGCATCCGGAAGGCATACGTCAACTTCTTTTCCTCACCGATTGTGACGCGACGTAACGCGTCCTGTGTAGACGACTCCATCGATTTACGTACAAAGTGATAAAGATGAGTGATGTATACCCAACGCAACGCACACGCATCCTGTGTGGACAGGACTTTAGTCCCCTAGTTTCATTTCAGTACAATTGCGACAGGAAACTGTGTAAAAGCGTCAATCAGCGATCATTAGAAGGTTTCTGGATGGAGGGGGATACATTATTTGGATGGAGGGGGATACCTTATTTTGACCAGTGAGCTCTCAGCACTCCGTCGGCTCGAGGCTCGGGAAAGAGGTAGGCTTTTCAAAGCATACCTGTGAATTGATCTATCTGAGTATTATAATTATAACTCAAAAGCTATGATAACCAGGATACATCCTCAGCCCAACCGGTAGATGGGGCTGCTTTTGTTAGTTACGGGGCTCTCACCGTAAAGGTTATGGAGGAGTTTGTCGTCAGTTATAAGCAAGTGGGCCTGTACATTTTTTTGTGAATTGTCTGGGCTTCAGTTCGGAGAAGACTATTTTCTCACGCAATATTAAGTTTTGGGGATCATGAACGAGTGGCCTAGCACCGCTCATTCATGTCCCTCCATCCTCCATCTCGCCACATACCGAGTACTAGAAACTATAGGTAGCCTAGGCTAGGAAACCGGGGGCCCAGTCAAGTTGGATGTTAGAAAACTCGCCCCTCGTAAGCTCGCCTCTAATTACAAAGTCAACCTCTCGAGAAGTCGCATCTTAAGTTCAAAGAAGTCGCCCCTTGAGTAGTATCACAAAAAACATTCTAGAGGAATTGGAAGAATTCTCATTTTGAAGGGATTGAAATCTTGTCACTGCTTGAAGCTAATCGTATGTTTGCTCCGTCTCCCTGCTTCTGCTATTCGTTTAAGTGATAGTGTTAATATATTTGCATTAACGATATTTCTTGTTTTGTTTTGTTTTTTCTTTTTTTTTTTCTGTTTGTTTTTGTCTGTTATTATCCTTCCCGCGGGGTCCCGTGATAGTGATTCCATTTTTATCTTTGTTTCCAGCGTTGTTGTTTTCGCTCTTCAGCTTTTAGTTCCAGAAAAAAATACTCGTTACTACACTTTCAAGTTGATATTAACTGGGTGACCTCCAGTAAAACGACCCTGCAAAATTCGGAGGGCCAAAACTTTCAACAAAAAATACCTTTCCAAATATATACCTAGCATCAACAACAACAAAATTAAAAGCAAGTGGACCAATTCTGCCCGAACCACTTGAGAGCCTCTGCTAACACTAATGGCATATCTGTATGACTGACTAAGACCTCACCCTGTAACCTGTTGCTAGTGAAAATGGGGAAGTGTATTTAGTTATTCAAACGTTCAGTGCTGGGAAATGGTTAAGGTATCACTGCCCGACTGGCGTGCTTTCTTTGATCATTAACTTTTATGTCGAGGGGAAGTGTAAAAAGTAAAAGCACGTTCGCCTCCTTGATGCAGGTTGTCTATGACTAGCTGTGATATATCTTATAGTTATTGTAAAGAGTTTGTGCCTGCAGTCAGTCAGTCAGTCAGTCAGTCAGTCAGTCAGTCAGTCAGTCACTCAGTCAGTCAGTCACTCAGTCAGTCAGTCAGTCAGTCAGTCAGTTAGTTAACTAGTTAGTTACATGAGGTTTAACTGTTCAGTTTCTAACCAATTGGTTTAAGTCGGGCCGGCCACGGCCTTTTTTCCACTTGTGGCCCCCTGGCTTTTTCCCTACTTCATTGCTTATGCTGTGCCTGTAAAAATGTACCATTTTAGGACGGGGTGTGATACATGGGTCCTCAGATCAACTTTGAAAAAAAAAAAACATACAGTGATACCTTATCACACCAATATGGCAAAACACACATTTCAGGTTTATTGCACTTTTGGTGTTGGCGTTACAAAATCGAGAGATTTAATGTTAATAAATCATTAAAACGATTAGCCAGTTTCCCATAAATGTAAATGCCTACTCCAAGCACATCCCAAAGAAAGGAAAACACATTTTGAAATCATCTGGTGGGTACACAGTAAAAGTGGAAAATATTCTTTGGATTTCACTGGCGTGTCATGTTATGCTGATTTAAACCCTTGAAGAACGGCAACCTTATTTAGGTTTTAAGACCTAATAATTTGGCGCGCTAACAAGATATCATCGAATAAACAACTTCAGTTGAAAAGAACTCAAACCCCTTAACCTTACTGTAGTGAAAACTTGGTGGATCTTGTTGGCGCACTGTGATAACGGGGGTGAAAGGTCATTTTTTTCTAAAATGTTGCGTTTTCACACCTGCGAAACTCCTTGCGTTATCAACACAAATCAGTTAAGCGACAACAAGTAACAGAGACAGTGTACTTCTAATAAAAAGAATAAAGTAGCTTGGGATCTCTGGAAACAGTTTAGAAAATGTTGTTTGAAAATTCTCACAGAATTAGCATTTCACACATAATAGTCTAAGTCTGCGGGCCTTGTAGTGACACAATGGGCAGTCGTTAACGTCCGCGCGAACATGATCCCGTCAATATTTTGTCACATGTGGTTGAATTTTGTATTTGTGAGTATATTTCACTGGATAAGTTATTGAGACAATGTTGGTATACAAACTTACCAAGGTGAAAGTTCCTACCTGACTAACATTTTTATCCCATTTGTGGCAATTTTGGGTCACTTAAAGTGTAGAGCAAATACATACGCAAACTTAATCACTATGAATTTTCAGTATTTTATGTTTATATGGATACCAGCATGCACATTAATTAATAGTAGAAACAGCATGGGACAAGTGGGCGCTGAGAAATGTTGGGTGTTAAAGGTCACAACTTAGCTTAGAAATGACCATTGCAATGCACAATAGGGTCATTTCATATAAAATCAACAAATTTTTAGGGTATTTTGGAAGATTACCCCGTAGATTTGGAATATGTTTGGCTAATTTGTAGCATTGCTGTGCATGGCTTAGGAAGAAATGCAAAATTGGAGCGTTTTGGGCTGTGTACTTTTCGCGTAACAGCTATCTCAGGTAGATTGCACACTTTTGCGGCCTCAAGAACGCCAACATTGTAGGGACAAAATTTCAGGGGATGCTAACCTTTTTCGGGAAACCGGAATAAACCTTTACGTCACTCCCTGATAACACATACAGATGTCTGGATACTGTCAATCAAAAATCTGGACTTTTCACAGTAATAATTTTGCCAGACCATTTTTGACAGAGTCCTGCTCAAACTGTAGTCAAGCTGCAAGAACCAAATTTTCAGAATATTAAACATCTATAAAGGTTATTCTCAAGCAAAAAAAAGAAAGGCCATATGTTCTACTTTGAAAGATAATTGGGGTGAAAGTTGTCATTTTACTGAATTTTCACAAAAATGAAATGGAAACTTAAGACAAACGACAACGTTATCAAATGATTTGAAATTTGATATTTTAGTAAGAAATAATGATTAGCTAAACCTATTAAACAATTCAACTTGATTCCTGATTATAAGTAAAAAATTAAGCAACTGAAAATCACGAAGTCTTTCACGAGATATGCTATGTACTGTACAGTATGTATGAACACTGTATACGGACTGAATACATTATGCACCACATACAGCACATGAGCATGGGACTTTCATGGGAATTGTAACTCGCAAAAATTGGATTGATTGAATAATTTTCCTAATTTATCCCCTTCAGTTCTATTAAAACTTGCACTTAGCATGAAATATCCCAGTCACATTCTGATTAAAGTCAATTCATACACAATTTTGGACTATACAGATATTTAAAAAGTGTGTATATAATCTGTAAGGTGTACTGAACTGTGAGGCTAATTCTGGCTCCACCCCTGTTAACATAGGCAAAGTTTGCCCCTCTCTCCCTCGAAATTCGTGGATCCCCGTGTGCAGTATATTGAGCTATCTTGTCAATTCTGCAACAAAGATACAATTAACTACTTGCTGCATTAGGTAAACATTTCATCCATAATTTCGAAACTTTCGTTTTTGAAAACCTCTCGAAGGCAGACAGAGAAAAAGCTGGTCTCCTTGATAGGCTGGTTTTGGCTGGAAAAAAATTAATCAAAGAAAGTTTGGTATCAATTCATTCGGCATTATGTGTACATTATCGTGATATTATGCCACATGCAGTGAGCCACAACTGGAAAAAAGGCCGTGGCCGGCCCAAATTAAACCAATTGGTTAGAAACTGAGCCGAAAAAGTCATCTAACTCTAACTCAAGTCCCACATGTTCAGGGTTTTAAGTAATTTTGCACAAATCCAAAATGAACGCAATTCTTAACTTTGACGGCCTGTAGCTCCCTAAGGGTTGGTTAGTTTGCTCACAAATGTATTGCCGATGGATAGAAACTTGATACCACATTAGCAAATTATTCTGTTAAAATACCTTTTAACGTATCTATGACGTCACACGGGTAAAATTACGTAATATTATGTCATGGGGACTCGAAACGAGCAATACGCCATGGGCCAGAGGCACTTCACGTGAAGCCCACCTCACAACTCTGCAACCAAACACCTTTTGGACACCTAGTTGTTTTCTTGTACAAAAAATGAAGTGGTAAAACTAATATTTTGGGTATGACCTATTCAAAATGTCTGCCAAAATCGAAATGTGGCAGGAGTATGAAATTTTGTATTAAATAATAAGAAAGAAAATAATCTTTAAAAATTTTTTGACACAACTACTCCATAAATGTGTTTATATTTTTCATGAACATTCAAATGTTTATTTTCGGGACTTTTTTTGGAGAGGTCAAGTGCAACCAAGATGACTGAAAAACAAAATGGCGACCACAATGAATGGGATATTTTTCAAGATTATGTAAAAACATTTTAAAATACCACAGTCTTTATTTGTAATGATATTTTTGTTGACCAAAGCTGCATTTACAAACCTTCGCATAATGGTACATATCAGATATTATGGCAAAAAACACTAAAACATTAACAACAACACCGTAAAAATGCCCCACAAAAAGAAGAAATAATTAAAATTCCAAAACCTTGCAGAGAATAATCAATATATATATATATATATATATATATATATATATATATTTATATTTATTTATATATACTACGCGCGTTACCATGCCTATGATTCGATGTGTGGAAACGATAGATGAGCTGCCTCGTACATGCACAGAAGTGCAACTGACCGTGCCGCCGATGACGTCATGTCTTGAGACGCGCTCACTACGTTTTTTTCTCTTTCGGATTCAGATGGACTGAGTGTGGCCTGTTTTGAGAATTCACAAGGTCATATACCGGTGTATATGGACGTAGTTTAGACAGAAAAACATTCTGAGAAACTTACTTTGAGCGTGTCATACCCACTTTAAGATATGTTTCAAAATAATTATTTGCATTTAGTTTAAGTTTTTAGAACATTCCACATACATTTAAATGCAGGATCGACTATAAGACCTTACATTTAGGTCTTTAGTAAGTTTAGGGGCTAATGTTTGTGGTATCCAAAGTACTGACACTAAAGTTATGTAATCAATTGTGAGTGGAACACCATTTGTGGTTTGATTTGTGGTTGGAAAGTATGGCACGCCAAAATAATCACGATATATGATGATCTTCTAAAAAGATAACTCCATCATGTAAAAATACACAATGATGTACAAATTCTATACGATCATTATGGATATTTACACGATTATGTACCCTAGAAGTACATGCTCATCATGTTAAAAATACACAATGATCATGTAAATAGTTATGATGTGCATCTTAAGGCACACACTGTACATCTAAGAACTTACGCTTATCATGCCTTCTGGTGTGACATAGTCCGTGAGCCTTTTGACGAGCTCTACATGTGCATAAAAGCTCGCGTCAAGTGATGTACGAAAAATGCGTGATCATGTACTAAGTACATACGATGATGAACTAAATACTTACGATCGTGTAGTAAAAGTATACGACCATTATTTTAAAATACACGGTGATGATTTTAACTCATGTGATGATATGTAAAATCTTACGATGAATATTTAAAACTATGCAATGAATAGGCTATGTGCTATTTTGCGTTTTCAGAGACCCATATCATTTACTGGCAAGGAAGTAGGAAGCTGAAAATTAGGACTGCTGGTGGCTATTACCCATATTTGTAGAATCAGAAACACTACATCTTTTTCCCTTTTGAAGTTATATATACCTAAAATCACCAATTTATTAAGGACGGACATTATGTTTTCCATTTTTGAGGGGACCCAGGGATATTGAAATTGCAGGCATGAACAATCTTGGTTAGGTATACATCACAAAGCAAGTTCAAACTAATGGATCATTTGTAAAGTATTTTTCTTGGATTCAAAATGGGCCATTGTTTGTCGCAGTAAGATGTACATATGATATGTACGTATCAGTTTCATAAGAGTCATACCCAAGGAAGAAAGGATAACGGACAGTAATGACGGAAGAGGAAAATTGCATAGTTTTTTACGGATTTTGTACTCAGCCTTCAAACCATGGGTATTCCCCACTCTCTCCCCATGACTAGCACGTGTGAGACGACATTGCATTTGGGATGAAGACGGATGATTATTGAAACTCACAATCAAAATTGGCCTACAATGGAACGTTAATGCAGGCAAACTACGAGCTTAGATTAGTATAAGGTTATTTACCAAGTATGTATGTCCCGGACAAAACCATGGTTAGTTCGTTTCTCATGGAAACTGAATGTGTCGTTGAGTTTGTGGTTTATCACTATGAAATAGCCAGGTAAGGCGAATCCAGAGTTTGGATAATAGGGCTCGGCAGTCTTTAGGGTGACCCGCATTCATAAGAGCACCGAAATTGCCTGCACAACAGGCAGTGAAGAGTCTCGGGATTCTTAAGCAGTCCCCTCATTGGGGCTCTGTACGAGATTGAAGTCGACCTCAGCTCCACAAAGGGTGGGGCATTCCTAACGCTCTAGACAGCAGGAAAATACTGTGGTTCCTCGTCTCCATTGCGTGAGTCGCTTAAATGGGACAAATGTATATTCAGATTGCAGGAAATTGCAATCCTAAAACACAAATATATCATTTCACCTACTTGTCTACTATGCGTGGGATGTCAGAAGGTGAAAATATTGGCCGCCTGACTTACAAAAAGCTGTCAATTGAAGGAAACTCACTTTAGATTTGCATTTCTTAAAGCCTTTTTCCTACGTCAGAATGCTCTGGTCTGGACTTGGGAAATTACATGTAAAAAGGTTCTGGCTGCTAGGATATTTCGCCGGTGAAATTATTGGACTGCGCGTGCCGCAAATGGCCAGATTCTTCCACTTAGAAGCCATATACTATAAGAGAGTCAGTGTCAAACAGCCAAATTATATAGACGTGTATCTTTGGCAGACGTAAAAAGCAACCGAGGTTGAGAAATTGCACAATGCACTGGGTGCCCTAACATAAGCAGTGTAGAGCACTTAATCCAGTAACCTGTGATATTAACTTTTAACTACCGAAAAAATAATGAAACAGCATAGAAGTGAAAAACCAACCTTCAATCCGTCTATTGAAACACAATGGCACACAACCCCATTTTATTGACAGTTTTGTAGCCAACTTAACTTTTCAATATTATACTGACCAGAAAATAGCTACTGGCCATCTTGTGGAATTTTCGTCCCCATTTGCCATCTTTAATGAGGCTCCACCTGGTCAAAGTTTTTCAAAGAGGGCTTAAAACATGTTAGACTGCTAAACATGTATTTCATAGTGCAAAAAAGTTCAACATCAACTTATAAGCAAGAAGGTTTAGTCATTGGCTATTATCTGGTTTTGGATCCATATGTACCAATCCTCTTCATATTTAGCCGACGGACTGTCTTACACAGCTTGGAATGTCTTACACAGCTTGGAATGTTATGGCAAACGAAAACCATTAATACTGTAAATGTCAAAAATTGTCTTCTTGTTGCAGATAAGAGACAATTTGTACCGGATGTTTCAATATATGTGTGAAAAACACATAAGAGCTACAATTGATGTTCATGTATTTTGTCTAAATTAAATAATAAGAAAATGAGGTTCAAGTAACAGATTTCTATTAACATCAGTTATATGCCCTATCAGAGTTAATCATATCAGCTGAGCTGCCTACTCACATGCCATTAACCGTATGCGGGTAATGCACACACGTCAGTTTAGTTTAAACTAGGTTCATCTTCTCATAAGATTATTACAACCAGCATTGTATATGATCAGTATTGTACGTATAAGAAGACGGTCTGCAGAAATACCAAAGAGGAATACAGCATATGCCAACAACTTCCACTTAAATACCAAAATCTTGCCAGAAATGCCGTAGGGAGAATTGTATTGCCAGGTAGAGTAAAAGACTAGGCTTATCTCACATACTTGCTCGGCCAACTTACTGCCATATGCTTTACGCTGTGAAAGGTCGATAATAAGTAAAAATCAGAAAAGTTGCAGTTAGTTCATCTGTTTGAAAAAAGGAACACATTTTTCCTCATTTTGCCCTCAACAAAATCTTAAAGTGGGCCGTTAAGTGTAGTTTACAACTTGAGCAATTATATTTCTTCCTAATTTTACGGGATTGTCCCATATTGTTATTAAAGCATATCATTAATTTTTTTAAAGTGTATTTAGAGTGGTTCATGAATTAATAGTAGTTGCTGTTAAAGTAATTAAGTTGCACAGAAATGTCATTCATTATTTCTTAATACAGTTTTGATTTTGTGTAGAGCATCGTATCACGTTTCATTGCCCTTTTTCTTTTGTAAACAACTATAAACTACGAATCATCTCCTCCCGATCGTCTGTAAAAACTGTAACTTTAATCCAGCTTTGCCAGACACTTAAAATAGGATTCACTGCACTACCAATATTCATAGTAATAATCTGAGGAACTGAATTTTGTTCGCTTTGTTGATTTTAATTATTGTTAATATATTATCACGCATACAATTGAGTTGAGGGGATGCACTTGGATAATTTTATTAATATCAGTAATTGACACATATGTTTACATATTGAAGGACAAAAATCACTTAATATGAAGATATTTCCCAACGTATGATAGGTGGGAAGATATGAGTAACAGCTTAGAGGGAAAAACTATCATCACTAATACTTACATTCGTTTCCAATGTGCATGTGATGTTACCGGATGGCTTCATACAGCCGGTGCTGGTTCCATTTGCGTCAAGTATGAACTTCGTGAATCATGGCTACCAAAGTAAATCCAGATGGGTAGTACCAAAGTAACACAACCCAGATAAATCATCCAGACTCGAACCAGTGTACTTTAGTAAGGAGAGGCAGGTCCATCAGAAGAGAAAGTCATCAATTTACGTAACAGGTGATGCAAATCGACAACTTGTTGATGCATTTAAGTATCCTTTGCTTGAACTGAATTCTGTACAAGCAGGGGCCTTTTGTCAACGTTTGCTGTGAAAGTCCAAAAAATATACTTGAGTATGGAACTAACAATGATATCCGAAACGGAGACAATACTCATCATTAATTGGAAGTATCAATGTTAAATAAGTAATATATTGTGTGTGATATATGAGTAATGAAAATCACATCGGTTAATACTTGGAGAGTTTGGTTCGAAAACACGATATGTCCGTTTTTTCTCTTTCTCTAGGGTGCCAAAATAGAGAAGATATTATGTTGATTTTGCTATACAATGGATTGAATGCCTTTTAAAACAAAAAAACAGCTAGAAATTTCAAATTTTCAACACCTTTTGCTGTTTTAATTAAGAGAAGAAATTAACATTTTTCCAAAACTTGATAAATCCCTACTTTCGTTATTTCAAACATGCTATATAAGTATGCATATGAGAGTAATAATTGGTTTGTTATCCTTTATATTGCTTGGATATTCAAAATACAAAGCAGGATTGAAGCATGGATTACTGCCAATGAGTTGTTATGACACTCAAAATTTATAGCTGGTCTATAAGTGAGGATAAAGGGATTCCTTCTCCACGTACTTGACCCCTGCAGAGCATGATAAAAATAGCTTTTTTATGACACAGTCTTATGAAAATGTATCACCTCTATCTGAGACCAAAGCAAAATTACGAAAGTAGCAGCCAAAGCGATATTATTAGGGTCATATCATCTGGAGTCAGAACTATCAACACCGTGGTGAAGCTAAAGGCTGTGCCAGGTCCAAACCCACCCCACGTCCACTCACATTATTTCAGTCTCAAGATTTCTTTCGAAACTATTAAAATGCCATGCTAACTGTGAACAATTACCCTTGAATATGCTAGATTCCACCAGGTGAAATATCCAACCCCAACCCCGTTTTCAAAACTTTCCCTGGGAGGAGACCGATCGGCTTTTTCCTTGGGTTTCCTTAATTCAATATTCCCTTTTCAACTGCCAGGGTAATTTTTTCTGTGTACTACTGAGGCAATTGAGTACCAATTTTGTGAAGATAGGAGATCTTGTTTGGCTCTAAAAGACATCATCAGTGCTCAAATTTTTCTCGTAGTGCCAAAACGTATATTTTTAATGAAAAATGAAAATATTGATGTTTTAGCTGTAAAGGGTCTACACCAATGGAAGATTTGCCGGCTTTTAAAATTTTCAAAATTATGTCTCAACAATCGAGTTTCCTTTTAATATCAGAGAGATCAGTATATCTAGTTATTGAGTTCAAGGAATTATTGGGCATAAAAATGATCCCGGAGGCCAAAATTTTCCAACGAAAAACAAATAAATTGCGAAAATTCAGTACCACTCATTTCATGCTGGTTTAAATCTGGTAGTCCAAATTTCCCCCACGTACTACCTGGTTATAGGACTACCCGTTGGAGTACACACTTTAAGAGAATCTGGTACTTAAATTTGTCCCCGGTTGCCCAAATTGCCCAAATTGCCCAAATAACCGGTTTTTGGCGAAACGGGCCATATTTGACAGGTCACTTCAACAAAACGGATCAATATTTTGGGAAAAACTTTCGGTATATTGTGTTAGACTGTGTTTATTTTAACACTTTTACTCCTAAAAAAGATTTAGACCCCAAATTTTGGCGCAGAAGAGCCTTTCTTGAGCTAAATCAACCAAAATGATCAAAATGGCGGCTATTTTGAATTGGCTGGCTACCCCCTTGCACATGAAAAAAATGGAGCACCTACTTTTCTGATCGTGTGATGTCTACCCTACATCTTGTCAAAGTTTTACTAAATATAGCAAAAAGAATGCAAACCCCAAGAAGGCTACAAATCGGCCTGGAATATTATTTTCTTCTTTGGTGTCTATACATCTTTGATATATCCACTGTTTAACGCATTGCACTAGATTGTTTTCTCGGTTTTCCTTTCATGTACAAAACAAGGGAGGCTATGTGCAATTTCCATCTGTCTTATGAAAATAGTACATGGTAGTCCTATATAAACGGTACACCAGGTGACACGTTCAAAGTGGGTCCTAACTCCATCAAGAAGAAGTTTCAGCTTTCTCCTGTAGTCGAAAATACCCCTCAGGACTTTACTTAAAAGGTGTAAATGTCCTTACCATGGCTAGTTACGTAGCCGTACTTAGCTATTCTACACTTTTTTTGTTAACGTTGGAGAAATTCATCCTCAATCGCAAAGTTGTTCTTTTGTGAGTAGCACGATACAATATAAAGCAAATTATCCCTTGTGGGTGGGTTTTATTTTCGCCCACCATCAAATGCAGATTTTTCAACAGGTATTTCAATTTTGGCCGCACCTCGCAGTTCTGCAGAATACCGGTATGTTATAATAACACCCAATCAGTACCTCATTTTAACGGACGGAAGAGGCTGTGTCACTGGGGAGGTAACAACCCTGGACGATTTATTACGAAATGGAGCCCATTGTATAACTATTCCAAAATATGTGTTTGTTAGTTAGTTTTTCGACACCTCAACATTTGATCTTATCGCATGCAACTAAAATCTTTAACTACAATTGAGAATCTGTTTTCGTAATGTTCTTATCTTTTTCTTAATGTAAAAGAGTGAAATTCACCCTTCGGCCTTGCGTACAGTGACTACTCTTTTATCGAGTGGAAATAGAGAGTGGTCACTGTAGGCAATCTTTTTGGTAGATGTTAACTCTTTTAAATTTAGAGCGTACGGTTTTCTAGACATTAAATGGTAAACTCTGGTGCATGAGCTAAAATATAATAATCTTAGCACCATAATGCATCTAAGCTTCTTTACGAATTTCTTTCTCACAATGCCCTCTCCAAAGACGGTTGACTCGTAGGACTCGTCTCCCATAAAAAAGGTTACTCCTACCCGGATTATACCTGTAAGGAAACTTAAATTTACCTTTCTTTTAAAAGTGCACTAAATTTTTACAACGAGATATGAAGGGTCTGGAAAGTGCTATTTCCTACAATCTGGGTGCCATTTAGGGAGAAAATTTTCTGGGTATGGAATACTTGCCAACTTACAGTGATGTTCCTCTTCGATAGTATTACAAACCCCTCAAGAGTCCACTGACCATTATAATTTCAAGCCTCTACCCCTACACTTCAGTATACCTTCCTCTGTCAATGAATTCTTATTCTTAGGGTATACATCTCCACAGAGAGCACTCGCACTCTGACTTAACCCCTGTGACTCGGACTCTGTCTCGGACCCGTTAGGTGGGGACTCGACTACAGCACTGGAAATAGGCTTGGTTAAAAAGCATAGCCTACCATACCTTTACGATGTAATTTGACGGTTCCGAAAATCGCCCAGTCGACGGCCCTGCAGTCTTAACGCTTTCGTGACCAACACCCTTCACAAAGAGTCTGCCAATTGGGTGAAGCCGTCCACTTTTATTGTCAATCCTGCTACACTTTCCCATGTATAAAAAATTCTGATGGTTAATTGAGCTCATTGCGTCTAAGTTACGAAGGTTTTAATTTCTTTGGCGGAAGTAAAAGTCAACAATACAAGAAAATTCAATTAGTAAGCTTCAATTAGTAGGCTACCTGGTCGTATACGGCAAGTGACCTATGGGGGGGGGGGGTTGCATCCCCATTAACACTACTTATACAGAGTTAACCTGCAGTTTAATTGCAGTCCCTTCCAGTTTCAACATCAAGCTTTTCCTAATCTATATAATGACCAACAATATATAGTAGTGAGTCTTTCGATCTTCTACGGTAGGTCAGAGATAAACCTAAAAGCGCTTCGCAAATTAATACTGCAATCTTGTCATAACCAGACTTTCTCAATATACACCCCTGGAGTATACCAACCAGTACAATCATTGCAGCACTACCTGTAATTTTTACCTGTATTACTACTAATAAACTGGTTTTAATTGTGCCTTGAACTTACTGAAACACTTACTCAGGATTCTAACATCGTTACTTACCTTATGTCTCTCATAAGCAAATGAAAATTATAACATAACAGACCGTATCCAGCAATCTAGGCTTCAAGCACACATAATTTATTAAAACGGTATAATAAAACTACACACGTACTATTGCCTGGAATAATTTTAGTACAAAAGAGAAATCAGACGCAGGAAGGCCTCGATTCCATACTTTTTTTCACGGCGGCGTAGGTCATGTGTATACCTGATCGAGTGCCATGTCATACCCTGCAAATTATTATCAAATTGTATCCATAGGAAAAGGTTTAAAAATGGGTCTCACCCTTGCTGGGCAAATATTGCACTCCCGGCCCTGTAAACAACATATGTAATTGCTAAATACTAAAGCTTAATAGGCACATTATTAAACACAAGCTGCAGGTGCGTGCTTTATAATACAGAACATGGTAAATATTTGTGTGGAATAACAATTCTTTTCAAATTTTAAACTTTGACCTCTATCTTGATTAATGCGAAAACAGACTGTGCATCAAACCCACAAAACGTAAAAGTTGTCAGCCGATATTAGACGATATACGTTTATCTGGCGATATAACTCTTTTTGACAAAATCATACAATAAGACTATTAGTCGAAGGTAAGTCATTCTCACAATTTCGTAAGATTCGGTCAATTTAGATAAATGTTCCAAATCCGTTCAATTTTCCTGAATGAAAATGATCCGTATTCTCATCATTCTGGGAATTTTTGCTTTTGTTCTTTTCTTTGTTCTAATAGCCGAATATGAAAAGCTACATGAATCGTATTGTTTACTAACAATAAACACGAAACCAACATTTATGATACCATGGCTGAACCGTAATGACCAATGCTTTGCACTTTTATTTTGTTTTTCATATAAGGCTTTTGATATCTCGGGTTCGCTAGTTTGGCCAAAGAAATTGTAAAGTGGGTAGAGAATTTCAAGGCTGGGGCAACGTTAATAGGGATAATAAACTAGAGTTCGAACTACAAAAGTGGATGAAAATGACATAGTCAATTTACCCATTGCACCAATACAAGGAAATTGGATCTTAAACTAGTTCACTTTTTGTAGTGAGATTTGTTACGTTTGCTTGTGATATTTCTACAACTAACTACAACCATTAAAAGGAAACCTCACCAAAGTGTTATAATTACTCTTTATCAAAATCACGTTTGGTCTACCTTTTTTAAATCAACTCAAAAGTTTAATTTTTTAATTTAATATTTGCTTTGTTTTGATATTGAGTTTGTATTTTCGTTGATGAGACCAGCGAATGTACAGAGTTAAAACGATTGTTCCCGTAACTTTGAAAAGAACTTGTTAAAATTGTATACCGTAAGTTTCGTTAGATTTAAAGGTCGTGTGACATGAAAATAACATAGTTGGATATTTGATGTAAAAAGCATTAAAAAGCCAGAAAATAGCCGCAATTTCCATTAAAATCCATCAAATATTGACCATTTTGCAGGAAAATTTCTGTTTCACACTTGTATCATGAATAAACATAAGCTAAATATGCAAATATGTGACATCGAAAGAGGGACATACCATATATGACACATGTTAGCCTCTGTGTTTTCAACCTTAATTTCAAGGACACTGGTAGCATTGTTATTTCCTGGGGGGTTTGTTACAAATGTTAAAATTTTTTCCTTGAAAAATATTGATATCACTCACCAAACTGTAATCTATATGACCAGTAATTAAGAGATAATTTATATAGGGTTAACTAAAGAAATCATAACACTATGCAACACTCCACATCATTATTTTTGCAAAGGCAATTAGTTTCTTCAGGAACCATCAAACTTCGAAGACATATATTTTGAAAACGGTAAAAGATATCGAAATAATTCCAACGGATCTTTGATTGGAGGACTTAATTCTTTAACTGACAAGTGAAACAGCTCTTTTTGTTGGCATGTCACACGACCTTTAACGTTGCCTTTCATTTTCTGTACAGCTTAATATGGTATTTACATTACGTCAAAATGTCACATTTGACAATCCACCCTTTAGACAATGATGACTTTAATGCCAGTGGCCTTGAGATCGCATTTTACTGTCACCTGTTTGAAACGTCCGGAATGTTTGCGTATTACGTAACTTATACCCGGAGAGTATTCAACGAAAGCTGCGTGAATGTTTTGTCCTTCAAGATTTCCTGCTCTCTGGTACAGAAAAGCGTTCAATTGCTTCCAGAGTAGAAATTCAGATGGCAGTGATATCAAAGGGTGAAAAACTGACGAAAAGTAAACCTAATTATAACTATAGTGATAATAATTCAATCTTCTCAAAACAAATAGATCACAATACCCATTCTAAAGTTGCATTACAATTTGAAGGGCAAGGGTTTGTGACCAAATTATTTATCAGATTCTGTGAGAGAAATAAAAAACTCACCAACCACATTTTGAGTCACATGACCATCTGTAATGATAAATCATGATTTTAGAGGTGTGGGACATTTGTGTATTATTTAGCTAATGTGTAGTCACAGGATAATCCTGATCCCCTTGAGTCAGATCATAACTGGACAGTATTTAGCCAAAGATTGCTGTGGAGGATTTTTCATCCCTCTTCGTTTAACTGATCTTGTATTATGGATGTCAATGTGGACCCTACGTACCATTCCAAAGTTCCAAATAGTAAACAACTTATAGGAAAAAGGAAGCCCCATTACCTAGAAAAATCACCCCTCGAAGCTTTGTGAAACAACCAGTACGTATACGCCTACACTTATATTACCCTTGTAGATTTCATGCTGCTCCAGATAGCGATTTAAGTACATTTTCCCTCAAGACGTTTTTAACCTGTCCATTCGACTTTCATTCGACAAAACAGCAATTGAAAACCTCTTGAGCTTGCCAGAAAACCCTTTCAGTGCATAAGGAGTACTGTTATTGTCAAGTCGACACCGTTTTTTTTTCTTTTTGATTGAAAAAACCTCCGAAACTGAATTTAACACAACGTTTCGTTCTTTCCTCAGAGTTATAAAGTAGGAAAAAAGTCTGCAACGAGAAGATGAGGCTAAGAAGAGTTTTTTTCATCCTCTTCTTCGTTTGCCTGATTTCTGTATCATGGATATCAATGCCGACTTTTCGTACCATTCCAAAGATCAAAATAGTGGAAAACTTACAGGAACAAGGAAGGCGGATTTTCGCGTACACTATATCTCCCTACACTCCAATCGCCGAAAGGGGAAAGATCATAAGAACTAGCAAGGCATCGACAGCTCCAACGTCTCACCATTATTCTGACATAGCGCCGCCGTTTAATGGCACCACTTTCGCAGATTCTAATTTTCTCTCCCCATATCACAAGTACTGGGAAACAAATTGTTCGTCAATATTTTTAGAGGAATTGTCTTCAATTAAAGCGATCAATAACCTCATGGATAAGAACCGTGTTGACGGAAGTCTACCAGTTCCAACGGACGAACGTTTTTTGAAATTCACACAAAATTGTTCAGGTTTTAGAAAAGAACGAAAGTATCCTGAGCAACCGAATTCCAAGGAGGAAGCAGCCTATCCTCTGGCGTATATCATTGTAACCCATAAAGAGGTAGCACAAGTCGAGCGGCTTCTACGAGCTATCTATCAACCACAGAACGTTTACTGTATACACCCAGATAAAAAATCCCCTGAAATATTCCACGACGCCTTGACCAGTTTAGCATCTTGCTTTGATAATGTTTTTATGGTCTCTAAAGTGTTGAGCGTACAATATGCTGGCTTCACCCGCCTCCAGGCAGATGTTAATTGTATGACAGATTTGTTACAAACACAGGTGCAATGGAAATATGTCATGAACCTATGTGGACAGGACTTTCCGTTAAAGACCAATCTGGAAATAGTACGCCAGCTGAAAGTGTACAATGGTCACAATGATATAAAGGGTATTCTGCCCCCTCCTTATATCAAACCACGGACCCAAAACCACTTCGAGGAAAACGCCGACGGCAAGATTGTTAGGGGACGAGGTTCAAAAGAACCTCCACCACACAACTTCACCATATACTTTGGAAATGCATACTACGCAGCGACGCGTGCGTTTGTTAACTATGTTATTACTGATCATAGAGCTGTGGATCTACTGAAATGGTCAGAGGACACATGGAGTCCCGATGAACATTACTGGGTGACCCTACAGAGGTATCCAGGAGTACCCGGGGGATATCCTCATGGAACATGGGATTCAAATGTAAGGTTCATAAAGTGGGGAGATATAACTCAACATCCCCGATGTATTGGCAAATATGTTCGAGCTGTTTGTGTGTTTGGGGTTGGTTATCTGGCATACCTTTTATCACAGCCGCATCTTTTTGCCAACAAGTTCCATTACAGTTTCGACCCGGTTGCTCTGCAATGTTTAGAAGCAATGTTAGATTACAGACAACGTTACCCACAGACAATCCACCAGTACGTACCCCAGTTCCCTGTTACAAACTTAGTGTGGCAAAACCATTCCATTTACTGAGAAGAATGGAGCAGATATGACGTGCTATTACAATGTGATGAGTACGAGTACAATTGAATCCTTTCTGGCTGAGAGTTCGAGTATTGTTTTGTTTTTAACGAGTACGAATACAATATTTAAAGGGGAATTTCATCATCCCAGACAGTTCAATTCTCCCAACTATGCAACTTCTAGCTCCTCCCATAACTGTATGAAGCTACTCCTTGTGCAGGAATAAACCTATTTTATTGCTTAAGGCTATGTCCTGGTGAGCATACAAGGCTATAAAATGTAATAAAGGCACTCTCTCTGCCTTGTGTGGAATGTGAGCTACTCTGCATCTTTCAAATTTTCAAACTTTGATGTCAATCAAAAAGCAGTCAGCAACTGAGAATTTTCATACCCTACACTAAAAATATACTTTGGGGTGATGACTGTCTGTCTTTAAATTAGCATCAATGAGTTACTTTCAAAATTCGTGAGTACCAGATCGAATACAAACTCCTCTTTAGGAGAACAGGTGTTTCAAAGCCTCAACACAGAGCGTCTGTAGAAGTATGTAGTATCTGAACGTCTAGTATAGAGCAAGACGGTAAAGTCGTTCTAAGTTACAGCCTGGTCACATGATGAAAGGTGCATGGGTAACAAAATGTTGAAGGGAGCCCTCAATTGTGAAGAAGTGCCAACTCTGAATATGCACATTTGGACTACGGAACTGGACTCCTCCCGATAGCGAATCGTTTATTTCGCATATTAGCTGAGGACACATTGGGTATTCCCCACCTCTTTCATTCCAAGTTTTCGCTTGGTTCTATCCGTATGACGAGTAACGAGTTATTCAATTACGGAGTACTTCACTTTTCAAAAGGTAGTCTTATTATTACGTATTATAGTCTAATTATTACGGGCCAACCGGTGGACTGTAGATGTAATGACATATACATATACTGAGGCTTTGGTATTGAAAATAAAAACTTAAATTCAAGTTGCATTTTACATGAAGAGTATAAAAAATGTCAGAAATCGCAACAAAAGTGTCTAAAATGCTGGCATTATTTTAAACGATTAAAGTAGCTTAACTTGAACCAGGTCTGTGACGTCATTACAGAGCCACGTAGGCATTGCACAGTTCTATTGATGACGTTGTTTTCGTAGGAACCCTTTGCACACATAATGGATTGTAATGATAACCGTAATGAGGTGATGAATGTACGGGAATAAAGTAAGTGACACTCCTTTGATGCAAATGCTGAAAGACAGAGTTACATGCTGATAACCAACCATACTTCTATAAGCAAGGCTAACGAAATTGGAAAGTGGTGTTACCGGTGGCAGTCGCTTTAAGGTTATTAAAAGAACTGTAATGACTTAGTATGCTAACTTAACCGGGCGGATGTAATTGTAAAGGGTAGCGGAGAAGATCCTCCATTTTTACGTGTCCTTCATTTGAGTGTCTAGACAGGGTCTGTAGCCATGGGGGCAGGAGGCGAGACCCATAACATAGTTTTACACATGGCACCCTCTAAAAACAGTACCCCCAAGCAACCTCCTACAGCATCTTGTCTGGATAGGGGCCTAACCAGGGTAATAGAAAATCACAAAAAATTACATAAATCAAATCACATAAATTTAAATTCAGGTTAATAGTTTGCCAAAGATATGTAAGACAAAGTAATGTGCACTTCAGTCAACTTATATGAAAAACCATTCCTCAAGAAAACACACTTCCTCCAGACCAACCACAATTTATGCGAAATTCTACATAATGTGATAACTAGATGTGATAATATCAGCTCAAGCAAGATAACACCTCTTTGTCTATATACTAACTTATACAAACGAAAGTTTGTCAAGGGGAAACACCGTCGGCCCTCTGAGCTTAGATTCCTAAGATAAGAACCATTCCTAAGATAAGAACCATTCACTTAATATGAGCATTTTTAACAATATTTCACTAAACGCTTACACATCTTTGCATGTAAGCCGTCAAACATAAGCAAAATTTATTTATCCCTGCATAATGGCGGCCCTCAGTGAACGGAGAGGGCACGCCCCGGTTCAGTGTAGTTCAGTTTTCTTTTTTTTTTCTCTCTCTCTCTTTTTTTTTAGGAAAGCTACTGACCTAAACGACTGGATCTTAGTTCTCACCGCCCTGGTCCTCACAGGGAGTTGTTAGGGAACTCTCTGTTCCTCTCTACCTCGGAGGCAGTACTTTCATGGTACAAGGTTAGCACAAATCAATTTGACCTAGGTTTACATTGAATGTGAGGAATGATTATTTAGTCTATATTGAAAGGTCACATTGATTGTTTCACTGTGTAGACTTTGCAAAACACCTGCCTACCCACCCGTCGGGTTGCCTACCAAGGGAATGTGTCACATTCAGGTAATAAGTCTGCAGGTGGTGGCACCATAAACCAACTGTTTCAGATGTGTTCGAATCCACTAATTATTTAGAAATATCATGAAAACACCTCCAAATGTGTTTCTCTAAAGCAATACAGCACAAAAGACTCGCAATGTCTTAATGACACAGATAATGCGTAATTACATTATGAATGGTGTGGAGGGTCTCTACAATGGCAACTACCGTCTGATGTAAGATAACAGAGATTTCCTTCTTACTCCGGTAAATTTAATTGGAGTGAGGGTCTATTCTTGAGTTTACTAACGGTAACATTGATGAACTTGCATGGCTAGCTTGAAGAATGAATTTCACTATTTTAAAAGGAATGAGTCTCATTGAGAGTGGAAATAGCTACTGTCTTAACTTTTACAGCAAAGTGTAAATAAAGAACAAAGGCTCAAAGGATAGGCGTAAGAAGGAGTTCTTAGTTGGAGTTGATCATTTTAGATCCCGTCCTCGGGAAGTGTCTAGGGGGGAACATCTTTTCTTCGGAAAGTTTTGAACATTCGAGGGTCCAAAAGAGCATGTTGATGCTACATTTTTGGAATTAAAGTTTGTAAAGTACATTTTTTCTAATATATGTGACATTTATTGACAGTTTGATATTATATTTTATACCTTAGGGATTCTGGTCCTTGAAAAGTGAAAAAAGGCAGCAGACTTTACCCCCACATTTTGGACTGACCTCCCCCTTCTCACTCCGCTTCTATCTTTAAATCAAAGGAATAGAAAAGAAGAAAATCTACCTCTTGTTATTGGAATCTGCAGGTGAAATGCTATAATTTTTGCATCCCGTGTATAAGTCTCTATTCGGATCCAGTAACACTGGGACTTTCATCACCAGCCCCCTTCCCTACCCACACATAAACTAAATATTGCATAAAGGTGCGTTCACATCAAAACCGAAATCTGCTGCGTTTTGCAGGCGGATCGCGAAAATTTTTTTCCCAAGACAACCAGGGGCAATTTTACTCCAATGAAACTTTGGAACCCCCCCCCCCCCTCATTCGTTCTGATATAACAAATTTCGCGTCCCGCCCGCAAAACGCAGCAGACTTCGGTTTTGGTGTGAACGCACCTTAAGTCACGAATAAGTGGAACTAGTCGGTATGCGGCCGTCAGGTGGAGTGCACATCACTGCTCGGGTAAACAAGTTATGCTCCTTCGCTGAAAGATTCTTTTTGGTTGCTTGTTTTGTTAAATTTTTAGTAAACTGACAAAGACTAAGAGTCAGAACAATGGAAGAGGACGATGGAAGGGCAGGCGCGTAGCCAGGGTCTTCGGCCCGGGGGGGGGGGGCAAAATGAAAATTTTCGTCCCGATTTCATGACTTTTTCAAACTAAATGTAGAGGTGGGTCCCCCCTCCCCCACCGTTTCTTTTGGGTCCAGTTTATCACCCCGGGACAAGTCCGGAAGCTTCGGAATAGAATTGGGGGCATGAGAATAAATTATCGACTTGATATTCAAATGGCCTTATCAGTATGCGAACTTATAGTCACGATGATCACAATTTAACTATTTACCATAACTCGATTTGATGAAGCCGGGGTGAACTGTCAGTGGTAAACTCGGTGTAAGATCGAGGAGGAATCATCCTTGAGGGATCAATGCCTTTCTTCAGAGAGACCCTCTGAGACTTTATCATCGCGGAGCGCCACCACCAGTTGACGCGAAGCGTACTGAGAACATTTTGGCCAAAATGCCTTCCCAAACTACACTGAGGAAATGATCCTTCCCGGGGTGTTGTATGTTACACCGGTGGCGTGCGCAGGATTTGTGAGATGGGGGTAGACTGTGAATTCCAACCACTGGCACAGAGAAAAGTCCAACTGGCTAGACGCAAACTATTAACAGGGGCGTAGCAAAAAAATGTCAAGGAAGTGGGAGGGACGCAGCTCATAGAAAGTCCTCTCAGCGCCCCTCGCCAACCGATGGTGGCGCGGAGCGCAAGGAAATTTTGGTCCAAAATGCCTCCCAGATGGCTGGAAATGGCACTTCTCGGGCCTATTTATCGCATATAAAAAGGGGAAACACTAGCACTATTGTAAAAAGTAAACATAATAAAATACTAAAAATAAGGTGGGCGGCTGCCCTCTTCCTCCACTCCCTGACTTCACGCTGGCCTAATGACCAGTATAAAGGTAGTCATCTTTATAACTAGATGATTGACCGTTCTTCAGACTGCTATTTGTTTAGTGATTATTGTTATAATAGAGAGACAAAAAATTGATTGCTCGCCGTCCCGGGGGAGGGGAATTTTTGCTTTTAGAAGCTCGCTGAGATGAAAAATGGTGCTATATTTGACACATTATGAAGCATGTTAAAACACCCATAAAGGCCAATTGGGGGAGGGAGAGTGCGCCTGATGCTCGGCCAGTCTCGGTCAGACTGCTCCCGATTTCCCCCTACTGGCTGATTTTCCCCCGACTACTTACAACGGTGGGGGCCATGGCCCCGGCCCCCATTGCGCACGCTACTACGTTACACTCCAAAATTACTACATATTTTGGGTTTTAAGATGTAAGGAGGATTGCTGCCAAAGTCACCCACACCAGGAGGTCCCCTGAGAACAAAATAAAATGTAAGTACATAGAACTAAGATTTATCACTTTATATCTAGTCAGCTGGGAAAGCAAAATATGGGTGGAGCTTGCCCATGTTATATTCAAATTCATGCTTATAGTTTCTCTTGGCAATTTTTCTTGACCACTCATTAGGGTTCTGACACCAAACCCCAATAAGTGGCAACGCAACTGGATACTTTCCACTCATTGTGTGACTTTGAAAGAAAATATGCACCGGGACATTTATTTTAAGTATCCCTTTTTGATAGTGATTAAAAATAAAAATCGGGACCGTAGCTACTATCCCTATAGCTCCCACACTGACAGCCTTGCTTTACGTCCATTTTTCTGTCCCCTTACTCTGACTGCTCTGCTTCATAGTCTGTCCTTCCGGACTCCCTAGTCGTCTAACGCTCTCCATTCCCTTTCCTAGTTCATCTTTTCCTCTTTCTCATGCACAATATGCCTCGCTTCATCCCTCGTCCCGTTTCTGCCTTCTTAGCCCTTCTCTTTCTCATTCCCTTTGGTCTTTTCCACGGTCCCTAGCCCTCAGTACCTGTATAAGTATACTCGTCCAGTCGATATTTGAACCAGTGCTCTACCTTATCAAGCCCGTTTCCTTCTCTCCCTCCTTTCCTCCCATCGATAATGATTCCTGTTGTTATTATTTTATTTCCTTTTCTCCTGTTACTTTCCCTTTTTTCTCTTTTTCTCCTTTCATCCCCTTTCCTCTTCCCCTTCCCTTTTCCTTCTCCCTCTTTCTCCCTTCGTTTATTTTTTTTTTTCATTTTTCGGTCGTCCCGATTTTACTTCAATTTTTCGCCCCGGGGGGGGGGGGCAGTCTGCCCCCTGCCCCCCTCTGGCTACTCTACTGTGGAAGGGGGAAGGTAAGCGAATAGAGCAGGCAGCCAGAAGGAAAGATATAGGATGTACATTATAATCATTAGCACTGAAGAAAACCTCGAACACCTAGTTTACAAAAATTATTATTCCTTCCTGCCGCCCCATTTTTACCGTTAAACAGCTTTGAAGGCGTAGGGGTTCAAACCGTAACTTAGACCTAGACCTTACCTAATGGGTACCCCATACCCTTTCGCTATTTGCAGTTCTGTATCTTCTTTTCATATAGCATAAAAAGTCTCTGGACATCTAAATGTCATACCTACAAATTTGATGTGAAAGCATTAAAATACAGCCTCAATTCCTATTAACAACTAAAACATATTTACTACTTTACCAGACAATTACTGTTTGTGCACTCAAATCATAAATAAACATGAGCTACATATGCAAATTTGTGACGCAGAAAGAGGGACTCATAAGTTTCGTTTGTTCTTATCCATTGTTTGTTTCACCTTCATTCCAAGGACAATTTTTATGTTGACATACCCTGAGGGATCTATTTTGGAAGTACGCATCAACTACTTTGAAAATTTCTACATTTAACGTCAAACTAAAAACGTTAGCTGGTAAGCAGTTAACAGAAAATTTATAATGGATTAGCAAAAGAAATACAAACCCTTTGCAACACTCCACCTCACAAGGTTTGCATAAAATGGGGAAATCTCAGGAATGATCAAACTTTGAAGACGTATATCTCGAGAACGGTCAAAGATATTCAAATATTTCCAACGAACCTTTCATCAGGGAATCGTAATCTTTCAATGCTGAGTATGAGTGTTGTCTCGGTTACGTGTTCATAGACCTTTAAGGATTCCAATCAGTGATTTCACTTTACAAAGTTTTTGGTTTGAATTTGAATTAGAATAAGAGAGAATGGTATTTTGAATGGTGATGTCATTTACCATGAGTTTGCTTCTGGCTTTTGTGTTATTTGAGATGTAACTCGGAATTTTTCGATCCAATCTAAGGATAGTCCTTTGGTTTCTGATTGGTTACCGAAGGCGAAAGGAATCTATGTAATCACCCGAGTGTTCATATTTGTGTGTGTGGGTGTGTATGTATGTGTATTTGTGAGGCTTGGGGTCACAAGATAACAATTATGGATAGTTTTGATACTTGTAATATAGAATTATCATACTAATAGGAAGATCCTTATCATTGTTTTGGTGGAGGTAAAAGGTCATGTGAGGTTACTAGAGGTCAAAAACCGAAAACCTTGACTATGGTCATTTTTCTGCGTACTGACGAATCGGCAAAACCCGATTTTGTCGAAACGATGAGAACTCGTTTCTATGCAGTTTTACATAGTGACGAATGTTCTCTCAATTGGAGGTTCTTTGTTTAATTAACAGTTTTTTAATTGTAGAAAATTAATATATTAAACTGTTATTTTAATTTTTAATGCTAAGATGAATAAATGCGGGCGAAAACTTCATGCGTCATTATGCCAAAATGACCAAATGAACACATTATTCTCTATGCCAATTTGCCTATTTGTTGGAACGCCAAAAATGGGCGCTGTTTACATTGGAAAATCTGATGACCGCAAATGACCTCTGACCTTAACCACAAACAATAGGCATCTCAATATGATAAATCTATATAACAAGTAGGAAAGGTGACCACCAATGGTATCTTGAGTTATCGTGTTAACAAGCAATTTTTAAGAACTCCGTAATTTCACGCCTGGAGACCTCAGATAACCTTTGACAACTATCAAAACAGTAGGGTACATGCTCTGACTATATAACACATTTACACGCCAAGTTTGAAACGTATCCGTAGTTCCTACTTAGAGATATCGTTTTTACAATGTTTCCGGTTTATGACCTATGACAAGCTCACATGACCTTTGACCTCAACCAAAAACAATAATTATTTTTCTTTTAATGTGGTGAATCCATATGCCAAGTTTGAGAAGTGTCCATAATTGCTTCTTGAAAAACTGTTTTAACAAGCCAAGCGTCACAAACACATACATTAAAAATAGGCACACACCTACACACATAAATACATTCTTCAGATTAATTGCATAGAATCCTTTCGTCTTCCTCAAGAGAATCCAGAAGGGTTCAAATCGTTAATTTAGCGGTTAATGCACTGCCCACAAAACACCTTGGAGATAGTTAAATGGTTCAATCTATAATTCGTAATTTTGAGAATGGTCCAGAATTTGCGGGGGTTTGCCTGCAGGCCCTCACCTGTGTGTTGCCCTAACTGCGGAAGGTGGAAGGTGGAAGCGCTGATAAGCCAAGGGGGCAATGGAACAGGATAAAGCTGTTCTGAGGTGTTATCCTCTTCTTTGGTGTGTATAGCTGAGCGACGTCATGAGGGTAAAATTATTAGAACCCATCTACCTTTACTAACAATTGTCATATACGTTTCTCGGATGTGATTGTGCAAACGGCAGCTTATTCAACAGTGAATATGTTTACGGTGACATTCTGCGGACTGTCACCGTCTCCACACACATTTTAATATGTTGAAAGCGTGACGTGTGTGTCAGAAGCAGTGAAACAAGCAGTGCTGTAGAAGTCGAGACCGGTCTCGAGTCACAATTTTAAGGACTAGGACTCGGAAAGCAAGAACTCGGACTAGGACTCGGACTCAGTCTCGTACAGTCCGGACTAGTGACTCGGCTATAAAATTCCCGAGAGCAGTCTCGAGACCGTCACTGATTTATTTTTTATTTTTAAATTTTAATCCAACGTCACAAAAGATTTGCTTTGTACTCTGCAGTTCCTGCACAACTCCATACGGTATCTACGTCTTTGAAATATGCACTTTCTGATTATGGAGAAAACTCTATAAAGTCTTTGCGATTACTGTGCTATGCCATGACAAGAATAATTCAGTTTCCCTTTTCATTTTGTGCGTTATGTTATAAAATAGTTGCATATACTTTACCAATCGTTGCCATGGACAACGTAATAAAAGTACAAGAATTCTTGCAATGAGCCTTCAGAGATATCTTGAAGAAATTTTAAAACAATTTTATTTCAAAGATTTGTATTCTGTGTGTGCTTTTGTCTTTCTTTTTTCTTTCTTTTACAAGGGTAATTTGATACCGGTAACTCATAGCTATTTTCTTTTCGGTTATTTTCATAATAAAAATAGCCATTCGGCAATGAGTGTAACTATGAACTCTTCAGCCTACACACACTTTTTAAAATCTGTGGGTATTGAATTGTTAGTTTTATGTGACACAACTCCTTGGTTTGAAATATTCATGACAGGACAGATTTGTCTTCCATAATTGTTCAGTTTTTACATTCCTAGTTTTACCTGAAGGTGCTCAGTGCAGTTAATGAGATGAAAAACAATTAAATACCACGAATTTGTCCCAGAGAGGTGCATTGCAGACCTCCTTGTATTTGCAACGGTCGTGGACAATGGGGTTGGTGACATGACAAACCCCACTTAGACAATACAAAGGTGGGGTTTAAAATACATATCTTTTTAGTGCAATCAATGCAGCATGAAGTGTTTTAACATTATGAAATAAACTTATGTGAAACAGAGGGGAAATAAAATACGTTCAGTCAATGAGTCAAGGAAGATAAGGCGATTTCTAGACCCTTACATACGCACTCCAATCAGAGAGGAGCAAGATGCAAGATATGTGTAACGTTCCCCAAAATCATACACTTTGGTCATATCTTTATGCATATTAGAAATACACCGTCAATTGTCTTTTACAAAATTCTCCCAATAACTATCTACTTTATTTTGAAACCATATCTGGGTTATTTTATTTACACTGCACTGTTTGCAATCGGGTGTACTGGCACCAGCCGTTGGGCTGCCCTAAAAGGTACCTTAGATGTTCAAAGTGATCGGAGCGTATGCTGTCTGATGACAAAGGCATCTTCGTAGACGATGCATACTGCCAACCTTACGATCCATGATCTACCACATCCAGGTCTTGTTAGCTTACAATAGTAAACTTATTCTGCCGTAATCCTCTTTTGGACACCTGTGACGTGATCAAACAAGAAATACATAAGATATCGCGGATTTTCTCTTTACACCCATATGAGAGTATCATTACAACAGTGTGTATTATAGCGCCAAATATGTGCTTATTTGCGCATATTATGTGGAACTTAATACAACTATTTATAGTATATTTGTGGCAATTCAGTACAATATTTGACAACAAACCCAAATAATAGCAAAGACAGCCACCAGAACCAAAGGAAAATGTACCCGACGTACGCATTCGGTAGCCTGGTCACTGCGTAGTATTTTTCATGAATATGCATAATAGCTTTTTAAACAATTCCGTAGTTTGACTATAGACAAGGACGGCGATTTGTTCTCTCTATGGGAGGATGACCCTACTTTCAAATAATTTCAGGTGCGAAAAATCAAAGTTAATGGGCGTTTTCTCAAATATTGGGGGACATGTCCAGGGGACATGTCCCCCTGTCCCCCAGATCGCCGAATATGACTATAGATATCATTCACACTTATAATGTTTAAATGAAATAAAATTGTATTATCTAAAATAATTTTTGTCATATAAGGTCATGTAGTATCATCTTTAATCAAATAAAGACATTTAAAAATTTAATTGAACATTCAACATATCTTGGACATTCGATGGCCAGAACTTGTTTCAATCGAAGTTCGTTTGCCCGCGCAACTGGTTGTAAGCTAAGTGGAACATTTTCATCGAATTCCGAAGGTAATGTGGGTGAATTTTTTCTTGGGTTTTTCGCACGAGTTAGGGTCTTTTATACCTTGATTTTCATTGTTAACGTTATTTTTTGAGGAGGGAGGTTGTACAATTCTACACTTTCACCTGTTCATATTTCATCTTCGGTTGACGTGAGTGGGCCTGGTCTCAAACAGATTTCTAAGTGTTAGATAAAACTAAAATTAGCCCTACCCAGCCTAGACTACTTACATGTAACTTTAAGTCCAGCCTAGCGTTAAGTTAAAAATGCCTAGCCTAGGCTAGAACCTAAGGATTGCCGTTTCACTTTACGGAACATGGGTCTAGCTCAAGGTTGAGGCTGAGGAAAACTAGGCTTAATTAGTGAACCCACGTTACAATGCTTTGCTGTGGCATCCATCGCTTTTGAGTTTTACTAGGCCGAACTTTAGTTGTACTTCAAAATATAAGCCTAGCACACGACTACAGCATACGCTATAGGTCTTGGCCTAGCCTACGTATGTTCAACTTACTGCAGGCAGGATTTAGGCTACACTCCCCGACAAAAGTAAATGAAACAAACCCCCGTTCCAGTGAAACGCATCCTGACAGTTTTGGCGATTTTGTTTCATTTGTTTTGTCGGGGATTGTCTGACCACGTACAAATACTGCACAAGGTAGACCCGAACGTATATAGGCATGCTAAAGAAACACATTTTGCGTGCAAGTAGAAACGGTTTTGGTGGGTAGGGGAATGCTTGGACGACTTGGGCGCTGAGGCCTAATGGGAAACTTGGTTACGTTGCTAATACATATGATTGTGTTAAAAATGAATTTTACATTTCTGTGAAAAGGAATAAGAAGAAGTTTTTACAAACTGGGAAACTATGTTTCATGACGTGAAAACTAAAGTAATGGTTGTGAAATGGTCAAAATTAATTTCGCAAAGCCGTGCATTCCGGTGCCAGCTTAACAGTGCATGCACATTTTCAGTCATTAGTTTGCATTGTCATTTTTCAAAACATTCAGGTATGAAAAGCAAAATTTAATAGTATTCCAAAGTTAATTCATTGCATTGAATCACGTCCATTCAATAACTATAGACGAATGCATTGCAGAGGAAATTCTTCGCGTGCGTTTCTTTACCTTTGCCTTTTACTTTACCGTGCAGATAGCACGGGCTTTATATGAATGGTTTTGCTTTACCGTCAGGTAAAGAATGAAGTCTTTGTTACTTAAAATCTTTTACAACATATTTAAGTTTACCTTTACCCACTGCCCACAGTTGAATCATCCTTTCATTGACTATCAAATGCTCATAAACAACAGTTTTTACATTTGAAGAAGAATTATTGTGTACATTTACATGTCCTATAACTGTAAATTTTTCGAGAAAAAAGGAGTGAAAAATGGTAAAGCAAAAGGTAAAGTAACTAAAAATTGAAGAGCTGTCAAAAACTAAAACGTGTATTTCTTAACCCCATACCTCCGCCTTTTACTCTTACCCCCCCCCCCCACTTGTATTATCGGATGCAGACACTTAACTTAGGCTCCGGTACGTGTGAAACCAAACTGACGGAAAATTAGTTAATCCAAGTAAAACGAAACAATATTTGTCAAAAACGTAAACATTATACATGACATATATCATCCAAATAGGCTAACACTACAACTGTGCCACAAATAACCGTAAGCATGTGACACCTGAAATACTCTTAAGCAAGCAGTTTGCGTCTCTCAACAATAGTACCACTGCATGTTCTTTTCAAATATCAGAAATATGTTGAAGTCTACGACTAATTAGTCTCCCTCATCCTCTCAACGTGCGACAGTTCCTGTTTAATATCTTTTTCTTCCTCTCAGGTGGTTCTCCCCCCATGGAAAACTTTATTTTCTGACCTCTATACTTCTAGTTGTTTGACGCGCGCTGTTTTAAAGCTGTGCGTTGCGCCACCAATCTTTTCTCGCCTTTTCTTTTTATATAACTAGTTTCCTAACAGCGTCATTAACATTTAATTTATTCTTAAATATTTCCCGTTCATAGGAATCTTGTTATTTCATATAGACGCACCCTCTCAAAGAACCAGTGCAATAATTAGCCGTTACACTCTCTTATCTCTGATTTTTGTTGCATTTTAGAATAAAAAAGTCTTATTTCCGTTTTCCTCATATACTTCCTATGATAGCTATATATACTTCAGACACTCCCCGACAAAAGTAAATGAAACAAACCCCCGTTCCCCCGTTCAATGTTGGTACAAAATGGTTGAAGCTGGAATTTGGGCACAACATTGAATGGGGGAGCGGGGGTTCGGGGAGAGTCTTTGGCGAGTGAAACGCATCCTGACAGTTTTGGCGATTTTGTTTCATTTGTTTTGTCGGGGATTGTAGGCTACTCATTTATGTTAGCTTTCGCTTTCAGGACAGCTTCGGCTACTGTGCTCCGTAAATTTGGTTTTGCTGACATTATCAACCGGATTCCATCAAATTACTGACGCCTCTTGCTTCCGGATAAAAGTGGGGAAAAGAACCTTCTTGTGACCTCCACCTTCATGACCACGAGACTCTTGTAAGGCTAGGAGCTATTGGCTTTTTGATTTTGATTGAGGCCCCCAAAACCTAGGAAATCGCATATAGGGGTTCCGTTTTCCCCAAATTTCCCGGAGAGGTTCCCAGACCACATGCAACGGACGCGTTGGCACGTGGCCTTCTCTTCCTCACGAATAAACCACCTCCCCCTCCCCCCCCCCCACAATATGCACCGCTTGAATACAACGGCGTATACACTGGCTAAAGATAGAATAATCAATGGTTATCTTTATTAGCTAAATATAATGAGCCTGTAAAGTAACTTGTAATTAAAAAGGCATTAGCATTAGCATTAGCAAACTTATTTTGGAACAAAAGCTAAATCTCACAAATATCCTCTTATTTCACTTCAAGTATGCTTCATGATATGTTCCAAAAATATTGCATAATCAAGGTAAAACAAGGTGTTAGGCCTGCTCTATACGTAGATTTCACAACTCAATGAGAAGCATATTGTAACATGATTCTCAGGAACCATTCGTGGAATGGAATACCGGGTACACTAATTCAAATTGGGGTGACTGCATTTTTCCTTTCAATAAGATCTAACTTTTCTTCTTGAAATCTAAATTTGTTTCTAATGCAAGGGATCTAAAAGTAATGAGGCTGTTTAAATGCAGCTTTAAGGTCTAAAATGTGTTATTTCCCCCATCTGGGAGACATTTCGACAGAAAGTTTTCTTGCAAGGCGCATGCTCCTACAGCTCCTATAGCTGCGCACCAAGCGATGGCTACCTGAGTGGCGTAGGCCTGCAACGGGCATCAGCTTTGTAGGGGTGTGATGCATACCACAGCTTAAAATTCAGTAAATGATTAAAAGTTCAGATAATGTTATCAGTCAAAAGGCCAAAACTAGGAATATTTTGGTGTCTAGAGAAACTTGGAACAAGAAAACATTTTCTTAAAGAGTAGAGGTATCAGCCCTTCCCCTTTGGCAACATCCCGTTCAATTACACCCTACCGAAACAGAAAAAAGTCACTAAATAATGGGGATTTGAAACATATAATCAGTTCAAGGCTCTACGAAGCTTTACCAAAAATAGCACCATTTGCATCAAAGCCGCCTCAAATATATAAAAATTTCTCAAAGAGTATAGGGTGTCGTCCCCTTCTCTTAGACAACACCTCTTGCCTTACGCTGAGCCAACAATGAGAAAGAATATCACTAGTCTATAATTAATGAAAATTCTAAAGAAATAATTGGTTCAAAGCTTTTCCACTGATAGGTTAATTTTGTACCTAATCCAAGCTAGGCTCACATGTACTCCTCCCCTCAGCACCATCCCCATGTAGGATGGCAACCAAATACAATGAAAAAGAAAGGTTCCCTCCGATGTTAACTATCTGCAGGCACGTAACTTGGTGCTCTCCTTAGATAATGTAATTAACTGCCGCCCCCCCCCCCCTTCCAGATTTCGCTTAGACTACGGTCTTGCATGGCTAATATTATCCTCTCTCAAAATCATGTTTTCTCGATCGCAGTCTTCTTAGACCACTTACTTCTCCATTTTGTCAGAGAATTTGAAAAATTTCTTCCATTGTTAAACGTCCATCAAGGTTTCTTTCTGATTAAACATTTACCATCTTCAAATCAAAACTTCCGTTTTTGTTACAGAGGTTGTAGACAAAAAAAAAAGAGAATACAAGTTCAAAACATTTTATCAAGATTTTACTGTCATTAAGTAGTATCACGTTCTATAAATACGGACAATACGTCCTAGTCTTACAAATGGGGTATAAAAGAAGATAAAGCTATCGACAACTCAAGTAATTCGCTGTCACAATAGTAACTGTAAGGCTTAGTAGAACTTTTTGCATTTTATTTTTGTGACTGCGGCCTTTTGTTACCTGTTGCTGTTTAACTTTTTATTTTAACCTGTTTTAGTTGTTTTATTTTCCTTCCTTTTGGTGCTATGTTTGGATATCGTGCGATATGTATGTGTCTCTATTTACTTCATTTTTGTTTCATATGTTTTGTTTTTATAAACTTTTTTGTTTCTTTACCACTGTTTTTAATTTACAATTTACTCGTAATTAAATCTTTTATATTTACCTTTTAATATATATTCTTTCATGTTACGAGCATGATAATTTCCAGTGATGGATTAAAAAGTGGTATTCTATATCTCTTATAATCTAGGTAAATTTAAAACTTTATGACGTGATACGTTCGTAACTCCCTTGGGCCAAGGATGCAAGTCAATGTTAAAAAGTGAGAGCAGGTATGAAATAACGTGGAGTTTAAGAGAACAGAATACTATGTTTTCTCCACAGACGTGACAGGATGAGGGGCCATGATGTACGGCACTAAATTACTCCTTCACAATTTAATAGCTTAAAAAAAAGATCGATTCTTTACACAATGGCATAGGAGAGGGAGCTGCGGCGGCATCCGTTAAAGATCCTGATAATCTTGGTTATAAGTTTACCCGGAAACTTTGAGTTTTGGCCAGGATTTTTAACTACTTTTTGATTTTACCAGCAAAACGCATTTCGTGACTTTTTTAAATTAAACAGGATGTTTTATAGTTCATTATCAATACGATCTAGCCTACAGTTGTTTATCCAAGCATCTAAACGATACATTTAAAATTACCTAAACATTACCTACTAGCAGTTGGGAAACCAAAATGGACAGATGTCGCTCTTAAATTGTTCCAATGAAATTCTCTTGTAGGCTAAATGCAAGTACAAATTATTTAGATAGTAATTAAGCTAATACCAAACACTTTAAATCAGACTTGGTATACAAAGGGTCCTGTAAATATTGTAGGATTGGATCGTTCAAGAAGTACTATAATATTTTCTAATCAAGGGGAGGTTGAAGCTTTTTTCCCTTTGATATGCTACAGGCGTAAATTATATCAACATTTTGGTATTGGTATAACATAACTTGGAATCCATTCCTTCTCGAAGTTGTCGAGTTATAAGAGGGTAAACTTATCAAATTTCTAACCCAAAGAGGACCTAAAGCAAGCAGATTTGACTTTATAGCCTCACACTGAGCAGTGTAATCTCGTTTTTCTTTAGACTTTAAACCAATTAATCTTTTATAATGTCATGCTTTTGTATTGAGAATGCGAGCGGGATAACGATAATTTACTAACTTTACATTCTTCTTGCAAAACCCATCTTTTTTAAGGTCAATTTAAATTAAATTGAAAAGAAAATAAGACAACGCATTTCTACAATCTGAGGGGATGACACCATTCCCGTTCGCTTAACTGTCACTGTAGTTGGCAAATGTAACACATTTAGTCTCTCTATATGTAAATAGCCACAGATCCAAACATCAAAATCGAATGAATTTCACCGGAAAACTGTATCCTCTGCCATATATTACAACATACATTGTGTTTAAGCCATTCCATTGAGTTGATTACGTACAAAGCATAATCGTATTTACATTGTGAACTGTATCATAGACGTTCCTCACCATCGATATTACAGCGATAGCAAGGTGCTTTGCTGGTAGTTTACTAATGATTTGAGATATCTACATGAAACATTTATTGGAAAGTTTTGACAAGACCCACCACACCAAACCATTTTACCAAGCCAGTAACGGTTCAGTGTTCAATCTGTAAGATATTTGTCTGCATCTTCACTACGTGACTATCTCAGATACGAGTTCCGATGCCAATAATGTACAGACATGCCTCCGCTAGCGAAGCTAACATCGACAGAATCAATGAAATGATATCTAAGTCCGAGATTAAAGATATGAACTATTGTAATGTGCCACTAATAGTGCCACCAACGCTACAACTCACCGTCAGAAACACTATTACTATCCCCACGTTTACCACTACCGCTACTTCTGTTGCTACTCCTGCCAATACTTTTGCCACTACAACTGTTTTACTACTACGAAACTACCACAAAACTTTCACATTTAATACCGTCCCTTATACTGCAATCACAACTGTTTCTGCTGCTGCTACTTCTGTTGATGCTACTGTCATTGCTACTGCTACTGCAACTACTACTGCCACATCTACTACTATTACTGCCACTTCTACTACTGCCAGTTATTTGTGTTGAAGCTGCTGCTGCTATTGCTACATTTACTTCTATTACTACAGTTACAACTATACTATTTCTTACAGTCACCGCTGTTACTGTTGTTGCTGCTACTGCTGCTACTACTGCTATTGTTGCTGCCTATGCTACTTCTACTAGTGCTACTGTTTACTGCTAATTGTGCTGATTAACGGTGTAGTGGTACATGTTATATAATCCAATCTTCAGTTGTATTTGAACCTTTTTTGGAAACTGGGCACCATGGTTGTAGTTAACTGAATGAATAATTCTTATTTTTCAAAAATTTTGAAAACACATTTTTCCATAGTCAGAGTTTGTGTCGTTGACGCTCTAGGTTTAATTTGCATGACTATTACTGTATTTAGCCCACTGAATGGATCTTATTTGCTGGGATATAACACATTCACTGGAACGAAGACTAAATTGTCATTCAGTGTAATTATTGATTCTTCATTTACAAAGCCATATCGATTTTGTAAACTTGTGTGTATGCATTGCATAATATAATATATACAATGCATTATACATGGTGATGCGAAACATTTACTACGCCACAGCTGGTTAAGCTTTAAATCAGTTCTTCAATTGTGTTTCTAAAAATTTATTTCTAAAAAAACCTTTACAATCGCAACAAACTGTTCGTTCCCTGCAGGGTGGTGTTACCTTGCTGTTCCATTGAAAGGAAACTACTTAATAAGTGTACATTTCATCAACGAAACGTATTATACGTGATATGGGGAAAATTAACTTCAATGAGGAGGTATATAGGAGGAAGGATACTCAGAAATAACTTAATATTTTCAGTAAGTTAAATTTATGTGATAGTTTCTATAGCAAGTTAAGAAAAGTAGCAGAGTTTGAAATGGCTTACCTAAACGAATAAACGTCACAATTTCAATATTTAGTAAAGCTCATTCAGAGGAAAAGTAGCAGTTATTGTTATCACTTTTACAAATATTCTCATAAAGAACTAGCCCCAGGACATACAACAAAAAAAACCTTTTCTCACCTTTTAAACAACCTTGTCTTTTAAAGGAAGATGCGATTGATGATTAATGTGTATAAGACACGACTCCGATTCAGTCCTTTTACCAATTGCTCTCAACACACGTACACTGACCTAACGAACGCCTAACTCTTAAAGTTTTCGAATTAGTAGAACTTGCAAAACACACTTGCTTGGTCTTTTATAACAGAGAAAAGTAGTATAATGCTGTGAAGCTACAAAAGCTACTTCAGTTTGCGATTAATGAACGTTGCCTTCCATTTTCTTAAAAGCTCAATATGGTATTTGCATTACATCAAAATGGCACATTTGAGAATCCGCCCTTTAGACACTAATGACTTTAATGGCAGCGGCTTTGAGACCGCATTATGCTGTCTTCTTGTTTGAAACGCCCGAAATGTTTGCGTATTATGTAACTAATACCCGAAGAATATCCAAAGAAAGCTGCGTGTATGTTTTGTCCACCAGGATCAATTTTCCGTGCTCTCTGGTAGAGGAAAGTGTGCAATTGCTTCAAGCTTACTACCTGGTCCAAGCATTAGCTCCATGCTTCAAGAGTAGAAATTCGGATGGTAGTGATATCAAAGGATGAATAACTGACGAAAAGTAAACCTAATTATATACGACTGACCATTCCTCAGTAATGTGCAGAGATTTTACAAAGATAAATAACAAGCTTTTATACGGGGACTTAACAAACTGTAGATGGGGTGATGTTACGTCAGAAAATACTGCGGATGCTGCTCTTAGCTTGTGGGAACGCATGTTTGCTACATACTGTAAATCAACATGCCTTACAAAAAAGGAAAAGAGTGAAAAGAAAGTTTCTACCAGAATGGTTCAATCAGACCCTGGTTCAATGAAGATACAAGATCGGCAATAAGAAACAGAGATATGACAAAGGTCAAAGAGCAAGATATTTACAGGTTTTGGAGGAAAAAAGTACATCCCTTATTCGTCAGGCAAGGAGAGATTATTTTAAAAATGCTATTGCAGAAAAAGGGGGAGTAAGGAAATTTGGCAAATTCTAAGAAGCGTACAGTCAACTTTATAATACAGCACAGTAAAGGTAAAAATAAATCTTCTGCATATCGACGGGAAAGGTATTGGTGATGTTGACGACGACATTGCAAATGCTTTTAACTCTTTTTTTCATCTGTGTCTCTGAGAAGTATTTTTCAAGGGAAAATAATAGCAATAACAACAGTCTTGAATCTCTAAGACATTACCTATCATATAAATAACCACATAGTTTTTTGTGATATTCCGAACGTATCTGAAGAATTTTTTAAAATATTTAAGCACTTTTGACACAAAAAATGATGCAGGTATTGATGGAATATGTGCTTACCTTTTTAAATTGTGTGTGCATTATACAGTACCGAGTCTTACCCATATACTTAATTTAAATATCAGGTACAGTGTTTTGCCAACACGGTGGAAAATATCGAACTAACTATTTATAAAAGCGAGTCAAGTCCGGGGGCAGACGCAGACTCATTTTAATAAAAAAGGTTCTCTTATATTGGGGCAAAAGAATGGAACGACCTTACCCACAACATAACGAGTGCACCAACTTGAACTTGTTTTAAAGTTTTTAATCAAGGACATTTTATGATATTTTTATTGACCGTTTATTGTCTTACTCGGGACGTGTTCCTTTTTATCGTAATATTTTTTACAGTTTAGATAGTGTTCTCATTGCTTGTTTTGATGTTCCCCTTTTGTCAACTTTTGTAAGGTTTTATCCTCATTTTCCCTGAAGTGTTCTTTGTTGTTGTATATATCTGGATTGTTTAGTTCTTTTCTGCTTTTCTGCTTTTAGGATTTTGTTACGGTATGTTTTAATTAATTATGATTTCTTTCTTTTTGCAAGCTTTATACGTTTAATTTTGACTATTTTTACGTTTTCTAATATTTCGCTTTCACTTTTATATGTCTTACACATTGTAACTGAAGGCCTCGGGGAAGGTTAGCCTTGGCTAACCGAGTTTTATCCTCTTTTAAGCAAATTTTAAATAAAGTAAGTAAAAATAATTATACTGATGATCATTCAGTCTCCTCAAATCAAATAGATTACAACACCCATTTCAAAGATGCATCACAATTTGAAGGGCAAGGGGTTGAGGCCAAATTATTTATCAGCTATAAAGCATTTAGACTCTGTTAAATAATTAGATAAAATTACTCACCTCCCAAATTTTGAGTCGCATGACCATCTGTAACGATAATTCATGACATTAAAGGTGTGGGACATTTGTGTAGTATTTAAGCAATATGTTAACAGGAGATAATCCTGATCCGTTTGAGTCAGATCATACATGGATATTATTTAGCAAAAGATTACTGTGACGCTCAGGTCAATCCCTGTCTGGGTGATAACGGCCAAGCCCGTACCGTACCATAAAGCCAAAAAGCAAAAAAATTGGCGGGTCAACCACATTGTAATTTCATGAGGCTCCAAATGAAGATTCAAGTACATTCTTCCTCAGGGGCGTAGCCAGGAAATTTCAGGGTGGGGGCGAAGCCCATAGACAGACTCTCAGAGCTTCGAGCCACTATTCGTTTACGCGAGGCGCAAGAAAATTTCAGCACACAATGCCTGCAAGATCTCTGAAAATGACAATTCCCAGGCCTATTTACAGCATATAAATAGGGGAAGCACTAGCAACACTGTAAAAATAAACATTCAAAAATAGCAAAAGTATCCTAAGGGAGGGGGCTGCCCCTTCGCCCCCCTCTCTTGGTTACGCGCCTGTTCTTCCTCAAGACGTTTTCAACCTGCTCATTCGACTTTTATTTGACAAAACAGCAACTGAAAATCTCTTGAGCTTGCCAGAAAACCCGTTCAGTGTATAAGGAGTATTGTTATCTTCACTTTGACACAACTTTTTTATATTAAAAAGAAACCTCTGAAACTGAATGTCACACAACACTTCGTTCTTTCCTCAGAGTTATAAAGAAGGAAAAAGTCTGCGACGAGAAGATGTGGCTAAGAAGAAGTTTTTTCATCCTCCTCTTCGTTTGTCTGATTCTTGTATTATGGATGTCAATGTGGACTTTTCGTACCAATCCAAAATTCCAAATATTGAAAAACTTACAGGAACATGAAAGCCACATCACCCCGAAAAATCCCCCCTCGAAGCTTAATGAAACTACCAATGCGCATAAACCTACATATATATCAACGTACACTCCAATCGCCGAAAAGAGAAAGATCATAAGAACTGACGAGGTCTCGACAGCTCTAACGTCTTACCATCATTCTGACAGAGCGCCGTCGTTTAATGGCACCATTTCAACAGATTCTAATTTTCTTTCTCCATATCACAAGTACTGGGAAACAAATTGTTCGTCAGTACTTTTAAAGGAATGGTCTTCAATAAACGAGATCAATAACCTCATGGATAAGAACCGTGTTGGCGGAAGTCTACCAGTGCCAACGGACGAAAGTTTTTTGAATTTCACACAAAATTGTTCAAGTTTTAGAAAAGCTCGAAAGTATCCCGAACAACCGAATTCCAAAGAGGAGGAAGCCTATCCCCTGGCATACATCATTGTAACCCATAAAGAGGTAGCACAAGTTGAGCGGCTACTACGAGCTATCTATCAACCACAAAACGTTTACTGTATACATCCGGATAAAAAGTCATCAGAAATATTCCACAACGCCTTGAGAAGTTTAGCCTCTTGCTTCGAGAACGTTTTTATCGTCTCTAAAGTGTTGAGCGTACAATATGCTGGCTTCACCCGCCTCCAGGCAGATGTTAATTGCATGTCGGATTTGTTACAAACGCAAGTACAATGGAAATATGTCATGAACCTATGTGGACAGGACTTTCCGTTAAAGACCAATCTTGAAATAGTACGCCAGCTGAAGGCATACAATGGTCACAATGATATAACCGGTATTCTGCCCCCTCCTTTTATCAAACCCCGGACCCAAGGACACTTTGAAAGCAATGCCAACGGCAAGATTGTTAGGGGACGAGGGTTAAAGAAACCTCCACCACACAACTTCACCATATACTTTGGAAGTGCATACTACGCAGCCACGCGCTCGTATGTTAACTATGTTATTACTGATCAGAGAGCTGTGGATCTACTGAAATGGTCAGAGGACACATGGAGCCCCGATGAACATTACTGGGTGACCCTACAGAGGTATCCAGGAGTACCCGGGGGATATCCTTATGGTACAGTTGATTCAAATGTGAGACTCGTAAAGTGGAAAGATTTAATCAAACATCCCCCATGTATTGGCAAATACGTTCGATCTGTTTGTGTGTTTGGGGTTGGTTATTTGGCATACCTTTTATCACAGCCGCATCTTTTCGCCAACAAGTTTCATTACAGTTTCGACCCAGTTGCTCTGCAATGTTTAGAAGAAATGTTAGATTATAGACAACGTTACCCACAGACAATCCACCAGTACGTACCCCAGTTTCCTGTTACAAACTTAGTGTGGCAAAACCATACCACTTACTTATAGGAGAGTAGAGCAGACATGACGTGCTAATAGAGTGTGATGATTACGAGTACAAATGTATTATCGCTGGCTATGAGTACGAGTATTGGGTTTTTAACGAGTACGAATACAACATTTGAATTACCATCAATGCGTTACTTTCAAAATTCGTGAGTACCAGATCGAATACAAACTCCTCTTTACGAGAACAGTTGTTTCAAAGCCTGAGAACAAATCGTCTGTATAAGTATGTGGTATCCGAACGTCTAGTATAGAGAAAGTCAAGTCATTCTTAGCCATAGCTTGAATACATGATGTAACGTCATGAGTACCAAAATGCTGAAGGGAGCCCTCAGTTGTGAAGAAGTGCCAACTCCGAATATGCACAATTGGACTACAAAACTGTACTCCTCCCAGTAGCGAAATTGTTTATTTCCCATATTAGCTGAGTGGGGAAAATTTGGGCAGTCCCCACTTCTTCCATTCCAATTTTTCGCCTGGTTCTATCAGTATGACTAGTTAGGAGTCATTCAAGTACGAGTACTTCACTGTCTGCAAAAGGTAGTCGCTAGTAAACTTGGAGTGTACTTCCTGTTGAAGTTTTGTCTCTTAGGTCTAAGTATCATGACGGGCTATCTGATGGACGTATAGATGTAACGACAAATACATATACAGGGGCTCTGGTATTGGAAAATTTAAAAATCAACTTGCATCATACTTGAAGAGCATAAAAAAATATCAGAAATCGCAACCAAAGTGTCGAAAATGTTAGCATTATTGTTTACGATAACGGATTGTACTGTTGATGCTATTGACCGAGGGCTGATAATCGTAACAGGAGTATGAATGTACGGTAACTGAGTAATGTAACTAAGTGAAACTCGTCTGGTGCAAATGATGAAAGACAGGATTAGGTTCTGGAGACAAACTTCTCCATGTCAACCACTGAAGTTTATATCTTTGATAAACAAGCTTTGGGGTGGCTAATTAGCCAATTGGTTGCTTGACTTCCTCAGTAGATAATGATGTAAAGACTACAAGAAACAGCTCTGATTGCATTCATTATGAAATTGGCATTGCGTATTGTTAGTGACATTGAGCAAGAAACTTGATCCTCCGGCCGGCCGGCCAACCAAGCAAACAAATCAATGAGCACGATCAAATGGAAGAAAGTTGGTTTGCCCGCGATTTCACATCAAACCTCGGGGAAAGATGTAATAATTTCCTAACGGAGTTGTACGCAATATGCACGCAATTCTCTCCAGAATCCTAACAAAAATATTAAGCACGGTGTTGATATCAAAGCTTGCAGTATAACTGATTCAATGAGATCAAACTCGCAATTGATGGAAACAGCTATTTCTTAGATTAAAATCGGGGGAAAAGGAACATGCAGTCACCCCAACTTGGACTAGTGTATACGGGCATCCTATTTCACGAAGAGCTTTTGTAAATTATGTGACAAGATTTTACTCTCTTGTGAAATTTAAGCAAAGAAATTCCTTGGTCTACATTGAAAATGCAATATTAATGTTTTGCAATAGTAAATATTATGATGGATAGTTGAAGCTCGTGACGGCTTTACAGCCATCCCCCTTACCATTTCTGCTTTACGCCCTCTACATAACTTCATTAAATAAGTCTTTGTGAACACTTCGTGGGCTGTATATTTACATTATTTGTGTAAATTTATGAGGCTAAGGTGTACCAATTCTAATATAGATATAAACTGCTTCTATTGTTATACTGACATTGGAGAAGAAAGAAGGGATGAAGTAATGGTTAGAGTAATGACCCATAAAACTAAGTACTGTTTTCAGCACCATGGGTTTTACTTGTGCTTGTTCATAGCATTGAATGTGAAACTAGGCTAATATCTGACACTTAATTTTCTATAACAATCATTTCAAATGAATGTTCCCGGACTAACCAATCATACATTGTCGTTTTTACTTCGACTAGAAGACTCCTAGTCGAATTAACGCGATCACCACATGGCAAGGCGTTCAGAGATTTTGTCTTTGAATTGCGTTTTCTTGGCCTTTTTGTTAGCTATGGATCTGAAATTAAGAGAGGATGTGTAACGTGTTACGTAAATTGTACCACTAAAATTTTGTGTTGATCGTTAGTTGTATGACGTCTCTAGAGCTTATTTTTCAACGTTTGGCCATAAAACCTATCTTCCTCAAGGAATTTTGATATTTGTGCCTGAAAGTTTGCATGTCGACCATGTTTATATCTTCTTCAGGAATAATCGATATCACGAAGAACATTGTTTTTTGGGGGCAATTTTGAATTGAAAAAAGACCGTTCCGCGTTGGCAAGATTTACTCCTGATTAATCCCTTACTGCAAATCCAGATATGGATTGATATCTGGATATATCTGGTTAAATACAGCCTTTATAGAGCCATATCAAGCCAGATGTAAAGCCAGATTTAGATGCCTTGATACATTATATCAAGTTTTAAATAGCCATATCAAGCCAGATATAACTTGATACAATGCATTCCAGATATGCAAATAAAGTTGTATATAGCCATATCAAGCCAGATATAACTTGATGAAATGCCAGTCCAGATATGCAAATACAGTTTTATATCGCCATATCAAGCCAGATATAACTTGATAAAATGTCTGTCCAGATATGCAAATACAGTTTTATATGGCCATATCAAGCCAGATATAACTTGATGAAATGCCATCCAGATATGTAAATACAGTTTTATATGGCCATATCAAGCCAGATAAAACTTGATGAAATGTCTGCCCAGATATGCAAATAAAGTTTTATATGGCCATATCAAGCCAGATATAACTTGATGAAATGTCTGTCCAGATATGCAAATAAAGTTTTATATGGCCATATCAAGCCAGATATAACTTGATGAAATGCCAGTCCAGATATGCAAATAAAGTTTTATACGGCCATATCGAGCCAGATATAACTTGATGAAATGCCAGTCCAGATATGCAAATAAAGTTTTATATGGCCATATCAAGCCAGATATAACTTGATGAAATGTCTGTCCAGATATGCAAATAAAGTTTTATATGGCCATATCAAGCCAGATATAACTTGATGAAATGCCAGTCCAGATATGCAAATAAAGTTTTCTATGGCCATATCGAGCCATATATAACTTGCTGAAATGCCAGTCCAGATATGCAAATAAAGTTTTATATGGCCATATCAAGCCAGATATAACTTGATGAAATGCCTTTCCAGATATGCAAATCAAGTTTTATATGGCCATATCAAGCCAGATATAACTTGATATGATAGATATGCAAGTGAGCATTTTGTTACTTTGTTTTATTTTTTATTTGATTTTATTCTTGGATTATGCTTGTTACAAATTAAGACATGTTTTGGATACAACATCACCTTCCCAGACATTGCAGTTATTTAGTGGCTACACTTTTGCTAATACAGTAGTATACTAAGTGAACTTATGCAAATGATTTGCAAATTTGGGCAGAGCTTGTATCTAAAGCTACATTTTTCATGATTTAAGAAGTTGACAGTAAAATATGCACTATGCAGTAAACAAAATTTAGAGTCAAATACGTAATAAAGTTTAAAATAAGAAGCCCATATCACTGTGATTACATAAAATAGGAAATTTCAAGGCATTTTTCTGTTCACTGTTACGAAATAAGTTGAATTTATGTACTTAAGTCAATTCAACCCAACACTTACATTAAATTCTTCATGGAGCTCTTAAACATTTTCTGCTGGTGTTCAATTGTCCCCATGAGGAGTGTGGACTATTAAATCCTAACTATGATTCATAACTAAAGCAGATATGGACTGGATACAATTTTATCTGGCCATATAAAGAGTTGATCCAGATTGAACTTTATTTGGCCATATATGGTTTAGATCTGGTTCTGGTTTAGATCTGGGTTATATCTGCCCAATTTTTTATCTGGCCCAGATATAAATCCCAAATCTGTTATATCTGCCTAACTTTTTATTTGATCTGATATGAATTCCATATCTGATATTGGCCATAAATGGAAATATATTCTGCTCATAAAAGGACCATATCTGGTCCAGATAAAATTTTGTCTGTTGGATATAAAGACTTGATCCAGATAAAACTTTATCTGGCCATATATGGCTTAGATCTGGTTCTGGCGTAGATCTGGGTTATATCTGCCCAATTTTTTATCTGGCCCAGATATAAATCCCATATCTGCAGCAGATATGGGCCAGATATGAAATCCATATTTGGCCCATATATGGAATTTCATTTCTGGCCCACATATGGATTTCGAGTAAGGGTTGGAACAAAAAAAAAATAAAAAATTAACTGGTGCCAGTTGCTTCAAAATCTTGTCAGTAATCTCTGAAAATTTTATTGCCTTTCATTTCATTGAAGTATATTGGAGAAAATCCGAAATGCAATTGCCTTTTTTTCGTCCAAAACAATCGATTCTGCTAAGTGCAAACACTTGTTTGGCGTTTTGAAGCCAAGGCAGCCAAGACAACGCCAAGTGAAATCATTTGGCCTTCAGATTCGCTGTATATTTCGCGCACGAATTTGCCAAACGAACATCTTCCCTGCCAATGTACCTACGCACAAGACTCGCTGGAGTAATCCATGTTTGCACACAAAGCAAAGCTACACAAAGCTATGCATTGTTTGCAATTTCCATAGTGTTTGCACAAGGCAGGGAGTTGTTACGTAACAACTCCCTGCACAGGGTACTTCGAACCAGGGAGCTGCCACAGAGTAGCACCTCCCTGTTCGAACAATGAAAATAGTACCCAACAAAGCGTACTCTGTTTGTTTATCTCATCTTTGGAGCTTCCCAAAAATAATTATGACTGGAAAACGAATATGCGATGCAGCCTGCTATGTAGGCAATGGCAATAGTCGATCTGAAGGGAGCTATTCCGTTGCCCCGGTTGCTTATAAACGATTCAATTTCCTTTCGAACATTGTCTTTGCTTTAAAATGTTGTTTTGATTTAAAATATAGAAATTTTACGACATTTGCGTGTAATTTTTCTTTCAGTATGTAATTTATACAATCGAATCAGGAATTACAAAAGTTACACATATTTTTAATAAACCAAGGGTTTTAGACTGCCTGAAAATCACTACCCAAAGATCAACCCTTCTCTTGTTAAGAAGAGTCTCATTGAGAGTGGAAATAGCTACTCTTGTAACTGTTACAGGGGGCATGTAAATATAGACTCAAGGGTCAAAGGATAGGCGTACGAAGGAATTCTTAGCTTGGGGTTGAACATTCTAGATCCCCGTCCTGAGGAGGTGTCTAAGGTGAACCTCCTTTCTTCGGAAACTGTTGAAAATATGAGAGTCCAAAGATACATGTTGATGTTACATTTTTGGAAAGTTTGTGAAGTACATTTTTCAAAAATAATTGGTATTTATTGACAGTTTGATATTATACTGTCTCAGTGAGGACAAGTAAGGAGTTTTGGGCCTTGGAAAGTGAAAAAGGCAGCAGACTTTAGCCCATATTTTTGACTGACCTACTCCTCCCCTTCTCACTCCGCTTTCTATCCTTAAATCAAAGGAAAGGAAAAGAAGGAAATCTACCTCTTGACATTTGACTCTGTAGATGAAATGCTATAATTTGTGCATAACGTGTTATATGTCGGTTTAAGTTCCGATCCAGTAACACTGGGATTTTCATCATCACCCCATTCCCAACACACACATAAACTTAAGATTGCATAAGTCACGAATATGTGGATCTAGTCGGCATGTGGCCGTCATCGGAGTGAACAACACTGCTCGAGCATACAAGTTATACTACTTCAATGATATATTTTATGGTCGCTTGTTTGGCCAAACTTTAAGCAAAAGGACTAAGACTAAGGGTCAGAGGAATGTAGGGGAAGATGAATGGGAAAATGGTGAGAGAAAAGAGCGGGCAACAAGAAGGGAAGATATAGGACCTACATGATCAATAAATACTTAGGAAAAAAACCTCTAAAACCTAGTTCTGAAAAATTAATATCCCCTCCGGCCGCCTCGTTTCGATGTTAAACAGCTGCGAACTCACAGGAGCTCAAACCGGAACTAAGACCTTATCTAGTGGGTCCCCAATCCCCTCCCACCGTTCACAGGTTCGTTTCTTCCCATTCACTAGCATTTAAGGTCTGTGGACATGTAAATGTCATACATGCCTATTTGATGTTAACAAATGTAAAACCGGTCTCAGCTTCTATTAAAATCTAACCATATTGACTATTGTACAAGGCAAGTAGTGTTTTTCATCTTAAATCATGAATAAACATGAGCTGCATATGCAAATTTATGACGTAGAAATAGGGACTCATGAAATAGGTCTTATATTATCCTTTGTTTCTTTAACCTTCATTCCAAGGACAATTTTAATGTTGGCATGCCTTGAGAGGTTTACTTTGGACGTACATAGCTATTAACTACTTTGAATAGAAAAATATGTTTACTTCTTTGAAAATGTCAACATTTAACACCAAATTAAAAGTAACTGGTAAGTAATTACATGTAACATGTAATTTATGAAGGATTAGCACCAAAAAAAAAAAAAAAAAAAAAAACGACCCTATGAAACACCCCACATCACAAGTTTTGCGTAACAAGAAATGTCAGAAACTATGAAACATTGAAGAAGTGTATCTTGAGAACTGTCAATGATATTTTATTATTTTCAATAGATTTTTTCTCAGGGGATCTTAACCTATCAATGTTGAGTAAACAGTAATTTTGGTTACATGTCCATTGACCTTTGAGGATGTCAAGCGGTAGCTTCACTCAATAACGCTTCTTTTGAATTAGTATTTAAATAAGAGAGAATGGTACTTTCGGATGGTGATATCATCTACCATGAGTTTTTTACTGGCTTTTGCGTTAAAAAATTTTAGTCTCTCAAACAAAGGTTAAAATTTAGCCTCTTTTCATCACTATTTTAATTAAGATATAACTTAATATAATATAAGACTTGCTTGAGTCTTGTTTATGTGCTTGAGTCTTGTTTATGTACGGTAAGTTGTAATATTCGGGCATCAACTTTTAGTAACTTTAACATTTTGTAAGTTTAAGATACAATCTAAGGACAGTAGTATGAGTTCTTCCAATTAATTGTTTATTAATAGACGAAAAACTTAAATAAGTTTTACTACCAGACTCAAAAAATGGTCAAACAAGGGTTTAGTATTTAATTAGTTTGCATTTACTGGACAATGCAAGGTTATAGAGGATATTTTGCAATGTTCGTTTCCGACAGTAATATTGCTTTCCCTCTCGAAATTCTTACCTCAATACCTAGATCAACTAGGATCAGTGAGGCATTGTCAAAATGACCTTGAGAACACCCCTTACGCTGAACTCATAAACTTTGCGTTGTCAGCCGTCATGCAAAAATGTAAAATTTTAACCTTTCGTCTTTATTTGTTACACTAAATATCATTTAATTTAAAGTCAGCTATGAATTTCATTACGACTTACTTTCGAATATGTTTCTTAATGATGGAAAACTTTGCTAAATACTAAGAGAAATGTATAGGCTTGAACAATGTTTCCATCAGGTGACGGATTAAAATTGTGGAGGCACAATTGAAGTATATTTTTAAACGTTTGTTGCCAGTCGTTTTACTGAAAATCCTGATTAAAGTTTGTTCATTGGCAGATAAAAAAAAAAACTTACTTCAAAGCCTGTATAGATAATGGCTTTTGTCTCGAGATTACTTGGAAAAGAAAGGAGATCATCATTAAAATGGTTTTGTCAACAGAGACTTAACAATAGGAATAAAGACACCTGTCAATCAAAAGGCAGTGCCTGAAAAGAATTAAATCATTTTCAAGTACATGTTGTCGGTCTGATTTGGTCGTTGTATCTCCTTCCTAACAATTCCCTGGTTTGACCAAGGAGGTGTCCGTAAACAGCTCCCTGGTTTCACGTCTTTCATCAATAGTCCGAGTACAAAATTTGTAGTAGCATCAATGAAGGCTTACTTTCAAAATTTGTGTGCGCGGGTTCAATAGATGTTGCCATTCTTACGTATACGGAAACAGGAAAGTGGGCCAGAACGTGGGTACAAAGCATAAACACAAGTACGTAGTCACTGCAGGACTGGTGTAAAGTCAAACAGTAATATTCCTTGGTATATTTTAGCGATGAGTACAAGATTAAAGGAGCCTTCTACTTTTGAAGAAGATCCTTCTCTTTACGGATTTCTATCATACCCGTCCCCCCCCTTTTTTTTTTTTTTTTGGCGTACTGACGAATCGGCAAAACCCGATTTTGTCGAAACTGTGTCAAATTGTTTCTGTGCAATTTTACATAGTGACGAGTGTTCTCTCAGTTGGAGGTTCTTTGTTTAATAATTTTGTTTATTGTTTTAAATTGTAGAAAATAAATATATTAAACTGTTATTTTAATTTTTAATGCTAAGATGAATAAATGCGGGCGAAAATTGCATGCGACGCTATGCCAAAATGACCAAATGAACACATTATTCTCTTTGCCAATTTGCCTATTTGATATTTATTAATTAATCAAGGTACGCCAAAAATGCGACGCTCTTTACAGTGAAAACATATCACTCCCCCTAGACGAACATTTATATTGCAAAAAAGACACCTTTACCATTTTTGGAGGAAATGGGGGCGGTGTTCACACCTACCTCGTGTTCCCAGTGTTCTCCAGGTTATGTGCAAATGGTGAGTACTGACTGATGTGAATATGAGTAGCAAACTGCCTGCAGAAGTTTTTAGCTAGTAAATTTTGAAAGAAAACTTCGAGTTCACGAACAAGTGTTATTACCGAAGTAACAGACGGACGAATCGACCAAAAGACGAATGGACAAAGAGACAGAGAAGTAAACATCACGTAGGTCTTTGAAATATCAAGTTAAAGTGCATCAAACATTAAGGTGTATACAATTTTGAAGATTCTACCCTTACAAAAAAAGGTGTGGCATGCCACATGTGGACACACGTAATCACATGTGGCAGATCATATGAAAATACATAAGGAAAAAAGTGTGGTTATGTGTGGTGACACATGTGGTATTGGAACCAATCTGACACACAGGACCACGCTTTTCCCTGCATGATTGTCACACCTTGAAATCTGGGTCAAAGTGGGGAAAAATGTGTCAAGTTGACAAATGTGGCAAACTAGGGCAAGGTGTGGCAAACAAGGCCAGTGAACGAAATCGAACTATTGAATTTACTTTACTCAGCACCACACTTCTCCACACATCTCCACACTTTGCCTGCTTTACCCCGGTGTGCCTCCTGTTACATGTGTCAAAGCGTGATTTTCTGTTTTCCACACATTGCCTCATGTCCAAACCGTGAAAATTCTGGTCAATGCATGGCACTTTGGAAAAGCATGTCAACTGCTTATTAATGACACACATTGTCACGCAAAAATTCGCTGAAATTTCATGATTCTCAACACCCCACCATAGTTTTGCACAGTTCGACACAGTATTTCACATGTAGTATTGGAACTTTTGCCACACAATTTTTTTGTAAGGGTAACATTATTTTGAAAGATAAGTCTAGTTGATTTTCAATAAAATTTATGACTTCACGGGAGAGTCACATTGAAGCATGCAGAAACCTTAAATGGTCAGGTTTGCCTTTGTCTTCTTGTAAATCTCAGCCCATCTAACAATAGAAATTAAAATTCACGATGGATAGTTTCTTTCTTTGTACGTTAAGCATTTTTAATTGCGAAAGATTGTGGAAAGGTACGTACACAATTTCCTTAGGCCATGGAGATATTGCCGACTAAAACGAAATCTACAGAAATACAAAAATAGTGTCGAAGGACTCACGTACTTCTGTCAGAGACATCTTAACCTGGCTTCTAAACATTATTATGTTTTAGTTATTACAATGACATTCTTATGGTTAACTTTGTAAACATTTAACAGCTAAACAAACATCACGCTGATATTTGATGCTCTTTGTGTATTACTTACCAGTTCTGTTTAGTCACAAGTTTAATTAAAAAAGAGGATTGCTTCTATGAGTCCATGGGTCTACGATCACGACCGTACAGAAAACCATACACAGGAACGTAAGAGTACTGACTACTTTCAGTCTGGGGCGTTGACCACTTTTCTCGAAATTTTAGTGATTCCGTAACCACAGGTTTGCCCTAAACAGTCAGTACGTAGGCGGGGTAAGGACATCCCTTGCGCCCATGTACACATGTACCCTTGACGGTGCACCTTTGTTACACTGCAATGAGAGTATGGTTCTGCCAGGGAGCTGTTGGTTCTGCAGACTTGTGGCTAGCCTCCTTCGTCAATGGATAAACAGATTTGTAAGTATTTTTTTCGTTATTTAGCCGATTGAATTTATTGACTCTTTAGTTACTATTGAATATATAAATGGCAGTTTTACCATTAAATTACTCCAATCATTTTTTTTTTCTGGTAGGTAGATCATTCAAATCAGGGCTCATTAGATCAGTGTAGGCATGGGTGGCCCCAAGAGTTGCCTGAAGGATCGGAGGAGCTAAGACCCCCGACTGGGGCAAGCAACGCGAAACCCCGAAAAGGGCAACAGATTGGCGGAAGGTTGGCGAACGCAAACTTTTCCGCACGCAAAGGGGGCAGAATTTTTTTGAATTTTTTTTTTAGCGATGATAATTTCAAAACATTTTAGCGTTTTATAGAAGAAGATATGAGAAGTTATGGCTGTCATTGAAGAATATGCCTTCTTTCAGAGCAAAATCAAGTAAAGCTTTGGAGCCACTTATTCATGTAAGGGATTATATATTTTATCGTGCCCACTGAGGTTTCCGACGTAACTAGAAAAATTTCTTCTACTGGGGCAGCCTTGCCAGACGGGGGCCATTCCCTCTGCCACCACTTGGCGACACTCTTGAGGGTGTTTGTCCACTTTTTTCGATTACTCTGAGTTGTAGATTATACCGATGTCTAAGAAGTTTAATTATATACCATTAAGGATGCTACGTTGCACGGCTTAATTGTATATCAAACACTTGCGGATTTAGAGTCTGCTTTAGTGTACGCTAGCTGCTGAAGAGTAACAATCCATGTGCAGGCAAAGGTGACGTGTGTAATAAGAAATGAGGTATTGAGATACAGGCATCCAGCCAGGGCTGTAGCCTAACATCCAAGTCCGGACTCGAACTCAATTCCGGACTCGAGTCCGTTTTTCAATGGACTCGGAATCGGCCCGGAATGGGAAGTTCTGGAATCGGAATTGGCTCGGAATGGCTGAAGATCCACTCGGACTTGGAGAGGATTCCAGCCAAGTCCACAAAAATGAAAATTCAACAAACTAGCTTTCAAAATATCCAGCTGAATCCCAAAATTGCATAAAAATTTGGCAATTTTCTCCCTAAAGAGAGAAGAGGGATTAATTGTCAATAATTGGTCATAGTAAAGATGAATGTAGCTCATAATATATGCATGGCCTGACTCAGACGGACAACTTAGGTTTGGCTGTTTGGGTCACTGGACAAGGGCTAGCCGGACTCGGAATTCGCCCCCGAATCGGAATTAGTGGAATCGGAATTGGCTCGGACTGTGGTTAGGGGGGGGGGGGCTCGGTTACGGCCCTGCATCCAGCTAAGCTTAACTGTGAAGAAAAAAGGATATCACACATTCAATATCATTGCTAAATATTAATCATTGAATGGTTTCAAATGATTCCTACTTATCAATTGAAATAATAGAAGTTGTAACTGTGGTCTAGTCATTTGTGCGGATTATTATGCATAGTTACGTTAATACCCTTCGTATTGAGGTTAAGGCAGACAAAATGTGAAAATGTGGTATTAGTGGTTGTGATGGTAGTGCATGGTGATAGTGAGGGTAGTGATATAGTACTGTGGGTCTGTGGAGGTGGCGGTGCGGTGGCGTTGGCATTATTTGGAGCCATATGTTTTATACCTTCAGCTCGAACACGGTGCCTTCATCCGTAAACTTTTCATAAAATCTTTGCAGAAGCATACCTTTACTTAAACCATATCTGTATTTTTGCTTCTATACATTGGAAACAGTTAATGGATTACTAGCCAAACATCTTACAGAAATCATGACAAATTATGTTTAAGGGGTTTGAAAAGATACCTCATGAACTTTAATTATTTGGTTCGCTCGGTAAGCTAACCAAACGACTGTTTTTAATTCTTACATAGTTTCTGTTACCAGGGAGTTGTTAGGTACCCAAAAATTTCAAAGGAAAGGGTCTCACCCCCTCCTCTTTGACACTGGAAAGATCCGACTAGGTGCCAGCTGTCCAAGCAGGGAGTTCCTAAAAACTCCCTGTGGTTACTAAGCTTAACTAAGTACCCATTGGAGACCACGGCCACTTGACTTATATTCAGGGGTAGCAACAACGGCTGCACATACCACCTACAAGAAAGTTGTGCCCTCCAGGTCCAACAAGAAAATATGCATGGCGTGGCGGCAGACCCAGTAGATAAGGTTGCGCGGAAAGCTACAAAAACTATACTTTCTTCCGTGATTCCACGGGAAATGTTATTAACAATGTCCGAAAGTTGATCTAGTATTGATCTGGGCTACTTAGTGGCTGATAGAGTCCATATGTGGATACAGAGGGCGCTTTCCTGATCCCAGCCTCCATTACTCACTACTTATCTGTCTGAGACATTATCAGAGCTATACAACTAATTTTGTGGATTTATCTTCATTAACAAAATGTAGGAAGATTGCAATACTGTTTCATTATTTCAATTTACATTTTGTAATAAAAAAAACTCTTCCAACAGTCTTATTTCGAACTTTTCTTGGCCAAGTCCTCCAAATCCACCGTGCCTTGACCATTTTGACGGCTTCGCGACCATTACTTGATATAGATAAGTCTACTACGGTACGATATCGCTCAGTCTGGTCGCTTTGCATAGTACCGCATAATTTGGTAAATGTCTGTTTTCTTTGTTTTCTTAATATCTTTAATGCCAGATAACAGGAAATCGTATCTAGTTCAGTTTCACATTTGGGAGGGGCGGAGGGGGGGGGGGCGGGCTCTCAGCCTGACCCGTTTTAGGATTCATCACAGCTCACACGTTCAGGTAACGTCCCAAATATTAAGTTCCCTTTTTTTGAGACAATAAAATCTTCTATGCGTTGCCCCCCACCCCCCCCCCCCCAAAAAAAAGCTGCACTCTTCACGCGCTAAGCTATAGTCGAAGTTACACTGGAATCTAAAACTGCAGCACTTAACTCAGTACATATTGTGCCAATGAAGTAGGCTAAAGTAAAGAATCATGGTAACCCATTGTGTGAGCTTTTGCTCTCCCCCCTCCGTCATTAATTCTCGCATCCTCGGAGTTAGAGGGACGAGCTTGGAAAATTTGTGCTCCCTCCCCTACGGAAATGTTCGTGCCCTAAAGTGTAACCTTCCCCACAGGGAATAACACCCTATCTGAAGCCACTGCTTATCTAAACACAGTCAATGCGGAACCAAACAAATGTACTTCATGTAAAAATAATGCTGAATCACGGCAACTTTTCTGCCGCACATTTATTTCTAAATATCATACACTTATACAAATCAATGTGGTGTCCATGGTAACCATAAATCGTATGTGGCTCCGTAGGTGCTAATTACATGATTGATAATAATACCATTGCGGCTTTAAATTTTTTTCTGTTCCTGGCTTTACGTTTTCTTTCCGTGTGTTCTTTCTTTCTCCTTTTTTGTCTTCCTTTTGTTCGCAAAGATTTGTTTCAGTTCTCTTATTAAAGGGTGAGACAAGACAATACTGCCTTTTCCTGGTCCATTGTCTTCTTTGGTTTAATAGCTCTGCTATTAAAAATGTACTTCTCATTTACCTTACATTACATTCACATTAACTTTTCATTAGCTCAACTAGTGAGCTGAGCTAGCTATTGCCATTATGTCTGATTGCGAAATGTCTTTCACTTTTGAGTACTGAGTCTAAAGAACGGATATGTCGGAAATATGGCTAAAAGATTGTTGAAGTAAAAGTAATGATATATTAAGTGGTAACACTGCTTTCATATTTTGTAAATTTCATGATTATTTTTCGTCAGCAGGGGTCGTTGTCTTAGTTTGAGAACCATTTGTGATAGAAAATATATCCCTCACTCGGTGAAAAACACACCTCACACTACCCCCTACAGAAATCTATACCTTAAACGCTTTTTCGCATCATTTTAAAATTTTCAAAAAAATTCTGAAATCGATTGGGGAGGCACGCGCCCCATACCCCCACCCCCGTGCCGGCGCCACTGAGTTTGATGGGTGCCGAGCCTATGTTGTAACTTTTGAAAGGTTGGTTGTTTTGGGAGGGCCAAAACCCGGTTCTTTTCGAAAACGCTTTTACTGCCTGGGGGGAACGTACTTTATTTTGAAGATTTGCTTTTTCAGATTTAGTAGTGTCTTGTGACTTTATATCTCTGTAGTCTCCTTTGGAAGCTACGTAGTTGAATGTACGACTTGACCAGGGTCGTAGCCTGGTCGAACTCTGCAGGGGGGAGTGCATGACAACGTCTAATGGCGTGCCTAGGATAGTTGACATGCAAGCTAATAAGTTTCTACCCGAGCGGATCCTTTCTTCGTTATCCACTGTCATCCTGAGCAAGGGGTCTAAAAAGGAGGGGTCAAACGGAGGACGTGACATTTGTGTAAAATCACTTAGCTGCAAACTGGTGCTGATAATATTTAGAGTCTTTTCTTCAATTTTGGTTTTTTTTTTGGGGGGGTGTCAAAGGTGCCGAGTGACATATCTACTCTTTGGGAATTTTTTAATGTATATGAGATGGCTAAGGTGCAAAATGATGCTAGCCTATCTTTGGGAAAGCTTTTAACTGGTTACATGGTCGAAGTTTACATTTTTGTGCCTTTCCTGCTTTCTTTTTGGCTGGGTGTAAGGGAGAGGGTGCCGTATAGGGAGGGTCCTTTTCCATTTCAGAAATTTTTTTCTTTGTAAGTTTGTCTGGATACATAACGACGCTTACATTGACAAAACTTTGAATTGATTATATATAGTTGAATTTCTAGTTATTTATTGTTTTATCGGCCGTGGTATGGCACGGTGCCATGTCCCAGCCAGTGAGGATCTTTCCCCTCTGTGTGCGCTACTTGGTGGACCCACCATCAATAAGTGCGTTGAGTAGCCTATCGATTGTTCGTGCAAAATGTTTCCCAGATTGGCAAAACGGCACTTTCTAGACCTCCAAAGTAGCGTCATATTTTTTTAGACTTCGTGCTTTAGAAAAGAAGACTTCAAGAAGAAAAGTTAAATTTTACTTGAAAAACTTATTGAATAAGATCACCTTGTAGAAGACGACAGGGCTAAACGGTTCTTTACATGCGCATTGATTTTAGAAGCTAATTATATGTTATTTATAAGCAGGGCCGTCGCTAGAGTAGGTGTGGGGGTGTGGCACCCCCACCCCCATCATCCACGCAGTCGGCAAAATCCTGCACTAGTCGGCAAAATAAAGGAAAGAGGGAAGTGCAAACGAAGGAAAGTAAGAGGGAAGAAGAAAGAGAAAAAAGAGAAAAAAGGAAAAGAAAAGAGAAAGACCGAATGAACAGAGAAAAGAACAGGGGAGGGAGGGGCAAACTAGGGCAAGAGAAAGTGGTTGGTGCAGAGGGAAGACAGGAGATTGGAATGCATTTGTAGACAACGTTTATCACAATATTTTCAAAGCCCGTAAGCAACACTTATTGAAACTTAAAACATATTCTCTCGGCAAAAAAGTTTCATAGGTTTTTTCAGTATCATTGCATACTAAAAGAGTTCATCAATTATGTGGTATTCTGGCACTGAGTCGGTAAATTCTGCACCAGTCGGCAAAATGAAGGAAATGTTAGGAAAAGAATAGGGAAAAATGTAGAAGAAAGAGGACAATTTCTGAAATAAGAACCCAAAATTTTCGGCGCGCTACGCGCGCTGTAATGTCACTCCAGTTTCTTCAGTAGTGTCATTCTGCATAGCTAGATAGTATAAATCCTGTCAACCTTACCAAGAAACATACAGCTTAATAGATGTCGTAAATTTTATCCCATATCGCAAAGCCTAGTTGCTGTTCTCTAGTGTGTGTTATGCGGTACGGTACGTTGGTGAGAGACTCCCGGAGCAAAATTTGGCTATTTCATCAGGTAGTCCAGGTGGTTTCGACACAATGTATGTTATCCCCTATACAGTCTACAACCCCTACAGTTTTTATGTTTTTCTTTTTGTTCTTAATGATAACATGTTTTGTGTGTCAGCCTACAAAAAATTTTCTCCTGCTTTGCAATTTCACGATTCAGACTCAAAAGAACACTATCAGTGCGAAACTCGGCTGGCATATTAAGTGATATAATGCAAAATATACTCTGCAATGGCATGGGATAGTTAGGCTCCTTCATATCCCCTTCTCACCACCCCCTCGACATAGGGCTGTCGGAACTTGGGGTCGCTGGCATGGCCCAGCCTCCTGTCGGGAAAATTCTGTCGCCAACCCGATGGTCGGTTTACTTATTTTAGCTTTCAAAAGGGTCATTTCTGAGATAAAACACCAAATTTTCGATATGCTTTGCCCACTCTTCCTCTGTTTCGTTACTAATAGCTATGCCCCCTCACAGATGCCGATTTTTTTCTTCCTTAAAATACGTAAATATTTTAACACAATTTTACTTCAAAAGGGAGCATACATGGCACCAAATTGCACGTAAGGACACCTAATTTTTCAATATTTCCAAAGAGGAGGGGGGACACCCCTCTCCTTAGACCCCTCCCACAGGACGGCGATCGCACAACATACTGTATGCCCCTCTTGACAGAAATCCTGGATACACCACTGAAAAGCCGAGGATTTCATCTCATTTCGCTAAACTAAGTTAATGTTCTCTTGAGTCTGTCTTTCGGTACGACTAGTGACTCGAGGAGGGAAGTACAATGTAAGTTATGCCCCGATAGAGCCCAACTGCCTGGACAATTGACCTATGGTAAGCTTTAAATAAGTACAGATTCTTTTTAATGTAAGCTTACCCAAAAATTTCGCGCGCTTCGCGGGCTTTGCTTCACAGTTTAGATTCAGGAAAAACCATAAATCGGGCGGAACTATTTTCCTCTAGTATATACAAAATTTTATGCAATATATGCCCCGCAACGGCATGGTATAGTACTCAGGTTTTCTTCACATCTCCCCTCACCAACCCTTCGACGGCATCGGGACTGTCGAGGCTCCGGGTCATCGCCTCCCCCCCCCCCCCGTTGGGCAAATCCTGGCGCCACCCCTGCCGGACCACTACCGGTTGAACTAACGGTTCTCAGCTCTAACTGCATCGCTTATCAACGCTTTCAGTTGGCATTTTTCTTCTCAGTCGGCAAATACGGCACCACCCCCCCCCCCCCATGATAAATGCTCTGGCGACGCCCCTGTTTATAAGCATGCTGAGGCAATGCGTGAGAAATATTCCTAAAGATTTTTAACGTGTAGACGCCAGTTGTGTTTGTCTGCATCATGCATAAGGAGGAGGTTCGTTCGTCAGTGCGAGCTGCAAGTAGGTCATTTTCATTTAGTGATTGTAAATCTCAGGGGACAGTTTCCCCCACTGTTCCCCGCAGGCTACGGCCCGGTTGACCCCTAGCAACTGACACGACTTTAAAAGATCATACCCATTCAGTGCACTGGGGATTATTTTTAGCTCGTACCAGCATGCTGGTGTGAGTTATTGTGATCACGCGATCACTCTATATATCTGTCTGTCTGTCTGTCTGTCTGTCTGTCTGTCTGTCTGTCTGTCTGTCTGTCTGTCTGTCTGTCTGTCTGTCTGTCTGTCTATCTATCTATCTATCTGTCCACACTTGTTCAAAATGCTTCTCCTCCTACATGCTTGCATGGATTTGTTTGAAACTTGGGCAAAATGTTTCGTGGGTAGTGGGCCATTTGGGGTGTTCAGGAATTTTTGGTCCAAGGTCCAATGTGGACCCTAGGGCCCATTTTATGAAATTCTGCAAAATGCTTTTTCTCCTACAGATTCTCTTGTACAATGTTGATGGTTTGTCATAATGTTACCCTGTTATTGGTCCCGTCGGGGTGTTCAGGAATTTGGGGTCCAAGGCCCAAGATGGACTGTTGGGTCCATTTTGTTAAATGTTGCAAAGTAATTAACTTCTTCTCTATTTAATGTTTAAAGAGAGGTAACAGACTCTCATTATAATGCTTGGTTAGTGATCTCATTATGGTGTTCTTGAAGTGTGGTCTAAGGTCCCATGTGGGCCCCAATGGCTCATTTTATGAAATTTTACAAAATACTTTTTCTCCTAAATATTGTGTTGTACAGTGTTGATGATTTGTCATAATGAAGCTCTGTTAATGGTCCTTACAAATTACTTCTCCAATTTGGGATGAAGAATACTTTTGATACCTTTCTAACCAGTTTTGTGCCACCCCTCTGTTTTACCAGTCTCACAAAATCACTTTACTGACTAGTTTTCTCTGGTACTGCACCCTCTTTAAAACTCTGTGTAGAAGAGGTCGTTGTTTAGGTTAGTTTAATTAAAGGGAGCTGCTTAATGGGATTTCCATTGGGTATTTCCATTGTGTGTGCATTGTCAGAGCATGTGGTGTGTTTGTCATAATGATGCTCTGTTAATGGTTCTTTTAGGGTGTACAGAAATTTTGGGTCCTAAGCCCAAGATGTACCCTAGGGTCCATTTTGTGAAATATTGCAAAATGGTCAGTTCCTCCTCCAGTTAATGTTAAACAGATTTGAAGGCCTGTCATAATGATGCTTGGTTAGTGATCTGTTTATGGTGTTCTGGAAGTCTGGGTCTAAGGTCCCATATGGGCCCTGTGGCCCTTTTTATGACATTTTGCAAATTGCTTACTCCTGCAGATTCTCTTGTACAATGTTGATGGTTTGTCAAAATTATATTTGTGTAGTGGTACCTTCAGGGTGTTTAACAAGTTGGGGTCCAAGGCACAAAATGGACCATAGGGTCCATTTTGTGTAGTATTGCAAGTGATTAACTTTTCCTCCAGTTAATGTTAAACAGAGTTGACGGTCTGTTATAATGATGCTTGGTTAGTGATCTGTTTCTGGTTTTCTGGAATTTTGGTCCGAGATCCCATGTGGACCCTATGGCTCTTTAATGAAATCTGCAAAAGTGCATCTTCAACTATGAATTCTCTTGTACAATATTGATGGTTTGTCATAATGATACTTGAAATTTGGGGTCCAAGGCCGACGATGGGCCCTAGGGGCTTTTGCTTTCTTAAATTGTATTCATGAAACAACTTACAAAGCAAAGATAGCATGACAAATTTTTGTGACATTTGGGAAGGTGCCATCAGGGTATGTGAGATTTAAGCCATTTGACATCATTTAAAGTCATATGATGTTTGTACTAACAAAGACTAGAAGCCAGGAAACTTTAATTGGTTGAAGGTATGAGCTTCAGCGACATTGGTGCTCTGGTTAAATAGTTGCGCAGGTTACTTGGCTCACGCATTGAGCTGTAATATGCAGCTTAATAGCAACGTTAAGTACTTTGCAAAGCGGATAGTTTTTTCATCACTATGGACTGTAAAAATTGACTCAATGTATACGTTGAGACCATAAAGTCACTTAAAGGGGGCATGACACCCCCCCCCCCCCCCAAAAAAAAAACAAGTAAATTGCTAGCAACTCATTGCCCAAACATATTTAGGAAAAGCCCTAGAGTTTTAAATACAGTGGATGACTGCCCTTTGATTGGTATTCATTCGAACAGTACAGTTCCACCAGGGAGCTGTTATTTGGAATTACAGCTCCCTGGTTCCCCTCTGGTTGGTTAATAATGACTTTTACAGTCAGTTGTGTTCCCATTTACGCTCTCACACACTTACGTGATAATATTGCCTAGAGCGATTTTTACTGACTCAGTGCGGGCTACTGTGGCTTGGAGGGGTACTATATAGGTGGTTTGGTTTAAATTGGTGGCGGAGATGGAAGTCAACTTCGTGAGGAGAATTGCTACTGTCTTGTATGAGATTAGAGAGGCTGAATTTTACTGAATTTTTGTTGAATACAGCAAAACTTGTTTTGCTGTATTCAGATTGGGTAGCTTGTATCAGTACCTCCACTTTTGCTAAAACTACGCGAAATCAGGAGCAATGATCACAATCAAAAGTGAAAACATTTTTTATCAAAACCAGAAGTGAAAGCCCTTTTTTTTCTTGTTTCTTTTCTTCGTACTTATAAAGGGGATCTCTGTTTCAAATTCCGTCATATAGCTACCCACAAAATGGTAACGTATACATTCAGGAAGTCTTTTTAAATGCAGAAAAATCTGTGACCGTACTTCAGGGATTTTAGTTGGTACTTGTAGAAATTCTAGCTTTGTAAGCACTCACACAGGCGAGGGATCCTAGAGATCGAATTTTTGGACAAGTATGATTTTTCCCATAGAATAAAGCCCAGTATTAAAATATTCTCTTTCAATATCAGCAAGTAGGATGTATAACTAAATATTTAAATCGGATCGCTGAAGGCACTCATTCTATTGCTCACGTTATTCCAAGCTTTGTTTCGAAAGCAAAGGTGTACAGTAACTGTGGAAGTGTTAAAAGTATTAGTTTGGCGGAGTCTAGATCGTGATAGAACTTTCACTAAGCAATGACGCCCGATGGGTCAGGGAGATGGTACGTAGTACCTAGTAGCATTCCCCTACAATTGACTGTGACTATTTCCTCACTCACTTCGTCGATGGACTTTCAACTGATTCCAGACACGGTGGGTTTCGATTTGTTCTTGTCTACAAGTACATACAATGTAGTAGGCTATGTGTATGAATTTGTACTTGGTAGACTAGACCAATATGTTGTAAACATTGAGAGTATTTGTCTTTACTCCGTTCGTCGTGGCTGCAAAAAGCATATTGAGGGTCATGTATTTTTATGAGGTTTGCACTTTGTATAAAGTGTGTTTCATTAGATATTGAACCGATATGTGGCATATCTTATCCAGTGTAATGAGACAAAAAGCCTCTTTTATACGTTCAAATTCTTTTCATTGCGTGTACAAAATACCACTTTGCTCGTTTGTCTAAACATGCTTGTGGTTGATAAGATTTAGACCAGTAGTTTCCAATTTTTTTCAGGTCACCGCTCCCCTTCACCGAATGGGGATAGGCAAACGCCCCCACCCCTATAAAGCTTGCAGGTAAGAAGGAAACGACAATAATAAAACACATGTTGAAATAAAGGATAGACCTACACATACATCGTTTTTACACGTGGGTCCGACCCAGGGTGGCAAAAGAGCGGCCCTGGACTTAAAAGACTGACGTCCTTTTGAGATGGCGAAACTTTAACCCACGATTTACGAAAGCTTGAAGACTTGATTGCGAAGAGGAGCGGTGAAATGTGTTTAGAATTGACCAGTTGCTACGGGCCACACCGAGTTGAGAGCATTTCCCTCAAGGGCCTTTAGGTTAATGGGGCCCAGGGGAAACGTCCCAGTGAGGGACAGGGGCGAAGCCCCCGGGCTCGCTGGTAATGACGATATTATCGACACACGGAATGAGGCACTGTCAGTCAAATTTTGAGTATCTTTCGATTACTTAATAACCTTAAATGCGCACTTAAGAGATTACGAAATCGCTCCTTGACCAGTTCATATGTCAAAATTAAATGAAGAAGGTTCTTTTTGATGCTGCAAGGGGTTTTTCCTGTTGGTGGGAGGAAGAAGGATGGCAGGGGTCGCATGGGGCTTTGAAAGGCTTATGCCACTTAAGCTGTCCTACAGGTAGATATAATGAGATTAAGCCAAAATTCGCGTACCGAAATATTGTATGTTTGAAAACATTTTAACGTGTTCATAGTACATTCAAAATTCAGTTATCTATCATGTTACAGTTATCTACAGTTGAAGTCACTTCTGTCAGAATGTCATGTTTATGGACTGCAAGGAAAAGGCTACATTCGAGGTTGAGGGGCGCGACATTTTTAGCCACAGTCCCTCCAATCACAGCTTTCACTGTTCCTGGTGAGAGTATGAGGGTCCTCGCCAGGAAAAAAGAAACGAAATATTGTTAGATGCTATTTCGTGGCATCTGGGAAGGGATTATTAGACCTTCTCAACTTGTTGACTTCATATATTTCCTTTTTATGTGTACCAATTTGAGAGCTCAGCTGGAGAAAAACTTTTGAAATATTGTACAGTCCCGGTTTAAATTGAGTATCTCATTTTTTCGAAACGCTCCCTGCCGCCCCTTGGCGTTCATCGCCCCTGAGTTGCGAAAACGCCCTCCAGAGGTCAATAATGCCCCCGTTGGGAACCACTGATTAAGACATTACCCTTCTTAAAATTGTTCGACAATCTTGGCTATTGTATTACATCATAGGGTGAAATCCAAGTTTGGTCACACTAAATTTTGAAATAATGTCGAATGCGGTTTATTCCATTTATGGTAATAATACAATTGTTTAAATGTGGAAACATGAAATTGTAAACCTTTGAATATTGTATATTAAACAAAATCAATACAATTCCACTGTAAAGCCATTTTTACAATGCTTCTCTGCCAACCCATGTTTATGAGTGACGCATGCCCTTTACCCTGAAGTTGCATAATAGTAGGCGATGTTAAAATGGAGTCGTTACGTAACCTACAAACCTGTATGTAAGTTCGTTGCTAGAGCTTCACGTGGGGCCGGGTATTAGCTTGGGCAGCCTTACGGGCATTTAGATCAGAGGTTACGTTGCCGATAAAAACAAACCCGGGCCGGATTATTAAGTGAAGCCTACAGCTTCGATTATTGGATTTGCTCAGTTTGTCTCTTGAATCTGTGTCTTGTTTTGTGGCTCGGCGTATGAATTTTTTCATTGGGACATTTCTCCATTTGAACACGATCACTACGAACATACGTAGTATTTTTCATCTGCAGTTATTTTGACTACTTCATGAAGTGGAAATTTTGACTATTTCCCCGATTTCACCAACTTAAAAGAAGAGTTCAAACAAAAAAAAAATAATTTTAACAAAAAAGTAAATAGTAATTTTCTTATGTAAAAGAGGAACTAAATCTACGCAATTTGGTGAACTTCCATTCAAATCGGACATGTAGTACTCGAGATATCAGCAAATGAAGTTATTATATTTGCTTCCCAAAGTGAGCTTGAGGCAAGCAGGGGTTACCTCACTTCCTCATATTGATGAAAAATGCTTTGTTTCCTCTGTTTTTTTCAGTCTGTTGTATTGACCTTGAAGTTAATAAGGAAAGGACCTCCCAATGTGGAATGTGAAGTTTGTAAAATTCTTATGCCTCTCATAGCAACCCTATTCCGATAACGTGATTGTGAAGAAAACAATTGGTTTTTAAGTTTAAATAAAAACAAAAGACTGCTCATTAATGTGAGGCTAAGACGTCATATGTGATTGCTTCACGTTCACTTTGTGTTGAACATGTGTCAAATTTAACTGCTAATATCTTGAGAACCACACATCAGATTTCAATGTGAATTTCACCAGAACGCTGAGAATAAGTACCCCTCTAACATATCAAAACTTGGTTTGAGCTTAGACCCTTCTTTTAAATTGTGCCATTATAAATAACCAGGCCCTTTGAGGCAACGAGACAGGCTTTATCTCGAAGGATGATAAGCTGTTACGCACTTCTAGTGACTTTCCCTTTAGCTGTCAAATAAAAAGTGTGATTCATCTCAAAACAGGTCCAGACTTGAACGCCGCTAAGGCTTAAGGTGCGTTCACACCAAAATCGAAATCTGCTGCGTTTTGAGGCGCGGCATCCGCAAAGCAAATCACTTTGTACGTATTTCTATGGACCCGTTTGCACCAAAATCGCGTTTCGAAAAGCGTTTTGCGGGAAACGCGGTGGGTCCCGCATCGATCGATCCCAGACTGATTCAAAGCGGGAATCGTGCGATTTTTGTTCGGAGAACAATGGTAGCTCGCCATACAATAGGGTTGTTGGCACACAGGTGTTCGGGTTTTTCATTGTGCTGTACAGACTGCAGAGCATGATGCCTGAGAAGGATGTTGGCGAGTTAAATGTTTGACAGTCGAAAATGAAAGAAAATTTCGAATTTTTTGTGACAAAATCAGTTCTCATTATAAACGCAATGGTTTTTAGGCATTACATGTAAAGTGAAATAGCCAAACAAAACTTGATGTGTTTGGTTAGGCTAGTGCAAAGTGATATCTCTATTCCTACACTGTATGATTTGTTGTATGTTTTTGCAGGGTAGCTTTTTTCAAGTTGGAGGGAAAATGAAATAATTTTCATTTATGCAGGACGGAATGAGTCGCACCCTAAAGTTTCGGTCCATGGGCTGTTATTCTGTGACATTGATGGTTACGGATCTAGAGGCAAATACAGGGGCTAAGGGTAGAAGCTTGAAGAAGCTATGTGGTATTCACAAAATTGCTAGCATTAGAATGAAGTATTTCAGTATCTTAAAATGACTTTGAAAAGTTAAATAGGCCTATGCAACAAACAACCCCCACCACTACCATCATTTCCCCCTCTTTTTTTTACAAATGCCAACTTTGGATTGTTGATGATGTTGGATCTAGCTTCTTGGACGTATAAAATTGGGGTTCTTTGACATAAATATTGTACTTAAGTTGTCCAAAGAGAAGAAAGGCTTATACAGTAACAATTATCTTAGTACTGACGAAGATTGTGTCACGCTGAAGCGCGACGAAAAAGAATGACATTTTAAAAAATGCTTAAGGTGTTATCTCATTTTTCATTACAAATAGTATCCATGTCGTCTCCTTCCCTTTCCATTTCACTAAACAGTTGTTGATTTGTGAATTTTGTTTACCAAAATATAGTTTGCATTCCCTTTTTTTTTAGTTATTGATATATTTTTGGCCCGTGCATGTACAAAAAGTGCCAACAAATGTCCCACGTCATCTTCGCCGTAGGCTATTTTACAAGTGACTATCAAAATCCCTCTGCGGGAACCGGCGCGTTTTCCCGCTGCAGTGTGAACCCTCTGTTTTGCGGGAAATGCCGCTTTTTACGCGGCGGGAATCGCGCGTTTTTAGTGTGAACGCACCTTTAGTCTTTCTTTGAGCTAAGACAACACCTTTGAAAATATTCGTTTGTTTAACATCCCTCACATAAATTCGTTCGAACGTATTAGCTTTGACTGTGCTTGCGCAAATGCCCTAATCTAGGATAGAAACATTTTACATTTTACATCTTACGATTGTTGCCTTGTACTTGGAAGATACGTATCTTACACTGTAATTAAAGTTGTGTGTAAAAGTTTGGCAGCAGAACACTTTTTGCCTCAAAAGTGAGCCGTTTGCCCCTTTTTGTACCGTACCTCACCAGGGCCGTAGCGAGCGGGGTGTGGGGGTGCCACACACCCCCAATATTTGGTAGCCGTTGGCAAATTTTCGTCTGTAGGCAAAAGGGGAGAGGAAAAGGAAGAGAAGAGGAAAAGAGGAGAGGAGGAAAAGAAGAGAGAAGAAAGGAAAGGGAAAGGAAGGAAGTGAAAGGGAAGACGACGGAGAATGAAAAGAAAAAAGAGAAAGAGAGAACGAGAGCGCGTGGCCAGTCCGTTATCGGCTATTTCGATTTTCGGCTCTTCATCTAATGGGCCCATTCATGTTGAAGGCCAGTCGGCGAATTGATTATGCATGTGACGGCCGTATACGGCCGTATCAACGCCGTCAGTGTAATTGGACGAGTGACTGAGTCCCGTCGGCAAATCGGGGAAAGGAAGGGAATTAAAGGCTTCCGTAGAGGCGTACTATTTCGGGTCATATGACATTCTTGAAAATCCACTTTCTGCACATTATTCCTCACTGTTATCATCACCATGGGGAGCAGCAACCGATTACCCATGGAGAGGGTATTCTTATCCCGTTTTCTAAACCCTAATCTTGACTTTCCCCCTCCCCTTAGACCCATTCCCCAGGCCACAGATCGGTAAATGTTTTGAGAAAACGTGGTAGCTAAAACACTGGCGGGCCTCTGGATCCCAACCGCTTAAAACTATTGCGCTTGACGAGAGGAATAGCCTCATAGGCCTACATTAAAATTATTGGGAATCTTTGCATTCGATGATGCATTATGAACCAAAATATATCCATCCTGAGACTTAATTTTTCACCCAGAGATATGCTTAAACCGCGGACCGTCTGGGGGCTTTTCCCCTGGCCCCCACTAGGGACAGTTGGCACCCAGTCGGATCCTTCCACTGTCAAAGAGGAGGGGATAAGATCTTTTCCTTTGAAATTTTGGGGTTATATAAGTGGCTATTTAGGTATTAAGGGTGGTGTTATATTTGTTAAAACCTTGCATAGGCTTAAAGAGTCATTAAGTCCCTTTTTTTACATTATAGCTGAATATAAGGGAAGGAAATTTGGCTAAGAGGAGGGAGTGACACCCCTGCTACTTTTGTGTATATTCGGCAGCTTGGATGTAAAACGCCTCTCAGATTGTCGGAAATGGCACTTTCTAGCGACTGTTTCTTGATGATAGTGCATTAAACCATAACTTATTTTGAGGAAATCCCATGTCTCATGCTATGGAAATTTAGATTTCAAGAGAAAATGTAACTTTGAAAAAATTATTTCATAAAATCGCTTTGGATAAGGAAAAACACGACTAAGACAGTGGTTTATGCTTGATCTGATATTATAGACACTAGGGAACGCTGAAAAAGTCAAATGTTTGCCAGGTGGGATGCAGAGTCATAAAACCTTTGTTAATTGACTTCTAATGGTAATCCAGGGACCATTTAGGCCAGACTAAGAAAAGATTTGCAAGCTGAAAATACAGCAGACAAAACAAGCATACATATTCCTCAATGATAACTAATTACCCCAAGGTGCAGGTTTTTTCGCAATAATTGAATGCGTGCAACTAAGCTCCGGATTCTGATCTGAGCTGAAATACAAAAGCGCTCCTAATTCAATTATTAATGCATTGCTGACAAGCCTATGGAGTACGTAACGTAGTCATCTCACTCACTAGCGTAATAAAGAGGGGCAGGGTGGGGCAGCTGCCCCTCCCTACACGGGCCAGGGGTGCAAAATGAAGACAGACGAAAAAAGAAAAGTAGAGAAAAAGATAAGAAAACAAAGAATAAGAAAAAATGGAAAGAAAAGGAAAAGGAGAATGAAAGCTTGTGTACTTTTCGCTCCCCTCCGCCTCCTGTGAATTGTTCGTGACGGCAAGAGCACTTAAATTGAGCGATGATGCGGTCATGTTCTTTCAATGCAAGAATAACATCGCCAGCTGGGCCTTAAATAAGAGTTTGCTGAGTTACCACAGGGGATGGTCGAGCAGACAGGTAGTCGAGGCCCGGGGCGCACTTTGAGTCACTTGACCCCCTGCAAACAACCCTTGTGACGCCATTATCTCACCCTTGTCGACTGTTCCTATTCACACAAGAACGGCTATATAAGCCTGTTATTAACGGCGATCAGTACACTCTAAATTCACTATGGTCAAAACTGACCATTAATTGGTCAACTATGCACCGACCCAAGTATGGTCAACTTTTTTAATGTAAATTACGTTCAAAAACTGATCATATTTGAGTCGGTGCATAGTTGACCAATTAAAGGTCAATTTTGACCATAGTGAATTTAGAGTGAAGCCTATCAGACCACTTCTACGTACATGACTCACAAAATTTGAAAATGGCCTAATAGATGCAGTGGATCTAAAGATCCGTAAAAACTTTTTATGCTAACTTTACCAAACCAGTGGCACTCTAAGGGAGTGGAGATTGTTCGCCTGCATACCAGCCTTGAAGGGATATTACGCTATAGATCTTTACCAAAGGTAGCACCAAGCAACCTACCACTTGAAAAAACAAATATTTCCCAAAAGAAAAGGGTGCATGTTACCCAATTTCCCTTTGACGAAACCCCGCCCCTTTCGTTAGACCGAACAAAAGCATAAGCAACATTCAATGTCTAAATAACGAAACATTCTCAACAAATAATCGGGCCAAAGCTTTGCCCCTGGGCCCCTGCCATGAACAAATATTCTCCAACGGAAGTGGGTGTTAACCATCCTCAGCCCCAAAATATTAAAAGTTTATTACATAGTGAATTTTTAACATATGGTCAGTTCAAAGCTTAAACGATGATAGCATCATTTTACATCTGAACCACCTCACTCACCCATGATCAATCCCGTAGCCAAGGGGGGGGGGGCAACGGGGCTACGCCTCCTTTAAATTATTTTCGCCCCCCCCCCCCTAGAAACACCCTTAACATTGCGTTGATGCATTTAAGTGTGTCTCTTCCCCTTAAATATATTTAACTCCCAAGCCATTTCGACCACCCGTCCAGTATACCTTGTCAGGCTACTGACCTGCCCCTGACACATCTTCTTTACAGGAGGGAAAGATCCTCCCAGGTGCCAACTCTCCTGAGTACGCCACTCAATTAAACTACTGATTTTGAAATCAGACAAAACATACTGTGTGTAGACCATTGACTAGATCCTCTGTGGAAGGATACACAAACCAATTTGAACGAAATTTTTAATTAATGCAGGGGAAGATTGCTGCTTCTGTACTCAATTGACGTATCCATTATTAAAATTTGTCAATAGCATACAACTATATACATGAAGTATTGCCTATATTATATCGAAGCAATACACACTGTAACTGGTGGTAATAAAAGCAAACTGCTTCGAGTATGTGAGAAACCATTTATTGCTCTGGAATAGTCTTATATCTAATAATCTGTTGTCGCCTTAAGATTGCTATTCTGGACATCTTTTCAGCAACATCTTCAGTCTAAGGTAAGATAATCCAAAAGAATTTCTTAACATTCAGAAAATTTACCTATCGTGAAGCTTTATTCTTAAGTTTAAGAATTTTCCCAGACTGAGCTAATGATGGCTGAGGAAAATGAAATGGATTCTAACTTTTTTCCTCTTTTCCAGAAATTTCCAAAAAGAGTTCCGCTCAGGCCAACTTTTTGAAATTGACTTCAAAATGTGCAAAATACGTATACCAATTAAGCATCTGAGCATCCATAAATATAAAACCAACTTTAATGTAACTCTCCTTTAGATTGATAGTATATACCCTAGTTAAATTAAACCAGGATTGCAGTGACAGATAAGCCAACTGTTTCCCGCTTAAATTACAAATTGAAGTCTCGCTGAAGTTCACATGCAAGTGTTAATATTTGACCAGGATATCAAACCAGTCATTTATTTAAGCAGGAAGGTTTAAGCCAACTGTTTCCTGGTTAAATTAACCATTGAAGTGTGGTTGAACTACACCCCCTACCGAACCTGCCGCCCTCCCCTGATGTTACCTGCATCTAGAAGAGATGTTATGTGTAATGAATTGGCGTTCAAAAGCAGGCGCCCTCAATAAGTGCAGCGAATACCTCAATGCTTGTAGACATTCAACACAGACCTATAGAAATTAACCCAATCTTAGCAAGCGGACAACATGCTTGCCGGAACCGAGCAGCCCTACTTAAGTCACTTGAAGAGTGCCACTGTGTGCGCTCGAAACCTTCCGGCCATGACCTAACCATTATTTACTGACAATCTTGCGTTTTCCTTCTATGTAGTTCTACACCAGGGGTGGGGAACCATTGGCCCCCGGGCCGTATGCCGCGTGAGACCAATTCATCCCGCCGCGAGGCAATTCATAAATGTTAATTCAGAATCATTTGAAAAGTAATTGGCAATAAAAGTTGTATCCCAAGTGCACGGTGCCCACCGTTTATCCTACTTAAGCCTATGCAGTACCACTTTGCAGGTATTTCACGCAAATCTGGGGCGAAACACAACCAGTAGGCGAATATATTACTAAAAACCCTGCACAATGTAACATGCAAACCGTTTCGTTAGACATAATTCAGGCGCAGAACCCTTGTAGCCTTTTGGAGGTAACTGAAGCCTTGCGTTGCAGATAGGCCACATAACATTGCACAGAATAATACGGTACTATCGCATGTGTAGGGTCTATCTATTAGAGTACAGTGCAAAACTCAGCGGGCATTGTATCTGTTCCAGTACATTTGGAAAGGGGTGGGGTGGGGATGGGGGTGGGGAGTTAGAACTGTCCATCCGAAGAGTGAGTTAAACGTTATAGAAAGTGGGCAAATTTGCAATGAAAATTATGAAAACATGAGGCTGGTTTAAGAATAACCAATTTTTTGGCGCGCTTCGCGCTCACTTTCCATATGTCCTCATTCATTCCTAGTACATACAAAAGTAAAAAGACAAATGGTAATATTGTGATACTTCTGGTCAGTGTAGCCTTGCACATTCTATCTCATGTAAATATAGTGGATGAATATTCTATTGCTTACAAATAAGTACAAATTCCAGATCGTCCAGGGACTTCGCCCCATGTTCTTGCCTAGACTTTGCCCCTAGACCCCACCAGGCTCTGTTTGGGGACCCTTTGTCTGCGTCCTATGGGGAAAGCTTATTGTAACCTCTCTGTGTGCGGCCCGCGAGTGGATAATGACCTTCAAAAGGGCCCGTAAGAGAAAAAAGGTTCCCCACCCCTGGACTATATCATCAACCTGAACTCACACTGCAACGTAAAGATCTATTACAGAAGAAGCTATTAGAGAGAGGGTGTTTTATTTTGTAGGCGGTTGATGCTATCGATCATACCTTAGCCGAGCGCAAATCCTGTGCTTCATATTATTTTCACTTTGCATTTACATAAAGTTTCTGGGAATATGCAGTACGTACGCTCCCTGGTCTGTAGACAGCTTAACTGACTAAAAGTTCTGTGTAATGACAAACAGGGAGTCGATATTTGCTCTCTTCTACAAAAACAGGGAGTTAGCAACATGTTTGCAGAACATTATATGTGGATTATATGTCGATCTCAAGTTGTCTTACTCCAAGGAACAAGCAGTCCATTAAGCCTAAGCTGCAAAATATTTCACCTGTCATTAGTTTGGTACCTTATTAAATGCTATTGTCAGCCAACGGTGAGATAATCATAAAGTTTCTTAACACTCAGTCAATTTAAAACAAAAAACCGAACCCACTACTTTCATATAGCCTAACAAAGGGAAATAACCTGTCATTCCAGCAAAACTTTCATTTAATTCCTATGATCGTTTTATGGGATTTTAGCAGATGAAGACACTGTAATCTCTTTAAAAAGTGCATTTGAAGCAAAGAAGTGGTATGTCATGTTTCACGCACATGACGCGTGCTTCTCCGTTGTCACTGTAGCCTATTGTTTTCATTTTACATTTCATAGAATTACTATAGACCTTATGCATGGATGTTACGCAACGTCATTTTGGCCGCAAAACAATGACGTAGAATTACGTAGCCTCTTGTGGGCGCACTTGCTATTCTTTGACGTCTCACATAAAGGCTATACCCATTAGTGATTGAAAAGGTAGTTTAAGACTTCATTGCAAAGGGTGTATCCAGAGCATGAATGCATCACGTTCTTATTGTTCAAAATGATGACATCGATGATGTTACGTATTACGTGGCAACTCGCCTCTACAGTTCATTTTTGACAGTAAAAGTGGATTACGTTCAGTTGCTAATTTCTCTGTCATCGAAAAGCGCAGTCTAATGTTCTTGAAATTTCAGTTGAATAGTTAAATTGTTCTTCTTTAACATACCAAAATTGCTGCGAGTCTACTATCCTTCTTTTAATTCAACTGAATGTTCATTCTTTACTCTAGAAGTGTATACATTGCCATATCTGGTCGGTTTTCTGCAGAGACGCAGTGACTCCCTGTGCCATAAAGATGGGGAAATCTCGTACAACGTTTATAGAATATAGCAATTTCACATTTGAAAAATGGCCCAAAGTTGCAAGACCCGCATTAATGAAAAATGAAGAATTGGGGGTCTTAAGGAGGGGAAGGGAGTGAGCGAGCGAGTACCGAAAATATATACCTAACGATGGCACAGTTAATTCTAGTAAGATTGCTACTCACTCTTAAAACTGAATAAAGTATGGATTCATTGAGGTTTACTTACAAGGGGGTGAAATTCCACGTAGAGCGGTTTTATGATAAGCAACAATCTGTATCATCTAGCATCAAGTGATGAGGTTCTAGTAGGGAAAAGTAGAGTATTGTTGTACGCACCTTGCTTGTATTTGTGGGGTTAGTCCCCAGATAGCCCACTTTCTAGAACCTCCTATATAATGTTTAAAATATGGGCATTTGGTAAGCTTCGGGGTAATTTTTAAGTATGAAAGCATTTTCTAATGAAAAGAAAACCCTCCATTTCACAATGAAAATTCTTTTCTTTTGGCAGCTATAAAGTTAGATGAACGCCTTCAAGGAAGATATGTTTCGAAAGATAAGGATTCTCATCCTGATCTTCATTTGTCCGTCTCTGATTTATCATATAATTTGGATCATAGCGTTGACTTTTCGTCATTCATGGAACAATAAGTTATTTCTGATAAACCAGGGAGGTGGTATCAGATGGCTAATACCACCTCCCTGGTTAAACAAAGAACAACGCGACAGTTCACTGGATAATCGGAGATGGAAGACCTATGATCCTACTCATCTCTACATGCTTACAATTATTCCAGCCCATATTCCCATCTCTGAAAGAAAAATGATTGTGAGGACTAATGAAATAGCGAAGGTAGTCACAAGTAACAACTATTCTGGCATAGCGCCTCCATTTAATAGTATCACTTTTACAAATTCTGCCTTTCGATCTCCATATCACAAGTACTGGGAAACGAATTGTTCATCAATATTTTTAAAGAAACGGTCTTCCTTAAGAGAGATCAATAAGCTCATGAATAAGCACCGTGTTAACGGAAGTCTACCAGTACCCACCGATGAAAGTTTCTTGAATTTTACACAAAATTGCTCAAATTTCAAGAAAGCTCGAAAGTATTCTGAACAACCGAATTCCAAAGAGGAGGAAGCCTATCCCCTGGCATACATTATTTTAACCCATAAAGAGGTAGCACAAGTTGAGCGGCTTCTACGAGCTATCTATCAACCACAGAACGTTTACTGTATACATCCGGATAAAAAGTCATCAGAAATATTCCACGACGCCTTGAGAAGTTTAGCCTCTTGCTTCGAGAACGTTTTTATCGTCTCTAAAGTGTTGAGCGTACAATATGCTGGCTTCACCCGCCTCCAGGCAGATGTTAATTGCATGTCGGATTTGTTACAAACGCAAGTACAATGGAAATATGTCATGAACTTATGTGGACAGGACTTTCCGTTAAAGACCAATCTGGAAACAGTACGCCAGCTGAAGGCGTATAATGGTCACAGTGACATAAATGGAATTCTGCCCCCTCCTCATATCAAAGTTAGGACCCAAAGACGCTGGATAAGCAACTCCGACGGCAAGATATTTATGGGGCGGGGGTCAAAGACACCACCACCACACAACTTCACCATATATTTTGGAAATGCTTACTACGCCGCGACGCGCGCGTTTGTTAGATACGTTATCACTGATCAGAGAGCTGTAGATCTTCTGAAATGGTCGGAGGACACATGGAGCCCAGATGAGCATTACTGGGTAACCCTTCATAGATACCCGGGAGTACCCGGGGGATACCCTAATGGTACATTTGCTTCAAATGTCAGGTTTATAAAGTGGGGAGATGTCAGCATGCATCCCGGTTGTATCGGCAAATATGTTCGAGCTGTATGTGTGTTTGCAGTTGGTTATCTGTCGTACCTTTTATCACAGCCCCATCTTTTCGCCAACAAGTTCTATTACAGTTTAGACCCGGTTGCTCTGCAATGTTTAGAAGAAATGTTAGATTACAGACAACGTTACCCACAGACAATCCACCAGTACGTACCAAACTTCCCTGTTACAGACTTAGAGTGGCAAAGCCATACCACTTACTTAGGAGTTTAGAGCAGACTGGGCGTGTGAGAACATTTTGTCATGAGTTTGGTATCGTGTTTTAGTCAGTTTTGTTAATTTATATATCAAGCTATGTTTATATTTTTCTTGATTATATTCTTGCCATTAAGATATGAATTGTGAAGATGGGAGACAGCATTGACGTTCCTTTTGAAGTTGTATTATGTACAGTGTTCTCTGTTCATAGATATCAATTAGAAAAAGAGTTCCATGCTATCAATAAGAATAAATGGAGCTTACTGTAATCATTATTTAAGGATTTAAGGATAGCGTCCTGAACTTCTTTCCCACCTGCACCAACGTACAAGCATAAAGCTATTACGGATTAGGGCTCAAGTTTAGTATGGGTAACCCTGCACGAGGGACGCTTTCTTCAAGTTGGTCTGTCACTTACCCTCAACGTCAGAGGGCGAAACAAGGAGAAACTCACTTCCCCACACAAAAATGTGGCGGCCCAATCAGAACCAACTTTAATAAATATTCACAATGTTATGACTTCATAGCCAATGAAAAACGTGATTGGGAACAAGCTTCTCTTGAGCCAAAACAACATCCCATTTTCATCGAATACTGTTCTTATCAAGGTATCAAGCACTTGAAAGGGATATCAAACTTGCTTTACACCTTACTGAAAGCTTTAAGGGAAAAAAGTAGTCACTCCAAGTTGGATAAGTGTATCCGGGTATCCTGTTTGGTAAATGGCTCTTGAGAATCACAATTTTTTTTTATCACTGAATTGTGAAATTCACGCAGCGTAACCCCTTGGTTTCCCTTGGATAGGCATATATAGGTATGAATGCGGTGAGGATTCCAACTCGGCTCCGAACCAACTCGACCCCAACCAACTCGGCCCCAGACCAACTAGGCCCAAGGCACTCGATCCAAAGCTAACTCCGTCCCTAGCCAACTTGGTCCCGGGCCAACTAATACGAAAAATCACGATAGAAATATTGTGTTCCAGTCAAACTTGTTTTTCGATCAGGTGCATGCTTAACCGTTTTTATTGAAACGGTGACTTAATATTATCTCTTCACTATTTACCAGGGTTTTGAAAATAAACTTGGGGCGACCCCCCTCCCCGACTTAGTCAGGGGCCGAGTTGGTTTGTGGCCGAGTTGGCTTGAGGCCGAGTTGGCTTGAGGCCGATTTGGTTGGGGTCGAGTGGCTTGGGACCGAGTTGGTCCGAAAGAAGGATACGCAGTAGGTTTGCACACCTCATAGAAATGCATACCGTAGCTTGAGGGGTTGGCCTGACTTCCCACACAATTTTCTCATTTTTCAAGACATGTTTTTCTGAAAGGAGGCTTAATGCAGTCTGAAATCGTCATTTGTGTATTATTTAGGCTACCGGAAGTCACATTTATTAAAAATACCGATGTATCTTAATGGTTTCGAGTTGGCGTGGGTCCGATTTGCAAGCTTGCCACGGCACACACGCACAAGCACACACACACACGCTCACGTACAAGCGCACCCACACGTATATCAATATTTGCTTACATAGGTACGTACTCAAGGCGCGTGCTTGCGTAGGTGTGAATATAAAAGCATATGAGCATGCATACGGTACTACGTATATACGCACATACATACTCATATACACAAAACGTATAACGTGCATACATACACAATTATGTGGAATTTTAATGTAGACGTGCGTCAATATAATGTTACTACATTATCGGTAAATTTTTTACTGGATTATTGGTCAACAAAAATTGTCACATTATGGGTTAATTTTTACTACACGACCTGTAACGTGTGATTACTACATTATTGGTAAATTTGCTATTACATTATCAGTGGTTATTACATTATCGGTACTTTGTTATTACATTATTGATTGCTTTAATGTGGTTATTTTTTATTACATTATCGGTTGCTGTTACATTGTAGGTAAATTATTACATTATAGGTTGTAACAGGGGCCACGCGCACATGACAGACCCATTATGTAAATGTCCGAAGGTCAAGAGATTGGCCTTGTTAAGACTAGTGTCCCTTGGGGACGTGCCCCTTGGGGACGTGCCCCTTGTGGGGAGCAGTACTCCTTCGGGAGTAATGTCTGAATTTCGCCCTTGGACTCTTCGCGAGAGAGGCGAGAGGACTTTGGAAAAAGTTCAGTTTAAGTGTGCCATCTTGAGACGTAACTCCTTCTGGGAGTAGAACCCCTAATTGGGGTAACGTATGGTCTTCGACATCCGGCCGAAGGGACTGTTGAAAAAAGTATTAATAAGTGTAGTTGTTTATAATTAATATTAAAAAATTAAAATTAAAATTTAAATTATAACTAATTAGTGTGTGTGTGTTTATTCTTGATATTTGCGCTCATATTCTCGTAATCTAACAAATCAAACAAGGAAAAGGTTCGTCAGAGCAACCGTGACGATAGGAGTCAACCCCTCCCCCCAAGAAGTCGAGGACTTAGTAAAATGACCTATTGAGGACCCCCCCCCCCACACACACACACACAGGCTCGTCAGACCAAAAAACTGGAATTGCAAGTAGGCCCAAACGGAAGCACAGTTTGAACACAGTTTCATATACTGGAGACAGGACCTTATTAATAAATTGCAGTGCGCCCTCACTATTTGTTGGTGACGACCTTTCCGATAACCTTTCAGATCTTACTGAAAAAAAACCATGCAGGTTGAAGATGGTACAGAATGTTAGGCACACTAACTTTGTGGGTTCAGTGAGGTGTGACGATGTTAAGGTTTACTGAACCAGGGAGATGCTACTAGCATCTCCCTGACTGAACCCTACGCCTATAGTGTACCCAACATTCTGTGCCACCGTCGTAGTGCCACGGAGTGTAGTAAAACCACTGCATATAAAGGCAAACAAACGCCTCGTTACACAGCTATAGTGGAACGCCTATAACCGAACATGTACTAGAACCAAATTTATCTGCATGTCAAGTCTAACGCTAATGAGAGATGACAGCTTCGTTCATTGGTTTTATTGAAATTCTTTTAGAATTTAGTCTATGAACAGACGCGCAGTATGTTTTTGTTATTTATATCGTCATGAAAATGAAGCAAACTAATTTCATCGGGAGCCATAGTTGGCTTTGTAAAAGGATATCATCGACAACGGCCAGACACCCAGACGATTTTCACTGCAAAGGCGATACAGGGGGCGCAACGGGCGGCGCCCCCGATTAGTACCTACAAGAGCAACCGACAAATGTTTCCAATATTTATTTTTAAAGCCTTTAAAGCGATGTTAATAAAAAAACAAACAAACAAAAAACAAAAAAAAAAACAAAACAAAAACAAAAAAAACAAACAAAAAAAAAAAAACAGGTAGCTGTCCTCACAAACATTTCACAAATTTCAAGAATTATGCTCGTAATCAAGGGGGGGGGGGCAGTTTTTCGTGGTGAAACTCCTGAACCCAGCGAGCTACCCCCTACCCCCTGCCACTTAAACAAACCACTGATCATCACGCCTTCGTGCCCAAATGTGCTAGGATTATACACTATCCTTACACTGTTTAAAAAATAGTGTTCTAGGGGCATCTAATCTGCAAAATGAAAAAGGAAATCTGTCCAACCCCCACAAATGAAAATAAAAATAATAATAATAATAAAAAAAAAACGAGAAAACAATCTAAGCGCAGCAAAAAGTGCCCTACAACAGGCCAGAAATCTCATCTACTTATACCACAATACAAAATTGCAAACGTTTGTCCTAACTCATCTCGTTAAAGACCCCTCTCTTTATTTTACTTCCCAAATTTGCCCATAACTTTAAGTCATGCACGATATCAGGGGTTTCTGGGATTACTACCCTTCCCTTTCCATTGACCAACCCCCACTCAGCGTCCCTTTTCACGTCCAACTGTACTAGAACTGAACGTTAAAATTGCACTTATTTCTATGGATGTTATCACCTGAAGAACAGTTTACATGAGCATGTTTTCAAATTCAAATGAAAATAATAAATGTAGAAAACAACTGCGCAAAATATTCCTATCTCAGGCTGAAAAAGCAATAAACTCCTAGAGTTAATTAGCACAGTAAATCTCCATAATAAGCAAAAAGATCCTTTAATTGTTAACAGAAATGCAAAACGTCTCGCGCGAATTGGCTACTGGTTCTTGCAAATCTTCATGAAGATCTACCCCCTCCCACCATTTCCAATCTTAAACAAAATGAGTGTCCCGAAGCGAACCTCCTTGTGACGTGAGCGACCTGGAATTTTAAGAGTATACGTTGATTGTAATGTAGAAACTTGTCCCATATAGTGGCGCTATAAATCTTTACTATCGTTGCAATTTCATTTTTTCAGTTAATAGTCACTGGTGGCCCTGGGGTAGTGGTGGGTTCAGGGGTAAAGTCCTAGTGGGAGACCAGTAGAATATCCCGAAAATGTAGGGGATTCGCAACTCTGGAGTGTTTACAATAATAAAAAATAAGGACAGACTGAAGAATTTAACTTTGACCTTCAAATGGCGCAACATGCATTTAGCATGCAGACACAGCCTATCACGTACTACAAGAGCATGACCTCTTTAATGTGGCCAGAAGGAGGGGGTGTTTGATGGTTTCTGAAACGGTGAATGTACCGTACAACTGACTCCTCAAGTGTGGTTCCCACCCCGATAGTCCCCCTGCAACCCCTTTCCGGACGATTCCTACTGGAAAATTTCCATTCGGAAATTTCCACCCATGGCATTTAGACCTACCCCTTAAAAATCTTCCTCCAACTTAAAATTTGGAATTGACCTGGTTGGAAATTGTCCGGCCGGGAGGGAAATTTTCAGGATGGGAATTGTTCGAGCGAGGAACTGTCGTAGGCGAATAATCCTGGGGGTTGTCGGGGGACATATTGATGGGTTATATGGGGCTCAGTCATTTGATTCAAACTGTCACACAAGAACTTGATGAGTAATGAAAATGATTTACAACGGAAAAGTGCGCAAAAATACGCATTTTCAATCTAAAGAATATTATAGTCCTGCTCTGCTAACATCACAAAAGATACCCATTTGTATTTAATTTCTATCCTTATATTCCTTCTGTAATTTCTTTTCCTTCTATTTTATCAACTTTTTACTTTTCGTTCCAACCAGTGACAGGGCCATAGCCTGGGCGAAACCTCTAGGGAGCAGTTCATGACGACGTTCAGTGGCATACTTATAGCTACATAGTTGGCACATGCAGGCGGATTTTTTCTTTGTCATACAGGGCTGCCCTCAGTTGAGGACAGGGCTTTGTGAGGGCGCTTAGGTGCAAATTGTTGCTGTCTTAAGCAAAACTTTGAACTGATTTTACTTTATGTTTAGTAATACTCATTATTTGGTGTCTTGTTTCTATTTCTTTAAGGGGGGAGGGTTGTTGCCTAAGGGCCGGGCCATTATCTTTGAGAAGTATTTATGTATGTAAGACGACCACGATGCAAAATGGTGATATATTTGGGATAGGTTTGAACTGGTTACATGTTTAGAAATTCTCACTTTCATAGCACCTTTCCGATTTTCTTTTCTTTTTTTTTTTTTTTTGTTGTTGTTGCTGGGTGTAAGCCTAGAGAGGGGATGACAAAGTTTTGCCTTTGTAAGGTTACTTGGATACACAATGGCGCTATCTTTGATAAAGCTTTGAATTGATTATATGTTTTAGAAATTCTCATTATTTAGTATTTTCGACTGTAGAGGAATGGCAAAGTGCCATGCTACCGCCGAAGACTAGAATCCTCTGCGGACCTTCCCCCATTTAGTGCGCTTTCCTTTAAGGGAAACTACCGGTTGATGCGCAGCGTACACGGTCTAAATTGTCAGACTGAAAATACCCCCCCCCCCCAGTGGCGAAAGGGCACTTTGTTTGGGCTTCATATTTGCACCTTATCATTTTTGAGACTCCACGCTTGATAAACTATTAGCCTATTCCCACAATCCAAGGAGAAAGTTTTACTTGAACTTGATAAACTTATTCAGTAAAATCATTTAGGTGGGAGAAATCATAACTAAACGGTACTTTTCAAGTTCATTGATTTTAGCATGTGATTAGATGTAAACATAGGCTATGTTATATAAGTTTGCGGTGCAGCCAGGCAGTGGCATAAACTTCATAACATGTGTCGAATATGTACTCCTCTTTGGCGTATATTACAAGTGCAGCCAATATAGGTGCAGCTGAGGAGTAATACACGTCCGCCGGGCGGGCAGGCAGTGGCACCGGGTGAGAAACAATACTAGGGGCATATTGAGTTGATATCGATAACTTAACGAGGGTGTTGAAGGGTACTACCACATGACAATGATTATTATTAGCATAATTAGTCAAGTTTCACATCCAATAGTTACGCATAAAGCTAAAATTTTGAATTTTTTGGTATCCTGGCTTGTAACGGTTGTGTGCATAATTTGAAAAAGTGTCTGGTCACGAATTTTTGAAAACCGAATTGAATTGTTTATTACTCACTTATGAAACATTTATTTGTTTGCAAGATGTGGGGATTGTTTAAGTTTGATCATTTGTCATTAGTATGTGAAGAAAACTTAACAAATATGGCAAAATTTGGTGAATTTCATGAACCAACTAAATGTGCCGCTTTAATGTATAAGCTCCAGTTGTGTTGTTTGCGTTATGCATGAAGACGGAGCTGAAGTTTAATTCGTCAGTATTACCCGCATTAGTTGCCCGTTTGTAGTGAGGATACGGGGACCAGCCCTCGGGAAATTTGGGAAACAGGAACCTTTATATGCAATTTCCCAGGTTCTGAGGGCATTGAAAACATAATTAGAACCATGGGGTTTTCAGCTTTTTCAGTATATTTTAACACCATTTTTTCATTTAGGGTTAAGAAATCTAAGGGATTAACTGCCCTTGGGCTTCCCCTCCCACAGGGTACGGCCCAGAGTAATCAAGGTACGTAGCAGTCTGACACCCAAACCTATGTCCACTTGGGTACGCATTTGAGAGCGCGAGGCACGTTAACACAAACACCCAAGGAGGTACATTAACTTAGTTTCATAATAGCCCACTGGTGGACTAATCCAATTCATTGGTCATAACCAAGTAAACATTTGCCGTTGGATCGACGTCGGATTTGGGACGGTGTTTCCGACGACGTCCGCTGTATTTCCGTTTGTAAAGTTGTTCGACGTCCAATGGACGTTGGCAAAGTATGGGCGGCCATCCGGGTCAAAAAACAAACACGCAAAAATTACATGTAAAACTCTGAAGTAAAACTTACGGAAGAAAATTTTGTGTTTTGATCCCAGAACTCCATTATTGCCAAAAATACATGTAAAACCCAAATTATACGAAGATTCCAAAAACAAGAACTGACACATGAAGCCTTCGATAAGACCTATCGTTGTGTATGGAGAAGGCACTAAGATCTACAGTCTTTGCTAGAGACCCTATAGTGGGAGAGACTGGCCAACTTATTTCATGGGCGCCATTTTGGAGCCAAATGGTAACTATGGCGAGATATCATATACACCGTGTGTGCACAGTTTTCCGTACAAAATGTAAAACAAAGTGAGTTACAGCGTCCTGTTCTCTCGTGACAATCATTCGTATTGGTTGACTCTGGCTGGCACTGTCTCCCGGATCCTTTAGTTTGTCACCCGGTGCAAGAAAAGTCGTCCTGGGAGGGGTCTAGAGGGAGGGGATAACACCCTCCATTTTGAGTAACTTTTGCTCATAGAAAGTGACGAAAATGCGGAATGGTGTATGCTATTTTAGTAACAGTTTTAAAAGTAATTTTATTTCCAAAAATCTCATTTTAGTGTCTTATTTTTGTGCTGGTAAGAGAGGGGAGGGGATGGGTCTATTCTGGGCTGGGTCTACCCCTTCTTTCTAAGAAAACTACTTGTACGTTAATGCAGGATGGCATACATGCAAAATGGTGCTTTTTATGGAAAGTTAAAGCAAGTTGAACTAATCATTTAAGATTTTTCATTATTTAGTGAAAGATTCAGGAGAGGTCTGGGGGAAGGGGTAAATATAGGGGAGCACTTCGTAGTGAGACTTTTTTATTTTATGGAAAGGCCTATAGGCATGGGCGTCAATCTTTACTCGAGTGTGGGGGACATGGCCACTTCTGTCAAAAGTTTACTGTGTGAAAATCTTCAGTCAATGGGTGTATTTCCAAAATGTGGGGGCACATGACGCCCATGGACCTAGGCCTAGGTTTTATAAAATTGTGACTGACCAGGGTGTATTCCATGTAAAAACCTACATCAAAGTCAAAGGTACGCAAATGTTTCAGTTTTCTCATGTTACTAATAGATCCAGGAGCAATGCCTATCTGTTATTGTGTCCCCCTCCCCTATGAAAATTTTTGAAAAATTAGGTGTCTTTACATGCAATCTTGTGGAACATAGGCTACATTTGAAGTAGAATTTGTGTTAACAAAATTGATGTGTTTTTAGGAACTAAAACAAAAATATCGGCATCAGTGAGGGGAACCATGGCCGAATGGGGTGCCCCTCCCCTTTGAAAATTTTTGAAAAATTAGGCTAGGTGTTCTTACATGCAATCTGGTGCTACATATGCTAGGCTAAAATTTGTATTAAAAACTTTACGTATCTTTAGGAAGTAAAAAAAAAATCGGCATCAGTGAGGGGGTGGGGGTATGGCTCAATGCCCCCGGCCTAAATACGCCACTGCTCCTACACCTATGGGGACTGCAGCGCTGGTATTCCAACGTCTGTTTGGGGATGTTCCGACAACTCTCCAGTAGGGTCAGTGCTAGTATTAGGGTTTGCCGGTTAGGCCAAAGGGTTCATTAGGAGTTGTATTTGGGTATATTTGTTGGAATATCGAGCAGTAGGAATATAGTGATGGAACCGCCGTATACGGTATGGCTAGGCCTTGTACAGAACGTCGTAATCTAACTCTAAGCCTACCCTAACGTTAGGCCTACATGTTTTTCTTAAGTTGTATACTGTAAAGTTACGTCGCATAAGCGATCGCTATTTGATGGACTACAATTGAACCTTCTAACTTTTACAGCCCACCGAAGCCTTCTTTTTGTACAGGATGGGAATCTATACAACTTGTAACCCTTTTCTGGTCTGTTCGTGCATCCAAATGCAGCACAACTTGGCCGCAATTTTGGAAACAAAACATATTTATCTTACGTACTTAGGATGCGTACATCCGGCCGTTTGTACAGTACAGCCTGCACAACTTCTCAAATGTACATAGGCTACACATGATCTTGCAAGCTCGTACTTTGGCTCCAAAATGGTGCCCATACATTTCATCCAATCAGAATGCGTATCTGAGAACAATGGTTGGCCAATCTCTCCCACTATAGGGTCTCTAGTCTTTGCTTTGTTAGGGCGCCGCCTATTCGGACTTTTGGCAAAAGTTCTTTTACGTGAGTTGCTTTATATTATCAGAAACATATTTTGCTTATATTATTGTATTTGAATCCCGGAATGGACAATATTTGTTTTGATAATTAATGACTATTCTGCACGTAAATACCGTGGTTTGCAAAATTTCATTTTGCTGAATATTTTCAAATTTGGATCACTAATCACAGTTTAGTTTTTAGTACAATTAAATTTTAATTACTAATTTAAATAATTCTTTCGCGTATTTTATTTGGGAATTTTGGAAGAATTTTTCGTTTGTTGACTTTTTGCCTGATGGCGACCGGCCCATACTTTGCCGAAGTCCATTGGACGTCGAATTACTTTGCAAACGGAAATGCAGCGGACGTCGGTCCGACAGAAGCGCCGTCTCAAATCCGACATCGATCCAAGGGCAAAATATTTACTGCTTGGCAACAGCTGATTGGTGCTAAAGCTCATTGATGCGACTACCCATCTGTCCTATTAAAGCCCATTGGCACTTAACATTACAACCCATTAGTGCTATAGCTCACTGGTTATATAGCCCATTACGGCCCATTAGTCCTAAAGCCCGTTGGTTGTATAGCCCATTCGTACTTACTACATCCCATCGGTGCATTCTACAGTTCTTTGGTCCTTTAGCCCTTTGATACGTAATACCATGGGCGTAGGAGCCCAAGTTGATGGGAGGTAGGGGGGCTGGAACGACTTGCCCGAAAAATATAACCAAAAATTTCCGCGCCCTCCACGCACGTTCGACATGTTAATGTACATATCATATAGGCATGCATCGGTTATCACACCACATGCCAATAAAATCCAATAATTTGCGGTATTTCTACCTTCCTTATTGGATTTAATTTTGGCGGAAGTCGTTGATCGCCGGCCTGGGGGAGGGGGCTTCCCCCTCCTCTTTGAAAATGTTGGAAAAATTAGATTTCCTTACATGCAATCTGGTGCTACATATGCTACCTTTGAAGTAAAATTTGTGTTAAAAAATTTACGTATTTTAGGTAGAAAAAAATCAGCATCAGTGAGGGTGGGGCATGGTCCAATGGCCACTCAAATACACCACTGATAAATATAAATTTAACCATTAAAAACACACTGATGAGTTAATAAGGAAAATATAGGTGCTGGTGCAATTCAAATCAGAACTTTATATTAATTACCAAGGAATTTTTTTAAATTATTAATGCCCTTTAGCTACATCATTGCATTATTTTTGTTCAGTAGGTGCCCGAAAAATTCTCAGAATTTTGCCCGAATTTTCACAAAAAATTTTGGTTGGGGGCTGCAACCCCCAGCCCCCCTCCTACGCCTACGCCTATGCGTACTACAATCCATTAGGGCTACCAGGCTATATTGGACTAGAGAACCAGTGAAAGCAGTCATAACAAGCTGCGTTACTGCCAAACCAAATTGCCCTAGGAATATAAAAAAGTCAATTCGTCCACTACAGGATCCGGGTGTTTTTCCTAGCAAATTTGGAAAGCGAAGTCTCAAATGCTATGCACCTGGTTCTTACGGCCCTACAGTCACAATGCGGATACTAGTGAACTTTTCAGTATTTTCAGGAGGTAAATATGACAGTATGATTGTGAAAATAACGACGGCAGAAAATTGATCTGTTGCAGGTTGCCTGTGCAGGCGCGTGTCCAGGATTTTCAGCAGGGTGGGGTTCTGAGATATGATTTTTCAAATGAGGCGGGTATTTTGGGTCGAAAACTCTAAAAAACTCTAAAAAATCTTAAGGTCGGCGAGAGCAGGGGGGTCCGGACCCCCAGGACCCCCCCCCCCCTTGGACACGCGCCTGCTGTGACAATCCGCAGATCAGTGGCTTCAAAATAATTTATAGAACAAATCAACATGAATTTTTGTACTTCTCCCGAACTCTGTTATACGTTTCTTTTTCGTTAAGCGTAAAATCAGTCAGAGCTTGAAATGGGGACCTCTTTTTCAGAATTACTGGTTTAAGCGAAAAGTTCAACATAACTATCCCAGGATGGGTGTTCCTGAAATTCCTCTCCGTCCTCTCTCACCTAGAGGCATACCTCTTCCTACCCCAACGGGATACGAAGTCCACCATCTACTGCATAAGGGTAGAAAGCTGTTCTCGACTGGGGGCTGAACATTGTTTCGAATAGCCGTATTGGAGGAGGGGTCAAATCAAAGGTGAGAGGGTGTCCCCCTCCCCCTCCCCTTCCACCCTGGAATTTATTTTTGAATACTTGAGGCTCCTCAGATGCAATTTGGTGCAACATACTGCAAATTTTTGACATCTTTTAATTCATCCTTGGGAATGGAAACATACTTCCGGCCACCAGATTTGGAATGAGTTTTTACCCCCACCCCTCACTTCGTACGCCATGATCAACTGGTGTGTAACTGAAATTCAGAATGCTGTTGGTGGTCCTAGCCGCAAGGAGAGAAACGAAAAGCTGAAGCAGGTAGCTGGAAGTCTTCCATCTCCCTGTCTTCCAGCTCCCTGGCTGAAGTAACGAAACGTGACCTCTAACTTCACGTTCCAGTGGCCAGTGCAGTCTGCAAAGGGGGAGGTTGGTACAGGGTTTATTAGTCCCGCTTCAGTCACTAGTCAGAAAAACTTGGGGCGAATTGCGAGAAATTAAGAGGTTCGAAAAAACAGATATTTTTCACCTTAACCTTGGAAATATCTTTGAAATCTTACAAACGTCACTTTCTATGGCGCCATATACATTAACGACTGCTTAGTAAAGCAGGTCAGGTGTCATTCCAAAACAGCAGCCTATTAGTAAAATACGGTGTGCCTATTATGGAATCTACGAAAAAATAAGATCTTAAAATTTATGGTTTCTTATTAAATCTAATTTAGAAGACATGCCTGCAGCCACTATATGAAAAAAGTCTTTCCGTCGCAACTAAGTATCGTTTTACAACTCAAAATAATATTCGCATGCCACAAAAATCTAACTGTTATAACATCATATTCATCCACAAAGAAGCGAGTTTGATGATTTTGATTGACTGCACATGAGAGCATCCTCAAAATCGTCGAGATAAACATCACATGATCATACGACAACGCGCGTTCCAACTGAGTTCATTTTAAAGACGTGTCATTACATCCTTTTTTCGGATCATCTCAGATATAACAAAGATTCGTACCGCCTTCGCGGTTTTATTTTATGGACTGTATATAAGCTGTCCTTTGGGTAGGAAAATTTATATTATCTGCCACAAATTAAGTACTACCCATTTACTTCCCGTCATATGAACTGAGCTCGCGGTTTGTGTATCCTCGTGTATCCCATAATTCCATGCGGCATTTGTTATTACTGAGGGTGAAAGAAAATATCCACCGAATGAGTTGCATAACTGTGAATGCACCGAAAATTAACAGAGTCACATTAGCCGTCATGTCCCAACAACGTTTGAGTAGTAGCCATGAGGTCCAGGCCCCCTCACCCAGTGAAGATGAGCAAATGTAAGGAGTTTTTTTTTTTTTTGGTAGGGGGTGGCCATTACTATTTTCCTATACCTTTTTCATTGGCGTTTCGGGACTCTACACCTATCAATATGTTCGAATATCTGCAGTTAAACTTCCAATACATTACAAACTCATTTCTGTATTTCTAGAAAAAAGTCAGTGGACTAAAAAGAAGTGTTTTCCGTCCAAAAAGGCAGAACGACCCCTCCCCATAACGACGACCATGACAACTTTGAGAAGTTTATATTTCGGGTAGATCATATCATATGGAGTGGAACGTTAGACATCCCAAGCAAAGGAAACGTTTCTTGTCTTGCTTGGCCTCTGCCACGTGCCATGAAAATCATTGGCATTCTTTCACAACTATTTTGTAGTTCTTTTATCACGGTTTTAATTAGTTTAATCATGTCGTTAATTTTATCTAAAATCGAATTCATTAACTGATAAATTGGACCCATGTGTTGTCTCTACCCTCACTAATCAAACATTTCCTGCATTTTAGTCAGTCGCTAAGCCCTGAACGCTGCACGAACTTCTTGTCTACCTCTGAGTGAAAAAAAAAGAAATAAAAAATCTAAATCTAGTCTGCATTAAGAAACTTACTTAACTAAAAGCAAAAAGATTGCAAAATAAAAAACATCCGGTCCCTACTTTATTTAGCGAGTGTTTTCTGAACCCTTCTGTAGGCACGCCAGTCAATTAAGGGCGTGACACGGATCGCCCATGGTGAGGTATCTTGATAATTGTTTTCAAGATGGGTCGAGATATTAACTGTCGGCGGCGTGTCGATAGACGAACGGAAAGACCGTAAATCAACTCGGCACGTGCCATAGGGAAGACAGCAAGAAGAAAGTTCCGGTTCACAGGGGGTCAGAAAAATACGGAAGTTTGTACGAGACGGGAGACTTTCTTGATTGGAACCTTGTGTGATTACACAGAGCCGTGTAACGTTACATCAGAGATGTCTATGTCGTTTAGAGCAGGGGGTGTTAGGGCCTGTTTAAAGTGGGAGACGCAAGGGGAAACCGGATGGGTAGGGGGAGACTAAAGAACCGTGCTCATAAGTTAGAGCAGCAATAGATTAACTGTCGGGTGGCCTATCAGGGACAGTCGGGGTTAAAACATGCACTGCAATCATAGGATCTTTAACGTTACTTAACAAACCTTCCGATGGAAATATTTACCTTCCAGTGACAACTTAGGAGAAAAAAAGTATTCTAATGAGAATGAAATTTCCGAAGTTTTTAACAAAAAAAAAAATCTGCGTAAGCTACCTATAAGATTATTTTAAGAGGCGGCCCTACTGTGCGTACTGAATGCTGTCAGGGAATTGATTCACTTCATTGTACCCGCAAAGGCTCACCGCCCACGGGGAGGACTGAGACTACAATAAAAATTGACTTGTGGCAGAATTCACTGACGGGGTTCATAACCCCTAGTTTCGCCACCCTGGGGCCGACCTAACTCTATCTTTTTGCGAAGTGCCTCTCAACTTGACCAAATTAATACCAGGCACCTTACATACGGTTTTTTAAACAATATAGCTACACAATTTTATTTCCTACATTTAACAAAGGTTAGTCAGGATTATGGGCTTCAACCGGTGATGGAAGGGGGCACCCCTACCTTTTAAAGTGGGGAGGATTTCCCTCCCCCACCTCCCACTTTTGTCCAGAACCTGGCGAAAACAAAAGGCGGATATTCGATTTCATAACTTGCAATGCAGCTGATTCAATGAAATCATAACCGGTAAATGGTGAAAGCGGCTATTTTATCATAAATTAAAATCGTGAAAAATTCCTCAGATTTTAGTATAGATACATCACAGATAAGTAAGCTCAGATCCCTCGATCCAGAGCTTTGTGATTCTCGCCTGACGTGGTTCTCGTCAAGGTCTCGCCCCACCCGCCCCCCCCCTCCCAGGCCCACTCCACTTTGGAGACGCTGTTGACGCTTACGGTCAGGATATTAAAGGGGCTCATTGAGTTGATACTAATTATTTTTGTGACTGAAGTCTGAAGGACATTATTTCATGACAATGCTTATAATGAGCCTCATTACTTATGAATTACTTCCCATATAGTTACCAAATGTGTGAGAAATTGTAGTTTTTATGAATGGGGATTTGCATATGATTAATACCTAATGGTAAAAAGCGTCTGGTCACAAATTTGAAATAAATGATTTTAGTCATGAATTACCCTATCATTGCCGTTTCAGTTGTGTGTCAGATGTGCAGAATCTCTTAGTTTGACCATTTACCATGATGTGAGTAAAACGCAACAAGTGTGACAAAAAAATCATGAATTAGCCCTTTTAATTCCCTTCTTTGTCAGTGACAACTCCCTGGTCAGTGTGATGGATTGTACAGTAACTAATTTCTACACATAACTAAGTTTAGTTGACCAATGACCAGCTTATCAATTGACGGGTTGGGAAATTCGGTACTTCCGGTCGGGTCACATGGTCAAGTGTACCATGACAACGGGCAACGTGTTTAGCTCTGCGTGCTCAGCATGCAACACCCGCGCTGGGACACTGTAAGCGTGGTACACTTCACCTTTGACCCATTCCCATATTGCATTGCGTGGAAACATTTTCCCAACTCGTCTATTCTGGAGGGAGATCTTTCGTTTGGATGTTAGACTTTTTGCTAGGGGCGTGAATCCGCTGGGAGAAGGCGATACCAAACATAGGTTCACATTTCAGAAATTAAGGGCATTACTGAAATAAGGCGCCTTACACCAGAATGCCGGCCCAGGCTCCTCAACACCGGGCTACAGGCCCGGCCAAGTGTGATGCAGTATGGACACAAAGCTGCCTGCTCCCGACCCAACAGGCTATAGACTTATTGGCACATAAAGATTTGCCTAATCGACTAACATGGTATATGTCAGCTTCATGTTTCGCTATATCGGCGCCTCTAGTAACTTTTAAGAGGAAAGCATTGTGACAGGCTCTAAATTTTCAGTGTCTTTTCCCAATCACTGAAAAGTGATTCAATCACTACAGACTGTACATAGGCAAGTCCGGTAACAGACGAAAATCTAAAAATAGGTTAAAAAATTTCTGTTCATTATATTTTCCAAAAGTTGCAAAAGAAACATCTTTACCTTTTCACATCATTCACCAGCTGTTAGTCTACTACAGTTGCAAAATTGCATTCACCTTAGATTTTCAAAAGATGGGGGTCAAAGGTCGCACCTCACACCGGGAAGATAAAACACGAACAGTTATTTCCGGCTGAACCTATGACGTCACATTTTACTCCCTCCTGACTGGTTTGTTTACATCCGACAGCCTTCTTATCTGTAATCTCTGTGTAACAGGTGGTCTCCATAATCCACTGTGGTTGGCTTTTCCATAGAAAGTTTACACCGTTCAAGCAACTTCATTAAGTTGGTTCAAGTTTATTTGCCGAGCTCCGTCCATTTAATCGATGGAACAGAGCTGGTGTTTGAGGTTTTGGATTGTTTATCTCAGTGAAATGAGGATTAAATAACTTCCGTAAAGCGTAACATTTTTTTTTTCTTCAAATTTGATAGTAAGGATGGAAATGACGATATAGGAAAGTGGTGTACCCAGAATGGATTGCTTACGCAGAGGCTTGGTAATTAAAAAGTTAATGACTTGCATAGCGGCCGGTATGATGCAAATTTTTCAAAATCCCGAAATTCGGGCAGAATCTGTAAAAATTTGGACAAAATCTTTCCACAAAGGCTAAGAGATTCGGGCAAATTGTGCCGCCCAAATCCAAATGGCCCCTTACGTTTATGAACTGAACAGACACTAGAACTAAATCACCATCGTGTACCTCCTTACAAGCATAGAAGTACTATCTCCATGCTGCAAGTAAGGCGTAACCTTGTAACATAGTGGTCATTTTAACATCGAGCTTTCAAAAGGGACTATTAAACTTATTCATTCCCTGACGGCTGGTCCAGCTAAAGTAATAAATTTGATCCCTATACCTCTGCAAAATCCACATAATGAAAATACTGGAACGACTGTTCACGCATGTAGCGCCAGATGGGTGAGGAGGGACCACGACTACCCGTTGGTTTTGCAATTTGTTTGGGGAGCTGGGTATGATAAATTAAGTAGTCCCCGAAGGCATGGGCTTCAATTGCATTGGGTTAGTTAGTTAGATGAGGTTTTACGGCTCAGTTTCTAACCAATTGGTTAAAGTCGGGCCGTAACGGTTTTTTTTCCAGTTGTGGCTCACTGGCATGTTTTCCCTACTCCATTGCTTATGTAGGGGATGTCCCCTCTACTTTTGAAAGTGGGGGGTGGGAGGCTTTCCCCTATCCCGTCCTCTCACATTTCCAGAACCCTTACAGAAACAGTATAGACACTTGTTTGACTCCCCTATAGCTGGTTCATTGAAATTCAATTTGAATGGGTGAAAACAGCCATTTAGTGGATCCAAGTCGTGGAAACATACCTCATATTAATATGCAACAGATCATCTGTCCTTCAAGTTTTCCACATCCCTATAGCTTCCAGGGTCTTGGTGTTTGCCCTTGTAATTCGTTTGGTCAAGGTTATACCCCCCCCCCAAACACACACACACGCACACACACATTTGAGAAGCTGTTGACGCTCTTGTCCGAAGAAGTCCCCTGGACGGGTTTTAACTTGAGATGCCCCAAAGAAGGGAAAAATTTAAATTGAAAACGCCAAATTTTCACATTTTCTTCAACAAAACCCCTCAATTTAACATTTCTTTAAATGCAAACTCAAAACTTTCAAAACATCTTAAGTAACATGACGGTAGATGCTGTCCTCTCGGCAGCCCGACTCTTTTGCCTGGGCTTCGGTTTGTTGGCACCCACTCCCAGTCGGAGCCTGCATGGCCCCTTCGTTGGGCGCATCGTGGTGCCACCCCTGGCCGGGCTGTTCAAGGAAAAGATCATAATCAGCAGGGCTGGAGTCGAGTCCACCCAGCCGGTCCGAGTCCGAGTCCCTGGTATCCGAGCCTAGTCCGAGGCCCTGGTATCCGAGTTCGAGTCCGAGTCATCATGATGTCCGAGTCCGAGTGCGAGTCCTAAGGCCCGAGTCAAAGTCCCTGAGACCCTGTGTAAATTGAACTTGCTCTGTTTTGAGTGCAAGAACTTAGACGAGAACTACAATAAAATAGTCTTATTTTAACCTTTATTCCTTCCCCTAATATTAAAGATGGCCATAGATCCAAACAATAAAAAGAAAAGACCACTGAATTTCCTCTTATTATTATAGATGAATAAGACACGGCCTACAATTTCCTAAAAGGGGGCCGACCTAATAATAGAAGAACACAGCAATGCTTCACCGCACGAGTAGTGAACAAAGAGAAAAATCAGCTTTTCTAGCTTTCCAGAGGTCTATGTTACCGTACATTAAACTGAATTATTTACTACTGACAGTTCCAACACCAAAAATTGACCGAGAAGGGGCTAAATTCCCCTTAGATTCGCCTGGATCCGTGTCTGGTATTGGCCTATAAAAGACGGCAGTGGTCATCCTGAACGTTCCCCACCCCATCCCCCGATCAGGGCCGGATTTAAACATGGGCCAGCAGGGCACGTGCCCAGGGGCCCACAAAACTATGTTATTTTGATTTTGGGGTAGCTTGTGGAGATCATCTGTGCGAATTTTCGTTTCGTAAGCTTACATGTACGTAAGAAGGAAATCTATGGAGTTCACTTCGAGTGGGGCGGAGGGCGGGTGAAAGTGACCACAGCCTTTGCCCTTCTATCGTGACTTATGCCACTATAGTTTTGTGGGGAATTATGGTCGAAGGGGGCCCCACATTAGTTTGTGCCCAGGGCGCCCAAAGGTAAATCCGCCCCTGTCCCCGATAACCCATATAATATCACTCCCCATGCACTGATCGGAAGTGGTATGGGAAATTCCAGGACAGTTCACAAAATTTGTTCTTTGCTGCGATTTCCCCACGGAAACCCCCAAATTTTACTTGGTTATTGCCAAGATCTCATGGATTAGGGGTACCTTTTTCTGAAAATAACCCATGGGCTTGATTTCTTCAAATTTTGACCGAGTTGCCTCAAGTGGTATTTCAGGTACCAAGATCGAGCTATGCAGGAGGAGCACATGGTGAATGCTGAATGCTTAGATGATATTCTGATGTGATTATGATGTTGCAATACATGACTGGTCATTATAACAAGCAATTCCGAACTGAGTTTTGCGGTCGTGAAAAAAAAAACAGTCGGTCTCGTATCTGGTCTCGGCCCGAGTCCCCGAGTCATGTCGGTCGAGTCCGAGTCCGAGTCACGAGTCACGACAATCGGAACTCGAGACCAAGACCGGTCTCGAGTCATCCAGCCCTGATAATCAATGAATATGGATGATCTGTAAACTAGCTTGGTGCTAACGTGGGCAAAAGGATTTGTAGTCCTACCTGGGTTCTTAATTAATCTAATTTGCCTTGTATGAATGTATGTGCCAGGCCATATGGGTGCCTAACTCTTGGTATAGTCTGTAAGTGACGCTGTCACTACACAATTTCAAGGTCTAGTACCTATACGTCAGGCCATGCACATAGATAAGGTGCATTAGTCCCCCATTCCTTAAATGCCCTAGAAAGAGTCTCAGCTGTCTCATTCTAGGAGCGGATCCAGGATTTTGAGAAAGGGGGAAACACACCGTCGGCCGAAGGCCGACGAGCGAGCGCCGAAGGCGCGAAGCCACGGCGGGGGGTCTTGGGGTCCTCCCCAAGAAAATTTGAATTCTAGATGCGCCTAGATGCGATTTCCCAGCATCTGGGAAGCATCAAGTATTTTCCATATCTATTTGCTCATTTTTTTTCGAAGTATTTAAATCGCTGGTCATCGAAAAAAGGGGGCCTGCATTCCATTGTTATCCTCATGATGGAATTGCAAGTGTCCCATGCATGAGGTGTCTCCAGAATACCCGACGAGCTGACGAGAAGAGATCAAGCTCCCCGACTAAAAGTAGCCTTGAGCCTGAACGGTCCTCAAAGCTGGGTCACGTGTTGAGAAAAAGGTGGAGAGGTCCCAAACTTTCCGGCACGCTGGAGAATCTTAGGTTGTGCTATGCCCGTCTTGAGCTTGGGTTATTCTTTCGTCCTCAAGGTGGTCGCAAAGAAGAATCAAAACTTAAAGGTCGTGTGACATGCCACCAAAAATAGCTGTTTCACTTGTCAGCTATAAAGAATTAAGTCCTCCAATGAAAGATTCATTGGAATTATTTCAATATCTTTTACCGTACTCAAAATATACATCTTCAAAGTTTTATGGTTTCTGAAGAAACTCAAAGCCTATGCAAAAATAATGATGAGGAGTGTTACACATCGTTAAGATTTCTTTTGTTAACTCTATATCAGTTATCTCTTAATTACTGATCAGCTAGATTACAGTTTGGTGAAGATATCAATATTTCTGAAGGAAAAATTTCAACTTTCATAATAAACCCCTCATGGAATAACAACGCTTCCAGTGTCCTTGGAATTAAGGTTGAAAAAAGGCTAACATGAGCCATACATGGTATGTCCATCTGTCAATGTCACGTATTTGCATATTTAGCTCATGTTTATTCATCATACAAGTGTGAAATATAAATAACCCTGTAAAATGGTCAATATTTGATGGATTTTAATGGGAATTGCGGCCATTTTCTGGATATTTAACGCTTTTTACATCAAATACCCAAATATGTAATTTTCACGTCACACAACCTTTAATTGAGAAATATTCCCAAAAGGTTGGTGGAAAGAAGATTGCTAAAGACTCCTAAATCACAGTACTACTTCACAGCTTCTGTACCGTATATGTAATGCATTTCTATAGAAAATCGGTATGTATCTATTGGGTACCGATTAGCAAATTTTCCGAGCCGGATAAAATGGTAGCTGAGATTTGCCGCACTGAAACTTTCATCTTTTTACATTTCGAGTTATACTGAAGTTTAACAGGTCAACCGGGACCACTACTCCACTCCATCCCCGCCCCCCCCCCCACCTTCTTTTCCAGTTCCAAATACTTCTGTCCGTTGCTAGTGTCCCTGGTAGTATCAGTTACAAAGATGCAAATGTAAACTTTCGCCTCCGTCGCGAACATAGAGATCGGGCACTGATCCCGCAATTTGCATGCTCAGTTATCTGCCTACACCTGTTAAAAATGACCGGAAGTTGTACACTTTTAAGCATACTCGAATCAAGTTTTGACCAGATTCGGTTTACATTGCCGGATGGATCGGAGTTTCATTAGTATTAGGAAGTGTTGGAATTTTTATATGGATTTAGTCCTCAACTTTCAGAAAGAGAAGGAACTTGATCCCCCCCTGCACCCCTCCCCTAATCAGGCTGACTCTCAAGCCTACACATGAAGACTGACCCCTGTGAATAGTTTTACCTTTGCGGAGTATAACAAACTCTTAATTGACTACGTAAATTTGATGGCCGTTCACAGACGATCCTAACCCTTGCATTTACGCTTACCCCTTAACCCTTGATTTTCAAAGATGCGTTCATAATTGGACAAGAAGTTTGCTTATCTGTCCTGTAAAAGCTCCAGTAAAGCCAAATGGGATCCTTCCATTGTAACCTCGCCCAGGGCATACCGCCTGTCGAGACCATCTTAGCAAATGGGGCTTCCCCCCTTTTCGGAAAGTGTTTAGTTGTCAAAGTAACTTGGCTTATGTTTGCACTGTCGATATGCCTAGAAATTTTCATTATTTCGTAAAATGTTCTATTTTTTTTAATTTTATTTTAAACTGTAAAATGGGCATACCACTATAGAAGGTTCCTCCCCCAGGATAACCGTGTACACAGTTCAGATGTATCGCTGTATATGAGCAAATTATGCACAGGCGCGGTTTTACGGGGGGGGGGGGGGCTTTGAGGGGTCAAGCCCCCCCCCCCCAAAAAAAAAAAAAAAAAAATTCAGAGGTTGTGTCGGTTATGCTATATTTGCGTGTACTGAGAAAAACAAAATTGCCCAATACACTTGTGCACATCTTGGTCCAGTGGATTTAGTTTGTCTAGGGAAACTGTCGTCTGTGTCTCGAAATCACATATTAGGTTCACGATTTCATACAATGGAAGTTGGGTCAGATAAATAACATAAGTAACATCTATGATAGTATGTACGTACATGTAAATCAAGTTAACAGATTAATCATCTATTGGAAGTTCAAAACGAGTCATTTCGTCGCTGATCTCGTCAAGCTATACTAGCAGTCCTTTTAAGTCAAATCTACAGGCCGAATCGTTATTCCCATTAATATGAACAGGTCCAGTTGCTCGTATCTCTCAGTAACGTTTGCTACATTCTTCCAAACAAAAAAATATATGCCTGTATATACGTTACAGTCATGGTCAGGGACGGTGCCACTCAGGGGAAAGGGAGGCCTATCCCCCCTGTAATTTGCAGGAAAAGAGAAAAAGAGTAGGAAAAGAAGATGTAAAGGAGTAGAAAAGAGTAGGGCGGGGTAGGCCTATATCTGATCCATATAGTTAATCCAGAGCTTCCAAGAGGCCATATTCAGGTTTCTACCAGCCTTTAGATACGATTTTATAATGCACAAATGAAGCAAGGCAAATTTTCTTAATAGTTCGACAATATTTCTGTGGACTCCACGCATGTATTTTTGCGTAAAACTTTCCCCGACTAGTAGAAGGCAGTAATGTGTCCAAAAGGGGACTTCAGGAGGTTTATTGATACATACCCTAAGACAAAAAAGGCTCCTCTTTCACCTAACCTAAAATATTAAGAATGTTTTGAACCCATATGATCGGGTCCAAAAATATCCCAAAGACAACACCATTTTTGCATCTAAGCAACCTTCAAGTAACCAAATTTCTCAAAAGGGGAGGGGGACCCCTCCCTTTAGACCTATCCCCTAGAACAACCCTCTTTTACCCAACCAAAAATTAGAATTCACGAAGTTATGAACATTTTCCAGCCATATATCAGTCAAAACTGTCCCAAAGACCGCACCATTTTGCATCTTAGCAACCTTAAAGTAACCAAAATTTCTCACAGGAGAGGGGAACACCCCTCCCTTTAGACCTCTCTCCTAGGACCGCCCTCTTTTCCCCAACCAAAAATTAGAATTCACAAAATTATGAACATTTTCCAGCCATATATATCAGTCAAAAAATAACCCAAAGACCCCACCATTTTGCATCTTAGCAACCTTAAATTAGCAAAAATTTCTGAAAGGGAGGGGAATACCCTTCCCCTTAGACCTCTCCCCTAAGAAGGCCCTCTTTCTCCCAACCAAAAATTAGAATTCACAAAGTTATGAACATTTTCCAGTCATATAGTCAAAAAATTACCCAACTTAAAGAATGCACCATTTTGCATCTTAGCAACCTTAAATTAGCAAAAATTTCTCAGAGGAAGGGGACACCCCTCCCCTTAGACCCATCCCCACGACGGCGATTACTCAACCCATGTCCCCTATCAAAATAACCTTGCGCCGTCCCTGGTTATGGTACTGTTTTTATTATCATTGATTTCAGCGTGCGCGTGGCCGATTTACATATTTGAGAGAAAATTTTATGATTCTTCCGTTTCAAGCCCCCTCTAAGCCCCCCCCCCCCAAAGTCTCGACCTAGAACCGCGCCTGATTATGCATTGCCACGGCTTTTCGCTTACAAGTTGTACCCACTCAAGTCACTCTTTTCTCGGCAAGTCAAGTCAACTACAGTAATTCCAGTGACTCGAGTCAATTCATTGACTCGAGTCTCTGTGTTATTTCAATAGGAAAAATTCTCCAGAATTTCTCAAGTCAAGTAGTGTTGGAAGGTTCTGACTCGAGTCGCGACTTGATTACAACTCTGGTACATGGATCGCTTATGTATATGTTACATGCAGAAGTCATCTTGTGTATTTTGGAGTACGTCTTGTAAAGAGTCGATTTTAACTTAGCCTTTAATTGACACCTATATGGAAATTTGGCTGACCAATATTTTTAACCGTAAAAAATAACTTAAGACACAAAATATATGGTGGAAATACAAAGGTTATGCGAAGCTGATTGGTTAAATTTATGAATTCACTGTACTTTGCCGAAGTCCAAGTAAAAGTGATTTCACTCGGGGTGGAGTGAAAATTCACTCCAAATAGAGCGATACTTCACTCGCATGGAATGATATATCGCTCTACTTCGAGTGAATTTTCACTCCACCCCGAGTGAAATTCACTCTTACTAGGAGTGGTCCCAAACTACTGTCTCTTTTAGAGTGAATTTCACTCTTTTGCATTTAGAGTGTAGCAAAAGGGTTCTACTACTCTGGCGGTTGACTCTGCAGTCTTGTAATCTTTCTTCAATCGTTATTCCATTAACACGTCTTTCTGTTAAATCAGCTTTGCTATATACTTGTCTGTTACTTACTTGTCTAGCCCCTGTTGTGAGAGTGTTTATTGATGATGAAACTCCTCACCAAGATTAATTCTATTCCAGGGAATTCCCACAGAATGCACTTCTTACGAAAAGATTATCTAAGTTTTGAAGAAGCCAAAGTTTCACGAAGCCATGGACTCATCAGTGGGTGGAAGTGTTTTAGGCGTTATACTGTCTTGCACTTTCGAGAGGTTCCCCGGCCTGGATTAAATTCTGGTGGAACCACAGGCGTGGAGAGCGGAGGGATGGGATAGGGGATTTTAACCCCAAGTCAAAAATGTGTGGGGCAGAAGTATGCTTCCGTCCCCCGTAACTAAAGAACGAAAGCCCCTATTTGTTTCCTCTGTAAAAATGTCAAAAATTTGCAGTAACTTTCCTTAACATTTGTCCAATATGTTACACCAAATTGCATCTCTGTATGGACCCTCAAATAGCCTATTCAAAAATTATCCAAAAGGGAGGGGGACCCTCCCCCAGGACGACAGTCCCAAACAGCATTCACCCCCCCCCCTCCCCGACTTGAATAGCTTCCTACTACGCCTATGGGTGGAACCACCAGGGATATTTCTGCTTGGTGAATCAAAACTGCTTGTTTGGCCGGCATGGGTGATTGCAATGATGGTGGCGGCCAGGTTTCCACATCCCCAAGAAGTTTTTCTGCGTGTCCGAAAAAAAGTTGCCAGGTTTTGAAATTATTCCACTTCAGGTGTTTGGGTGGTTTGGGAATCTGAGGAGCTGAGCAAACAGAGTCCGCTCCGCGGGGAAGGTGTTTGGTTGGTTCAGCCATGGAAGTACTATCTCGGAACTACCTCGACGGTAGTACTGCCATGGTTCAGCTGTCTAGCAGTATAGTGGGGGGGGGGGGGGGAATTCGTTAACCCATCCCAACCTGCGGGAAAGTGACTATTTGCTTCCGGGATTTACTCTCGTCCGTCGGATCATGCCGGGACGTTAAATGGTTTTCCCGATCCTGATACTCAAAGTTGAACCACAAAGACCCCCATTTCAAGTTGGTCGTGAATGGTATACATGACGAGCTAGTGTTCAGACTGTCAGAGGATAAAATACTACAAAGTCAGGGGCAGTGGAGACGGGGGGGGGGGCTACAGGGTTTTAGCCCCCGCACTTTTTCTGCAGTAGAAATTTTGGGCCACCTTAAACTGGGAACTGGGGGGCTTTTTCTTTGAACATGTTAGGCCGCTTCGATGATAACCCCCTGCCCACTTCAAAATTGGCTCCGTGGTCCCGCAAGGTTGTAGACTCCACTGCCAATTTTCAATGAATCAGTCCATCTTTATTTTTAGCTTTCTTTCTCACTACTATACACTTACTACTCGACCTTTGGATACTTCTGTAGTACAACTAGGCTAACTATTCAAACATAACTGTAATATTGATTTCTACCCATTCACAAACTTGACGTGTTCTCAGTTTCATCACTTTGTATACGTTACTGGTATGTGTGTATAGTTTGAAGGGACCTACAATATGTTAATGGGATTAAAATGAAAACTTAAGTGTACCTTAAGTCTACAGTTATATAAGAATATATATTTTGGGGATTGAAAAAATGGATCTCATTCAATCAAAGCCCATCTTCTGAGCTCATTCTGTTGCAGAGATATAAAACGTTGAAAGATAATTATTCTCTTAATTTGAAATAGTCGATTGCACAATAATGTGTAATGTCCTTCTTGTACAACTCACATTTCCTGTTTTTGTTTCCTTATGAAATAAAAATGTTTACATTCACCTTGAAAAACTGACTGTTTTCGTGCATAGTGTGTTGTGCAGAGGGGGCTTGTGTAGTCAAGTCACCCTATAACAGTAAGACAGTGATCACATTTTGGCACACGGTGTAGGGGCTTTTGAAAACTTAGACAAAAACAAAGACGGTAGTTTGAGTAGTACAAGAATGACATCGCACATTATTGCACAATCTACCATTTTAAATTGAGTGAATAAAATTTAACATTTTATATATCGGCTCGGTAATGTCCTGTGAAGACGGGAGTTAGACCATTTGGATTTAATTCTCGAGCTTTGTAACATATATCTTTAAAATTTTAGACTTTAGGTACACTTAAAGCGTAGAGGATTTCGTGGGGATGGGGGCTGGTGGCTTCACTGGGATTTTTGCTTAAAATGTCTTGCATATTTGCTCGAAAGTGGCATTTATGCTCGAAAATTGCAATATCCTGCTCTAATGGGGCCTCCTCATATCACTGTACCACCAGTTTGGCCCCTGCAAAAGAAAGGCCCTAGATCCGCCAGTGGTAGGATCCAACACTTGCTAGCTATCCCCTACAAAACTGCTCCCTCAGAAAAACTTCATGGCGACCGCAGAAGGCACATAGCACCGAACGTAACGTAACCACCTATATCACCCTTCAGACGGACCGCTTCCCTGTCTCTTTGTCACGCGTGACAGGTTCTACCAGTTCTAGACTGGCTTACAAGAACATGCAACTTCGTGATCTTAGCCTAAACGTCGGCGGGAGAATGCGTAATTTACACACTTCAACTTCAAAATTTTAGTCCAGGCCCACCGTAACGAAAATATTATACATTATGTCGGATCAAATTTCAAATCGGCTGCTTGAAGAATTATTAAAAGCGATCGTATTATTCCATACGACCTTTAGCCTTCCCGCTGGCTACGTGGCTGATACATGTTTGTATTTGTCAAAAGAACTGAGAAGTCGATTTTATCAAAGAATGTAATGACGTTTTTCTTTACCAGTATATATCTCTTTGGCATAACGTTCTGATCATAATCTATCCAACACGGTGCTGCATTTGATTGGTTAGACATCGCGTCATCTATATATGAATATTCAGTTAGCTTTTACACCAATCACAAAGCTGTAATGTTCTAAATTTTGGGCCAATTAATGACGTAATGATATTACTTACTATTGACCAATCACCGATCTACTTGTTGACCTCATCTCGGCACAGATTTATGAATGAAATGTCGAAATAGTATTATGTACATAGCGAGACATGTTTACGATCTAGCGCCTGTGAACTAGAACTAGCTACGGCAGCACTACCGTATGTAATACGTGCAGTTTGTGATATGATGTATAGCTTCAGGACAGCTAGCTAGCTTGTAGTTGTACATGTACTGTGCTGTGTATTTTACGTCCATACGTGGGGCGAATGAATAGAGAGCACAGGTAGAGAGTAGTAACCTGTCTCGCCGATCACTAACATCTAATGATTTTGTTTCAAGTAAGTACCAGTCGGTCGGGAAAATCGAGACCAATGAATTTCTAAGATTTAGAAAAGCACCATCAAACGATCTGGAAACCGAGCGTCTTTTGGACATTCCAAGAACACGAAGTCGAGATTTGTAAGTAGGCTAGGCTAAGTACAACTTCCATTACAAGCACTCGGCTTAGGCTATCTGAGTATACCGTAGCCAGTACTTGTAGGCTACAGAATTGAAATATGTGTAACGTTTGGAATTTTGGTATGTCACACTTTTGTAGCCTACGCCCCTGACTTGTTCTAAGTTGTTAGTTAGGCCTGTGTAACTTCAGTATGTAACGAGTAGGACCCATATTTGTACTGCAGAATACATCCCTCCATGACATAGGCTTACCAAATACCAGTACCACTGTGACTGCACCTCCAAAATGGAGACTCAATGGACTTTGGCCTAGCCAAGGCCTGGACAGTCTTCCCCCAAATGCCAACAATGAACTTCAGTCAAACAGCGAGTCCTTTTCATGTACAGCCACCATGACTATGACTGCGCCTCCACTCCAGAGTGGAGACAGGCCTAGTGAGTAGTGTAGCCTAGGCCTGCAACTTTCGTGTACGACTGCTGCGACCATGTCGATGCCTCCACTCCAGATTGGAGGCTCACTGGATTTTGGCATTTTGCCCCTTGCAATGAATACAACAATTACTAGTTCTTGTAGGGTAAAAGACTTAAAAAAGGAAACAGGAAGAGGTTGTATGCATGTGGGAATCCATTTTTTTTTTAAACTAGGCCTAGATGTAAGCCTGACATATGGAGAGCAGGACAGCGTTGTATTTATAATCCTTTTTATCTGTTTTTTGTTACCATGATGCGAATAGCACACTTGAAATTTTCTTTGCTAATGACAATCAGTTTCACCAAGAGCCTACATAAATTTTAAGTGTACATAGCTAAGTTAGGCCTGGCCTAAGCCGCCTAACAAGTTACATAAGCCCAAGGCATAAGCTTCAATTGCAGTGCAGCCGAATGACATTCTGTCAACTAATCTTGGCTGTGAGATTTTTGGTTACATGCCATGGGGCAGGGGGCCATGGCTCCTTCATCCTTGAAGGCTGGCTTGCCTTTTGGGGAAATTTTCCATTTTCCACTAGTTGCTGTAGTTGTTTACTTGTTTGTAACTTGTTTCTGCCCTCAGGAAGGAAAAATTCTTTAACAAACATCTCAATCTTAAATTATTTTTTCTAATAAAGGCCCCATATTTTTCTTTCTTTGGATTAAAACCCCCTCTGTGCATCCAAAATTTTGGCTTCACTGCCCTTCTTGTGACCAGTCCCCATTGTGGTGGCTTCAAAAACTTTTATCATCCTTAAAATTATCATGCACTAGTCCAGCTGGCCTTACAATGGCTATGATCACTGTGTGGTGAGACTATGATCTATAGTAACTTGCACTTTGAATTTTCTTTTTCCGGCACCATACAGATCCCAAGCCTACCACATTGTTTTCACCTCCCGATGTCAAACATGGTGATCACACTGGATGATTGTGATGAGTACAGGGTCCCTGAAATAGGTCATGGCAGCTACCAATATCAACAACTTACGAATGTGACCAATGAAGTAAAACCATTAAATATGGTAAGTTATTTGAGTGTTCTTTGGTTTCCTGAAGTCAATACTGGTCAGTACCCCCAAATGCTGATCTGGCCAAACGACTGCAGGAATTTTGGTGGATTTCAGTGTTAACTTCTTTTCAGGACACATTCCCAATCCTGTACAAAATATGGAGCCAATGACACTTTTTGGCACAATTTTGAACAGTTTACAGTTGTCTCAGTAGTACACAATATCATGTTACCCCATTGGTATAGACTGGTGCCAATTTAGTTCTTCCTGCAAAAATTCGAATGAAAAGCTACGTTTCTTAGATCTGCATGTGAGAGGTCATTTTGAGCTGTGCATTAGCTCCATACTCTGTTGGTTTGCTTTGGGGCTTGAGTTAACTACCACTTCACACGTGTCTTTTTTGTAGAGATGTAGTATATAGGCCTACTATATGGCAGCTAATAAGAATGGTGGTTTGGGAGAGGGACCTTCTTACGTCTCAAACGTTGACAGTTTGGGGAAGAAATATCCATGGCAAGCCTCATTTTACTAACTTTTGGGAAATATTTCAGAATTTGGTTAAAACAAATTTCTGGCAGTGGTACAGTATATTAAGTCCCATCAAAGTCAGATACTGGGAAATTCATGAGCTACCACTGTAATGCAGTCTGTAAACTGTGCTTGATAATTGGCTCATGGAGGTGTTTGCACAGTTGTAAGTGCACCAGAAAGCCTGCCCCTGCACCAGAAAGCCTGCCCCTTCCCTGAAGGATGCACAACTTGGGCTGAGCCGCTTTGTCATGTCCATTAGAATATGTGACACAGTGGTACTGTTCTTCCTATTTCAGCTTTGCCAGGTAACTATTAGAACTATGCACATTAAGGAGTGCTAATTTCTGGACATAATGACCCAAACCTAAATTGTATTGGAGACAATGAGTTGCTTCCTTTCATGCTTACAGTTTTATCTTCAATCAGTGTATAAAGAATCAACTAACAGAGCTCAGATCATTATCTTCTTCCCCCATACTGTGGGAGGATGAGGGGATTTTTTAAATTTAGTGATTTCGTTTTTTCCATTTCCATATTTTTTTATGATCAGTCGCATTCAGTCCACTAAATTTTTCTTTGCTGTCGGTGTTAAATTATGCAAGCACCTCAGAGCATAGCAATAATTTAAAAGGGAGAATGCAGTAACCCCAATAAAGAATTGTATAGTAGTTATCTTGTTTCCTGAGTGGATCTTTAGAATCATGTGACAGTATTTTTCTCACTCAGTTGTAAAATTTACAAGGAGCAACTGCTTGGTTTACCTTGAATATGCAATATTTATGTCTTAAAATATTATGAAAGATACTTGGAAGAGAAATAGGAAGAGATTTGTGACATTTAGCTACTGTTTCAAAATAAGTTTCGGGCGACTGCTTTTGACCTTTAAGCATGTACTGTAGTAAATAGTAAAATGAAAAATAGTAAATACAGTAGACTTATAGTCAGAAATGGAGGGGGTTGGGTGGGGAAATATGTAGCACATACTGCATTTTTTGTACACTTCGGCCTTTCAGCTGGGGGGATGAGAACTTTCAGTAGTTTAACATGGACATTGTAATTTTTAGAATTACACAAAGTGACTATTGTACTGTAACAGTACATCTTCCTTGAAGGCAGTTTTAAGTGTACCGAGTCTAAAATTACAAGACCAAGACACCATGTAACAGAGGTTGGAGGATTTGCCTTATTGGTCCATCTCCCATTTTCATAAAGCATTTTCTGTTGCATATAAAATGGTGAAATCTATTCCAGACTTCTTTTGAAATAGTTGATTGCACATTGCCCCTTCCCCTTAGCCCAGTCCTTCAGTGGTGGTAACTAGACATGTCATATGACTGTTCCGTACTTAAATTATCAAAGAAGGCTATGCTCTAGTGTAATACTACTATTACTTCACCTTAATTACACTGATCTTATCTTAATTAGTGTTTAACTTCTCTGACAATGGAGGCTAAGACTTTGACACTGTTGCATTACATAGTATATATGCATACAGGGCATCAGTCTGTGTACACACTGATAAATCAGTAACTATATACAATATGACATATAGTACAACATCAGTCTGTCTACACTGATCATATATTTCAGTATTTGCAGTCACAAGTCTACATGTTTTATCTTTCCCTTTGACCCTTGTTGAAAGCTAAAGTCAACAAAAGTCGATTCGTTTATCAATGGATCCCATAGGTGCTGCCTGTCAAGAATCGGAAGCAACTCTTCAAAGGAGCTTTGAATTCAGAGAAACGGTTAAATAGTTTGATCACAGGAGAAGAATAAAACCCTTTGAAATACTGTTAGTTATTAACGGTAAAACAAACACTAGAACACAATCAAAACTATTCCATTCAAAGTCAACTATGATAAAAATACTCTTTAGTTACACACTACGTCAGCTTTTAAAACGCTTGCAAAAAGGTGGGATACGCTTCACAGAGCTTTGGTGCTTAGCAAAGTTTCGATGAGTCACAAAGTGAACTATTTGAATGGGACTGTTTCATTTGGGTAGTTCATGATAGTGTTGAATGCAGTAGGCCTACATTCTGCGAAATGTAAACGTTCAGACACTGTACAGTACTTATCCTAATAATCGGTTTTGAACCGTGAAAGCCTAAACCTGGATGGACTGGATTTACGTTTTTGATTGTATACTTTAGAACTTATATCTGTTAGGTACCAGGCACTTGGGACAAGAGGTGGAAAGTTGGCATAATTTTTGCTGGCAAGAAAACAGTGGAGATCGTAATTTTGAACAGTACTTAACAATATTTGGTCTCCCATATCTTATATCCTACAATCAACTAGGAAGCAAATAGAGGGAGGGGGGTAAAAGGACCCTGACAAGGTTTCCCCTCAGCCTCTCCCTATTCCCCTGTCTAAATGCAAAATGCAAAGTTCTGCAAAGATCAACATTATGCTTTACCATTTTGTAAACAACGTGCCATTGTTTATGTTGTCGCTATGGCTTTAAATGTTAAATGCTCTTCCTTTCCCCTGGGAAAAAATGGAACTTTCATTTCATGGTTCAAAGAAGACTTGGCATAAGGCCATTATTCTACTTCTTACCTGTGAGTTTTGGGTACTGAGTGATAACGCCAGTCCAGTGTCCATGATATTCTGGGCATGGTACCAGGCATATAAGTTGATTGCCATCATGGTGAAGGGGTCCTGTTGTAGGGCAGGGAACATTACAATTCTGCCTCTGCCAAATGCACCTTATTGTGCTGGGCAGACTTTCAAAATTTGTCAAAAGTACTGTAAGTGGTTGGAAATTTTCAGTGTCAATTGAGGCCACCCTGTGTGGGCATGCACATCCCCTCTAAGGACCACATTCATTGTGCCAGACAGGTGCTTGAGAAATTTGGATGGAAAGAATGGGGGTTGGGGTGGGGGTGGAGGGAGGCATGGAGAAGAGACAGTGAGAACTGGACTATGTTTGCTGTTGCGTCTTAGGTCTTGTGGTGTTTCATACATCTTCAAGAGTCCCTGTTTGACGTTTTCAGTGGCCTGGGGGTGGAGGGGAGCCAGGGATGCAAGTCCCCCTCAAATCTCAGGAGCCCCCCCCCCCCCTCCCTATTGCTGGAAAATTCAAGAGTGGTAAAGTACAGAAGAACTGTAGTTGAAGCCTTCATAACGAAATGGTGGCACCCTTTAGCTAAGGCACTGGATTCTGAAGGTTGAGCAATTAGTTTCTAAGACAATTTTAAATTTATTTTGAAAAGCTTCCATGGAAGTATTCTGTCACAGATTATTGTATAAGCCTAGATACAAGTTTGAAGTTGCAGGAACGATTGTCTACCATGCTTGTGCATTGAAAATTTTATATAAGAGAGTATACATTGTACAGTATGCTCTGAAAAGGGGCCCCATCTTCAACGCCCTTTAACGTCTTATAAGAATTAGTTACCCCCCTCCCACCACACAGTACCTGGTGTCCCACCAGACCATGCCTGGTATGCATTTTCAGAAGCCAATCACAAGCTGCAATAGAGAGATAGGACTACATATATTGAGAAATGGAGTCCTGATTAAAACTGATGAAGACTTTTGTGGCATTTTAGGATGGTGTGAAGTTTGCTGGCTGATCGAGGCTATAGTCAGACTAAGTACATTCAGTAACATACAGGCAACATCACTATAACTGCTGGTACAAAGAAAATCCTTGGTAAAATACCACAGGCCACTTTTATAGGAAAGGGGAATACCCCTGTAGCTGTAGGAAACAAGGGGTTAGAACTATTAACAGGGACACAAAACCTTGAAGGAAAATCAAAACTTTGGGGACCTTAAACAGAATTTTAAGTCATTTGACATGTGTTAACACAGCTGATCTTCCCTTCCTATGGCCTACAATTTATTTCTAGCCAGAAATTAACAGAACTGTTCATGTCACCACATTACAAACACTTCAGTGCTTACTGAACAAATTTCTCCAATAGCCATACATCACTGTTGGGTATGGATGCCTCATTTAACCTATTGTGTCTTACTGTAAAGTTATACACTATCCTATGTATGCTTCAAAGACTTTTTAAGTGCTTGCCTAACTTTCATTGATTCTTTAGTATGGAATTACAAACCTAATCTGTGATTTTCTAGTCAGCTTATCAGGAGGTTGTTTGCCAACACCAGGTTTCACATTTCCCAAATTGGATAATCTTTCTTTAAGTGGACACTTCACAGGCAAACCACAAGCCATTGTTTGTGGAAGACCAAAGGGAAGTCTGAATTAACACCACCAGATTTGCGGTACAATACTCTCTCACCACAAAACAAGGCTTTCCCCATTAGTTTATCTTCTGAAGTGTGTTTGGCTGGTACAGGATGATGTGGGTGAGTCCAAATGATGGATGAAAAGATATGCTAATGTGGAAGTTTTTAACTACCTTACCTTGACAAAAACTGTAAAAAGATGGATACATATAGTATGTGTTTTGTTGAATCATGAGTTCACAGTGTAGTGTACTGCTAGAAGTAAAGTGGCCTCGTGCTAAGGAGTGCTTTCGTGGTATACTATTGTTGTGTGTGCTTACTGGTTAGTTGTATTTGATTAGACTTGCTCTAAGTACATATCATGGTGGTAGATTACGAATTATACCTCAAAGACTTACATACTCAAAAAAAAAAAAAAAAAAATGAAGACCTGGGTATACTGTACTGTGTAGTCTTCCAGGGACCTATACAATGACATTTTCTTTCATAACCTTGATTAAATGTTCCACGTTTTTCTATTTCAGTAGTAGCAAACTAGTAGACCTAAAATTGCCCTCGATCCATTCCTCACCTCAAGTCAAATTTATTAGCTTCCCAGTATGTACAGAACAGTATGCCCACCTGTATGGAACGCCTATGTGCACAGAATTTCAGATCCAATTGTGGGGGCACAGTAAGTTCCCTAACCAGCCTGGGCTTGTCTTTCTTTGAAGTTAAATTTCTTGAAATTACACACAAGAGGTGGGGGCAATTTTCCAGTCCCCTCTTTGTATATATTCTACTGACAGTGTGGCAGTGGGTACAGTAGCCAAAAAAAAAAAAAATAATGCTTAGTGGGAAGGGGTGGAAAAAGCTTGGGGCAATTAGGAAGGCTCCACCATTTAAATTTAAGTACAGAACTGGTGCATTTAATTTTTCTTTACTCTTGAATATCATAGTGGGAGGGGGATCTTCTATGAGGGTGTTGAGGGTTGTTTCCTTCAACCTCCCCCTTCCTCCTTTTAGCCACACTGCTGTTGTATCATGGCACTATACCATACTGCTAATATTTGTATGAATATTTCAACTTACATTTAATTTTAGTTTTAAGAGATGAAATAATGCTTCTGGTAATAAGGTTCGAAGGTTTCCATGATTTTTTTCTAGATGTGAGTTTTGTGGGGCAGGAGTGGTCAGGGAATAGGTTGTTGGTTAAGTTTGAAAATAGTTCAATGGGGAAGGGGTTGTTAATTCACATGTTATGAAAAACTATAATGTTGGCATTTAATACATCAATTGTGTGATGAGACTCTTTCATACTTTGATACATGGAGTACAGTGTGGAAGGGGGGGGGGGGGGGATGAAGGTTGTCAAAAATGTTTATGAAGTAAGATGTACTGTACAGTACATATCTAGCCAAAGTGTTGTTTAGTGCTTTTTTGACTGATTGAATGGTAGGCCTTATTGTATTTTCAACTTTGAACATATTAGTATGTATTGTAGGATAAGTTATGATTAGAAAAATGAGCAGAAGGGGTAAATAAATCCAAGAGTATAAACTGCCTGCTCAAAAGATGCTTTCATAATGTGAAAATTGTCTCGTATAGGGCTGAAAAGAGGTGGGGGGGGGGAGGATGAAATATGGAGATGGGGGAGATTAAAGAGTGGAGATGGAAAGTTGGGAGAGGTACTGAAAACAGTGTGTAGTATGTAGGACCTGAGTTACTGTACAGGAACAAGGCCAGCAGATAGACCTGGTGACTGAATAACAATGCAACCAATTTTGTTGTGCCTGCAGTGCAAGGGGACCTTGACCTTCTTCCAGGGGTCTATGACCCTCCTCTTATAGTTTTGATAGGTAAGACCCATTAATTGGGTTATACACCAATTTTTTGCTCAATTGAACAGTGTTTACAAGGAAACGTGTTAGATTTATGAACAAACACATGCCAAGTCTGTAGGCCTACTGTACAATATGCATCGGGACCCCACTAAAAATTTGCTTTGGGGTACAGTACCTCCAACACTTAAAGCAACTAAGGGGTTGGTTTAAAAAAGTAATGCCATAGCATTGGATTAAATTCAATTTTGTAAGTCATACCATGGCAACTTCTGTTGGGACTAGCAAGCCCCTTCCCTACCCCTTTGCTGAATATGAGTCTAAATAAAAATACTCTTTTTCTATGCTGTCTATTGACTGATTGGGTTACAGTTAGGCCTATACTGTAAGCTATGAGTTACATATGTTCCTTTTGTGAAGTTCCAATCAAGTGATCATGTTGAGCACCCTTGGTGAGAATGTTAACTGTAGGAAAATTGTAATGAATTCCTGACATTTGTTAAAAAATGGTGGTAATATTACTCACAGTCCCAGTCCCTTAAATACTGGCATCAATTGGGATGCAGGCCCACTCCCAGTAACACAGTATGGCCCAACCTGCCACTCTAAAAATTTGTGCCAGTACAAATTCGAATGGATCCTGTCTGGGAGAGACAAGAATACCCCCAGTATTCCCTTCCCAGAGACCTTTCCCCAGGCTGGCAATTGATGTGCCCAGCTGTACCCAGAATAATTCTGAGCACTTCCACAATATTGTTCAACCCTTGTTGTATAATTATATCATTTGAAAATATGTATGTATTTAAATTAAAACCAAAATTGGTGAGGTGTATCAGCCTTCTAAGAAACTCTCAAATTTTTTACTGATTTTGATCTCTTTTGAACTTTTCTTTGAGCTCATCCAATAAACTAATAATCAAGCTTATTCAGACATACCAACAGTAGGCCAATACTAATAGTTTATTTCAGAGAATCAGATCAGCCTCCCTACCATACATTGGGTAGCCTACAGTAGTTCTATGAAAAGTCGCTCATGTGGAACAATAAGCTGAACACACAAACTATTTTTGTAATGTCAGTTCTGTAGGATCAGATAAGCATCCTAAGCAGGCTGATTGAGTAAAAGACTCATTAGTAATTTGAAAGTTGAAGAGGTCAGACATTCTTTACTTAACTGAAGAATATTTTTAAAGAAAGTTAACAAAACTTTTTGAACTTAAGTGGTTCTCCCATCTTGTCTGGACTTAGAGAGTCTATAAAGGAGTCAACACAGCAAATTAAACCTCTTGGTGGACAGTTTCAGTAATTTTATTTCAAGTGTTCAATTGTGAATTTTTCTCAAGTTGTGTCTGAAGTTTCTAAGAGGCCATGGAACCTAGACTTTCGTGGGTGGAGTTGCTGGAAGAAGCTGATGTTGTAAGTTTTTTTTTTTATTTTATGTGTTACTTTGTTTTTTACAGGGGGACGAGAGAAAGTGATAGTTTTAGCCAGTTAGCTTCTTGAGGAAAGTATAGGAAGGTTAGGTCTAGGCAATGTCATAATTTAACAGAATTACAAGGATTAGAGACATTTTTCTTAGAAATTGTGTTTTATACAATACTGAAGCACCCTAGATGAGTGAAAATGTATGAAAAAATTGTGCTGAACTTTATTTTTCTTTGTATCAGGGGAAATTGAATTTGCTGACCATCAATGTGTATTTTTTGCGTTGATTGCTGTGCTGTAGTTGTTAGTCGAACAGTGAAAATGAGAAAGTACTAGAACTTTCAAAACTAATGACAGAAGTTTTCTTCTTAAAACAAATACCTCGGTAATTAATGTTCAACAAGACAGTGTCACATAGCTCTGTGCAGTAAATTTCCAGGAAGTCCTCAGGTCTTCCATAAGAAAAAATGGTTGTCTAAGACGAGGAGAATACCACTTACTTTGATCACTGATGATAGGAAGTGTTGCCTGACAGTTTATAATTCAAACCATCCACTGAAATTGATTTACATGGCTCTCTGAAGTCTGAAAATGTAATAAATCATTCATATTGTTTTGTAATACTGTACATGTTGAAAGGTCCCAAAAGTACTCTGCACACTCATATCAGTGCTCTTTGCCCACAACAGGCTTAGTTTTTTCCCACTCATATGTCATGATATATTACAGCATACATGCTGTGATTTCCCTGCGTTTCTACGGTACCCCCATATAGACTCTCAGTTGGTGTGGTCACTGGTCATGACAGCCTGACCTCAGATTCAACCACTTGGGGTCAAGCCAATCACAGACTATGATTCCTCAGTATGGCCGTTGTCTTAACAAATCCTTGGTGTGAAGCCTTTTAGGATTAATATTAATATTACCTTGTACTACTATACCTCTCCCCTATTTGGTATACAAGCTAGTCTTTAAAGGGGGTTGCGTCACTCCAAACATTTAGGAATATCCCGATATCTCTTAGCAAAGAGGTGACTGCGCATTACAGCAAGTAGCATTAATTCAAAAGTAAGCTGGACACTGATTGGTCAGTGATCACTTGTGAAGTTACTTGTATACTAAGTGCATAGCAGACAGTGCACACACATACAGTACCGTACTGTAGCATGGGGTGGGGGGGGAGGGGGGAATAAAACATGGTTGTTCTTACAGCGGTTGTTTCACTTACAATTTTTGCATCATGATATAGTGTAGTACTACACTGTAACAATTTTCTGTTCCGAAGGATTTTACAAAACTAGCCGGAAGTGTGTTGATCTGAATGTGAAGTGAAATTAGAAGAAAAAGGCAAACAGTCACTACCAGCACAGCAATCTAAAGTGTTCTTAAATTAGTCTCAAGTTCTTAGTCAGCCTGACTGATTCATAAATTTAAACGGTCTTTTCTTTACTTTTAAAGAAACCGAAAGGACAGAATCGGATTACTGAGTAGACTTATAGTAGAGTATCTGTTTCAGAAGAAGATTGCGTAGGTCGTAACAGTACAGTACATCATGGTGGTGGAAAAGCTCATTGCATACTCAGTACTTGACTGTAATTGCAAAGCACTCTATACAGGCCTATCTGAACAAATCATTTTGAGAAATTTTTGTGCCTTAACAGGTTTGGACAAGAAGTTGTCCTCCTGACAAACTGTGTTTAACTACATCCACTCGCTGTACTTTCCCCCTTATCCCTACCCCTCCTCTCTACCACCCCCTTCCTACTCGACCTCCCACTCAGTTAACCTAGGAGATGACATGAGCTCCAATTAACCTAAACTGAAGTTAGAAGATCACTTTCTCCCTAAGGGAAAATGCTGTTCCTTGGGCCCGCAGACATAGATCTGTGATTTGTGCATATACGGATGGGGGGTGAGGTTCTGAATACTCCAGTGGTGTGAAAAGCTATCTGGCATGTCCTAGTATGTACCTGAGTAAAGGCCTTAATATACACTGCACTTAAGCAGAGCTCCTGCCCTGCTCTGTCCAACACCAGGGAGTTGCCATTAGCAACACCAGGGAGTTGCCATTAGCAACACTGGTCAGGGAGTTGCTAGGTAGTGCAACCCCAGCTATATAACCTATCAGTTAGTTATTTCATCATCTTGGAGACATGAAATAAAACCATTTTTTTTTTTATAATCTCAATGTTGTTTCTGGGCCAAGTAACCCGACTCTCCAGTACTCAGTTCAAGGTTCCTTGTCATTGGTTAACCACAACAGAGGCTATTACTTTCATTCTGTCTGTAGGAACCAATTTCATGTGGTCTGTGGTGAAAGCTTAAAGTAATTGAATACAATCACTTTTAAAAGTAAAGAGAATACCTTGTCATATTTAAATATAGGAGAAAAGTCAACAATGAATGATATGGGAACTCATCCAGATATAAGCTCATGCATCACCCATAAGTTTTGTATTCACCAAGGTATTTGCAATCATTATATGACTACATATGATTTATGTGTAGTCCAGTGAAATGTGTATATTCTGGAGTGTGGTTTGGGGAAATTTGAACTAGATGTAAAGTAATCCTAAAAGTCTTCACTTGGGGAGTTTTTTTTTTAAATTTGTGGAGGGACTAGAGTAAACCTAGTTTCATGGGGATTTTTAAGTATGCAAGTGGGGGGGACATATGACCTTTCAATGTTTCTTACTGAGATGCATTGCCATATTGGTGCAGATGAAACATATAAATTTTTGGTGTTTTGGGGAAATTTTTCTTCGTTTGCAGAATTTTTGTGTTTGGACTATTCAAACAAAATACTTGCAGTCTCTTTAGGGTGCATTCTGTGGAAATGCTAATTTGCATCATACTCTAGGACTGAGAGCATTGTTTGCAGTACTTGAATTTTGTTAGTTAGATGAAATTTAACGACACACCAACACAAATGTGTTATATAGTGTCAAGCAAAGTTTAAATAAGTCCTTCCCTTTAGTCGCCTCTTAGGACAGGCGGGAAATACCGTGGGCATATTCTACAACCCCTAGCACACAGGGGGCTGCAGTGATTGAAACTAACTGAGGTACAGTAATATGGTAGCTGTAAATCCCCCTCAGTCTAGTTTAAGACTGAGGGCAGTGTTTGCAGCTAGGGCTTGAAATTCCCAGAGGTGAAAGCTGTCAATCTCCCTGAGTAATTTACTCTTTAGACTGAGGGCAGTGTTTGCAGGGCCTGAAACTCCCAGAGGTAATAGCTGTCATTCTCCCTCAATGTACTCTAAGATTGAGGGCAGTGTTTGCAGGGCTTGCAACTCCCTGAGGTTATGGGGCATCAGTCCCCCTCACTTTACTGTAGGATTGAGGGCAGTGTTCGCAGTACTTGAAACTACCAGAGGTAATATGGTACAGTAGCTGTCAATCCCCCCCCTCACTCTGCTGTGATGTCCCCCAAAATTACCAAAACCAAAGGACATAATGGCCTCAATGCCCTAGTACTGTATTGCTTCCATATATGGGTCCTTCAGTTTCCAAAGTTTAGCCAAAATTCCCCTTTTGCTGGCAAATTTCTCCCAGCCATAGGCCTTCTGGCCTAACCCTTGACACTTTACCTCTAGCCCTGAATGTATAATGAGCATTACGGATGTGACACATCTGTGATGTAGTACATTTTATTCACACGATATTATTGTAAATGTAAAATGTGTTTTATTACTTAGAGAACTTGGCTGAGTCACTTTCTCATTTTATGGTTCATAAATTTATTCAGTTAAAGTGGGTTTAAAAAATTAATTAAATTGTGGTTGACATTGAACTGAATTTGTTTTTTAAACCGAGAGAGCTGTAAAATATGTTCATGTTTGAAAAAATGATGGAAAATTTAATCTTATCTGAAACAACAAAGTTTGGTTCAATTACAGCACTTCCTGAATGGATAACAGGTAGAAATTGGCAAGACAAAGCAATCGCCAAAGTAAGTCGATACAATATGTAATGGTCTCCTAAAAGATTAATCGTGTTTTTCACTTCTAATTTGGAGAAAATTAGTCTCCTTGTGATTTAAGTGGGGTAACTTCCTGTGCCTGCATTTAAACTCATTGTCATGGTGTAAACTGATAAATCCCTTCGGAAAAGTGGTATCATCCTGTCTCAATTGATGGACACTCGACCTGATTGAGTGACTTCCCTTTTCAATTAGTGTGGACCAATAACAGCTCGCCTTGTGACTCATGTGCGGAAAAGTTGAACAGCATATTCTACAGCTTTCACTCTGTGTAACTTTTTTGTTTTACTTTGATCACATATCGATACAGTTCTCAACTGCAGTACAGTAGTTTTATCTTGAAGGAGTTGTGACACGCTTGTTGTTGGTGCAAATGCAGTACTATACGGCTTCGTTTACAGTGGTGCTGTGTTTTAAGTATTGACCGTGTCCTGAGTATGCACAGGTAGCCTACACTTACACTCGGTTTTCCCTCGTGTGACTGGATTGATGGGATTGGAATAAAGTGTTTCAGAAAACTTTGAAACTATCCCACGTTGAAATACTTTACTTTACACGTTCATTTGGATACCTGAGATATTTTACAAGTGCTCTGGAATTGTAAAGTGTTGTCTTTGAAATTATAACAACAATCTGGTGGCTGGTACAGTAGCCTACTGCATAGAATAAACTACAAACAGGTGATTATGGTTATGATTTTTTATGATTTTTTTATTTTTTGTTTTGAGTAAGTGCAATAAGTGAGTTGTCATGAAACCCGTGAACCAGTGTATTGCAAGATTTGCTAATCATTTGTACTCTGAGGCCCACTGTTGAATGTTGAAATTACTTGAGGACCATCTTTCATGATTAACTTAAAATGAAAGTCCACCATTTATATCCAAACTTAACCATACAAGACAAGTGGCTATTTTAAAATGTACATACCCAGCCATTTTTGGTATTTTTCTGTCCTATTTGTGACCTACTAGTGGGCCCCATGGGTTTACCTTTCAAGAAACACTGGTATACTGGAGGCTTCCCACAAAAATTAGAGTGGGGGTGGAGCATTCCAATATGTCCCTAGGAGACCAGAAAGTGAAGGGAGCTATTTCTTGACCCCAGTACTGTAGAATGTCCACGTGTATTTTGCGTGCTAAGTCCAAGGCTCGAAATTTCTGAAGCTTTACTGCTAGCCCATGGGGCAAGTTGGACAAACTTCTTTCACTAGCCTGAAGGACATTTGCACTAGCCTTCAAAGGCATAGGCTTAAAGGGGAATTTTCATGATCCCAGACAGTTCCAATTCTCCCAACTATGCATCTTCTAGCTCCTCCCATAACTGTATGAGGCTCTTTCTTGTGCAAGAATAAACCTGTTTTATTGCTTAAGGCCATGTCCTGGTGAGCATACAAGGCTATAAAATGTAATAAAAGTACTCTCTCTGCCTTGTGTGGAATGTGAGCTACTCTGCATCTTTCAAATTTTCAAACTTTGATGTCAATCAAAGAGCAGTCACCAACTGAGAATTTTGATATACATACACTAAAAATAAACTTTGGGGTGATGACTGTCTGTCTTTAAGATAAAGTCCAACTACACAGCTACATACAGCATTTTGCACCAGCCATGGGGCTTTACATAGTTGACTGTCTCTAGCCCATCATGTGTGCTTTGAGCTAGCCCCGGGTTAGTGGACTAATGTACAGTAATTGTCGAGCCCTGTCAGCACACAGTTGTATCCTTTGACTTTATGGCTTCAGTATGTTCACCAGTTTGTATGCATTGCACATATATTCAAGTGGTTTGGATCTATTACACACAACTGTGATAAATTTGTGTAAAAGATGGAGGTACAGTATAGTACAGTTTGTGTGGGCCATAGATACCAATGTTCTTGCTCAAGTGCGGAATTTATATACCCACCTGTGTCAGGCTGTCCCGCCAAGAAAATGATCATTGATCATTGAAGGATATTCTCATTCACATGAGCAGCTGCATAAACCAGCCAGTAAAAGGCCTATATCAGAAATTGTAATCCTGCACAACTTATGACAGTCCTGTGCACACAGAAATATTTCAAAAGCGCGAATTCCGGCATTGGTACCATTTTCTAGGGTAAACACTGGTTCCCTGTGATGTGTCGTGCACACGTCAGACCGCATGTACAGATATATGTATTTGAATTACTTACAAATGTGTTAAGATTTGCCGGTACAGTATATCTCCATGGTGGACAACTGAAATTGAGTACAACCAATGAATGAATGTAAATTTTATATTTTTTTTTTCCCTTTTGAATGGATTGTAATGCAGCAAAAATATCATAACTATGCAAGTGGAAAAGAATTGTAGCTTGATAGATTTTGTTTACAAAAGAAAACAACCCCTAAAAAAAGGAAACCAAAGTTTTCTGATTTTATGATTTTGATCGCACCCTTTGTAGGCCTTTTATATCAAGGACATTATTTGTTTCAATCCCTCATCATCAAGTCTGATAGATACTGTAGGACTTTTTCTAGCATATAAGCTGTTTATGAATGGAAATTAACTGTTGCCCTGTTGAAAATAAGTGATATCACGCTTTAATGGCTTTAGCCCCTTATATATACACATTATTGCTTGCATTAAAAACATGATTATAGCTTTCTGTTTTGTTTCCCTTCTCTTTTTATATTTTCATAGAAAAATGATTTTAGTTTAGCTGTTATTCAAAGTGTTAGAAAGTCAAGGGTTAGAATATTAAAATTTCAGATTTTGAAAGTGTTTATGAATTGTGCCAGGAGTTTTCAAATGGAAAATTGATCGTAAGAAAAGCATCAAGTTTGTCAATTGTTTTCAGGAGTGGCTGTGCAAATTTGCATTCTCTGTGTGTGTCATTTGAAAGGTGCAGATCGCAGAAAAAGGACTCCTTGGCAGACAGACACTACAGTAAACTGTATTTTATACTGCACATGTGTGATCCATTGACTCTATAAGAACTGCAAAGGGTTACTCTTCCATAATAGTATTTAAGCACCCCTTAAAATGAAATTGAAACTGACCGGGCTTAATTGACAATGGATTACAGCTGCCCATTGTTTCTACCATACAACCCATCACATTAATCCTATATTTCATTGGTTCTGCAGCCTGTTGGTCCAACATTCAATGGGATTTTAGAAAGGTTTAATTTCTGTTTAACCAACATTTGCACTGTAGCTCTAAAGGGCAGTTTCCCCCAGCCTCCACCTTCTGTACACCCCCAGATTTGGACCTGATATTCATGAACTCTTTGTTTTGATGAAATAATTTACAGTACATCAAAATTTATTGACCTCTTGTTCGATGACCCTCCAGTACAATCTCACATGTTCTTGTGTTACAGAATATCGTAAATTATAAAGTGGGCTGGGGGATGGTGGGGGAGGGTTTCACTTTTTATTTCGTACTAGGAAACTGCAGAATGACACCAGTTGACATACAGTGCTATTTTCTCTCAATGTTTTGTTAAAAAGATTTAATAGCACATGGCTAAGAATGATATTTTGCTCAAGGAAAGGGCACCTTATTGGCACAAGCATGCTATTTATTAACAGGGCTTGAAGTTATGCATGTAAATGGAAATATTGTCACAGATCTGTGGAAAGTAATCAATGTGCTTACTTTATGCATGGTGTGTATTAATCTTTTGATTATAACAATTTTTTCTTTTATCTTTTTCATCTTCAGGTTGACTACATCAGAGACTTGAAACAAGAGGCTGAGAGCTGCTCCAGCATGCTGTTGCCCAGCAACAACCTTTGTATCAAAACAGAGACCAAACTACAAGAAGTACCCACAGGATTTGAACTGCCAGACGAATTGGCGGCCCCATCTTTCAGTAAGTTTTCAAAAGTGTATCTTTCCAGAAAATTTTACAGATGTTTGCGATAATCTTGTCCTTATTTTGTAGCCCACCTTGAAGGAAATTTTAAGTCCATTAACAGAAGACTATATTATGTACCCTTATGCCACATGAAGAGATGTTTTTACAATAAGATAGTGTTGAAAAAAGAGAAGTTGACTGGAGATGCATAACTTTTGTCTCTTGAATAATACATTGTATGACGTACTTGCATACTGTGTAACGTAAGTAGCAGAAAAATCGTACATGGAACTTTGTAAAATTTATTTTCTTACAAGTTTGTCTAATGTGCATTGTTCATCTAAGATTTCAGTGTAGTACAGGAAGGAGGCACATTTATACTGTAGTCACAAATATTTTTGGTTCATGAATATTCATCCATTACAATTCAAAACTAAATGTCATGAAATTTTGTTGAAGAATCCTGTCAGTCTTGGAGATTTACTTCTTCTGCAACTTTGCCAGACTATCTGCCAGCTTTGTTCTACACAGTATTGTTGGGTCAATATTACAATCACTGGATAGTACTAATCTACTAGTTCTTCAACAACTGATAACAATCCAATTACTGATATTTGAGAGACCAGTGTACCTAGGTAGTATGTTGTACAGTGTGTACTACACCATGGGCTATTGAGCACTACCACTGAGGTTGGGCCTCATTGAAGTGGAGTAAAATGTCTGGACTATAGTGGGACATATAAATGAAATGGCAGCTTTCAAATGAAATATACGAGGAAATGAATTAGCAGATACGGTAGTATGGGCAATTTAGGTAATGTTTGCTGATACATTGGCCGATACTGATACAGGTTGAAAAATGGGGAGGGAATATTGGTCATCCAATGAATTCCGATAACCAATCCAAGAAGTGCTACAGTATTGTATGGTGTTATAAGGACCCTTCCATGATGAGGTAGGGCATATTACTGAACAGTAAAGAAGTAAAAAGTTCTTATTCTGCAAGTCACAATAGGAATGGATGAATGGACTTGGGACATTAATGGGATTATTCTTGGTGGGCCTCTGTTAAAGCCTTGAAATAGTGTCCCTGTGAGGTTAATCTCTAATTGGCCACTATTATGGTCATTGTAGTGGAATAGTGTCCCTTCCCCAGTGTCCTCTGCCTCCAAATTGAGAGAGGAGACATACTGGGTATTTTGCAAGTATTTCGTAAAGGAAAAACTGTACTCCATGGGTGGAAAAAGGGGGTGAACCAAAGAAACAAAGATCTCAAATTATTCCATATATGCAACAGTACACTATAAGAGGTCTTGGAAGCTTACATTATACTTCATTTTCAGTAGATCATTTACTGTAAACTGTCAATAATTTGTTCAACTTAGTATAACTTAAGGTTTCTTTTTGAGCTTTGTCCGTACAGTAGTTTAACTTCTGTGTGAGGGGAAGAGAACCAAAAATGCAGGAGATTTTCCCTCAGTTTTTGCTAATTACTCTCTATCATAAACCATATTTTAACCATTTGAAGGGTAAATCAGGAGGAAGTTTTTCATTCCCAAATTTATTAATCGCCATCTATTAACATAATTCAATTTTCCTCTTTTAATTTGAAACCTTGTTTGCGACAATTTGGGGGCAAGGTTTCACTGAACCTAATTGGTCTTAGCAGTCCCCACATTCTGTGCTACAAATTTTTTGTTTGTGAAAATCCCAGAGTCATGGCTTCAGTCCTGCAACAATATGCCATTGGCCCCTCAAGTAATTTATTTGCATACATAATGAACCTTTAAGGGGGTGATTAGGTTACAGGAAGTTAAGTTTCCTATCAGGCTGGTCCACCTGTTTCCTGAACTGTGTGATATTCATACTACCCCTCAGTGATGTTTTAGTGTGCATGTCAGGGGAATACAGTACTAGCAGTGTGAGCATGCATTTTATGTGAAGATGTAACTATTGGGAATATGTACTCTAAAGCATGTAACCCTAAATTATTATGATCAATAGGCTTAGGTTGAAATATTGGTACATGGCCAGTATTGTGACACCTGCCTTTTTAGTAACTCTTGTGAAGGGAATTTTACCCAAAAGCCTTAAGTTTTACAGGAATTTACTTTTCCACCAAGTTAAAATTTTGTACATTTTATATGAAATTGAATTTACTTAGTGTGTGATGGGCATATTGTCTATAAAGTTACGTGTACAGTAGGATGTACAGTACACATAACCCACTGTACAGCACTGTACAATAGGTCTACAGCCATGGGACAAAGCCAGTTTTGTTGAAAAGATGAATGGGGGGAGGGGGTTGAGAGTGAAGCACTGCAATGGTTGAACAGTGGCTCACAGCAGCTGAATACAGAGGTCCCATAGTACCGGTACCATTAATTTGCAGTATTTTGACTATTTTCCATTTAAGGTCAATCTCAGGTCTATTAATTTAGAGATGGTTTGCCCAAACTTTCCAAGGCATGCTTGCAAGGTCTTGGGGTTCCCTGCTAATAAACCGTGCAGTAAACTCTTTCGGGATTTGGGACAGTAATCTTAATCTGAACACATGCTTCTATAGTCTGTCTGTTGCTATGGAAACACCCTCACTTACTTATCTTATCCTACCATACACTATGTGGTAGCCTTGGTCATAACTGTATAAATGGCATTGCAATTCATACCAGATGTTGAAAACAGAATAAGGACATGTTGACAGGAACATTTACCTTCAGAGAGATGTAGATAATGTTTGCCATCTGGTCACACCTGTCTAAGATATCCTCCACTTTCCTGTCAGTGTACCTGCCCTATATATCGGCAAGTGCAGGCCGTGTTGAGATCTGTTAGGATAGGGTTGAATGAAATGATGTCAGGACTGTCAACAATGTACTGTATTAAGTCTCTATAAAACATGAGTCACAACTAATACAGTAGATCGTCTAGTAGTTTCAATTACAAAATTTCTGAGGAAATGAATGTAGGGCAGCTTTCTCCCTTCCTTCCCCCATCTCACTCTTTTGCAAAGTTGTTACAGTATCTCCCTTATCATGGCATTATCTTTACTGCATTTGCAGTAACCTGTGTGAGGGACCTGCTGTCTTGTTAAAAATGCAGGCCAATTGATGTGTGGGCTATCTATACAAACTAAGTGAGCTAGACAAGTCTCCCTCATTTAATCATCTCATTTTTTTTTAAAAAAAAAGAAGCTTTTAGAGATAGTGTGTACTGTAGATCAATATTAGGTGATATACTTTCCCTGTTTTTTTTTTTTATTTTTGCAGCCTTTGACACTATGAGAGTGAGGAAACTTTAGGAGGCCAGATCAACTTGTGATTGTTATGTTACATTTCGTTTTTTTTTCCTCATTAGACTTGCACAGTACGCTGCCACCCCCAACCCCAGGGACGAGCGCGCGTATGACTGCGTGTCTCAAAGAAAGTTTCAGCAGTTTTCAGAAGGAGCGAGAAAGATTGGGAATACCTCAAGGTGAGATTGTCCATTAAATTGTAAGCAAAGTTGCTTTTCATCTTGGCATGCTCACTTGACCCCAGTGGCATAGCCAGAAAATTTGTGTGAGGGGGTTCTTGTGTTGCAGGGGGACTCCACCATCCCATGAGGGATACATATACATTTTTTCACACTTGGATATTCCAGTGGGAGCCTTTGTTCTAGGGGGTAAGAGATTTGTGAGGGATCACCCCCAAACCCCCGCTTAGCTTCACTACTGCTTGACACCCAAGTTAAGAGAGAAAATTACCAAATGTGTCTTGCCCTGCCCTGACCCACTTCCAGTACAGTATCTAAAGTGTGGGAAGTGGGGGTGCAAGAGAACATTGGGAAAATTTTAGGTGTGTCACCTGTATCGTTTGTGTGCCTTTGGGGCACTGAGAATCCTCTGGGGTGGGGAATGGAGACAGTGGGTAATGGAGGTGCCATCAGTCAGGGGTCGAAATTCCCGCTGTTCCGCTGTTCCGAGAACAGTAGTTTTAGTGCCGGAACAGTAACTTTTCATAAGCCACTGTTCCGTGGAACAGTGTTTTCCCACAAGACGCAAATTGCAGATGTATGAATACACACACATCCTTATCTCTGATAAAGAAATCACACCGTGAATATAAGAAATCCCCGTAAATTTTGGCTTAAGTATGAAATGCAATCTCATTCCAGCCGTGATCAATTGAAGCTGGTTACACGTGCATGTGTTATTTCCCTATGCTGCATGGTAAACATCTATTGTGGAAACGTGCATACTGAAGCAACGTTGTGGCAAAGGATAAGACGAATATTTCACGTAAATCTGCGGCGAGAAAATAACATCAGTATGTGCACTCCCATACAGTATGTTGGAGAACCCACTCATTGCTTAGCTATAGCAATAAACTGCAATACAGTGTAACTTTTTTGCCATCACTCGAATCCCACTTGCCTTGCCTGCTGTGTTCTGCATCAATTCTGAGCATTTTTCGTCGTCTCGGGACATTGAATGGAAGGTTATATACTAACAATAAACTTATGCTTAAAAAAACATGAACAAAAAGAAAATCAGGACATCCCACTGGTTAATCCCCATTGAATTTGAAAATTCACGCCCCCCCCCCCCACCCACATTTTGGTCCAGTCGGGCAGTCATACAACTTGAATGCATTAAACAGCAGTTTGTACCTCTGTACGTGTGCACGAACCCTATGTATGCTGAGGTACTTCGGAACAGTAAAATCTGATCCGGAACAGTAGTTTTGGAAAAAGCGCTGTTCCGTGGAACAGCGGCAAGAAAATTCAATTTCGACCCCTGTCAGTACACCTTTTTTCCATTGAATCACATGACAGACACCAGTCTGTGCTATTTTCATGTTTTACCTTTGGGCATGTTTTCATTCTAGTATTCTGTGGCCCATCAGAAAATATCCCCCAAATCTCCTACAGTATGAATCAGTTTTCTGAATTTCTGCCATTTTGTCTCTTTACTTATGGATTCTATAAAACCCACATGAAGATTCATAGATGCACCTTTTGTACTGTAACATGCACACTGTTTTATTTCTCTTGACAGATCCACAGAAATGGACCCAGGGCCATGTGGTGGGATGGATCAGATGGGCAGTCAATGAACTAAGTTTAGAGGGAGTCAGCGAAGCCAACTTCAGTATAAATGGTCGGGAACTTTGTAACCTGTCCATGCTAGAATTCTTGGCTAGGACTCCACCCTTTATGGGGGATATCTTATGGGAACATCTCGATATGATGAAGAAAGGTGAGTATTAAAGCCAAATGCCTATTGCCTCAACATGCATATTACATGCACAGTAACATTCCCTCAACATACATTCACAGTAGCATACCTCAGCATGCATTCACAGAAATACTCCTCAAAATACATTCACAGTAACAGAATAATTTGGTTATGAAAAGATCAAAGTCATGCAGTTTTGCTGTCTTTAGGCAGAAACCTATTGATATGAAGAATGCATGGGCATGGACCCTTTATGTAGAAGCAATTACAAAGGATTATGGCAAAGAGTTTTTGTATCCATTGTTTTGTCAGTGGCAAATGATGAGTACCAAAACTTAAGTCTTAAAGGCTCCCTTATCTCACCCAACACAGTAGCAATTCTCCCTACTACTAAGTGAACATCTAGCCCCTCCTCCAATTTAAACCAAACCACCTGTCTAGTACACCTCCAATAGAGAGCCACAGTAGCCTGTCACTGAGTTTAAATTGCTTGAGTGTGTGTTTGCTTAATTGGGAACACAACTGACTGTACAAATCATTGTTGATCAAACCAGAGTGGAACTATATTGTGAATGAATTGCAGTTAAAGTGCAGTGATCAACTAAATTCTTAAATATGTTTGGACAGTGAGTTGCTAACGACTACCTGTTTGGGGGGATGTCACATCCCCTTTAAAGTAAACTTTGATAAGAGAATTTGGACAAGTTGGATTATGGACATTTGTCATGGATGGACAGATCTTCAGTTCTCAGTTTTGAACCCTTACAAAGATATTGTTCATGGAAAGCGAGGAATTGAGTTTGGGAATACGAAGGGGTACCTAAGTGGTGGTACGTGAATGTTGTATGTTTCTTTTACAGCACTTGTTTGACAAAGAGATGTATGTGTTGTGATAACCTCACAATAGTTTCTGTAACAATGTAAATAACTTACGAATTGTGGTTATAAAACTTTATTTAAAAGGGTTGGAAAGACATGCCTAAAAAAATAAATACAAAAAGGAAAAAGGAAACCAAAAATAAAACACAACTCTTGTACAACTTCAACATAAAATTTGAAAATCCTCAATATGAAATATGTAACGCTTTGAAGGTTATTACAAAAAAAAAACAACAACTTGTATATAGATCCATACATTTAGAAAAAAAAAACAGGAATTTGGAAATAATACAGTTACCTATACATCCTCTCCCCAAAGTTAAAAACTCATAACCACATATTTAATGGTGTAGATCAGTGGTTGTCATGGAATTATAAATGTAATCTTTCAAATATTTTCAAATGTTGTGGTGACAACATTGTCACGTATAGCAAATATTTTGCAGTCATGTGTGAATCAACCTTTTCTAAATGTTCTTCTCACGTTGAGTTATTGTTTTCTTTCACATTTTCAGAGTGTCACACAAATAGCAATAACTTATCATCGCCACCACCAGTGGAACCGCTTCCTTCCTATTCACCAATGAACTCCCCCATATCGTCAGGTGTCAAAATGGAGGGCACCCTGAGCTATCCATCTATGTCACAAAACTGTCTGCCCTCTCTGGATGAATTTTTAGGCCAAGGTAAACCAATCCTGTGGTTAAAATTGTATACCGTTTTTCTCTGAAATTTATGTTGTGTTTAACACAGTTGTTTTGGTATAGATATGTGATTTAGCCATCCATTCCTGGCTGCAAAAACATTGTTTCAAGTACAGCTTTTCCACAGTGTTGGTACCAGGTGGAGCAGGGAGAGGCATGGCCCCTGTCTGGGAAGGAAGACATTGGAGAAATTTTCCAGTTTCATTGGGGAACCTTTCTCATTGACCCTTCAGTTAGGAAAATTTTGGCATATTTTGGACACCAAAAGTTAAGGGTTAGCCATTTTTCTGGCAACCCATGGCCCCTGTTGGGGATTTGGGTTGCTCTCCCCCTCCACCCCCTTCCCCCCTCTCCCCACTCAGAAGAGACTCAGGTAATCCCCTTTTATTTTTCATTTTACAAGCTATGTAAGAAAACAAATTTTTGAAAGGCTTTGTTTGTTTAGTGACATACCATCACTACTTTGTCTCTGTATAAAAGACCGGTCAAAATGTTCAGAAAGTTTTACATGGGATGACTTTTGGCTCTCAAAGTTTCATCCTCTTATAAAGTTTGTGTTTGAGATTTAGAGAATATTTGTACAATAGTTTGTGTACCAAGTTTGTTCATTGCTTAGCTTACTGCTCTACCAATAGTATCAAACTGAACAGAGAAATATTTATACATGAAGCATACCATTAGTGAGGGTTACTGGGATGGGGAAATGTATACCCCTCTATAAAAATAAAAGAGTACTAAGTCACAATTAAACAAACACATGTTGCTTGAGCCGGGGCCACAACCTTTGTCACGAATGAGTCATTCCCTAACAAGCAAGTTGATTGGAAGGAAACTGGTTCAATCTAGCCTCATATGGATTGGAAGGGAACAACCGCATGACTGGGTGCACAAGGTTTTTCAGGAAATTCACGTTTCCTGAACGTCACAACTATAACCTCACTGAGACAATTCCTCCTGTGAGTTTCGGAAAAGTTCTGTCGGTGACAGGAAAGGGGGTTAGCTTCAATGGCTTTATACACAAATGGTTTCAAATGCTTGATTTCTGTGAAAGGCAAAAACAGTGATGAGATAGTGTGGTAGAGATAGCGTTGCAGAGAGTGGTATCAGGCTTGGTTTAGATATAAGAGTGGGCTCTGTGAGGTAGCTTGGCAGTTTTTGAAGGGTAGTAGATGTAACTCCTTCCATAATAGACAACAATGCATGCTGTTTGTGGATTCCCAGAGACATACTTTGGTAAGGAGGCTTACAGCTGCCAGCTGAAATTCATAAAGAGATCCACATTTTATCAGGGAAAAGCATCTTTATAAGTGTACTTTCAAAATCAACACTAAAGTGGGAAGTATGAAAGCCAAGACATGTCATTTTGGTAGTGTAAGAGTTACAGTAAAGAGAGAGTTACAGATTTTGATGTTTTTGTAAACTTAATTTGCTGTATTGCAAGACACTACTGTTACTGCTTGTAAGGACAATTTTAGAAGTCCCTTTTACTCCAGGCAGAATGGTGTAGGTTGAAATCACTGGTGTCATTACCTTGAACGATATCCAGTCACCAATTTGTGTGTTTTATTGAAAACGTGTCTAAGAATATTTTCTAGTAAAGTTTTGTTTGCCTTCAATTGCAGGTTTGGTATCCGACCAGCCACAGGCTGTACCAGTGTCTTCATCACAACTTCCCTCCTTCAGCGATGGAATGTTCCAGGTGTCAGAGTCACTGCAGACGCTCAGTGAATTCAGTGCCGAGGACATCCTTAGCATTAAGAAAGAAGATTCTGGGAGCAGCTCTGACTATTACAGCCTGGAATCCTCACCAAACACAAATGGCTTCCTAGATGCCCACAGGACGTCAACAGATTGCTATAACAATGCTATGGTGTATGACCAAGTCTCAAATTACTTGAATAACTTCAACAAAGGTGAGTTTTCATCTTGACTCTTGCTGATCCCCTCCCAATTTCCCAATTTCCCAATTTTGAGCCCCCATCTAAATCTTTCTTTACTTCGTGTTTATTTTGGTTTTCTTTGTTGACTTAGATACCATGAGGGTATGGATATTGAAATATGAGATCACTCATAACCCCACACCTTTCCCTGCCCCCCTTTTTCAACTTTCTATCTAGCATTTTATTACCCTATTTTAATTCCACCCTTTTCATTTTCCCTTTTATTCACCCACCCACTCCCCTCACCCTTTTGCTGTCCAACTGTCTCTGTGTTTTTAGCTGGTGTAATGACACAAAAGGGTCCATTGTGACATTTACAAGACATAACCTTACTGATTCTGATAACTTTTCAGAACCCTCCAAGTCCACACACCTCAATGTGTGAAGGTTATAGAATGTCACTTCTGTTTGGGGAAATTTCTAATAATTTTGTATCTTGACTGGCAAAATCAAGAAAAGGGGAAAAATTGGTCAGTGTCACACCTTATCATGAGGTAGCTGCATAGAAGTGGCATTAGAACCAATCTCCATCTGTACCATAGTGTGAGAGGATACCTCTCTGTTTGGATCCTGTAAAAAGTTTGTTTCTTCTGTTTCTGCAGCTTTATTCTCCTAACAAAGAAGAAAGTATCAAAATGTTAGATTAGGTAAAAGTTTCTAAAATTGAAGCAGAGAGATATAAACTTAAACCGGCGGTAGTAATAAAGGAAAGTAATCAACAGCAGTAAAACATAAAACTGTGTGGGTTGATGAGTGTAAAAATAGCCATTCATAACTGTCTCATGTCCATATATGGTCATCGCCCGCACATCCTGCCTCTGCGTCATTCACAAAGTAAGCTTACTCTTTAAGCACTTCTGTTTGAGATTACTGCGACACCTTCCGGCCAAGCAGACTTTTGCTTTCAGTAGCACGTTGGAGAACTTGTTGTGTCAAAAAGTGGCTTGGTGTACTTGAGATGAGTGTGCTGTTGTTTCCCTGATTAAACTTTTAAAAACAACAAATTGGCAAGATAGATTGATTAGGGAGTGAATGGTTTATGTTTGGGTGCTTGCACAGGAACTTAAGGAAACGTGTCACTTTCCGATGGTAGCATCTTTGAACGATGTAGTGACTCAGGGCAGTGACCCGACCTTGCTTTTGTTGATAGAGACTTGGATAAAAACAAAGAGAAAAGGGAAGAATTTTAATCAAATAAACTGACCTGTGTAGTTAGAGAAGTTAAGCTGTTTCATGTTTGGTTGGAAAACATTCAGGTTTCCTTTGTGGGTTAAGGACAGTTGCATTTCATTTCCTCATGTTTACTGTAGAAACAATATCTTAAGAATCGAAAATGGAAGTTGCTGCATGTAACATTGAAGCCTCAAGAAAGATAGTGAAGCCAGTTTTATAATAATTAGGTCCAATGTTTGACAGTCTCTTGCATTGTCCTGGAAGGCTAATGGAAATTAAAGTGTGAATATTAGAATGAAAATGTATTAATGTAATTCAGCTCCTCTGAGTTTTACACAATGGTATGCAGATTAAATGGTCCTGTTTTAAAATAATAAAGAGATTATTTCTCTGTGAAATTGATGTATATAGTACGAGCCACAAGAAACATACAAAGTATCCATCATAGACTAACGATTGTGTGATTGCAAAGGTTTGCCCCAGGTGGTGCCAGATATAGTCTATATGGCACCAGAGAGTATTTTAAACCCCAACCTTTAGGGCCCTGGACCTAATGGGGGTCAAAGTTGCACTACTTTTTATGCTAGCATTGTGATGTGAGTGTGCTTTGCCTTTAGTAAGAGTCAGATATCCAGATCTTGGTCATTTTAATTCAATGAATATTTGTTTTTTACAGGAAATGCTGTTGACTGGTCATTCAAATCCTAGTCACTTTTTAAAAAAAGTATTCTCATTTTCACTCTTTTCCAGGTCAATTCTCACAGTATGACTCCTTTGAACAGTCACAAACAAGATTCAACTCAGTTAATATTCAGAAGGCCCTCTCTGATGGGGGCGCTAGCCCAGATTTGAGTTGCATGGGTCAGTTTTCTAGAGGTACAGAGTCACCAATTGGAGACAGTAATTCAAACCCTGTCATTCCAGCTGCTGTGTTAGCAGGCTATTCTGGTGAGTGAATGTTTTTTTTTTTGTGTGTGTGTGTGTGTGTTCTTTCTTTCAGTGTTTCCTCTTTGTGGACAAAATGCAAAGAAGTATGCAAATTTTTTATTATCTTCAAATTTTTTTATTTTGGGTGATTGATGTGGAAAAGAGGACATACTGTCTGAAAATCTGAAACAGTCAAACGCACAGTGCCTGATGTGAGGTTTAATACTACATGAATCGACATTGCATAAATGGCTGTGTTGGCACATGAGAAAATGGAGGGGAGTGTGGAAATGCTGTAGCCCAACCCTTATTTTGAAAGCTCAGCTTATTCTTCCAAGTCTCCTCTTACTTTGTGTGCTTAATATTCTTTTATATTGTTTCAGATTTTAATAGTGCATGTTAAATATACAGTGAAAAAATTACCTTGCCCAAGGTAAACAATTCAGTGACAAAGATTGTGTCTCATGATTACACAGTTCATGTGCTAATTTAAATTGAGGTGACTCTGTTGGCCCCTTAAATTAATGTAAATAGAGGATCTACTGTATAGCCTGAATTTTCCGTGAGGCTAACTTTTAGCGAATCTGTACCTTGTTCACATATTTGTGGAGTGAAGAATTCGCTGTTGCAGGCAACCAACATAGTCTTGTACAAACTAATGACAGCACTTTCGCGGGACTTATATTCGCGATTAGATACTTATCGCCGCGGAAAGCGCGAAAATTTAACCTCTGAAAATTTCCCACGATACAGCATTACTCCTACCCTACTCTGTATAATTCCTTTGTGGAAGCTTCAAAACAATTTAATTGATTTCAAAACTAATAAGTTCAGGTACAGTATTAATAGGCAGAATTGCTATATCAAAGCTTTCAATAAATACCAACTGGTTCTTGTCCAAGTACTATCCATTTCAAATTACAAGTCTACCTATCCCATGTAGTCGAAGATGGTTATTGAACATCATTTCTTCTCAAATAAAGACACTTCCCTAGGAACAGAAAGTTTCCCTGATCCACTCTTTTCGCGAGCTTGAAGCCTCATGTAGGGCACCCATTGTTCACCTTCCAAATTTCTCACTTTATCTTGGAAAAACAGATTCATCTTGAATTGCTATTCACTCAAAGACTGATCAAAATTGAACACCTGTTGGCGCAGTGCCAGTGTTAATATTCTATTGTCATACTTTTATGTTTGCTGATTCATGGAAGTATTAGTCATCAAGTAGAAATGCATTCAGACCTTCTGGATTGAATAAACTCTGTTTGGGATTGTTACCTTCATCAGTGCAGCAGATCAATGGTTGTTTGTATTTTCAATGCTTCATCAGTAATACAACCACAATTGGGTATAAATGTGACTATCATGTAGTGTTTGTTTTAGAGGACATAAAATGGGGATAGTATCAGTAAAGTATTCAGTAAACTTAGACCCTTGAACCTCAAAATGGGGACAGAAATAAACTTGATTTTTGTTGTACATGCTAAGCATGGATCATACTGCTTCTGTAACCTCAGTAGCAAATCAACTTGACAAGGTCTGTGAACAAATTTCCATTTTTAGTGCATCTCTCTAATCAAATCATTCATAACTATGAAATCCTCCATATTGCTTCATGTTCTTTACAGGAAGTGGTCCGATTCAGCTGTGGCAATTTCTCCTTGAGCTTCTCACAGACAAAACTTGCCAACAGATTATCAGCTGGACTGGGGATGGTTGGGAATTCAAGCTTTCAGATCCAGATGAGGTCGCCAGGAGGTGGGGAAAAAGGAAGAATAAGCCCAAGATGAACTACGAAAAGTTGAGTCGGGGCCTCCGTTATTATTATGACAAGAACATTATTCATAAGACAGCTGGAAAGCGCTATGTCTACCGATTTGTCTGTGACCTCCACAGTCTTCTTGGATACACTCCCGAACAGCTGCATGAAATGGTCGGCGTCTGTCCGTCACAAGATGACGATTGAAGGATGATGTGCCAAGATTATGGAGGAGTCTTATCCACTTTCAGCTGATCCTTAAAGGTGTTTGCTTATTGCCAAAAATGCTTTCACCAGGAGATATTATCTTGCCGCCAGTTTGCTGAAATTGTTGCTTTGAGGGCACTGTTGCCATCACTTTCACCTGGGATGTCAGGTAACTTTGAATGTACCAGGCTTCCTTGTCATTTCCTTAACTTTCAGCATTGCCCAGGAGCTCTGATGCTGTGATATTTTAGAGCTTAACAGTAACCTTCACAAGATAAATCCAAACAGGAAGTCAGTCATTAAGGTTGCCAGGCGATGTCGGCTCTCTCTGCTGCTGTGCCTGCTTTTTTGATCCCCTTCTTTGTTGCAAAAGACTTTTCTCATAAGCAGTCTTGACGTGGGAACGTCAAAGCAATGTAACCCGAGACATCATGTGTCATTGGCTAGTGCAGGATTAGAAGAAGATAACCCTACTTCTGTCGAAATTTCTCCTCTAAAAGGGTAGGACAGGAAATTGCCTGTTTCGTTCGCAACATCGAAACAGCGCTGTGCTGCAGTGATTTAGTTCCTTAGCTGTCATGTAATTTTAGACGATATTCTCACGTGGGTGTTCAGGAAACGATAAGACTGCACAAAATTATATGATTCATGCCAAGATTATAGTTTGCAAGGCAAAGGTTGTCGCAAAAATGTTTACTAATATTTATATATTTTGCAAAAAAAAAATTGATATTTTCAGATCAAGATATCTCTTAGAAGGGCTTTGCAAATATTGGTCTATTGCAAAGAATGACGGTAATATTGATAACAAGGGCCCATGACTTTTGTAAAGACAACTTGCCTTTAAAGACCATATCCATATCATGGTTTTGTGCACTTTGCAATCATGTTACTGATGGGGTATTTGACTGGTCAATGACCTAACCTTAGAAAGTAGAATAAATTTGAATAATGGAAGTTTGAAGGTGCAAGGTATATGTCAGGTTTTCTCACCAGTTTTCTTTATGAAGTTTTTGTGTCTCCCTGTTCCTTGACTGAGGTGCAGAATGCTTGCCCCACTTTCCAACTTAGCAAATGAATCAAAAACCACCATTCTACATGTCTAAATATAAATTGGAATTAATCTTCTGTACAAGCAGGTCCCCATTCATTGAATCTGCCAAAATTGCCCACTTTCAGAGGGTTGATGGTAGCAGGGTAAAAGGGGTTGGGGAAAATAAACTTGATGCTATCATTTTATTTGTAATGCAGTTTCATGTGTGGGTACCCCTGGCAGAGAGACCTTAGAGACCTTAGCATGGAGAATTTATATTTCAGTGTGAAATTTTTCATACTTACCACAAAAATTTGTGCCAACAAATTTATATCCACAAATTTATATAAACATTCCTGCTATTGGAGTATCTATCTTCCCTTCAAATTTAAAGGTCTTACAAAAATGGTACTTTAATTGGTATATTTATGCAAAAATTTGAAAGTAGCAGTTGATGATGTACATACCTGTGCAGAGTGTACGTTAAAACTGTAATTCAATTTTCTAAAAATAGAAACACAACTACACCAAGGTTACCTCTGAAATGAACGAGGGAAGTGGCAGGGGCTACTAAAATTATTTGGGTTGCCATAAAGTCTCATCTCTTAAATATTGCAAAATATTACTTTTTGTTTTTTTTTTTTGAGGGAGGGGGTTGGGTGGTTCAAACTAGGGATTCCCGTCACCATTGCCAACTTGCTGCAAGTGCAATACAGTTGTCAGTAGGGGTTGGGGGAGCAAGACCCAGCAATGTCACTTCTTTTTTCCTCTTAACTCCCCCCTTTCCCATCCCATCCCCACCCCCTTTCCCACCCCCCTTCCCACCCTCTCCTCCTCCTTACCCTCAAAGTCCACTTTCATTGTAGGAGTGATATTTAAGTCTAAAGACTCTGAGGAGAGCCAGTGTTGAGATATACTTTGTATTAACAGTATTGCTGCCCTATCACAAGTGCAAGTTTTTTCTACAAGATTCCATTTTATCGTTTCCTTCTTTTCTAACTTTTTGTCTGTACATAGCATAAAAAGACTTACATTTTGAAGAAAGTATAGAAAATTAAAGAGAAAATTAAGATGTGTACATAATTCCACTTCAATTGATTATTTTCGTTATCAGTGCCTTCTTTATGTAAAAGAAAAGGTGTTTTTTTATTTTTGTGGTGGGAGGGGGATGAAAAGGTTAGTTACAAGTGTCCTTTCTCTGCATATGCATGCTACATGTATCTGCTATGTGGTTGAGCTTTGGTCAAAACAGTAAAAAACATTTCAAAATAGATGTCTTGTGCAAAATTTATCATTATAAGCATATTTTACTATTTATGCAATATTCCATTTTCGGGCAAGTTTTTTTAAATGTAATGTGATTTAGAAGAGAAGAGAAACTTAAGGCTGCTGTCAGATTCGTATCGTATCACATTAATGTTATGTTGCAATCAATGTGATTCAGCGGCTGTGATTGGTCACATTCAGTGTGATTACCATGGGGATGTTATTGTTTGAATTGTGGCCGTCCAATCAACATCTTCATTGAGTTAAACCTCCACTGTAAATTTTCAAGACAAAACCATACACTGAAATGGAATAGTAAAAGCCAGGCTCACCACAAGCTGTAAGATATTGACAATGCCGCAACATGTTTCTCTTAGCATGATGGTTTCTATGGTGACCACACTTTGGTTCAGGTAAAGAACAAATATATCACAAAAAGGAAAGAAAACTGGAGCCTCGAAAGTTGGAAATATTCAGATCAAAAGATAGTTATTTTTGGATACTCTTGAGAGATTGGGGCATCAAAGCTTTCCTTCTCTTAGACATTGATGTCATAGATGATCATATTTCATGAAGCTAATTTTGAACAAGATGATGCAATATTGATTATCAAGGTCATTTTATAGTGCATTCTTTTTGTATAAATTTTTATGATTGTTTTCAAACATAGTGACGACAGTTTACGTCGTCAAAACCACACAGATATTAGATATTTTGTAATTTCTCAGTTGATTTACTGTAAACACATCCTCACATGCAGTGGTGCCAATTCATGAATTTATAGTTGTTTTTCAGTCTTTTCTACCAATTCATGAATTAGTCTTTTCACAGTCGTTTCTACTGATTTATACCACCTTTGTGCCTACTATCGGTTTTTCTGTTAATAAGTCAGTACCCAGTACCTAATGTACTAATAAAACAGCAATGAAAAGGAATAAAGTCTATCACACGCAATGAAGGACATGTTTGGTCGCATTTCTTCAGATTTGCTTGTACTTCATTTAGACCCTGCGGTATTGGGGTACAAACTGCCAAACCGTACATCTTGACCTGCGCCTGCAAAATGCTGGCAGAGAAAGCTGTCCTTAGCTGGAGAGTGGGATAGGGGTGGCCTGAAGATGCTGTAATAAATTTTCAGTCGCATAACATACTCTCTCAATTTCGCCAGGGAGCCTTACTTTGTGCGAAAAAAAGGATGTAATCCGGGTCTGCCTTGCCATCAGTCGCCTCACGATTTACATGTTTTTGCTCCAACTGCTCAAAGAGGTCAGATTTAGAAACAGAGGCCCGAAATTTTCGGCGAGCTTCGCGCGCCGTATAGGTTCATTGTTCCAGCTTCAGTTTCTTCCTTATTGGTCCTTCCATATGGCCTAAATGAAACAACCTCCATTTACAAGTCAACCTTTAGGTAGCCTGCACAGTGTTCTGTAAAGGTCGAGTATTTCATCATCAATCGCATAGTCACTGATTCTCGTTCAAGCTTTGAGGGGCACTTGCGTTACGACGCTAAACACTAAAAGACCACGAATGTGGGAGAAACCAGTGGCTTGTGAATTACAACTTCCAAGTGCGGTGGTACCACCTTTACATTTTGGATCAAATGTGATTCCTTTTGAGGCCAGTTCAGATGTGAAAACCGTAGGTTGCTCTTGGATGGAAAACCCACCCTACTTTGACCCATCCGGGGATCGAACCCTGAACCCCCCCGGTTGCTACTAGCTTCAATGCTTCAAATGCCACCGCCTTTACACACTCGGTCACATCCATTTGTCGTACGGTACGGTTTGGGACTCGCTCCGTGATGTTTGGCTATTTCATCGGACAGCCGGGTTAGATACAATACATATAATCCCTAATATAGAAGACAGCTGATTGAATTTGGCTCTCACAGTGAGGATGCATATATATTCTACTTGTACCTGAAAGTTCTTCAACACGATTGTGACAAACTCAATGTGTTTGACAATAAAATAAAATCAAAGTTTACATTTTTCCACCAAAATTGCACATCTTGATGGCTGCTACCAAGCCTTGCAAGTGCCATTTCCGGCGTTCTGGGAGGTATTAAAATCTCATTTTTTGTAGGAACGCTCCGCGCCAACCTATGGTGGCGCTCCGCAGATAGTAAACGGGATTCACACTTGCAATCCAAGTCCGGCCAGCTGAGCTAATCTGTCCTCACAGAAATGTGTTTGAGAATAAAATACAATCAAAGTTTACATTTTTTTCACAAAAATTGCACATCTTGATGGGCGGGCCGATGCGCACTGTCTGAGAAGAATTTTTATGACTGGCCAATGCTAACCCTAATCCCTAGCTAATCCCTAACCTTAACAAAGGATACAATCGATACGATACAATACCATCAGCTTATCGCAAAATACCTTACGAGACAGTGCACATCAGCTGGGGCGGGCTGCTATCAGGCGGGGATCCAAGGGGGGGGGGGGGCTTTCCCGGCCTCAGCCCCCCTTTTTCGCCACATCAACAGTAACAAATACGCGAAAATTAGCAAAATGTTAATCTAGGAGAATGTTCAAGGGGCTTTCAGCCCTCCCTTCCCCCCCCCCCCCTTTCGAAATGTCTGGATCCGCGCCTGGCTATCAAGCCTGGCAAGTGCCATTTACGGCCATCTGGGATGTATTAAAAACTCAATTTTTTTGGAACGCTCCGGGCCAACCTATGGTGGCGCTCCGCTCAGATAGTAAAGGCAGTGGCGTAAACAGGGGGAAGGCCATTGGGCCATGCCCACCCCCTCACTGATGCCGATTTTTTTTAGTTCCAAAAAATACGTAAATTTTTTCACACGAATTTTACTTCAAAAGGTAGCATATGAGGCACCAGATTGCATGTAAGGACGCCTAATTTTTCAAAATTTTTCAGAAGGGGAGGGGGACACCCGCGGTGGCGTAGCCAGGTTTTTTGCCAAGGGGGGCAAGAGCACCAAGATTTCCCCCATTTAGTGATCTGCTTCCTAATAATCAGTGTTCTTCGTAGGTCCCAATTTTGTCCGGGTGCTTTCCTCTGACCTGGCTGATGTGACTGATCGCCGTCCTGGGGGAGGGGGTGTTCCCCTCCCCTATGGAAAATTTTTGCTCATGTAAGGTGGGCTAGATGCAAAATGGTGCCACATTTGGTGCTAAATGTAAGTTGAATACATCGCCAAGAATTCCTATTTTTTTAGGAAGCTCTTTTTTATCTTGCTTGTCTTGGTGAATTTTTCTTGAGTCCTACTGGTAGTTCAGAATCACAATGGGTGAAGTACAGTAATTAAAAGAACCCTGGTACACCTTTCCCTTCATCAGTTCACCACATTCACCACAATCAGTCCAAATTTTACGAGGACCTGTACTAGTATCAGAGTATAGCACTTGACCACTGACCCATTCTAACAAACTGGATATACCCCAATGCTGCTGCTATAATTATCAAGAAACATTGGAAGTATAAAGTAAAAGGACAGAGTCCCTTGTCAGAGATCCAGAGATCCCATGCTGTATAAAACAGACAGTAAAACATAACTAGTATAACTATAAGCATGATGTCGTCATTCCATCTCTGAAAACCTTAATGAGGACTGGTTGTGCCAGTGTGGAATATACTTTTAAATAAGTAAAGTGTACTGGTTGAGAAATTTAAAATTTTACCACATCATGTGAAAATTTCACCATATACTCACTTTCAAAATTTCCCCCAAGATTTTTCCAGAGGGGGCAACTCGCCCCCCTGTCCCCCCTGGCTACGCCACTGGACACCCGCTCGCTTTAGACCCCTCCCGCAGACCGGCGATCACACAACATACTGCATGCCCCTCCCCCGTGAGAGAAATCCTGGGTACGCCTTTGAGTAAGACGGCTGAATAAAACGGGATTCAAACTTGCAATCCTTGGACCAAAAGTCAGACCAGCCGAGCTAATCCGTCCTCACAGAAATGGTTAATAAAATAAAATAAAACTTCACATTTTGTTCACCAAAATTGCACTTCTTGATGGCTGCTATCAAGCCTGGCAAGTTCCATTTCTGGCGATCTGAGATGCATTTAAATCTCAAATTTTCTTGGTACGCTCCGCGCAAACCCATGGTGGCTCTCCGCTTAGATAGTAAACGAGAGCCCCCTTAAAACCTCCACCCCACCCAGAGCCCCCCAAACAAAAAATCCTAGCTAGGCCACTGGAACCCAAGCTGTCCTAGTGAAGAAATGAATAATGACACTATCATCAATCATGGGTGCGAGCTAAACGCGCTGCAAAAATAGCATCGTTGAAGACAGTCATGTTGTACTTCCTTTAGGCCGCTAAGTTGCCATTACATCTAACTTCCCTGAGCCTGACCTCATCTCCTTTCCTTTCTTTTTCATTCTATCGAGGATAAGTTTTAAAACATAAAATTCAGTTCTTGACAGAACCCTGAATTAAGGGTTCGGGCATGGGCCGGCCGCATGCGGACAGCGTTTGTGCATCGTTGCCTGTATGTATAACTCGGAAGATTCCTAAGATGGGGACTGACTCTTTACGTCCCTGGATATTGGCATTTATATATAACATTAATTTTTTGGCTGTTCTATAGTTAATCACAATGTTTGAAAGAGAAAAACCAAACTGCAAATTATCAAGGGGACTGCAGCCCTCACCTCCTGGGCTCTTATAGGCCATGCGTGTTGTCACCCCAATCTGAAGTACCGTCCCCTATGCTAATTAATTTTAACTAATTTATTTTAGTCTTTTTTTTCTTCCTTATCATATTACAGATTGTTTTTGTTACTGAATTGTTTAACTTATGAGATAAAGCTCTTCATGTTATTTAGCCCCCCCTCCCCCCCCCCCCGTAGCAGACAAAGTGTTTGTTTAGCTCATCGATAAGACTGAGAAAAAAAACATTTACGCCCCACGTTGAGGACTCCAAACACAACCGCTTTGCAGGCTGACGTTCAAACGCGATGTTCTTTTTCCACATCATCATGATCTGATGATATAGATATCGGGAGAGCGATAGAAGGGGAATAAGAGGAATTTTGAAGTATTTAGTTGAGTTTCAAAAGAAGGTTAGCTTACTACATCATGCCCTCAAACGACAGCGCGACTACGACGCTTTGACCAGGGAGCTTCCACCTTGTAAGTATGCCTTGCGTAGGTTTTCCTCCATTCGCCCTAGTGATTCGCAAAGCTTGATGACGTTAAGAAAACGGACGTTCGCTCCGCGGGACAGAATAAATCAAGAGATTAGATAAGTTAAGGAAACTTGGCAGTTCTGTAGCAGATCGACCTGCTCATTGCAGGTGGCAGCTCCCTGCTCATTGTAGTGCCATGCGTAATTATTTCATCCCTCCAAATCAGTCATAGTGTGTGGGGGCTCACGAAAGGCAGAACTGATCAGACATACGTGCTCTGAGCCGTCCATCTCTATGTTGACATTATATATATATAAATATATATATATATATATATATATAATATATATATATATATATATATATATATATATATATATATATATAGGGCATTATGTATACTTCACATTGCTTCGTTGCTTTCAACAAGTGAGAAAAAGAACCGGGGAGGGGTACAAGGTATCCAAAAGCAAAGCCATATTACCATAATAGCCTACCGTACAAGATTTAAAAGCAGAGATACAATGGAAAATCAGGTTGGATTTTTGTACCTTTAACGCAGACACTCATTACTCCAAAAGTACATTTTAGGTTCGGAGCGTCCAAAATTCAGAACTGACACTTACCCTTGACTATAAAGAGGCAAGATGAAACTAGAACTGATGGTTTCAAATAGTACATTTAGACCATTCTCATTGTACAGTGTCATTCGGAGATGCCTAAGACGGATGTCGGATGTAAAGTAGTGTAGACTCCATCATTCGCAAACATACACCCCCCCCCCCCCCCCGTGCGAATCCACTTAGTCCCCTTTGGCTACGAACGTGATGCTATTCAATAATGTCAGATTTTTGAAGGGAATAATGAACTATGTTCCTTTTGTGCAAACTTTGTATTATGCTTGTTTACATTAATGAGTTTAGTTACAGCCTTTACTTCATCTTTTTCATATTGATATTTTTAATGTCTTAGAGGAAGGTCTCTAGCATCTAAGGCATAAAAGAGACGTGGCAACTTAAAGAAAACAAGACAAAGAAGAAAACGCCATGATGTCAATCCCCCATTTGGAGGCGGGCTTTAGCCTGGGGAATTCTCACTGCAGGATGAACACAAATACCCTCGGTGGGTACTCGAACATCCTTTAATATTGAATATGCATCAGTTTGGTTGGAAAAGTGACGTTATTGGACTTTTCTGACGTGGTCATCGAAACCAAAGGGTAACGTTCAGTTCACTGCAAGACGATGTATTTGCCTATGGCCTAGTAAACCACGGTGACGGTCTTACATAAATAGAAGAACAGTATAATTTTTTCTTAACAAAGTCACATAAAATTGTGCTAATGCTGTATTATATTTGTCTGCAAATATTTTCTCTGCTTTAAGGTTCACATCATACTGGGTCATGACACTCCAGTAGTACGTCGATGATGTGCTAGGTCACATACAGATTACATGTCTAAAGTGCACTTTCTGAAAAGCAAAATGGTAACTTCTCGAATAATGTAAGGTTTCCTTAGCACGCATTCTAAAAACCAAACAGTAACCATTAAAACAAAAGAACAGAAGTCAGAAATAGAGATTGTATAAATGATAAATATGCTTAGACATCCAATTAATAAAACATAAATATAAGCTCTAGCTTAAGACAATACCATTATTTATTCTGATCTAGTGTCTTTACTGTGAACCCTTAAAGTACAAGAACCGCCGTCTACTTTATTCCCCTCAGTCTGTCAATCAAACTCTGCGAATAGTTATAATCCTGTCGTTCTTGGGGGAAATATGGAAAGTGATCAAATTTATATAACGAAGGTTGACGTAACGTTGACTCAACTGTCACCACAAGGCCACCTTACTTCAAGTAACCTCCACGCAGACATTCCTAGATCAAATATGGCAATATTTACCCATATTCCCAATTTGAACAAGAAACTGTCTAATATCAACTATTTTTAACTTTTGTGAAACAGCCCAAAAGTGATTGAGTGGGTGGAATTCATCCGTAAAAGCGTCCCGGGTAAGGCTGCAGATTTCTGCAACTTCGTCAGTGTGTGCCAAGAACTGGTGAATTCCCTTCTACAGTTCTAGCTTTCGTAGCAGATCTGTGATACTGTCTCCCCCTTCCGTAGCGGCGTGAAAAAAGTTCGACGGCTCCGTAGGCTGATATGGTACTTTGATTCAGTCAAACTTTCCTTACAAATACACACTTTATCCCTGGAGTTGCTTCACCTGGGTGGGGAGGGGGGGGGGCATGTAGAGGCGCTTTGCCGACTCATTTCTAGTTTGAACCTTTGAGAAGACAATTGCGCCTCTTTTCAATAAAGATATGTATCCCTTTATAGTATCAGAGACATAATGAACATATAACAATGGCGGAGAATATATGTGTCCTATAACCATGGACGTGGATCAGGGGGTACGTGGGTGGCCAATCTCACGGTTGCAGGGTGAGGACATCTCCACAAAGTCCCCCACTTCTCCTAAAAAGTACACTGTAAAGTGGATGTCCTCCAGGAAGTGGCGTTCCCCTGCAATGTTCAGGCCCGTAGCCAGAATAACCAATGGTGGGGGGGGGGGGGCACATTGATGTTGTAGTTTCCCCGGCCTAGGGGAGGGGTCTAAGGGGAGGGAATTTTGGCATATTTCAAGGACTCTAGATGCAAAATGGTGCGAGATTTTCCATTTTTTCTTCTTATATTTGTATTCCAAAAATGTTGGTCTCATAATAAAATTTTCCTTCTTCAGTGCAAGACCTTTTATTGAAAAATTGGGGGGGGGGGCACGTTTCCCCTCTTTCCCCCTGTGGCTACGTGCCTGGTAATGTTAGACACTCTACGTTTGCGCCCCCATCAATAAACATGACCAGCCCCGAAATCTGCACGTGGTAAATATTAGGAGGTGGATGAATTTTTGAATCGACTTCAGATTTGTACTTTATTCATCAATCAAGGCACGATAGCTAAGAGATTGGTTAAAATCTATCAAGACCGTGTGGGGCCATGGTGTCAGGGAATGGCCACGGGCGTATGATGCGGGGCCTGGGTTAATTCCCCAAGCAAAAATGTTGATTTCAGGAGCAAAATGTTCTTCAGTACAAAATCCATGTCATGACTGTTCACGAGTTAGGGAAAATCTCTGGCAAAAACTGAACCGCCCTTTATGAAACGTCTTTCCACACGCCAGTGGCTCTCCATGTCTGACATTTGTAATACAAAAGGAAACATTGATATTTAAATTCATTTTTAATTGTTACTAAAACTGGTGAGCTTGATATATGAATCTTTTGTTAGCAAGATATTAGATTTTTCAGGGGGTTAATAGTACTGACTTGCGTGGGATTGGATTTGACTGTATACAATGGTTGATGTGACGTCATACATCAAAGCATGATGGGAAACCGTTGCCCCCCGCAACAGACAGTTAAATCCAGCACGTTTCCATGGCATTTAAAATCGTACTATTAAATCCGGATTATGGTATCGGGCCAGAAGTAAGTTGACATTTTGGAAAATGTCGATTTTTTAAGAGTTTTCTAGGCATATATACATAAATAACAACATTGAAGGCTATTTGAAAACGGGAAACTGTAATTTATTCAAGCGTTTGGTTCATGAGTAGGCGTACGTGAGAATTGTAGATGGCATATGACGCATGATAGCTGCACGAGGTAACAGCTTGCAAGTAGCCAACTGCCTCAAAGTATTAGTGTGTGACGGACTTGTAGTGCGAGTACAATGTTATGTGTATGCAGTGCGTACAAGGACAGTGCCTGTGCTGTGAGTACGAGTACATATCCTTTTTCATGAGCACAAAATTTTGCACTAGCCCCTATGCAGAGCTATCAAAATCTGTGAGTACAAGTACGAGTACAAATCCATTCTCGCGAGTACAAGTACAGGCAATTTTGCAAATCTGTGAGTACGAGTGAGCACTCACTAAAAGTCTTGTTGTATGACCGCCAAAGACGGACAGAAGAAGCACCAGTCTTTTCTTACATGATGCTCCTTGAAGACTGGCATAAATGATAGTGTGCCGATCGTCCCCATCAACGGGTGCAAGAATAGGCTCTACAGAGACGAATAGTTTCAAAACAAATCCCTTCCATTTTCTCTTTGAATAATCTATTTAATCATACCTTTATAGGCTAGCTATTCCACAGACTATAACGTTACACAAACTAGTCACATTCCGCCGTGGGGTCATGATCTTCTCCTACATCCCTCCCATTTCAACAGGGACTCAATTTCTCATGCAACACCTTTGACGCATGAATACACTGTTAGCGGAGGAATCTTGTTGGCAAGAGCAACTCCCTGCTAAGAGGAACATCTCACGTGCTCAAAAGGTTAGTGTATACTAGAGCTATGACCCTGTCACAGTGTGCTAATGTGTTATGTCACAATCCGGAATTACCCCTGTTTACAAATTAGCTAGTTTCTTTGCATTGTCTTAACTGTAAACCCTGTCTTCCTATAAAGGCCGACGTCAATCCTGCTAAATTTAGTTTAATCACAAGTTTTTTCTCAGCAGGAAAAAGCTCAATCGTAAAACTGTATTTTATGATCTCATGTAAACTTGATGAATGATAAACTATTTTTCTTTTGTTTGTCTGTTGTGATCGCTTCTCGGCCTCTTGGCAACTATCATGTGTTCAGGTTTCGTCTTAGCCGTTGGGACTCGGAAAAAGTTTCTGTTCAACTTTTCGGTGTCCCTTTTTGGCACGTACTCAATTGTTTTTCGCCCTTAGTAGGCTTCGGTCGTCAGAACCCCTGTTTGCCAGTCTCCGGGCCTAGATGTGTGATATAAACCGTGGAGTTACATACCACCTCTGTAACTACATGCGTAAACTATCAACGCTCCTCAGTGTTAATATTAGGCTAGTTTGCCATTCTCTAAATAAGTCCGGTTCAATTTTGAAATGAATCTAATTAGTGGGACACGAGCTTAAGTTTTGTCAAATATGAGATTGAATTTTGCCCACAGAAATGAAGCTAGTGGCTCATTTTTTAACCTAATCTAGCCAATTTTGAATCAAAGCTCAGTCCAGACGTTTCAGAAGTTTCAGTTTCGTGTCTCTTTTGAATAGCGTCTTGCCTGGCTGACCGTATACTCTCTTTCACGAAATCAACGAGTTTGCTTTTTACTCCATACATACGTGAACACAAGTGTAGCCTACCTGTGCTCTACTAAGTGGCGTAGAGAGCATTATCGGCAGACTGGCGCCCTAGGAAACAGAAAAATTGACCCGCTCCCCTGCATAGCCAACGTGAAACAAAATGACTGTTTAATGGTTAATGAGAGACTATATGGTTTATGAATAGGAGAATTACTTTGCTTGCAGGGGGGCGATCTGTTAAAATTATTGGGGGGCACTTGCTAGGGTGAGGCACTTTTATCGGTAGACCTCTAACAGGTTAATTAAATAGCTTGATCCCATGGTGAATGCGGAAATCAAACCGTGGGTACGGGAACAACTTTGAAGGGGAACCTTTCAAGATAGAGAAAAAATAAACAATATTTCACGTGCCAAGACCGGTACTTTACTAATAATGCCCCACATAGCCGTCCAGAAGTTAGTTTTTAAAAGAAGCAGCTTTCCGGTTAGCACCCACCTTTTATTACTTCACAAGAGGTCAAGCTGATTTAGGTAACATGCAGCCTGCAAGGCAGCTAGTTTATCTGCAGTTTATAAAATATCTGCAGTTTATAAAATTTTGGGGAACATCTCAAATGTACTATTATACGGTAGTAAAACTGATTGCTGGCGTTTGTCTCAACGTGTAAGCCCTCTAATGACTGTAAAGTCAAGCAGTGGCTCTGGCTTCTTCAGGACGAAGTGGACTAATTTAGCTGGCCCACTCCGAAATCGCTTTAGTCCGGTGCACAATCGACTTTGTCGCCAAGGCAATCGATTTTGACGGCAAGCTAAGAAGGAGAAAACCAGTAATATTCAGAGAAGATCCCACCGGGGAGATGCAACAGAACTCCCTAATCCCACCTACCTCTATAGAGGGATTTGAACCCACTCACTTGCAAACCACCATCGTACAAAAGGACTCAATAGCAAGGAAAGAGAAAAACAAGTAAGCTAGTTAACTGGGTCCGCCCAGGGGCTTCAGTTAGGAGCACAACCGACTCCTTCGGCTGGTCAACCGATTTGTAATGGTACGCCTTACCAACTGGGAGTGAAGTACCGTGAGAAAAACCCACGAACCTGGGACGGAATTCGAATCTACGCACTTCTGAAACACATTGGTGCAAACCACCTGCAGTAAACAATTCTGCTACCCGAACACCCCTAGCAAGGGAAGAAAAGCAAAACAAAGTTGGGTAGTTAACTGGTCAGGCCGAGGATGCTTCAGTCAGGCGCCCAACCGACTTCGCCCCCTCCCCGTCTGGAAATTTTTCCGATTTCGTCGGGGAGCCTTAGTCGGTTTGATATGTAGTCTCCCGAAGGAGACCAGTCCGCCGACGATTTACCTGGTTTTTCATTTAACAGGGTAATTTCTTCAATAAGAACCCAACATTTTCAGCTCGCTGAGCGCGATGTAGATTTATTTCAGTTTCCTCCTTATAGTTCCGTTCACAGACATTATAGTTAAACAGTACAAGCCTTGTCCACCTTACCATGTAACATACCTACGTAGAATACACAGTTAATGTAGAGGTTGGGAATTTTATACCATACCGCATTACCATGTTCTCTTGAGTCTGTCGTAAGATACGGTAAGTGGACAAGCGACTCGCCGAGGGAAGTTTGGCTATTCCATCGGGCAGACAAGATAGTTTCGATTCAATGTATTATATCCTTGGTAAAGCTGCAACAGTCAGACAGTTGATCTATTTTTGCTCTTAATGATTACAAGCTAATTTTTTATGTCAGTCTATAGAAAAATTTTTCGCCCTCTTTGCAGTTTCATGGTTCAGGTTCAGAAAACAGTTCATCAGCGCCAAAATTGGTTCTTGAGGTTTGTATGTACGGATATTATGCCAAATGTGCCCTGCAATGACATGATGGTATAGCTATGTTTCTTCATATCCCTCCCCCACCTTCGACATCGGGGCTGTCGGAACTTGGGGTTGCTGGAGGGAAGTGGAAGGAAAGGGGGGGGGGGGAGGTTCTCAGAATAAAACTTTAGTTACACCTTCTAACAGGAGTGCTACCATCAGCTGTCTCGCAGCGCACAAAGAAACTTTTACCAAAAGTATACCTCTTAAATCGCCTGAAATTACACTTCCCGAGACTATTTACGTCTTAGGAAATACACATCCTGTACCAACGATAAAAAATTTATCCTTCACCCATTCATGGGCAATTTAAAAATTTTAACTACAACCTCTTGGGAGTACGGCTAAGGCCCCATGGCCCCTTCTGGTGGATAAGCCACTAAAATGCAGTCCCCCCTATTGATGCCTCCTGTACTAAGGCATAAGGTTTCCTTTTATGCATGTGACAATTTGTTTTATAACTGAATACTTCAACAGTTTAAAGTCTCTTAAGATAAATCATTCGTTTTCCTTACTGCAGTATTTTTATATTATGATATGTAATGCAACATGTGGGTACGTGGGGAAATAAGAGGGCAATTGTAAGATTAGTCTACTCCTCCAGAAAAATGTCACGTGACTGCTTTTACACTTTACCTTCTTTAATGTTGTTAGGTTTCATTGTCATATCAGTTATCGAGGTTTGGCAATAAAATATTAATAACTTTATACTGGTGTATCGACTAGAAATAAAAAAATTAGAATGATAAATACCATCGTTTGTATTATTTAACATTAGGTACGTCATATCTGACGTCGTTATGACGTTAGCCTAGACACTTTTAATTTTTGTATTGTAGTTATACCTTTTGTTCACTAATAAGAATATCCTTTCCTTACTTGAGCACGTTAGAGAGGGAAATAGCAAGGTCTGACAATCTCTTTCAAGTAAAGACATCAACTAAACTTAATGATGATGAAAGAATATTGTGATAATACCCCATCCTCAAATGTGAGCAGACTGTCAGTTGTGAAAAGGTCGGTGACATATGCTGGACTTTGGGGGACTTAGGGGGTAGCAGGAGGGAGGGAGGGAGGGAGGGAGGGAGGGAGGGAGGGAGGGATACGTTTGAAAAACAATGTGTTTACTTTCTATTATATTTATACTGGGAAAGGTTTCAAACTATCCCTATGTGTAGTTCTTGAAATATTGAAGGATGGAAGTAATTCATTTGTTATCCAATGTGAACTTGTACAGTTGTAGCAAGCGGGACTATTGTCATCGCCTCAGATTGATTAGCAGAGCTTTACTTTCTTTTCATTTTAATCCTATGGTTTTGACCTTAAAATAATAGAGCTGTAAGTTTTCTGTTGAGAATGTAAAATTTGTGAAATTTCCATGAACACCATGTCATTCACGTGCACTATGAAAACATGAAATTATGGAGGAAAAAATCGTTTGTGCAATTTTAAAGGAAAACAAAACAGTTTTGACCAGTGAGAGATGATGATGTCACATGTGCTTGCTTCAAACTGACACTGGGTTAAAATGTGATAACTTCTTCCGCTAATTTTTCCACAATCATATAGGAACTGATGCATATTTTACCAAAATGCATAGAAAAGGGGAATCAAGTATTTTCTGCAGCGGGTTACATTTCCTTGATTTTATGCTTCATCATTGTTGTAGTAGCCAGCAGGGGCAAATTCAGGGTTTGGAGACAGAGACTCGTTGTTGAGGGCGAAACCGTCACACAAGAGCTTCGAAAATACCTGTACAACAGACAATGGCGAGTCTAAGGATTCTTAATTTTGGTGGTGGTTCCTTAATAGGGAAGCCTAGAGGATCAAAGCCGATCTCAGCCCCACTGTTGGTGGGCTGAAGTGAGAAAATGTGACATTCCAAAAGCGCTAAATAGCAGGAAAAACACTCTACAACGCAGATTCCACACCGCAGTTCCTAAGTCACCCATGCATGTGTCGGTCGTTAGCCTGCGTAGCGCCTCTGTGGCAGCTGCCCCGTTACGCTGTCGCCCCTCAGATGTTTTGTTTTTGTTTTTGTTTTTTTTCGCAGCGATGAGCTGAACGAAAAACTTCGTCCGCTCCGCGGGGGAGTCGGACGTTTGAGGAGAAAATTTGGCATCCCAACCGCCATAGATTGTAGTAAGTTGCAGTCTCCAAACAATCGCGAATAGACTTTGCATGTATCATGTGTGGGTGGAAAGTACGGGGAAAAATTGGCATCTGAAATGTTCTAGGTTGGAGGAAGCCCACTTTTGGAAGTAATTTGGGACTAGATTTTTACGTTTACCATGATGTGGTTTTCACCAGTTGGCCTGTGGCATCCACAGCCACTGGGTCTCCTGCTGCAAGTTAAAACATTCTGGCTACTTGAATCCTTCGCGGGCCACATACATAGAAGTCGCGGGACGCCGATTGCAATGAGAACCTAGGGACCTAGAACAAGAGCCCCTCCCTGCCCTCTGAAGTTAAAGAAAAAACAAACTTTAGACTTAACCCCTTTTTTATCTATCATTCTGTGCACGTGTAAACGTAAAGTGGAAAAAATTAAAAGCAACGTTACAGGACATTTACAAGTACACAGAAACATATACGCACAAGTACTCGTTTACGTGTAGGTATATATATATATATATATATATATATATATATATATATATATATATATATATATATATATATATATATATATATATATATATATATATATATATATATATATATATATATATATATATATATATATATATAACAACAAGAGCAATGGTAATGCCTTAGCAGCCAACATTGTATTGAAATTAGTTAAGAAATTTTCGAAGACTGCTTCTTCCTCAGCGTATAGTCAGACAGTGAACTAACTACCAGAAGGTTATAAAACAGAAAGTTATAAAACACGAAAAGCTGGTTACTCATCGGAGGTAATTGAAGCACCCATTGAAAGCAATTGAAAGAATTTCGTGTTTTACAACTTTCTGTTTTATAACCTTCTGGTAGTTATAGTTTACTGTCTGACTATACGCTGAGGAAGAAGCAGGACTTTTATGCTTCATCATTGTTGTAGTAGCCAGCAGGGGCAAATTCAGGGTTTGGCGGCAGAGACTCGTTGTTGAGGGAAATGTGACATTCCATATATATATATATATATATATATATATATATATATATTATATATATATATATATATATATATATATATATCTTATATATATATATCTTATATATATATATATATATATATATATATATATATATATATATATATATATATCGACCTGTTAGGCGAAAGGTCGAATCCGCTTATACAAAAGGCGAAAACAAAAACAATTAAATCCTTAAGATTATATTTCCCCTTTTGGTTTTGAGATATATATGCACGTTATTTCAATGGCCCCTAAGTCATTAGTGTTAACGGATACATGAACGTAAGTTGGCGTGCAGAGAAGTAATTGCATAAACAATATGTGGTAAGTCGGACTTGCGTATAGAGTTACGCATTCCCATATCAAACAGTGTGTGAAACGTTAAGGCGAAACGATTTTTTCGCCTAAAGGTCGAGTTCTCCCAACAGTCGCTTTTTTCGTACCATATTTCGCCTAAATCCCAATATATATATATATATATATATATATATATATATATATATATATATATATATATATATATATATATATATATATATATATATCTGTTCATATCAAGCAATGGCAAAGTATTCTCTTATTCATTAATATTAGCTAACTGCTGTTAAGTACATCGACAACACTGGGGTGCCTTTTTCTTATAAATTATTGGGGGACCCTACCCTCCCTTCCATTCACCGTGATCACCGACCCTTGGCTGCTACCCTATCCAGAAATTAACGAAAAGGGGGAGAGGAGGAGTGCATTCCTTAAAATTTGTTTTTCGGAAAACCACATATGTGGTACAACTATTTAGGCCTATATGACAACTAAAAAGCACTTAGTATGGCAGTTTGTGGGATGTAGTGGAGATATACCCTCCTCGCATTCCCTAGTCGTGATTGTGCAGTAGGCTTCTTAATTAGTGTAACCCCCTTAGCTCTGTTGATAATCATCCCCCCGAATAAAACAGCTTTACTCGGGTGTCACGTGACCAGATTCAGTATGTCTGCATACTATGTCTTCGTACAAAGAGCCCTAACGGGGTTGCACACGTTATGTATCAGACAACAACCCTGTTCATGGCGCGACTTGTACATGATGTACCGTAAGCAAGATGAGACAGGAACGGGTTTGTACTGTTACAACAAAGAGAAGGAAATGTCACACGACTGAAGCACTGGGGAGTGCGCTGCGACCTTCGTACTGATGTCAAAAAAAATAGTTCAAACAGGGAGTTGTTATAACTCTCTAGTACAAATAACGGACACACTATATTTTCCTCTTTGTGAGACTGGTGAATACTTAACTGCCAGACATTTCTGCACCCCTACTCGAAGATATATAGGCTACTTTTGTATTTGCGAACTTTTGGGAATCGGTAATGTCCCTATCTATCATTGGCCACGTCGCTGGCTGGATGTTTAACAACGGACTTAGTCTCCAGTTTGGACTTAGTCTATTTTTGAAGCGTACCCGAGTTCACTTTTATGTCCCCTATTTTCAGTTTGAAGTCCCCTAAGTTCAGATAAGAATTGAAAATTTTCGAAAGTCCCCAAAATTCAGATCTGGACGTCCCTAAAGTTCGTTATTCGTCCCCAACGTTCGGAGACTCACGTCCCCAACGTTCAGTGGTCCCAACTCTAAACTCACTTTTGTTCTCGCGGACCTTCGGTCTCGCGAACTACCCTAAATCACTTGTCTCGCGGACCTTCGATCTTGGGGGAAACCCCCATAACAACATTGTATGCAAATCTATAGCACATGCATATGTTCCTGTGTCGTACCATGCTCGACCTAGATCAAATGTTCCTAACCTAGAGCTCCTGACCCCCATGGGGGTTCTTTGAGGTTGCCGTGTAGTTATGAAGGGGTCAGAAACAAAAACAATTCTATTCAAGTTCTTTCAATTAGTTTGTTTCTGAGTCACCTAACTGACCAATCCGATCAGGTTGCATGGCAAAAACACCAATCTTCTGCTTTAAATTCGCATACTTAAAGCATATAGGTGTAGGAAGAGGGGAGAGCGGGGAAGGGTACTAAGCCCTAGGCAAAAATGAAATGACTTAAGTTAGCGTGTGACTACACATTTATATGGTCAACCACTCCTTATTTAAGTTACACAAAATGTAACTTTCAATTGCATCTAAAGACGTTCAAATATTCACTTTTTACAAAGGAAAGGGGACACACCCTCCCCTTAACCCTCTTCCCCACGATGTTGGTCTAACATATTCAAAGCCCAGCCCGCACCCCATCTAAGAAAAGCTCACAACGCGCATAAATTAAAGGGAAACACTCAGTCGCCCATTGTTTGAATTAGCACGCCCCATGCCTAACTCATACTTGGTTCTTTTAAATCATGTAGTTAGTTAGTTAGTTAGTTAGTTAGTTAGTTAGTTAGTTAGTTAGTTAGTTAGTTAGTTAGTTAGTTAGTTAGTTAGTTAGTTAGTTAGTTAGTTAGTTAGTTAGTTAGTTAGTTAGTTAGTTAGTTAGTTAGTTAGTTAGTTAGTTAGTTAGTTAGTTAGTTAGTTAGTTAGTTAGTTAGATGAGGTTTAACGTCCCAGTTTCCAACCAATTGGTTCAAGTCGAGACGACCACGACCTTTTTTCCAGTTGTGGCTCACTGGCTTGTTTTCCCTACTCCGTTGCTTATGCTGAGCACCAAGCACAAAGGCAGTAGGTTCCATGTAAGAAAAACTTGTTATTGAATTGTTGAATTGATGCAATATATGTTTGTTTCATCTTTAGTATGCAATGTTTATGTTCTAAAACATCGAAATAAGAGAAGTTTTGAATAAATTAGAGGATCGCCCAAAATAAGGTCTGAACGCCTGCTTCATTTATTTTTTATCATATTTTCCCTGAAAATTGTGTGTACCTAGTAAGGTGGGAAGGGGAGGGGGAGGATGAGGGGAGATGAGGGGGAGGGGGAGCGGGATGGTAAAAACCGCCTCAAGTTTTGAAGTGTACTTGTTGACCAGCTTTCTATGATTATTTCACCATGTTCATTTGTGTGCTCGTTTATTGCGAGGGAACAGGGAGCTGTTCATTCACCTCATGACAAGGACCATGACCTTCTCTTAAGTCAGTGAAAGCATGGAGCTCCATAGTGAAAGTGCTCTGATCACGTAACGTACAACGGATGTTATTGTCGCTTTTACTGGTATCGTCTAATTAGATGAGCGGAAACAAAGTGACCAAGCTTTAAACTTATTTCTATGGGAAAATCCCAACTAATTTTCGGAGAAAAACAAAACTAGATGAATGTGCTGGACGAAAATGGTCACGTGGGGGAAATGACGTATACTTGCAATGATTTAATCTGAACATTGGGGCGTGTCAGTCTGTATTTACATTAAGACGTTTTCATAGGCTATGGTACGTATTGATTCCTCCCTTTTGTCTCTCTTCTTTGTCCCCGAGGGAGGGAACTCTGCTCTATAGTTACGCCTCTATGTCCCGACAAAGGTAACCCTAATATTCTCATGATCCTAACCTAACCCTAACCTAACCCTTATCCGAACACTGACCTCAATGTAGACTTTCTCGGAATATAGAGACTTCGAAACAAAGAAACTTCGGAAAAGAGAGCAGTCCACCTGCTTGCTCAGCCCATCTTGTAGGCCTATAGCAGTGGTTGTCAAACGCGGCCCTTTAGGCCGTATGCGGCCCAAAGGGCCGGGTAAGTACGCGGCCCTGAAAATAGTGGAAAAAGTCATTTAATGGGTTAAAGTGGTTGGAAAATGGTTCAGTTTACACCTAATATCTTCTGAAATCTAATTTTACGAGGCTCTTAAGTGGGTCCCGGGTCCCTCGTTGCCAGTGCTTCGTGATTTGCGCCTGAATTATTTTCGTCCCTCCTTTTGAGAAGCTGTTGACGCTTAAGCGTGTGTTGATTAAACGCTGAAATTAAAATTTCTGCAACTCTTCTTTCGGTACCGTATAACAATGTGTTTGCGGCGTGTTATATGAGCTTGGTCCTTCCTCAGCTCTGTTAGATGAAATAAAATAATTCACTTAACCAACTTAAAACTTCTTTGACTTTTGGGGAAGCCGCACTCGAACTCAGAAGACCCAATTTTCTATCTGACCGCGTTTGAGAATAATTCAAGAGCTTCCTCACACCCTGGCCACTTACGCAGGATAAGGGCAGAACTCTTGTGACTTCATCCAGTTCAGAGTGCGGTTTTCATCGGCAACCTACCTAGTTTGCAATGCCTATAAACTTAGTCCCTCCGATACCGCAAATCGAAGCACGATAAACATCAAAATGACCACACTGATGACTCATGCAAGCTAGACGCAGAATTGTACACAGGGGTGGCGCCAGGTGCTGCAGGTGCAAGGGGCTATGACCCCTATTGTCAGGGAACTTCAGCTTAATGAATTTCTTGATTTTTGCCCCGAGAAGGGCAGATTGCTCAATTATAACCGAAATTTTTCATATTTTCTTCAATAGTAACCAGAAAATTTTCAGTGCGCTTCGCGAGTCGAAATTTCCCTTTCGTCATTCTTTCGGCAACCCGGCGGCGCCGACATCTGGCGCCACCCCTGGTTGAACAGGTAAATTTGTGGTTAAGAGTGCGATTTCCTGCTATTTGCAGAGCCTTGAAAGCAAACTTTTCTGACCTCAGCCCAACCATGGTGGGGCTGATTTCGGGTTACTACTGTTGGACCCTGGAAAAGTGCGTAGTGCCCTCTGAAGGAACCGCTCCCTGGAAAATCTTACCTCTTCCTCTGTTTGGCTTAGATACAACTCGTCTCTCTAAGCCTGAGATCCTCTCCTGCGGCCATCGACCTCATTCCAGCCTCTGCATTTGGCCCTCGCGTTAAAAACGTTCGAGAATCACTGGCCTATAGGAATGGACTAATGGACTGGGGGTGGACATGAACATGCCGTAGAGCAGTGCTATGAACCGACACCGACATCCAGGATTTGAACCTAACATTGAATCTGTTTATAGGGAGAATGCCTACCACTTATTTTTAACCCATCATCCTGTGATCTGTGGAGAGCTCAAATTGCAAGAGCTTCCAATTGGGGCAGTTGTAAGTCAGTGGTATGAAAGAGTAATTGCGGCACTCCATATACTGTAATCAAAAGAGCCAAACCTCAGTCAAAAACAAAAGAGGTGGAGGACTGGAAGTTGGATGGGATTAATAACCGAATATGAAAATATGAAAAATAGTGGTGGAATGTATGTAGATGTTATCCTCAACCTGTATATATGACATAAGCTGGGCCACTTCTAACTATAAACTATAAGAGTGTTCAATACCGACGGAAGTAGAGCTAGTACAAATATAATACACACGATCCGGTTCTTAACTCTATGTCAGGTCTGAATATCTGTGAATGTTATGTTAGTATCGTATAGTGTTTCTCTACCTGTATATAATGTAAAACACAGCCTTCATTTCATCAACTTTTCCAAATATTCCCGGCATTAATTCTTACCACATCTATTATGTCTGTCTTTTTGATGGACTCCACACTAATTTGTGTCTAAACTCGTATCTGTGTACGTCATGTGCATTTGCATCCACCTGGAATTATGTCATTGCTGTGAATTATGTACATCATTATGTTTTGACCAATCAAATCATCATTGGTCGGTCTTCTTAGCCAATGAAAACATGGTTTCTATTCATATACAATTTATTGCAAGAAGAACTGCTTACCTGGGGATATGAGCAGGGTTTGAAAGGGCGATTGAGAGATATGTTACTAGCAAGGGGGGGGGGGGCGGAGGTGGGGTAAAGAAGCAAAATTTTTCGTTAGATTCCACAGTCTAAAACTTGATCTCATGTCAACAACATTGTGAATAAAAATTTGCTATATATGCAAGCAGTGTCATGGCCGGATTTACGAATGTGGGGCTCTGGGTACGAACCTCTGTGGGCCCTTTGGACAGTGAAAAGGTGAAAAAAGAACTGATATGATAGATTTGGCTACACGCGTAAACCTACCTCTTCGAGGCTTATAACCATAAATGTTCAATAATTTTAGGCTAAAAGCCAGATGTATCATCGCAGTGGCAAATCCAGGATTTGCCTGAGGGGGGGGGGGGGGGATTTTAGATTGTCAAGAGCTACTCTGATGCAGGGTAGTGGCCTAAGCGCGAAGTTTTTATTTCTTTTTCCAGAAAAAAAATTAACAAGGTACAATTTGGGGCATTTTAGCTGTTGGAATTAATTACTTTGTATTACAGAACCCTAATGAAAGTATGAAATAACTGAAACTAAGCTGGACCTTGCCATAAGGCGTTTGGGACGATTTTATTTCAGAAAAAAAATGCCCGAATTTTCAGACCTTGCATCGATGTCATGTTGAGTAAAGTGACGCAAAACAAAGTGTGATGGCGGAGGGACTAAGATTTGTCGAAAAGGAATAGGGTGGGGGTAAACCCTCGGACCAATTGGCATAAGAATTCAAGCGTGGATCTAGGGTTTGGGCAAAGAGGGACACCTTTGAGTTTCGGTAAGCAATGGAGAACAGTACGTAGGTGGAGCGCCACCGACAGTTGGCGCGAAGCGCTTAAGAAAATTTTGGATGAAAACACCTCCTAGATCACCAGAATTGGCACTTTCCAGGCTCTATTTGCCTGAGTTTGGAACGACATCACAGGCTTGTATATTACTGATTTTTTGTTTCATTTTTATTTTCTCGGTAGGCCATTAAGGGGTTTATGTGTCCCCATGGTTGCGCGACTAGCACTATTAACCCGTGCAACTTACTGCGCGAGGAACGTGCGAAAATTTTCTATCTTATTGTTTGTTTATAAAAGACATTTCAACTTTGTCGGGGAAGTTTATACCGATTGCCAGTGCAATTTTACGATTAGAATTACTCATAAAGAATAAAAATGTTGAATTTTTTCCTTCATTATACAAAGAAAAAAAAACGCGTCTGAAAACTGAGACCACGGCATTCTGAATAGAGCCAAGGTTTTCGCCATTTTCAACGATGTCCAGTAGCGACAGTTATTTGCGACCAATTGAACCTCATGGTTGGAATTGCATGTGTTTTGTGAACACAACACTGTTGATGGCGATTGTACCGCGACGGATGCACTGATATTCCATATAGACAGTGGATAGGCTGATGGAAATTATGTAAACTTTTTAATCCAGAGAGGCTGAGGCTGATGGAGATCATGATGGCGTCATTGTAACATTTGCATTCATATCATGCGGCAGATACTGTATTGTACTGGCTCCGTTTGAAACAGGACGATGATAATGTATTGGAAAATTGTTCATTGCTTTTCCCCACTCTCCCCCACTCTGACACTCTTTCTATCTGAGACTATCTCTTTTATTTTTGCCATCATTTTATTTTTTCACTCCTCCAATTTGGAGGCCACTGAATTTGGGGGCCCTAGGCCCGGGCCCATCTGGCCCAATGGGAAATCCGGGCCTGAATTGTGTCTTCAAGGAGGGCCCTTTGCACATATCTTTTGTTATCTTTTGTGTATCACACCTTTGTAAACTAAAATGAATTTTACATACATACCATTTTAATCATCTATAATCATTTATGTTCTGAGTCATCATGACAGATTATTTGCAAGGGAAAGGGAAGGATGCTTGTAATATTTAGCTGGGTGTCATAACAAAGTATTGCTCTCTGCTCATTGAAGAAAAGATATAATGTTGATACAGCTATGAGGGTATTAGAAGTCGGTATGCTGTTTCCTGTGTCAATTAATATTTTGATAGGCCCCGCTGAAACAATGACTTTTCACTTTTTAAGGAAATGTAAAATGTTGATGCCGTGAGATTTTGTTGGAATAACAATAAACTCTGCACTGGTATACCTAGCGACTCATTAAACAGCTAAATCATAAACAGTTAAAAATAATAATAGTAATATTATGCACCCTCATCATTATTTTTGCACAACTCAAAAGTTTTTTCAGACATGGATAGACTTTGAATTAGGCTCATCTTGACCAACAGCTAAAGATAGTATAGGGCCTAGAGCAATTCCAAAGGAGTTTCATGAGGCTAATTCTGTTCATGTTTTTAACTTGCTTTAAATCCTATTCATCGACGTTACTCTGAGGTCATGATAAAGGATAAGCAATGAAGCTAGCTGGATAAGGTACATGATTATGCTACACATATAATACCCGATATAGCCTTTGCACGCGCACGTACGCTTCGGCGCGTATAGCCGATCTGCGCAAGAATAATTAAGATGTCTATGTGTGGGTGTAAGTAACTTTAATCATTGCTAAATACACCCAAGGGATCATGGGAACTGAAAGTATAGACAACAGGCTAGCTAAGTTAACCAATGGTTTATAATTCCAGTTCCCATGATCCCTTGGGTGCATTTAGCAATGATTATAGTCTGCTATGTATACTCTAGTTACAGACTTACCCGAGTCGAGGGCGCACTTTCTGTTCTGTGACGTCATGTGCATACGGTCTATAATCACTCAAACCCCGACTTAAACCAACTGATTAAAAACTGAGCAGTAAAACCTCATCTAACTACAACTCTAACTCAAACCGGATGATAAATAAAGTGTATATATAGCGCACCTAAATTAATTGACTGCGTGCATTGTATAGTCTGCACTGAACAAATGGTGAGTCACTATATTTCCACACACGAATTCCATTATAGGCCTATAATCTATTTATCCACATCGTCCCACGGACGTTTCCATAATGATAAAAAAATAATTATTATAACTCTTTGTATTCTAAATTCACCCTAACCAGATAATGAAGCTACAAATGAAAAGAAAAAATAATAAATACTGCTGACAAATATAGAAGCTATTGTCAATGTAAAGTTGTGTCAGGTTCTACGTACTAAATTTAGTGGTTTCGTGAGCCCGACCACTAATTTATCAGTACTGTACTTAACTGAAGCAGCCGAAAGCGGGAATATATGCATTGTTTACTTACGACGTAATAAATATTACTGGTAGCAGAGGTTTACGCTTCGCCGCAAGCTTGAAAATTAGAAACATTTTTGTCTTTTGTGGGCAGACACATAATTTCTTAATACAAATGTGAATTAGAAAAAAGGGCGCTGTTGTTACATTAATGAGAGAAAGGCCGTTATTTTGTTTAGCCTCAAAAGTGTAGATTTACAAGCCACTCAGTTCATTACTGTTATTGTAATGCAGGACCAACCGGACAACGAATTTCATTGGGCTAGGGGGAGCTAGAGCGGTACGGAAATTATGTAACGTAATTATATGTATGGCATGGACATGCAAAGCTATCAGTAGTAGTGAATATGCTGTATCGAGTGAGCAATATAACTACTTTTCATGCCCCACCATTTTGTTGTTAAATGGGGTATACTGTGTTGCCATCCCCATTGTCTAACGCTGTTGTTAATTCATGAATCTCTAACATACATTTCATTATAAGATGTTTATTGCATTCAAACGTGTCATCGAGTTCACTACATCACCTGTACTGTACACACATACGGGTTCACACTGTAAAAATTGATTAACACTTTTTTGTAACAGATAATAAACGTGTCTTGGCGTTTATGTAACAGAAAAAAAACCCAATAAAATGCATAAGCAAATTAAACGTCTAAAACGCCAACTTTAACACATTGACGCCACTTTAACGCCATCTCGTAAACACGTTTATGCGTTTATTTCATGATTACTGTAAACATCAAGTTGTTTTTAAAAAAGAAAAATTAACATATATATAAATCATGTAAACGTGTTTGTGGAGTGCACTTTAATTGACGTCATTATCCTTATCATATGTTAATATTCGTTCAGTCATTTACTGTGCGCATCCATTTTGTTGTTCGTTTTCTAATTCTTAAACGCCATAGTTGTGTTAAAAAATGAAGACGTCTATTTTTACAGTGCAGACTACGTCATAACAATTAGGTTAGTGTAGACTTTCATAGTCTATACAGAATGGTGCATATTAGTATTTGACGAACTCAAACCTCCTTCCCATGTAAGTGGTAGTCCAGCTCGTTGCCAATAGGGGTGGGGTAAGTGGGCAGGGAGAGAAGCTCCCTTGGAAATTTTTCGTCCCTAGAAAATTTCAAGTAACCATTACCTTGATACATATTTACACATGGCTCCCTTGAAAAAATATTTCACCCCTTTCCTGGAAGCTCCCTCGCCCATTTGAGTACCTTATCTGGCTACGGGCCTGGTGGTGGTTCCCCTTCCCTGTTAGTACTCTTCCACTTGAACTCTTCTATGCATCTTTCACTTCTCTGCTCTTGAGTTTTGATCACTCCTCAAAAATCACACTCGAAAAAATTAGTCTAATCATTAATCGAAGCCCACAGCTTCGATTGTACGAAATTATCGATCTGCGTAAGAGGTATGACAAATTAATTCTGCATTGAACAACACTGGCCGAGCGTACAGTATTTACACAATCCCGAACAACTACGCAGTTGACCAAAAGACCTGTACGTCTCTCCTTAACGAACACAACTTTCGAAATTTAAAGAAAACAAAAACGTTATTAGGCCTACGTGTCTACGAATAACATCAGCTAATTACGCAGGTTAAGATATAATTGACATCTTATCAAGGAAGTTTAAAGTATTCAGCTTGAGAGAGAAAATCTAGTTTTCTTTTTCGAGATTTCAGAAGAGTCAAATCACTGGGATGAAACGTAATATAAACGGGACGTAATATAAAGTTAACGTAATCCATTCCCGTTTCCTTTGATTGAACATGCTTTTCTCAGACTGCTATAGTTTCCTTCATGTCCTCACATGCAAGAAGTACAGCTGAGTTTTATGATGGCAGCATTCTTAAAAATTTCCAAAAATTTCCATTACATTGTAAAGAATTTGTGACTATATATCAGGAATAATTCTACTTTTCAATTGTACAAACATTTTCTTCAATGAATAAGCTTTGTCGCAGTTCCAACATGATTCGAACAGCGAACAGAGCTCGGGGCAGTGAAATGTGCAGTAGGCTACACTAGGTGTTTTTGGATTTGTTTTTAAAGAAGGATATTTGAGACTTAACGTAGATATAAAATCATCAAAGACATTAATTCTTGTCGTTGAAGTCATTTCATAGCCTAGTTTCATAAGCAAGTAGGTCCTTACACCGTTGTTGCAGCATGAAGTAATGGTAGTTTTAGGAGGCATATACTGTCAGTTTTGCAGTTGTAAGTACGACGGCCATATGATAGTAACGCACACACCACTCGCTGTTTAGTTTTATCGCACAACCGAGTGTAAAGCCTTCCCTTCCTAATCGAACCGCGCCTTTAATTTTATTGTAATTGTACAAACCTTACCGTCTTATGTTTGAGCTTATTTTGTACCGCAAATGACGATTACTTGGAATCATTGCCATAGCATTGGCAGGCCTTTTCCCAGGTACAGCAAGCCAGTATGGAACACATGGGCTCATCCATAGGGACTGTACAGGGGTTGTTCCATATGATTATCAAATGGAAAATATATGGGGTACATCTGGACGCAGTCATGTAGGGAAGGCATGAGGTAAGCGTCCCACACGGGCACAGTACAGGTAAAACCTGGACCACTACATGTGGGTATGGCTTGGCCTGGCACATGTGGGTATGGCTTGGTCTGGCCCAGTGTCCTCCATACTGGGAAAACCTTGGATATCATACGTGGGTATTGTGTGGGTTGTCCAACATATATACACCTGGCATGCAGTGTCTCGGCTGGCCTGTAGAGGTTGCATTTTGGTAAACTTGGGTCACCGCATGTACGTAGTATCTTGGCTGGCCTATAAGAACTCCATCTACGGGCCTACAGGAAAAGGAAAAAGCCACACTATATGAGATCAGTGTGGGCTGCTCTGCTGTATGGGTTCCATATGGGGAAAACCTGTGCCGCCACTGCATGTGGGTATTTTCTGTATTAACCATATGGGAGCCACAGAAGCTTTCATTTTACTGTAGAGAAAGCCCTGATGTGACATAACTTTTCAAGGCTACATACCTAGATTATCTAGGCCTTTATCTAAATTCATATTGGGGCATCTACCTACACTCTTAATACAAAAGAGTGAAATTCACTCCAAAAGAGACTGTAGTTTGGGACCACTCCTAAGAGTAAATTTCACTCGGGGTGGAGTGAAAATTCACTAGAAGTAGAGCGATATATCATTCCATGCGAGTAAAGTATCGCTCTACTTGGAGTGAATTTTCACTTCACTCCGAGTGAAATTCACTCTTACTAGGAGTGGTCCCAAACTACAGACTCTTTTGGAGTGAATTTCACTCTTTTGTAGTAAGAGTGTATGATAGAATAGCCATGTAGTCTGTAGTTTGAACAGATGCCGTTTGTTTAATATATGGTAAAAGTGTGGGACATTATCGATTGCTAAAAATTCCCCATGGGTGAGTGATCTCTAGTAGAGATAACTAAGGGTGAGCACAGACCGCCCAAAACGGGGACCAAACCGAAAGCACCCGAAACCGAAGTCGGTTTTGGGTGGTCTTGAAGATATCTGACCAACGGGTGGGGTGTTCTGACCTGCCATGAAACCAATATCATATCCGACCGGTTTCGGGTGGTTTGTCTCTTTTTTACCCAATCCGAGAAAAACCGAAAAAACAAAGATTCAATCGGTGTAATGCCTTTTATCCAAGGCACAGTTACCATCCGTCACTAAACAACAATACCCGACCCAGGTCAGCTACTGTTTGTTTGTATCAGAGTGAAGGCTTTATCATGCCCACCTAAGTTCCCAATTATTTCTCTTTCTATTTTCTACTTTATAATTTGCATACCCCGAAGAAGCTCTTGTCAACTTTGGGCCCTATATTTGTTCCATGAAAACTTGCTTCGGGTTTTTTTCCGGGTTGGACCCAGGTGGTGAAAGAGCTTCGGTCGGTTTGGGCGATTTGGCTAACCCCCAACAGATGTTGGTATGGTCACGGATGGGCTGAGCACGATGCTTCGTCGGTTTCGGTGGGCACTGGTTGTGTCCAAACCGACTACTGGGCAGTATGGGCATCAACACCCACTGTGACCGACACACACCTTTTTACCATGCCATACCATACCATACCATACCATACCCTACTTTTACCGACTGCATGGTCAAGTGGTTAGAGCATCCGACTTACAGCCGGAAGGTCTGGGGTTCGACTCCTGGCCGGGTCATGCCGAAGACTTCAAAAATAGAACCTACTGTCATTGTGCTTGGTGCTCAGCATAAGTAATGGAGTAGGGAAAACAAGCCAGTGAGCCACAACTGGAAAAAAGGCCGTGGCCAGCCCGATTTAAACCAATTAGTTAGAAACTGAACGATAAAACCTCATCTCACTCTAAACTCTAACCCTACTTCTACTTACTGTCTACGTAAATATATTGTTTCACACGGTCATTTTGTTTTGGCCACCACTGGGTGTTCTTCTGGTCATTAGTTTCTTGTTGCATTGATCATTACCTCTATTTGTGCATACTTTTTCTTGAGGTCTTCAATCGAATCTCATTCTTTCCAATGGCAATTCACAAAGCATATATCTTCATGAGCTTCGAGTTTTACTTGTCTGCAAATACAAACATGTCTAGTGTTACGTCTACATTTTCACCTCTGTTGCCCTTCCAAGTAGGGCGCAAGTTTTGATTTTAAATATTCTTTGAAAAGAATAGGTGAATTGGTCGAGAAAAAAAAACAGAAAACTGCAAAAGAGATAAGTGCTTTCTGAGAATTTTCCTATCCCCTGTAAGACACATTGATCGAAGAATACAATGTTTCCTAACTCCCAAAGCAGCGTACAACCTTTAACCCCGTTACGTTTTTATAAAAAGTAATTCTTACAAAATGAACGGAAACTGTCAACCATTATACAACACTTGGTGCTTTTGTTGGTATTCATGACTGACTCGTCAATGAATAAAAGGGGTTTCCCCGATGAAACCCCCGTAGCGTGAACTTAATAGCAGCGTGTGCACGTCATCCGGCCACATATGAGGCTCTCTCTTGACTGAGTTCAATTGAGTTAATTTAATTTCGGCTGTTTTAAAGTTGAAGTGATAGAAATATTTGATATAGTACAATTGGTGACAGTATGGTTAAACCGAATTTTACACATTTAAGTCATGTGTTGTCATGGAACGCCGTATGTACACTTAATTATGAGGAGGTGGAACCTTCCAGGGTATAACAGAGCTTCAAATTGCATATGCCGTCCGGTTGTGGAGAAACGTTTTTTTTTTTCAGAACGTTCAGATGACTCGCATATACACACCGTTGTACACCGGGTAGTGCAGCGAAATCTAGATGGTTGTTATTGAGTAGGCGATGACGTCAGTGAAAAAGGTCTATTGCCAAATCCAATCTGAAAAAAATCTTTACCTCTATTTCATTTCATGTACTTTACTTTGTCTATACACAAGTACAAAATTTAAAAAGAAACAAACCATGTGTATAACCAGGACACTAGAAAACAATTAGATGTTTATCTTACCTAGTAATCCCTAGCCCTACCCCAATCCCCCCACGTACAGATAGGAAAAGTTAACAGAATTCCGATACGAAGGGCATATTCTCACTTTGGATAGACCAGATTTGTAAAGTATGAAATTGGATGTAAGTTTTAAAGAAACACATTTTCAAGTTCACCTTCGGCAGAAAATATGATACCATTAGCTAGTCAAGAATATCGAGGATTGCACATAGGAAACGGATATCACTAAAATGCTTGACTACTTCCTAATTGGTACATCAACCTCAAATGTGGCGCACTGGTTGGACTTTTGCGTTCTAAAAATCCTGAATACACTCTATAAACTTTGTGCGAACTCTTTCGAGTTCAAAGAATCTCAAACATCATTCTTTTATCAATGGGGAACTACAACAAGGAAGGAATGATATTCACTTTTAAATCTGAAGATACTCACACCTCTTGGCATGTGTCCGAGTGTTGCTATACTTAATGACTTCTTATGACGTCCACTGTATTTTTCAGGGCCGTCAGAATCGAGGTGGCTTGGGCTAAACCCCCAGTAATTTTCAGGTTAAAGTGTTTCTTCAAAAACTTCTAAGCTGTCCCTGAGAACCTCCAAAATTTTCTGTAGAAAATGTCAAAATCCACGAGATATGAGATCTCAGTCTTCCCCCCCCCCTTTCCCATTACAGAAATCCTCCGACGGCCCTGGTGTTTGAAAGAGCTGAATTCTGTTTTTTGCAACTTTGAAAGTTAACAAGTGACCGCTAACCCTGACTATTTTACACAAAAAATGTATAGTGGATAAAGGCGGTGGCATTTGAAACAATGAAGCTTGGCAACCGGGAGGTTCGGGGTTCGATCCCCTGCCTGGTCAAAGTAAGTACTGTAGGTGGGTTTTCATCCAAGAGCAAGCCACGGTTTTCCATCTGATCCGGCTTTTCAAAAGAAACTAAATTTGATCTAAATTGTTGAGTTGGTTAACCACCTAATTGATACGGTTCCATACGCTTACGTGACTAGCTATGTAAGCAAGGTCAGGCGCCAATTCTGTTATCATACAGCCTATTAGATATAGGCCTATACTACAACAAAACCAAAAAATGTACGCAAACAGCCGACCACATCTTTAAAAGAACTTAATTTTCAAGCAAACACATACAAACGAATTAAATGTTTGAGCAGGGAGTTGCTATTTGTCAAATAGCAACTCCCTGGTTCGAGTCTGTAATATTTTGTCCATTAAATGATTTCGCATTATTTTTATCTAAAAAGCAGCATAATTTGTACGACGTGAGAAGGAACGAAAAATGGAAATTCGGATAATGCTTAGAAGCGAGTTTCAAACAGTTGGGATCATTTTCCAAGAAATTTCGTTAAACCTGTTACTATGGAGATATAAATGATGTATACACTGACAAATCGAAATAGCTAGTCTGATTACGGGCCCTATTGGTCTGATTCTTAACCACAATTTAACCGCAATGACAGGTTTTCCAGAATCAACAGATACTGGGATTACCCCATCGGGATGCCTTTTCGGTCTCTTATAAGACCTTCTCCGGGAACTGTGTGAAAGTGAAATCATCGGCGACATCCTTTGAACACATTCTATTGTCCTGTCTGGACAAAATCAAACACGACATGAGGAAGAAAATGATGTAGACTTTCGAAACAAATAAGAGATTTTTAAAAGAAATATTCTTATCGAGTATTTGAAAGGTACTAACTCTCAACGGAAAAGTTTAATCGTTCACTGTAAGCCTACTGAGACTCTAGTGATTTCCCTAAACTTGTGTTCATCATTAGTGACTTGCGTCTACATTAACCTGCGTAGCTGGCTGAAAGGTCGACTTGAGTCAGGAAGATGTTTTGTGAATAAGTGGGTAAAATTCGACTATGCACATGTAACATAAATATTGGCACAACCCAGGGATAGGGCCCGTTTTTCCTATGAGGGGAGTTTTGATATTCATAATACTATACTCGCGAGGCAACGGCACGTAGTGTTGAGGGAAACGCAAAGCCCATCTTGTATAGCGTGGGCTCAGTCGCTCTTGGGTGGGCCTTTTAATTTCAAGGGTCATCCCCGGAAGCTCTTGAATATCTACAGACTTGTGGGACTACATTGAGGAATTGCATTATGCTTGCTTTGCTAATATCAATTAGCTAGGATAATAGTTTACGTCCTATTTTTTTTTTACACAAACTTATTTACTGAATACGTTTTCCAAGATTAACTTTTGTTCTTGAATCTTAGTTTCTAAAGCATGAAATCTCAAAAAGATTTAGATGCAGCTTTGCCCGTGTAGAAAGTGCCATTATCATCAATCTGAGACGCACTTTTAACAAAAAAAAAAAAAAAGACCTGTACGCTTTGCACCAACTGATGGTGGCCATCCAAGCAGCGCACTAAGAGGGAAGAGGTGCCCACCAAGTCATCGGCTGTGGCATATTGCATGGTGCCATTAAACCCTAAATAATAAGGATTTTTAAACTAGAACAGCAATGCTGTTGTGTAGCTCACACAATTTCTCTTGTCTGTTAAAAGTAGAAATTCACAAAACCAAATTTTATCATCTATTCATCCGTCTGCTTCCAAAAAACCTCCTTACCTTACAAAGGCAAATGGGAGGGAAGAGAAGAGCGTAATAATTAATAGAAATCAAAACCCATCTGTAAAATCACAAATGTGTTAAGAAATGTAAACCTGCAACTGACATAGTTTTATGACAGATAGCTACAAATATCACTGCATATTTTCTCATATCAAGCAAGCCTGCAAAGGCTGTATACACTTTTATTAGCAGCAAGACTGAAAAAAAGAAGTTTGTATGATGAGCCAATAAACTGTTCAAGTATTGCAAAGTACATTTAATGGCTGCATGGGTTTGCATTGATCAAAATAAAACAGACTCTCAAAAAGCTCCTATTGCACTTGAACTCAAAACGGTTAAGTTGCAATTACTTGACTTGACCAACTCAATTGAACAGAACAGAATGGGAGATATCCCCACAATTAATAAGTGAAGCCTATTTCCTTTCATGTGTTAGGCCACACTGACCACAGAGTTTTTTTTAGACTGTAGAGGCCACTTGATGAACAAACGTGTGTTGATGGATTGAATTTCAAATAGCCTGCATATCCATTTGCACTGAAGATGATAACTGAACACAAAACCAAGCACACTGCTATCAGTACAATGGATAAACAGCTAACTGTTCAGCAGGCACAGTGAACTCAGCTCTACAAAAACGGCTTTAAAACCCAACTTAACTTTCCTATAATGGAATGAAAATAAGTAGGTGTTAATGCTCTGCTGAAAAACAATCATATCCCAAAATTTCAGCCCCAAATCTCCTCACATCAAAAAGAAGAAGACTTTTTGTTGAAAAGTTGACGCCATCAGCCCCATCTGATAACCTCACACATGTACTGTGTACATGTGTGAGCTAAAAATGTAATCAATTCAAAACTCTGTCAAAGATAGCACCATTTTGTATCCAAGCAACCTTACTAAGCCAATAATTTCTCAAAGGGGAGGGGCCTTGAACATCACCTCCTCCCTTACACCCAGACAAAAAGAAAATTATAGACACTAGAAGTGAAAAGTTTGTAAACATGTGACCAGTTCAGAGCTTTCCTCTAAATAGCACAGTGTTGCATCTTAGCCATCTTACATACACAAAAATACCTCAAGAAGTAGGTGTATCACCCCGACTCTTACTCACCCCACCCAACCCTTAAGAAGTAGAGAGAGAGAGATGAGTCGGAAAAGCTCCACCGGGATACGAATTCGGGACCTCCCGCTTGCTAGTGCGGACGCGCACTAATATATATATATATATATATATATATATATATATATATATATATATATATATATATATATATATATATATATATATATATATATATATATATATATATATATAAATATATATATATATATGTACATATATTTATACCGTATGTATATATATATATATATATATATATATATATATATATATATTAGAAAAAGAATTGTTTCCTTTGTTCAGGGTATCAACAAAGATTTAGGAGTTCTCACTCCGCATCAGTTCTGCAAGGCATGACTGACCTCTTATCATGGGTCAGCCAGCGCCCTTAATCCCCCAGGTGAATTAGTTTTACTTAACTTTCCTCAATGCGCCTTTATTTGCAGCTTTTACAGCTCTCTGGACAGTTGTCTCACAGCACATCTTACTGTACATTCTGGTTTTTACCATTTATTTCCGCTTTCTTTTATATCCTAGCAGTTATTTACGCCTTTTGTGCTCTTATAATGCTACACTGGTTGCAGCCAATTTTTGAATTCTTTTAAGTTTTAAATCTTTTAATACTGCTTTTGCACTTTTCGACAGCTTCTGTATTTTTATCTGTTTTTCAGTCTAGTAGTTGCCGATGAAGGTCCTAGGTGGGACCGAAAATTTCAACAATAAATTTCTTTTTAATGTATTCCTTCTGTGTCAACTATGCTCTGTGTTCTGCTTATTAACCTGTTATATATATATATATATATATATATATATATATATATATATATATATATATATATATATATATATATATATATATATATATATATATATATATATATATATATATATACCAGTTAGCCAGCTCAAAGTTTTGTCAAACTGAAAAGTCAGTCCAAATTTGTACCGAAGCGACCTTACTGGGTGCCACCTATCCTAGGTACGACACTGCATGGAAGCTGTCATGAACTGCCCCCTAGAGATTTCGCCCAGGCTGCCGCCCTGCTCTACGATTAGAAAGGTCTTCCATCACGCACTTGGCCTCACTGAAAGGCAAAGTCTGTTAAAAGCCTCGGACACCGGGTGTACGCGCTAACGACCTCGAACACGTAGGTACGTGCGAATAGACCGTACAATGCCGTCCACTAGTGACGTCATTACAGGACCTCTACAGAGATATCGTTAACTTAAACCGAAAAAAAAAAAACGATGAAAGTAAAAAAGGGGAAATGGGGACAAACAAACATGAACTATAAGTTCCTTGTTGTACACGCGATTGTCATAAAATTTCCTCATGTATCAATAAATTTACTTATCTACGCATGCCCTGTCATCACTCATGTCAATGAATTTAGGTCAGGAAGAGGATACCGTTCTAGCTTATATCATATACTTGCTATTTCATCATCGAATCCTTCCTCTATGGCTAGTCTTCACTTCCGTCATTTTTCACCATCACGTATCCGAAAATCAATCATTGCATCGCGCTGAAGTTAATGTTATGCAGGGGGAGAGGGTAATAATGACCTAACTTGAGAGAAAAGTACGTTACGCAGGCAATCATAGAGAGATTAGCTTATGGGGTATACACTCTTTGAGTAATAGATGGGCCCGCCAATACAATTCAAGTTTCCCCTCCATATAAGGTAGTATCAACTTTCAGCTATGAATTCCACAGCATCCCTTCAATGAGTCATGTGAACCAATACCAAAGCTTCAAACTACCATAAAGCAAACGCGGTGAATTGGAGGTGGACACCTTGTGACTTCTGGTTGCACCCCCCCCCCTCAATTGCAACATACTTTCACCCCATTTACTGTAACCGCATAACTGCAGTGGCAAAGTTGTGTTTTAGAGTGCCACTTCCAACAATTTAGGAAAATTGAACTTTCTGACATCATATCAGCCCTCATGCTTGCACATTTAGGCTGAGATCGGCTTTGGTCCCTTTTGGTCTGCACCCTGCCTACCCACCCGACCCCTCCCCCCCCCCCTCCTGCGAGAAAAACATTCTTGGATCCACCACTTTATCACAAGTGGCTCTATAAGGCTGAAAGAACGAAAATGCACATACATCAATTACAATGAACCCTTTGTGTATATGGTCCCGTACTAATAATGCATGTCATTACTATTTTTGAGACGGATTCCAGTTGTTTATGGGTCTTTCTGTTTTGAAATATATCCTGAAGACCAAACACACAGATTTGGATTACACGTACAGCAGGCTAACATTTTTGTGGTACAGGTTTGCTTTGGCTCGCTTTTATCAGCATACTTGCATTATATACCAAGCGGAGCGAATTAGTATGTTTCCTCAGTCCGTCGGTATAGCAAACTACACAGCCTGCTACGTAGACAAACATGGTAATTAATGTTTGTAAGAGCATGAAGTTCGTCTGGTGAAATAGACCAATTTCTGTATTTATTTTGAGCTGGGTACAAGCATCTCTAGTCTAATTCTTATCCTAAGCGATCAGTCCTCAAGACTGAAAAAAATGAGTACGCATATTGATCACTGATACACTGTAAAAAAAAAGAGACTAGGTAAAGCAAGTGGGCATTTTTTGTGCCCCGTAAACATGTTAAGACTCTACACAAGTTTAGCGATTGCCATTAATCGTTTTTTAGCAATTGAAAGTTTCTTTTTTTTTCTTTTATTTTTTAACATGATTTGATAGGTATATTTAGCATTTAGAAGTCAGTAAAAAGCTGTCCTGGGCAGAAAAGGTTTGTTAAAGAGTGTTAAATTGCTAAAAATTAACTTTATTAGGAGTAAAGTCAGTTCTGAAGGAAAAAGTGAACTTTGCTGCAATCGAGATTGTAATTTCAGAGCTCTTGAGGGCCTATTACGTGAAAAGCAAAAACAGGCACTAACTATCCAACTGACCTTATGACCCCTCCCTAAATCAATGTGAAGCCAGAAAGGTAAGGGGGGCCTACCGTCCGTTCCCAGCCAGGGATAGTTTGTCATTCACGCTCGCATTGTTTTGACTCCTTAGCTAGGATCATTTGAATAATTTCGAAAAATGTTCGGCAATCCGGTCACAAGGGGTCGCAAGCTTAGGAGGTAAATAGGACCTTGCAAGGAATATGAAATCAACACAGCATTAAGGTAACCATGTCCCATCTTAAGTATTGACAGGACAGAGGTGGTCAAGATGGGTGGGGAAAAATTGTAGACAGTTCTCTGGCACAGATTCCATGGATCCTCCAAAAGTAAGAGTCACAATAAAAATAACGAAAAGTTTTCTGAGAGAGCTAGCCAATAACCCTTTCATTCATGTTCTAACCGTACGTTATGAAGAGTTTGGGATTTACACTGGTATTAGTCTAAATCTTAACTCGGTTGCGAGGATTGGAGTCATACAGGCGGTATTCCCAGTTGAGGGGTCACAAGTGGGGGAACCTCCAATGTAGCATGCAGTCTTCCTCGATAATGCTCCCCTGATACTCAGCCTAAAAGGATCCTAATATGACCCTTACGACTAATTTGGTTTTGGCCCATTTCGAAAAGTGGTGACTGGCAGGGTCATTCGACGACAACAACAACAACAACAACAACAACAACAACAACAACAACAACAACAACAACAACAACAACAACAACAACAACAACAAAAAAACTCCTCTTTGAAAGACACTCCCAACCCCTGACTTTGACGGATCTTATTCTTTGAGCAACGGCTACGGAGAAATGCTCCGTCATTTCTTGCTGTGATTTTTCCCATCTTAACATAACTGTGAAAGACTGTCATGGACGCGTAGCCTTGACACTATACCTAACACATGCTGTAATGACGAGATGACAAAGGTTAGTCTCTGCAAAGTAGAAGAGGGCGGTAGAACGTAATTAAATAAGTTTGTAAAACTAGATTTTAACAATACACGATTAGACTAGTTGCGGTGCCATGACGTCAGCCACGGTGGGGTATAGCTTAGACCTTGAACAGCCCGCTGAGAAGGTGGGGGTCAGGGACATGATGAGATGAACGAGTCTTGCTGAAAAACATGCGGTCTTAAATGACGGGACACCCTGGCCCTTTCTTAGAAATATTAATGTGTCCTCTAGCAGAAATTGACATTTCAACAAGGATGAAGTGAGTCCTGCACATAAAGAGATGGTGATCGCGAGTTGTTGCGAACTAGAAAAGCAACTTGAAATTTCACGCGTTCGGCTTATTTAATACGATGGCGCTGTTTGGAAACGCATCCACATTAGGCACACCAAGACCGGAGTCCGTACTCTCAAAGATTTCTTTTTTAAAATAGACACCGCCCACGCCTTTCAGTAAATGAAGAAATGTCCCCATAATACTCCCTTAGAAAGGTCATGAGGTCAACAACCATCCCTTCAACATGGACTGCACTGTATTTCGATTAAAACAACCGTCTAAGAAGAGATCCTTAGCCAAGATTCTCAGTTTTGTGTCGGTGACATTAGTTGCTGGTGCCTGCGTGGCAGGCATCGCAAGTAAAAACAGACAATCAGCAGGATTTAGATACCTTAAATGTGATAAATATTATGATATCCCCACGCGACTTATAATTAGTTGCTTTCCCATTCGTTTCTTGTATCACTGTCTGAACATGCAAACTTTCATTTTGCTTCGAATCAGTAGTGCGGGAATCTCATAAAATCTGTTTACAAAAGTTACTGTTCAAACAACTTATTGAAGTAATACACACATAAGAAAAAACCGGTGTCATCGGTATATCGCCACCCACGCATATTACTTCCCATATGGACTTGTTTATTCAGCCGTTTAGTTTGCTTGTTTTCATCGGATGTTTTTACTATAGAAGAGTCATAAATGGCTCGCGTTGGGTAAAGAAGAACAGTGGAGAAGCGTGGGTGGAAACCGATGAAGAATTGTGTAAAATGGTAGTCTGTAGTGCTCGTAAAAGTTTCGGGGTTGGAAACCCTATGGAAGTAAAGAATTAAACGACACCAATTGCAATTTTGACCCCCTTCCCCTCTCATCAAGTTCTTCGAAAATCATCTGTACGGAATTTCTTAAAGGACATTTAAGACCAAGCTAACATGATCAGTCATATATATATATATATATATATATATATATATATATATATATATATATATATATATATATATATATATATATATATATAACTTGAGTTCCTCGTGTTCTGAGTTCCTCGTGTTCTGATAACTTGAGTTCCTCGCCATTATGTACAGGTACAGACCCTGGGGCTGCCACTCAGCATACAATTCCATTAATTAACCCGCCATTTGTAAAAGGAGGGCGGACTGCGGATTCAACATGTGATTCACGAGGAGCCATTCCTAGTTCTCAAAGGGTTACTAGATCACAAGCGAGATCCCACCCTGGGTCATTACAGTTTTTTGAACTAACTACCAGAAGTCGGGGTATTTCACTGGAAGACTCTTATTGTGAGACCAAAACTCCACTGTCATTTCCCCCAATACCTCCGTTACCTTCGATAGATGTTTCCTCACCAAGGAACAATTTAGCTTCTGGGGAATCTGAGTCAACTTTAACGGGTGAGGCGGTTCTTCACAAAGGATTGTGTGTCGAGGAAGAAGATCATAATGCTCTTTCTGAGATTCAGACACTTACGTCAGGGTACCTTCACCGAACAAGGGAACCCGTTGCATTACGAGAAGACGAATATTACCCTGTCATTAATCTTTCTCGACGTGCCCTCTCCACTACGGAACTTAAAATTTTGTCGAAGGGTCTTAACTTTGCCCCGATACCACTGCAAGTAAACCGCTTGAACCTCATGGAAGGACTTCAGAACTTTTTTCGGAGGTTAAGGTTAAAATATTTTTTCTATGGTAAGGAGGATCCTATTTCTGTAACAGACTCTAAGTTTAGGCCTAAGTCTAATTTCAAGCCTCCACAGGGTGACCAGTTTTTAGAATCTTACATTTCAGTTTTGACTAAAGATGTAATGGAAGCTCCAGCAAACCATTTCTTTCCTAATTTTTCAGTTCCAGAATTTCAGAATCTGAAACTTCTCATGAATTGCAACGAAATTATTATTATTAAGGGGGCGGATAAAGGAGGCGCTGTTGTAGTTATGGATCGAGATAGGTACATAGATGAATGCGAAAGGCAATTGGCTGATTCTTCAGTTTATGTTAAACTGAGGGAAGATCCTACTGGGGAGATTGTTTCGTCTATTGTTAATTTATTGTGTAGATTAAGTCAAAGGGGAATTATTTCTGAGGATATGGCTCGTTTTGCTTCACCGTTAGACACCAGGCCCGCGAGATTTTATGTGTTACCTAAAGTTCATAAGGCGGGGGTACCTGGCCGCCTTGTTATTTCAGGAAATGGTTCCCCCACGGAACGTATGTCTGAATTGGTTGATCATTTTATTAAACCTCTTGTACCTTCCATTGAGACGTATTTGAAGGACACTTTCGATTTTCTGGGTAAGTTGAGAAACCTGGGCCCCCTCCAACCAGGCACTTTACTGGCTACCATTGATGTGGTAGCCCTGTACCCTTCCATTCCTCATCGTGATGGGGTTGATGCGTTACGTAAGTTTTTGAGTAGTAAGCACATTCCGGAGGATGTTGTGTCGGGTGTTTGTGAAATGACTGAGTTGGTACTCAAGAAAAATATTTTTGAGTTTAACTCCGATCTTTATTTACAGATTTCAGGTACGGCAATAGGCAGTAAGATGGCTCCATCTTATGCGAATATTTTTCTTGCTGAGTTTGAACAATCATTTTTTTCGAAATGCGATTTTTTGCCGGACGTTTTTTGGAGATATATAGATGATTGTTTCCTGATTTGGAGTCATGGCGAAGATCATTTCTATTCTTTCTTGGAAAAGTTAAATTCTTTTCATCCTTCTATTAAGTTTACCGCTGACTTATCGCGATTTTCTGTTATTTTTTTAGATGTTAATGTTCAAATTGGGGCTGATGGTTCATTGGTGACTGATGTTTTTCGCAAACCCACGGATACTATGCTCTACCTTTCAGCAGACAGTTGCCATCCTGGCCACGTAAAACGTAGCATAGCGTTTAGCTTAGCTAAACGTATTAGAGCCATATGTTCCACGAAAGAATTGGTTAAGAAACGTTGTGATGAACTTGCTAAGGCTTTACAGAAAAGGGGTCATTCATACCACAGGGTGAAGCGGGACATTTCCAGAGCTCTTAATGAAGTTCAGGGCTCTAGGAATTCCAACCGGGGTAAGGACGTCTCTCAAAGGGTCCCATTGGTTGTCGATTATCATCCAGGATTACCAAATTTAAAAGAGATTTTACAAAGACATCAGTCCTTATTACATTTGTCCCCAATTATGAAGGAGATGGTTCCGGAATTGCCAATGCTGGCTTTTAGTCAGCCTCCTAATCTGAAAAAAATTCTCGTACGTGCTACAGTAAATAAAAGGAATTCTAATCTAGGAATGAGTAAACACTGTAAGAAGAGTTGTAGACTTTGTAAAGACTTGGTTAATTGTACGGTTGTGCGTAGCAACTCCACGGGTAAATTTTTTAAGGTTAAGGTAAAGGATGTAGATTGCTCTGCTACGTGGGTTGTTTATTGCATTTATTGCCCGCAGTGTGGCCTACAATATGTGGGTATGACGGGTAACCTTAAGGAAAGGATGGCTAACCATCGTAGTGCACTCCAGAGGGAGGGGGGTGGGGATGTAGGGTCGGTTTTTTTCAGATCTTGCACCAAGTTGTATACCCACCTGGCTTCTCATTCTCCGGATCATTTTAAAGTCATATTACTTCAGACTATGGCCCCACCTTTTATACCTCCTTTTGCGACAAGCGAACAAAAGGAACAACTTTTGATTCATTCCAGGGAAAAACTCAAACACCTTGAAAATATTTGGATGTGGAACAAACTTTGCACGGTCTCACCCAAGGGTTTAAATGTTAACGATGGCTTTGATAGCCAAAATAAGAAACCTAGATGTAGAGCTCGCTGAGCTTTTTGTCTCATGCTTTTTTATCGATTCCACCAGGCCCTTTTTTCAACTTTCGCTTTAGCGGTATTCTTTTGGACTTTGACGTGTAGCTTTGGGGCTATTATGGTTCATTGGTTTTCGCACTTTACTTGTTTGCAGCCTTTTCTGTGCTTTTGGGTTGTTCACGTCATTTACTTCATTATGTGGCTGTTACTTGTTAAAGGCACTGTTGTGCCGAAAATTTGTATTTAACTTCCTGATTCGGAAATATATTATTGCGTTGTTCAATATATGTTTCACTGAAGGCTTATATATATATATATATATATATATATATATATATATATATATATATATATATTATATATATATATATATATATATATATATATATATATATATATATATATATATATATATATGTTATTTGTTTCGAAAACTTAACTTGACTATAAGTCTGAGACAGGGTCGTGAAATAGGCTTGGGAAGAGTTTTGCAAGGGGGAGGTTAGCACTGACAGTTTACCTACTTGGCAAAGAGTCATGGCTCGAATTTTGTCCCGAGCACTGTCTACCTGGGGGCCCCTTGCCGCATACCCTTTGGGTCATGAGATCCGAGCACCAATTCTTAAAACTGACTTTTTCGTTAGGATGTTATGTTTCAGACGTTGTTCTCCATTTTCAAAGTTTTGAGGGCTTCTGTTCACCCAATCTTATTTTCAAAATATGAGCTAATTTTTTATATCTCTAATTGCTTCAGTTTCTTACAACCGAGGCCTGCGAGGAGAGGGTTGCTGACCTGCAGATTTCTCCCCCGCTTCATTCAGAAATTTGGCTATTTTGGAGGAAGTATACGCTATTCTCTTACAAAAGGATGTGTGTGTGTTTATATATATATATATATATATATATATATATATATATATATATCTATATATATATAGAAAATGAAGAATGGTGGGAAGCGGACAAAGTCGCATAATTTTTTAAACCTGTGGAATATGCGTCTAACATTGGCAACCTTTGCCTTAGTAAGAAAGACGATACCACCAAATGATGAAAAACTGAGGTCCGAGCTGGGTTTGAACCAAAGACCTACTGCTCAACGTGCAGTACGCTCTACCAACTGAGCTATCGGAACTCTGCTGGAAGAACTGGTCAATTTAATTCATATACCAGACGGGACAGTTTTTCATCATTGCGTCACTTGTAAGCTCCGCCCAGCATTTTGTAAATACGGAAGTGTAGATGTGACGTTGCGACTTGTAAATATAGAAACTGAAGAATGGTGGGAAGCGGACAAAGTCGCATAATTTTTTAAACCTGTGGAATATGCGTCTAACATTGGCAACCTTTGCCTTAGTAAGAAAGACGATACCACCAAATGATGAAAAACTGAGGTCCGAGCTGGGTTTGAACCAAAGACCTACTGCTCAACGTGCAGTACGCTCTACCAACTGAGCTATCGGAACTCTGCTGGAAGAACTGGTCAATTTAATTCATATACCAGACGGGACAGTTTTTCATCATTGCGTCACTTGTAAGCTCCGCCCAGCATTTTGTAAATACGGAAGTGTAGATGTGACGTTGCGACTTGTAAATATAGAAACTGAAGAATGGTGGGAAGCGGACAAAGTCGCATAATTTTTTAAACCTGTGGAATATGCGTCTAACATTGGCAACCTTTGCCTTAGTAAGAAAGACGATACCACCAAATGATGAAAAACTGAGGTCCGAGCTGGGTTTGAACCAAAGACCTACTACTCAACGTGCAGTACGCTCTACCAACTGAGCTATCGGAACTCTGCTGGAAGAACTGGTCAATTTAATTCATATACCAGACGGGACAGTTTTTCATCATTGCGTCACTTGTAAGCTCCGCCCAGCATTTTGTAAATACGGAAGTGTAGATGTGACGTTGCGACTTGTAAATATAGAAACTGAAGAACGGTGGGAAGCGGACAAAGTCGCATAATTTTTTAAACCTGTGGAATATGCGTCTAACATTGGCAACCTTTGCCTTAGTAAGAAAGACGATACCACCAAATGATGAAAAACTGAGGTCCGAGCTGGGTTTGAACCAAAGACCTACTGCTCAACGTGCAGTACGCTCTACCAACTGAGCTATCGGAACTCTGCCGGAAGAACTGGTCAATTTAATTCATATACCAGACGGGACAGTTTTTCATCATTGCGTCACTTGTAAGCTCCGCCCAGCATTTTGTAAATACGGAAGTGTAGATGTGACGTTGCGACTTGTAAATATAGAAACTGAAGAATGGTGGGAAGCGGACAAAGTCGCATAATTTTTTAAACCTGTGGAATATGCGTCTAACATTGGCAACCTTTGCCTTAGTAAGAAAGACGATACCACCAAATGATGAAAAACTGAGGTCCGAGCTGGGTTTGAACCAAAGACCTACTGCTCAACGTGCAGTACGCTCTACCAACTGAGCTATCGGAACTCTGCTGGAAGAACTGGTCAATTTAATTCATATACCAGACGGGACAGTTTTTCATCATTGCGTCACTTGTAAGCTCCGCCCAGCATTTTGTAAATACGGAAGTGTAGATGTGACGTTGCGACTTGTAAATATAGAAACTGAAGAATGGTGGGAAGCGGACAAAGTCGCATAATTTTTTAAACCTGTGGAATATGCGTCTAACATTGGCAACCTTTGCCTTAGTAAGAAAGACGATACCACCAAATGATGAAAAACTGAGGTCCGAGCTGGGTTTGAACCAAAGACCTACTACTCAACGTGCAGTACGCTCTACCAACTGAGCTATCGGAACTCTGCTGGAAGAACTGGTCAATTTAATTCATATACCAGACGGGACAGTTTTTCATCATTGCGTCACTTGTAAGCTCCGCCCAGCATTTTGTAAATACGGAAGTGTAGATGTGACGTTGCGACTTGTAAATATAGAAACTGAAGAACGGTGGGAAGCGGACAAAGTCGCATAATTTTTTAAACCTGTGGAATATGCGTCTAACATTGGCAACCTTTGCCTTAGTAAGAAGACGATACCACCAAATGATGAAAAACTGAGGTCCGAGCTGGGTTTGAACCAAAGACCTACTGCTCAACGTGCAGTACGCTCTACCAACTGAGCTATCGGAACTCTGCCGGAAGAACTGGTCAATTTAATTCATATACCAGACGGGACAGTTTTTCATCATTGCGTCACTTGTAAGCTCCGCCCAGCATTTTGTAAATACGGAAGTGTAGATGTGACGTTGCGACTTGTAAATATAGAAACTGAAGAATGGTGGAAAGCGGACAAAGTCGCATAATTTTTAAACCTGTGGAATATGCGTCTAACATTGGCAACCTTTGCCTTAGTAAGAAAGACGATACCACCAAATGATGAAAAACTGAGGTCCGAGCTGGGTTTGAACCAAAGACCTACTGCTCAACGTGCAGTACGCTCTACCAACTGAGCTATCGGAACTCTGCTGGAAGAACTGGTCAATTTAATTCATATACCAGACGGGACAGTTTTTCATCATTGCGTCACTTGTAAGCTCCGCCCAGCATTTTGTAAATACGGAAGTGTAGATGTGACGTTGCGACTTGTAAATATAGAAACTGAAGAATGGTGGGAAGCGGACAAAGTCGCATAATTTTTTAAACCTGTGGAATATGCGTCTAACATTGGCAACCTTTGCCTTAGTAAGAAAGACGATACCATCATTTGGTGGTATCGTCTTTCTTACTAAGGCAAAGGTTGCCAATGTTAGACGCATATTCCACAGGTTTAAAAAATTATGCGACTTTGTCCGCTTCCCACCATTCTTCAGTTTCTATATTTACAAGTCGCAACGTCACATCTACACTTCCGTATTTACAAAGTGCTGGGCGGAGCTTACAAGTGACGCAATGATGAAAAACTGTCCCGTCTGGTATATGAATTAAATTGACCAGTTCTTCCAGCAGAGTTCCGATAGCTCAGTTGGTAGAGCGTACTGCACGTTGAGTAGTAGGTCTTTGGTTCAAACCCAGCTCGGACCTCAGTTTTTTCATCATTTGGTGGTATCGTCTTTCTTACTAAGGCAAAGGTTGCCAATGTTAGACGCATATTCCACAGGTTTAAAAAATTATGCGACTTTGTCCGCTTCCCACCATTCTTCAGTTTCTATATTTACAAGTCGCAACGTCACATCTACACTTCCGTATATATATATATATATATATATATATATATATATATATACACATATACACGTATATGTATGTATATATATATATATATATATATATATATATATATATAATTATACGACTGTGTCCGCTTCAAGTTTATATATATATATATATATATATATATATAGGCCTATATATATGACATTTGAAACCTTTTTTAGATAAATGATGATAAGAATGAAGTTTCCTGGATTTTATGTAAATTTTTTGACATTTCAGAGTCGATTGTTGTAGTTTTCTGGAATGTTACAGGTAAGCAACACTAATTTCACACCACGATGACACAGAAGGCAAGCACAGGTTTGCACTCAGTATAAAATTGTTGAACCAGACAAATGCATACAATAATTAGTTTGGGAGATTTCCCTTTTGGGAAAACTATACACTTTTCCCCCGATCGGTAAAAACTGAAATTGGTCATGAGGGCCGCCATCTTGTCCATTTTACCCACAATTTCATGCAATCGTGTGTATTTTCACAAGGCGACTGGCTTTGTAATCTCTTGCAAATTTTATCCGTCTCATGTAATTTAATTAAATGTACATTTTGGTAGGTGTATCCATAACTACCCATCAGCTTCGTCCTAATCCGTGGTTAACTACTCCGTTTTTGGAGAAATGCAAGATCTTGACTGTGGTCTTCGTTATTGTATATAGGCTTGCTATAGACTATTGTCTATGTTAGGTAAGCGAGCCTATATACTGTGTCGCCTCCTCATACTGACTGTACTGCGTACAAAGTTATTCACATCCGCAAAGCAGCCGTCCGTGTGGATGTGCTATGGTACATAGGCGTGCCAGCCATGGCTCAGGGCCTAAAGCCTCCTGAAGTTGAGGCAAAACGAGTTTTCCTGCCAGATTAAACTGGAAAAGCTAGGGGAACAGCTCCCCCCCCCCCCACCCGGGGCCAACCGTCGCTCGTTGCTGTCAATAAGAATTCTAAGTTAGGTTCATAGCTACAGTTTGCTATAAACATAGCTGTTGGTTCAAATGTATAGTTTTAGATGAGTTTACATGAAAACATCGCTTCTATGCTGGATACTAGAGGAAACTTATACATTTTCTTACCCGACTGAGGTTGGGAACAGGAACTCCCCAATCTTTGCATAGCAGAGCTCTTTGTTTTCAAAGTCACCATCAGTGCCCAGTTGGTCCGGCAGTGGTTAATTAAAGGTCTGTTTATTTGGTTGTATTTTGCGTACAGCTGTCACACAAATTACTGCAGATTACCACATTTTAAGTTATAATTGCCCATTAATGGATCTGTCATTAGCTCTACGTGACGCAGGTATGCCATTATGAAAACGTATTTTATCTTCTAGTTTACGATCAGATGGATTTAGCTTGGAGACAGGAAGTCTAATACAGTTAGATCACATCAGGGTCGGACCCTGATCAATGACGGAAAAAGGAAGGTCACTCCTTCCCCTCCCGCTCCCGAGGACAAGACCTACCTTACCCTTAGGCTCGTTTGGCAAATCTGGATTACCAAACGGACTTTGCGTTAAAAAAAAAGAAAAAAATCCTGCCGATTTCCTCCTTTTTGCATTGCCGGTGCCCCGCCTCTCGTGCCGAAAATTATGGTTGCAGGCTTGATTTGCCAAGTAGTATATGGACCGTTGGATGAAGTGACGACATCTTCCTCCCTTCCCGACCATAATGTTTTCTAATACAAAGCAGAAATGTTATGGTCGGGACGTGGACCGCCATTTACACCCTCGTCCGACGGAAAAGGGGGTATGTGTATATTTAATTAGTTACTGCTTAAACTTCATATAATCTTGTGTCGTTAAGTACTGGTTTCTGGTTGGCCTATTCAGGTCTTTGTTCAGCCAGTCAGATAGTCCCAATTTCATCTTCACGGCTCACTTCCTGCAGACCCCCCCCCCCCCAGCAAACTGTCCAGCCCAAGGCTTCCCAAACAAATTGAACAAAGAATACAGTCTGCTACGTACGCAAAGTTAATCATAGACGCGGCAGAGACTTCGCAGAGAAGTTTACTGTCTCTGATATGATTTCTACTCTTCTGCCCTTCCATGAAATTGTTTACTCCCCGCATTGAATGCCCTCCCCAACTTTGCGGATGTTTATCTTTCGACGGAGGCAGAACCCAGGTGGAGAGCAAATTGGTGTTGTTTGAGAAGAAAGAGACGGAAAAAGAGATGACTATAAATGAGAAGTTTGTCAAGAAAGATTTCACAAAATCTGGGGCCAGCGCGATGCGGTCCAATAGCTCCTGTCAACACAGCCTGCAGAGTTAGAGAGTTGGCCATACGGACTCTTCTGTATGTAAGTTTGTCTTTCTGAAGCCAGGAATGATTGAACAAGCAAGCACACGTCTGCTACGTAGGATACGCCCAACGTACAGAGTTCCTCCATGCTTCTTGACATGGCTAAGGGGGTACATAGTGGGTAGGTGGGATGAGGTGAGGGTAAACTGTGGTGATGGAGGGGGGTAAACTGTGATTTTATGACTAGTGCGAACGAATAGTGCTGCTGAGCACTTTATGGGACATTTCCCCCAAAACTTCGAATATGGCCCCCATTTTCTATTTTGAAGTTTTGTCTTTAATAATGGGCTCAGATGAATCCATACAAATACCTTCTAGACAAAACCGCTCTGGTTGCGGGTACCGACCAGGTTGTTAATTCCAAGCTGTGATTTGTTCCTGGCGAGCTAAGGCTGTCCGTTTATGTTTGAAATAAAATTGAGCCACCACTGCTTAGGCTATTCCCTTTATTAGTTGATAGAGTTCACACTGGACTATCGTAGGGATAACACTGAAATTCTTTATTTGCAAAATTTTCGTAGCCAAGCGAGATCCAAGTTCTAGTCAAATTTGACAAGAGTGGTCTCCAGACAATAGCATCATTTTATTAACGTCACGATGACGTCATGTATAAAGCTTCAATTGCATTTTCCTTGAAGAGAATACGCTAACCACGAAAAACTTACCGACCTTGAAATAGTAGCTGAAGAACGTGGCGATTGTGGTATTGTCTACAGTGTGAACTCTGACTTGAGACAAATCGCTATACGCGGACACTCTTCACGAGATGAACCTGTTATTTGTGCCCCTTTGTAGGAACTATTTCATCGACAAGGTATTCGTATTGCAACTTTACAGCAACGTCGATATAGCGTTCGCGATGTCCCAGACTAAGGGCGGCGATTTCAAGTTGTTCTCAATATGGGGGCGGGGGGGGGGGGGCATGACCCCATTTTCAAATAATTTACTGTGTGAAAATCAAAGCCTATGGGCGGTTTCTCACATATTGGGGGACATGTCCCAGATACCATGTAGAACCTACTACCGAGTGCATCGGTAAGGAACTGTAGTATTTCCTATTGTATCCATACCATCAGCGGCGATACAGCGTTCGCGATATCTTAGCCGCTATAAGGCAATTAGACGAATCTCGGAACACATGCAATGAGCCATTTCGAATTGTTGCTGTGTGGTTACGACGATACAGCTTTATCAAAAGTCACTTCGGGTGGATGCCGAAGGGCGAAAACAAAAAGTTGCCCCGGAAGGGCTTCTGCTCCCCAAAGGAGCTACGTTCCCAGAAGGGACACTAAAACTGAACTGATCAACCTCTTGACCTATACGTCATATGGGTCTGTCATGCGTGGCTCTGTTCTACACTGGCTGAAAAGAACAGAATGATCTTAGCCAAAAGGTCTAGAAGCGATTATGTGGTCACGACGGTATAGCGTTAATTGTATGCAGTATGAACTTGCAAACTCTCTTCTTCTGTAAGAGACACTGAAGCCAAACTCCATCAGTTAAGGCATAGATGGCGCTCTTCAGACACCACGTAAGACTGAACAGGAATAAAGGAACAGAAACTCCGTCTTGTCTAGGTCAGTATTAACTGATTAATAGAGGATATTTCTACTGCTTGTGCGCATAAAAGACTACCGAGCAAAATATTTAATACAAGAACCAGTATGCTACTCCCGAGAAAGGAAAAGGGGGAGAGGAGACCCTTCCCGCTGTAAACGATAGACCTATTTGGTTACCCCCTTTGAAAAATAGTCTGTACTCTATAGTACCCATGTTGTATATTTACTTTCTTGCTGGGAGAAAGTCGCCAAGGAGTGGCAGACTTATACCATAGGGTGCCCCCGAAAAGCATCAGTTTCACTTTATCAAGTTAAAAGTGTTATTAACTCTCACGTATCCTACAACTGCATATCTATTTATTTGTGGGTTGTCGAAACTGTGGGCGACCTCAAGTGAGAGAGCCTACCATTTCTCTCAAACTCATCGTCCCGTATCGAGATTCAAGATCCCCCAATGTCTACGTGTAAGACAGCTTACAGATAGAATAAGTTCGTGCTTCACGGTTTTGATTCGGTTTCCCGACCTTAGTAAAAGACTTTCCGCCGGGTTCGTAATATCAAATAAAATGTCTCGGAGTTGCCAGTCAGACAGTTTTTCACCTCACTTCCACCAACCTTTCTTAATAGACCTTATGCATATGATGTCACAATGTAGAAAGTGCTCCCTCTTTTGGAAGAAAATATGGCGGAATAGCGCGTATCATTGCAAGTTACAGTAGTAAATGCAGACAGCTGATTTGTCAACCGACCAATAGTAACGCGCGTAAATCTACTACACGTGCGGCAAATCCACACCGTTCGTGCACGTGTGCTTCATTGTTTTCACCCAAAATGACGTCAGTATGATGTCAATGCATAAGGTTTATAGTCCCATCCCATCACTCAGCTCAACCCACTTCTTTCCTCTTCCTAATTCTCTACCTGCATGCATTCATCATAACATAAATGAATAACTCCTACTTTAAAGTAATTTTCTCTCCCACTTCTTAACACAATTTCCAAACCGGGTCAACTAGGACTGAGCACTTTTGCACGAAACTGTCACAAACTTACCCAAAATAGCATTTCCCCCGAATATAGCGGCAGATAATCTGCCTGAATGGGACTGCACCTTACCAACCCTCTTCCCCAAGTTTGCCTGGAAAATTAACATCTTTTCTTCAATAGCATATATTCTGCAGCCCACCAGCCCAGCTCCCCCCCCCCCCCCTCGCCTCGTATGTCTCTGATGGTTGACATTGTCAACTTGCATGAATTTACTTTTATTATATTAAGGTGTCTGATGCATTCCAAACGAATTAACACTGACAGAGGGCATGCCAGATGACAGAAAGCGATAAAGATAAAATAGAACAATTAGGCAAAGGGGACCGTGGGATGACTGACGTCAAAGGCAGACGTAACTCTAAAGAATTGTTGGAAGCTCATATGATCTGGTAAATAAGTTAGCCCTGACTAAGCAATTTTGAAAATAGGTATTAATTGAAGTCAAGGTTAAAAGCATACACTGTAACCTTCTAATCAAGCAGTTGGTCCTATCTGTTGCTGAGGATCTCTTCTCTAGAACGTTAGTTAGTTAGTTAGTTAGTTAGTTAGTTAGTTAGTTAGTTAGTTAGTTAGTTAGTTAGTTAGTTAGTTAGTTAGTTAGTTTAGTTAGTTAGTTAGTTAGTTAGTTAGTTAGTTAGTTAGTTAGTTAGTTAGTTAGTTAGTTAGTTAGTTAGTTAGTTAGTTAGTTAGTTAGTTAGTTAGTTAGTTAGTTAGTTAGTTAGTTAGTTAGTTAGTTAGTTAGTTAGTTAGTTGGATTGGTCTTACGGCTAAGTTTCTAACCAACTGGATTAGGTCGGGTGGGCCACGGCCTTTTTCCAGTTGTGGCTCACTGGCTCTTGTTTTCCCTACTCTATTGCTGATGGTGAGCACCAAGCACAATGGCAGTAGTTTCCATTTTCAAAGTCTTTCGTATGACCCGGCCAGGAGCCGAACCCGCTACCTTCCGGCTGCAAGTCGGATGCTCTAACCCAGTGGTTCCCAACCGGGGGCGTTATCGTCCCTGGGGAGGGGGCGTTTGTACAAATCAGGGGGAGATGAGGGCTAAGGGGGTGGCAGGGGGCTTTTTGAAAAAAAATGGAAAGCTCAGTTTAAACAAAGACTTTACAAGATTCCAAAAGCTTTTCTCTAGCTGAACTCTTGAACTGGTTTGCACAAAAAGGAGATGAATGGAGTCAACAAGTTGAGTAGGTCTAATATTCCCTTCCCAGATGCAACAAAATCGCATCTACTGTAACAGCGATTAATTTCAATTTTTCCTGCAAGGACCCTCATATTCCCATCAGTGACAGTGAAAGCGGTGACCGAAGGGGTCATAGATAAAATTCGTCCTGCAAATTGAACTTGAATGTCGTTTTCTTCCTTGCAGTCGATAAACATGACATACTGACAGAAGTGACAGTTGTTGGTAACTGTAACAAAATAGGTAACTTTGGCAATGTACTGTGAAGTGAAACTTTAAAATGTTTTCAAAAATGCAGTTTTTCGGTGCGCCAATTTCTGCTTACTCATTATTTCTACCTGTTGGACAGCTTGATTGGCACAAGTCTTTCAATTCCCCATGCCATCCCTACCATTCTTCTTCCTTCCGTGACAGGACAAGCCCCTTTCACACCAAAGGGAACTTCCTTTATTTATTATCGAAATAAAAACCTGACTTAGGCTGATTTTGCAATCTTTTTAGTTTGTATATTAAAGCATGGTCTGGTGACCAGATTTGGTGCTTTCAAAAAAAGCAGAAAAATTTTCTGTGTTAGGCAGTGAAAACCTCATCTCAATAGCATCTTGCATTCAGAAGATACAAATTTTTGAAGAAATACTACATTTTCAGTTTCCCGAGTGCATGATGGGAAATCTGTGATGTCATCTGGGCAAATGGATTTGATGTAGCTTTTGTATTTCTTTATAATGTTGATATAACTATATTGAATATTCCATAACTTTATTTGCTGTACCATAAGTATGGAACAGTCTTTCACTATATCTACATGGAAAAATATCTAAACATTCCAACGGTATCAAATTTCAAGGACGAACAAGGTAGCCAATTATAAAGAATAACAAAAGGAATCTGAGGCAATCTGCCCACTTTGGATCACGTTTTGTGACCTTGAGGAAACTTGGAGGTATTTCTCATTAAAACTAACCAATCTTTAGGAAGAGATATCTTGAGTTAGGAATGGAGTTTTGATGTGGGGTTTGGATGACATGTAATGAAAAATTTTTATCTTTCATATAAGACCCCTACAAAATGCCACCAGACAATGCCTTTAAGTAATCTGAAGATAGCAAAAAATTGACTGACAGTACGTCATTTTCGTGTCAACAATATTGTAAATACTTCACAGCTTCCGGGGGAGAATCCCCCAGTGGCCCACTGGGACGGTGACCTTTGGCCTCATTTTGGGCAACAGTCCACGACTCGATGGGGCCCTGGCAGAGTCAGTTAATCACCAAAGACGTTTCTCCTTTCTTGACCGCGATCAAGCCTTCCAGCTTTTGTAAATCGTGGGTTAAAGAGTCGCCATCTCAAAAGGGTGTAAGTTTCTTAAGTCCCGCATTGCCAGATTACTGTTTTGCTACCCTGGGTCGAACCCACACGTAAAAACGATGTATGTCACGGTAAGTCTACCCTTTTATTTCAACATTTTTTTGTTTTATTATCGTCGTTTCATCCATAGCAATAGTAAGCTATAGACAGGGGGAGGGGGGGGGGTTTGCCCATCCTCATTTGGTGAAAGGGGGAGTTTAGCTGCAAAGGTTGGGAACCACTGCTCTAACCACTTGATCATCTAGAACGAGAGTGATAGATCATATTAACCTTGGGAGCTGCACGGTGAAACTTGGTCCCCATTTTTTCCACTTACGATGATAAAGTGGAAATATTTCGGGGGAGGGGTGGGGCATGGTCCGCTCATTATTTGATTGGGGACGTAGTACCTTTCTAGGGTAGATCCAGTTAAATGGAACGGAGGGGGGAGGGGGAGGGCAAGGGTGGGATGGTAAAGATATGCAGTGTGCAAATGCAACGACAACTGATGTAATCGGAGCAGTCGAAAGGGGGAGGCGTGCTGGGTTACCCCCGGAATCAGAGATTGCTTTTGTTGTACCTCCCAATATTTCCATCGTTGCCCATCAGTATCGTGAACCCCGGCGTCTGGCAACTTAAAGGGAATAAGCAGTCGCCCCAATCTAATTTTGGCACTTTAAGGAAAGGTAAAATCTCGTCTTATTTACGTTACAAGTATCATGTTTCGGAACATAAATGTACCATTCTCAAGGTAAACAGTGGGGTTGCCTTGCATAAATTTGAAAAATTCAGTTACAGAATTGTTGTCACATGATTTAAAAGAGCCATTTATGAATTTGTTTACCCGGGTATACTAATTTAATTTGGGGTGATTGCATTTTCCCTTTTGATGCTTGTCGTACACCTGTATGGATCCCAGAGACGCATTAACAAGGTCACTGGAAACCCAATTCATGAGTGTCATAGGCAGAAAGATATCATCGTCCGCACTTTGTCTACCGGTAGCATCCACCTATGGTCTAGAACAAGTCCAATTCACTTTGAGCAATTTTGTAAAAAAAAATACAGTGTCATGGGCAGTGGCGTCGCCAGGATTTCAAAAGTGGGGGAGGGAGGGGGCAAAAGAATGAAGCCAAACTTTAAGATTGGGGGAAAATTTTGTAAGAGCACATTGCTCCTGCAAACCTTACCTTTGTACAGGAGGCGGATTGAGTGAAAAATTGGGTAGGGCGAAAGGCACTGCATGGGGATCCCGAATGCCCACTCCCTCCCCTGGCGGGCCACTTGCCATGGGTATAATTGTATTGGTAGTAAAAATACGAGGCTACAAGGACATGCCTTTTTCACAATTAGAGGCAGCCTACACATATTCCATTAGCACCATTTCAATCTTCTAATTCGGAATCCTGTGACTAAATACATTTTCACGATTACGAGTACACGCAGATACACAAAACGAGTACGAATACACACCATGAAGCTACCCGTGAGTACAGAGGTGTTGTAGTTTTGAAACCGTATACTTCAGCTAAAATCATTGGAAAACAACGGAGCAACACTTTGTGATTTATTGAGGCATGAAATGTATTTGATTACAATTTCGTGGAAGAATGAAAGCGGCTTCCATTCATATTGGCACGTTCGAGTTCAAGCGACCTTCACATTTCATGCCAGATTGAGCTAAAAATGAACATTACTGGAATGTAGTACGCACTACAGGGTGTAGAAAGGGTATACTCTTAGGAACACGAAACTCGAATCCGATCGCATCTTTCACAGATTGGACTCCCTTGTGTCCTGTGGGCTTGACACAAAGGACTCGAGGTGGTTTTACTGTGACCTAATAGAAAAGAAAGCAATGAATCATGGGTCTAAATTTTAAGTAACAGATCTATCGGTTCCTGGACAACTCCCGAGTCAACTGTCACTCGGGAAACTCGCCCAGACGACCCCAACCCTGTTCCATACAATTTTTCTGGTGGCGGAAGTACATTTGGGTGGGAATCGTCTGATGAGACTTGTCCAGGATGGCCAGTTTACAGAGAGGAAGGGGGTAGTCAGAAGGGGGTGCATGCGTCCACTTGGTGGAAGTGGATTCTCCAGACGTCTGGCCACGGATGTACTATTTTTTCAGATAGCTTTAGCTATAACACCTTCTACCCAGTTCATTATTTGGTCTCTGGAAACTTACTAAAGACTAAGAGAATGTCACGAGATGCAGTTTCCAAGTAAGTAGTTGGAAGGGGTTGGATGATTCCCTCACCGAACCCCTTGTCCGTGTGCCATCCTTTCAGTTCTGAAAGTGCATGTGTAATGGAATCCATTGTACCTTAAGGTTAAGAGCTGGGTTTGGGCCCAAAGTTATACTGTTACCAGGAAGCTGAAATGGGATTTAAGATTCAAGGGGCTGAGACAGCAAATACCCCCCCCCCCCCCCAAGATCCCAACACAGCTGCATGCACAACTGCAGCCACAGATTTACTATTGTGCGATTTGATGCAAGCTAGTGCATAAATGAGTCCGCTGCATTCACATAATGAAACAGTATGTTCATTACAAAAAAGAACAATGTGTTATTTTTTCTTTACATCAATATCTTCACACAAATTTACACACCACACTTCCAAAAGACATTACAATGCGAAAGACATAATTCTGTAAGTCTTTTAATGTTTCTTTTTTACTATTTAACTTTCACTTTGCGATGCATTGACACAGTAGTGTCAATCTTTACTTGAATGTGGGGTGGGGTGAGGGGGGGGGGCATGGCCACTTCTGTCAAAAATTTACTGTGTAAAAATCTTAAGTAAATGGGTGTATTTCCAAAATATGGGGGGACGTGTCCCCTGTCCCCCCAGGATTGACGCCCATGCACTGACAGGAATACCCCCTACCCCTCTCAATCCCCACCCCAAATTATTTTGACTTTATTTTCTTTCTAAAAATTAGTAACTATGTTTCAAAGAGACCAAAATTGTGTATACAAGTTACCACATTCAGGTGCTAAAGGGAGGGTGAGTGAGGGAGTAAGGGAGGGACTCAGGAAGCCCTGGCTTGTTTTTACAGCCATGTTTCCATCAAGGTTGAAACATACCTTTCAAACTGCTGCATAATTACAAACAAGCCATCTTTAAGACAATGCAATATAACTACAGTGAACCTAGGAGGAACCACAATCAATAGTAATGATGAACTGGTTAAACTTTTTCTAAGTCCCTTAAAGGCAGTTACCCCAATAAAGAATTGTATAGTAGACTATCCTATTTCCTGAATGGCTCTTGAGAATCATGTGACAGTATTTTTCTCACTCAATTGTAAAATTTACAAGGAGAAACTGCTTGATTCACCTGGAATATGCAATATTTATGTTCTAAACTATCATGAAAGATACTTGGAAGCAAAATAAGAAGAAATTTGTGACATTTAGCTATTGTTTCAAAATAAATTTGGGGTGACTGCTTCTGACCTTTAAAGGCCCTACAATCTGGCTCCAGACAGTACAAATCCACCCTATTAAGTTCACTTTCAGCTCCTCCTCCAATGTACAAAAAAAGACACCTGTCCAGTAAGCCTCTCAGACAAAGCCAGGCTTCAAAGTGGTCCATCACAGAAATATAGGAGGTTTTATAGGAAGGATACTGATGAATATATAGGGTTTTATAGGATTTTTCAAGGAAAATATAGAAATGTTACACACTAGCAGTTCTAATTATCTTCAAAACTCCTCAAAGTTGTGGATGGGGAAAACATAGTACCTTAGGAAACTAATGAACTATACTGTTTAAATGATACAAATGTGATTCAAAGTATCACAAGTGCGGACCATGTGGCAGAACTGTGTGATTCTACCATCAACATGGAATTAAGAAAACCACCTAAATATTTTGGTGGAAGGGAAAGGGCAAATCCCCTGACGGTGGTGTATTTGCATATTTTGACCCTGGAATAAAGTATCCATAAACGTTATTATTTGTGCATATCAAATAGGCACCAAACTTTGCAATATTTGAAGTTGAGAACATGTAATGTGACCATGATAGTGCTTTCAAAAGATGGGTAGTTAACGTGGACAATGAACTGTTGCTAATGTCCTAAAGTACACAAATAGAATTCACCTCAGCTCCAATAATAATGGGGTTGAGGTGGGGAAATTTTCGAATTTTTTGCACCTTAAAAACTGTAACAGGAAATGGTCTCTTAATACAACATTCTTCTATAAACTGCACTGTATTGCTAGTCAGTCTTGATAAGTGTGACATGTGGGTGATGACAGTATGATCATAGGCCTGTGACAACTGTATGGTTGCCATGAAAACCTTCGAACTCATGTCCCAGTGGCATAGCCAGAACTGTCTCAAGAGGGCCATGTAGTTTTTTCTGTGATTGCCAGCATGGGGGAGGGGTCTAAGGGGAGGGGGTGTCCCCCTCCCCTTAAAAAAATTTTTGAATGATTGGGTCAGTTACATGCAATCTGGTGCTACATATGTTATCTTTTTGAAGTACAATGTTCAAAAAATTTACATATTTTAGGTTACTAAATTAAAGAAAAAATTAGCATCAGTGAAGGAGAGAGGGCATGGTCCAATGGTCCCTTCCCCTAAAAATGTGCTGCTCACTTTGAATTTGTACAACTTGGAAGAACAGTGTAGTCCCCATATGTCAAGATGCCTACAGTGTGCAAAACTGCCTGTGCATTAACATACTTAACATCTAAAATCTCACTTGAGGAAGTTACATGACAAAATTAGGGAAAGGACAACTTGGCAAGTGCCCCCCTTGCCACCACTGATGGGCACTGCAGCACCAGATCCCACACATGGATTAGATTTCCACTTTGGTCTGTTGGATAAATTGATGTGGCATCCAGAGACCTGCCATAGAGCTTCTTGTAGAGTTTACAGTAGGGAAAACCGACTTAGAGATTTGCACATTGTAAACTTGTAACCATTACAGAGTGACTGTTAATTTTCTCAAAGCACTAAGTTCTTTTTCTTTAAGGGACAATTGTAATTGTACAACACTTTGAACAATCAACTGATTTAATGGTAGAACTCAGTTTAAGGAAAGATGGTAGATGACACGGAAAATACTGGTATTTTGAACCACTGTACTACAATATTTTGAATTAAAGAATTAGTCATATCACAGACCAGCTACCTGCATGTGCATGCAAAGCATAGGTAAGGGTTTTAAACTGTGGAGGACTGCATGACTACAGGGGATGCCAGGCAAAGGAATCTAATCCACCCCCTTGACAATACCACTACAATAGAGTACTTAAAATTACAGGCATGAAAGTGGAACATTTATGGGTGATGAAATAAGTGTTTATTAGTGTCCTATGTAGTTTCACATGAGAATATTTCTGAATCCTATGATAGGTCTTTGTGTACTTGCATCTAATTAAGATACTTGGCATCTATACACTGCTACCTGTCTGACTAAGCCATTCTGAGTCTAAGACACTCTGAGTCTAAGGAAGCTATCTTGGAAAAAGAATACATCTGCAAATTTCACCCCAAAACACCACATAAAAGAAAAGTTTTTTCCCAGATAAGAAAAATATAGGAGAATATAGGAAAACAAGCCCAAAATCATACAAATAGAGGAAATATAGGATTTTTGGAAATTTATAGGAAATTATAGGAAATATAGGATCACTTTGAACCCTGCAAAGCTACACCAGCTTGCACTGATTTTAAATTGCTCAAGGCCATATCCACAAAATACAGTGTGTAAGCAATTGAGAACACCATGACAAGTGACTGTAACAAGTCATTATTGGCGAACCAAAGTAAAACTATTGTTTGAATTAAAAGCATAGGCGTACGGGGGTCAGGGATGATTTTAGCCTGAATTTTGAATTTTGGACCAAGTTGCCCAAATTTTGATACTGCTGCCTTGGCTGCAAAAGGGCATAATTTATTTTCTTGGCTGTCCCATTTGCCCGAATGGATCCACTATTTTTGCCTGAACTGGGAGGGCATATGCCCCCCCCCCCGCCTTGTACGCTTATGATTAAAAGTCAACCACGGTGCAATCATCAATTGTATTTAGAGATACGATCGTATTTCTAAATATGTTTGGGGCTAGATTATAGGGCCTTTTAAGGGTATCTAAAGTCTAGAATTACCAAAGTATATATTTTAGTGGTAGGAAAATGAACCTTATTCATCCAACTCCCATTTTCCTAGCTTGTTCCTTGCTGAGATATAAAATGTTGACATTTATTCACTTAATTTGAAAAAGTTCACTGTGCAATAATTTGTGATGTCCTTCTTGCACACCTCACATTACCTGCTTTTGTTTCCCTTTGAAATTAAAATGTTTATATTACCTTGAGGAACTTCCTGTTTTCTTGTATAGCATGTTGTATGGAAAGGGCTTGTGTAGTCAAGTCCCCCCATAACAGTAAGAAAGTGATCACATTCTGGCACACTGTGTAGTGGATTAAAAAAATAAAAAAAAAAAAAATAAATAAATAAATAAATAAATAAAAAACAAAGAAATACAAACACAGTACTTTTGAGTAGTACAAGAATGACATCAAAAATTATTGCATAATCTACCATTTTAAAATGAGTGAATAACTTCAACATTTTTATATCTCAGCTTAGAAATATCCTGTGAGGATGAGAGTTGGACCATTTGGATTCATGTTTCAAGCTTTGTGTCATATATTCTTGAAGTTTTAGATTTAAGGTACACTTTAACAACGTATCCATTACTAAACTCAAAAGAAAAATAAAAAAAGAAGGAAAAAAATTCTTCATGACAGCAAGCTCAAAAGACATGATATTCTACTCTCATCTAATGATGTTAGAGTGAGTCTCCCCCATTTGGTTCAACTAAAGCTATTCAAAGTCAACATGCTGAACTCAGTCACTGTGCTATATGTATGACGAACCAAAGGAAAGACTTGTCTTAAGATTTGAAGCTGATTCAACATCTGATGGTAGAGCAATGGGGTACATGACATATTTTACAAACACTTTTAATGAAAAACATTTTAGTATTTATCTTAAAAACACAATTTTTTTCAAATTTTTCTTTGAAAACTTCCCAAGGCAAAATGCTGCAATAAATAGCACCTACCTATATTATTTTCTGGCCACACATATTTACCATTGCTAATGTTCTGTGACTTATATCTGTAAAGCTAAACAATGTCCGACTATTGCACTTCAACAGAAGGTGTTGTCAGCTAGGTGGACACTAGACAGTGACCTTATAAAATGAATTGTGCGATAAAAAGAAAAAATATATTTCAAATGGAGTATAGTACAAAACATGTCTATTGCCTTCTTTGTTTGAAAAACAGTTTGTTACAGACTCTATTTCAGTCCTAAAGTGCAGAACGCACATTTTGTCACCTTTTGATAAAGTACGAACCAAACATAATTGGTGTGCACACACTGAGTACTCAAACACAGCCTTTTGTATTGAACAGAAATAAATAGGCATTGAATAACTCAAATTAACTGGAAAGGCTGGAAAATGAGTATGAATTCATTGATATTTCCAACCCAACACTCTTGCTAACTGCACCCCACTTTTAACCACACACCTCCCCTCCCTATACATATATTCCTCCTCCTCCCTCCCTATTTTTAGGCAAAGGGAGTTCAAGCTAGGTTATATGTAGGAACACAAAGCATTGAGAGTTCTTAAAACAACAGTATGAGGGAATTTAAATGGGAGGGATCCCCCAATGTCACCTCTTTGAAAAGTCCCACAAACTTCTCCATGTCTAGGCAAAAATTGGGAACCTCAGATAAACCCCAGAAGAGACACAACTTAGTAGTATTGCCCATACACATAAACATAAACTAAATTGCCCATATTCATTGACTATCCTGTAAAGTGTAGGGCTGATCACAGTTACAGCAAAAATCTGTGATCTTGGAATGCAACCTGTAAAGACACAAAACTCAAATAATGATTTTGACCCAACTTCACTTTTCATATGATATGTTTCTGTACAACAACTGGAAGGCCTCATGACCCAATTATTTCCAGATGAAACTTTAGTATCCCAGCATCCCCTTTAATTTGCAACACCCCACTCTTCAGCAATGATCTCCATAACTCTTTGACAAACCAAGGATCACCATGAGTTTCCCATCATCTTCTGCTATGTAGAGGCTGACTCTGAGCGGTACCTACTTTATGGTCCTGATTACTGGGCTGTACTAGGGGTGTAACTCCTCAAGTCCTTCATTATCCTATGCTATTTAGAAGCTATCTCTACAGTAGGCTGTGCTGGCTGTAGAGACACCATGGTCGGTCCCTTACGATATGCTATCCAGAGGTTGACTCTGGGCTTTACCAGGAGTAATATCACCATGAGTCTTTCCTAGTCCTAAGCACCTAGGTTCACAAGTAGTGGCCTGTGATGAGCACTACAATGGCCTGTGAGAGATTCTGAGTAGCCCAAAACTTTATTTAGGAAACAAACTGCTGAATGACATCCTCCCTACTTCATACGAATTACAATAAAAACTCAAGTATAAGTGGCCCCTAGCCCAAAACACTTGAGAAGCCTTGTCCTATGTTACAGTATTTAGAATCTGACCCTGGGCTGTACCCAGGGTAATAGTACCATGACTCTATCATCTTATGTCCTTCAGAGGCTGACCCTAGGCTGTACCAAGGGTATTAACACCATGAGTCTTTCATCATCCTACCCAATGTAAATTCCGACTCTGGGCTGTACTATTGGCAGTGGCACCATAAGTCCTTCAACCCCTTTTGCTATTTAGCAGCTGATTCTAGGCTGTAAAAGAGGCACCATGAGTCCTTCATCATCCTAACCAATGAAAAACCTGACTCTGGGCTGTACTGTTGGTAGTGGCACCATCAGTCCTTTGTCACCTTTTGCTATTTAGGAGCTAATTCTGGGCTGTAGCAGAGAAAGTGGCACCGTGAGTCCTTTATCATCCTATGCTGTTAAGAGGCTGACTATGGGCTGTACCATTTTTTAATCTGACAATAAGATTGTTGAGGTACACAGTGTGTTGCTTCAAATAGTGGATCAAATCTGCTTGTTTCTCCAGAAGATTGTCGACATAGTTAGTGTCCCTGGAAAGTAAAAAGGCAAATACTTATAAATGGAATACATCCACTGGACACTCTCTTCAACTCAGCAATCCAGTTTAAAGCATACAGTACTAGTAACAACCATTGCCCTTCATGGAGATACTATAGGGGAGTACTTGCTTCTTCCTGCAGACAGCTGCAGGGGAAGATCCAGGGTTTGCTGAAATAAGGGGCTTAATCCAGAGGGAGAAGCACTCAAACAAGAGCCTCACCATGGTGCATAACATAAGTGCAGATTAAATTTGCTATTTAACTACTTAGTGACAATACAATATCAAGACTCCAGGAATACCTTGTTATTACAAATTCCACCACGTATGCATTCCTTAAACATGTAAATGAGCTTATGAACTAATACCAGTGTTTTGTGCACAAATCAAGAAAAACACTAACCCTCTACTTAAAGAGTAACAACAGGCTCTTTTACAGCTCTTTAATTAAACTGAGGGATACGACCAGCCTCTTTGTACAAAAACCAGAAGTCTCCTGGTCATAAATTTGAAGTAAACTAGGCACTAAATCTCAGGGACCATGAGGTAACAAGAGCACCACTGGTGCAAGCTTCGACTACATCAAGCCTGGCCAGGTACTGGCTCCAGCATCTCTTTTGTTTGTAGGATACTACGTATATAATTTGGCTTGAAAGGCACAGCTTGGTAGATTCTTACACAATCTGGAGCTTATCATGCATAGTTGAAAAACAAGTGGAAGTGATGCATGTAGTTCATATGAGCCTTTGAGTTATAGTGTGGTTAGTTTGGCCATGGAGCTGTTGGTTTGGCCGATTCATACACATAACAAGAGAGTCATCATTTGGTTATTTTGTCACAATGCCAAGTAAGCATGGTGTTGGTAACTTAACTGCTGTTCACCCCTGCTGCACTCATATACCAATGTGCTAAATGTTTGGACAAGTTAAACACCACACATGCTAATAACTCCATTGGCACTGTACCTAAATCACCCTGACTGGCATACAGCCTTGCATGAAAATGCCAAATCAAGTTTTATACACCCCACAGAATGGGCGGAGAGAAGGCCATTTTTACTTCAAATCTTCTCCAAGGTACTTTGATCAAATGGAATGAAATCTAATCAGCACAGATTTCTTACAAGTTTATAAAGCTAATCAGTTAATATTTCATTTTTTGTTTTTATGCAGCGCAATTCCTTCCAACCAGGAAAGACCAATTTTATATTCAAAACTGCCCCCTAAAAACATCGTTTTGTGATACTGATTAATCCTGAATGCCATTTGTGCATTGAACAACCTTTGGAGGACTGTGCCAAGTTTTGAACAAAAATATCAAAATTCTTAGAAGAAGACGAGATTTATGGCCAAAATTTGGAAAATGGCTCTGGGTGACTCCCAGTAACCATTGATCAGCATAAAATTTTTGAGGTGAAATGTCAAGACACATTCCACATCCACATCAAAAACTAACCATGTGCACACCTTTAGACTGCACTAGCCTAAGCAGTGAACCTGAAGTGTGTACACCCTTGCATACACTCAGGCTCTATAAAGCTTCCATCTACAGGGAACAAATCAGTCCTCCCAATTTGATTTCCTACATCCCAATGTCCTACAACAATTCACGGCTCTTCTTAGTCATGTGACAAACACTTTGTTACCTTGTCAATTCACACAGAGTAGCTCTTTGGCTTTCTTTAAACATGTAATGTTTTTTTTTTTTTGTTCTGTTGTTCTGAAACATCATGAAAGATGTGTTTATCGGAAAATTAAGATACCTATTAAAAAAAGGTTGTGGCAACTTTCTCAACTTTAACTTGCCTACGTAGCAGGCTGTATGGCATATTTCTTGTTCAGTCATATCCCCAACGCCTGCCAAAGTGAACACCGAACAAATTCTTTTGGATATTCATAGAAATATGTGACCTCAGGACTGGTTGAATGTTAGTGAATATTTACAAGAAGGCAACGGTCCCGTTTAAATCTTGCAGTAGCCCATGCCACCCACAGAGTTGGTATGTCATTGTAATAGCCACTCCCTGGTAGTGCCCACTGCACGGGTGATTATGCAACACAGTAATAACAGGACTTCGTCTCCGGTTTCAGTCTAGGGCTAGGCTTTCAGTTTACTACTACAGGAGTTCACACACTCACTCAAAAACAATAGCAAGAATAATGCCAGAGCACATGATTAAGTCATATTATGGTAATGACGTTTGCGTCTAAAATTGAACACAGTTCTCTTTACTTTGGCAGACGGTGGTTTGGGAGGCTGAGGAGCTGAGCAAACAGAGTCCGCTCCGCGGGGTAAACTTTAACTACTGTGTAGGGACCATGCACTTGTACTGAACATCACCCAAGGCCTTGGTACAGACCTATGGATTTGGAGGGGGGTGGGAGGAAGTTTTTTTTGCCAGAATCTCTGAGCGGTTTAGGACAAATTTTTCCCTAATCGATACAGACTTGCCTGGATTTTGGAGGTTGTCCAATTTTTTTTTTGGAGGGGGGTGTGCCACCCTTTTCCACCTTGCCCCCGCCCTCTTTCTGCTTCATAAGCCAAAGCTGTTACATGACCACATATTACTTACGTCTTCTGCCCAACGGTAAGTCTTACTTTACCATACAAACTTTACCATTCAAAGTTCATGATGAATGAACTCATGTTTTTTGTTTTTCTTTTTTTACTTCTGAGGAAATATTCCTACCTGAAAAAGGGTTTGGGCTACCAAAAGTCCCAAAGGATAGCAAACATCATCCAAACACATCTCCCTGTGTATTTGTTCTGAATGTTTTGAACAGGTTGTCATTATGCGGAAGGAGATACATCACTTTCAAGTGAGGTTTGCACCGCCAAATGTGAAATGAAGATACCACTGATAACTGACCTTTGCACAGGTCTATGGACACTGATCATTAAATTATCAAGTGAAGACAGTCTCATGTTGTTAAAACCACTGAACAGTTTTGTATGAGCTTATCCCACTTGATATGCTAGCTTTACCCATGGCAAGTCAATGGACCATATGAACATGGCAAGATGCTTGGCATCTAGCTATCGTTAAATTCTTCGTTGCAAGAAATCTACAACAGCACCCTCACCTAAAGCCTACATCTGGAATGTGTGTGTTAGGATGCATGGCGGCTGCTACAGCTTCTTCTTGTTCTACATCCGGCTGCTCTCTTCTTTTGTTGAATTTGAAAACCTTCCCTGAAAGAAAGAAAGAAAGAATCAAAAATAATGAGGAAACATGAACTGATAAAACTAAATTAAGGACAATGTTTTGTAACTGAAAGATTACTTGTTAAGTTATATGGACATATCACTCTCACATTTATGAATGTACACATTATTGTTATGGTTTTACTCAGGTGGTAAGAAATGACCAAAATATGTCATGCAGTGGAGGGTTTGCAAAATTAATTTACCACAAACAGTGTGTAAAAAGTAGAAGTTGTTATAAGAAACCTGACTAAATAAGAGTTCAAAATGTTATGACTAAACCTGCCAAGCCTTAGAATGTCCAAAGATTTGAGCAATAACAATTTTCTTTGGGCGTCACAACTGCAAGGACCTGAATTTGCAAACCTCAAATCTGATACTCCTTAATTTCTATTAACTGTGGATGCCAATAGCAATATCATTCTTCAAGTGGCTACAGAAAAGACATTGCTAAAAAACTTTTATATGTTACAGAGGGTTCAAGTCCAATTGGCTACAGCCGCTTTGGTACTATACCACACTGGCTCCTCACAAAATTGGTTCTAAAAGACTAAAACCCAGTGGTCCACAGCGCATTGACCCAACAACTCATTACGGTCAAACAAGCAGGTTTGGCTTACATTCAACAGGTCATTGCTTGTAAATATATACCCTCTACTGTATAGTGTAGAACCCACAGCATTAAGCTGTACTGGTATAATGTACTTACTATGAAGCATCCCCGAGCATGGTCAGTCAAATGTGGGTCATTTTTGGCCATTGTACTATGATGCCAACCTTCAGGATTGCTCTTCATGTACAATCATAACTTTTGTCTGTCAATTTAGTAACTGACATGTCCGTCGAAATCGCAAATTGTTCATCAGCTTGGTGACTGAAGGGGTACGTCAATGTACATGTTTTCTCAATGAAGTTGTGAACAATGACTGACCAAGTCTGGAGGTAGTGGGGTTTGTCATTCAATTGGTAAGTCCATAAATGTACGGTATTGTAGTATGAAGGGGTGCTGTAGGAGTAAAATGGGTCATCATTTTCAAAGTAAATACCCCGGCATTTGCTGTAGAACTATAGAGAAATCCCCAATGCAATCTCCCTCATTTTGACTCAAGACATACTGCCACCTACACTACATCACACATGGTTCCTTGCAGTCAGATGACTTTTCACCAATGAATTTTTCATTTCACAATGCAAGCAGCCTCTAGTTTCTATGAAAAGGTGGCATGGTGATGTATAACTAACAGGATACACATGTGCACGTAAAAAAACTTAACTCCTGTTTTAAAGCCTGCATGATGAACAGGCTGTGATTCTTTTAATATAACATGACTCCAAGAAATCTTTTCATGTGATCATTAGCAATTATAGAAGCTACAACAGTGGGCTTTCTATGATTTGAACAAAACCCCAAGTTTGTGACAGACTTCCTCAACCCAAAATATTCAGGCAAAGAGGGGCAGGGCTGGGACATGCTTGTGACAGGATAACACTGTGACCCTTTATATTGACAGGTAATATTTGTATTGTGGAATATCAAGAAAGATACTTGCAAGTGAAATAAGGATTTGATAGGTATGTGGACTACACTGTACTCTAAAGTTTGGGGTGACTGCACTTAAAGGGCCTGTTTCCTCATCCCAAATGGTTAAACTCTCTCAGATAAGCTGCAGCTCTTCCTCAAATTGAAAGATATCTGTTTGTTGCAACTCCAAAACAAAGGTAGCCAGTACTGAGTTTAAAGGGGATGTGCAGTCACCCCAAATTTAACTAGAAACATCAGCTAGTTGTAACAAATTTTCTCTTAATTTCCTTGCAAGTCCAGCTACTTTGTGAAAATCACACAATATAGTAAAAACGATAGTATCACATGATTAAAAAGCACCATTCATGAATTAAGATACCAGGGTATACTTATTCAACTTGGGGTGACTGCATTTCCCCTTTAACTGCCTAAGACCACATTCTGCTGAGTACAATATTGTGAGTGATTTTAATGCTACTGCATGATCTGTAATCTGACCTGTCTTTTGTGGAATGAGTTACACTGCATCGTATCTCATTAATCTGCACAAGTCATCGATGACCAATCAAAATGGTTTTGAAGCTATTGTACTGATTTACGTCAATCAAAGTGCAGTCACCAATCGTAAATGTAGATTCCCTGTGGCTCCTAAATATTTTTCTCATGATGCTTGAGCACCTTTAAACTTTTATGCATGGGTGAGTAGCCAGATAGATGACACTGCAAACTACAAAATGCATGAACTACATCTGTTTTATGTCCGTTTCACTCTTGTATCTGTAATGGTTGGCTATGGGCCTGAAACTTATGGTCAATCAGAGCCCTTCTGTTCCATTTTGATCTCACCACCAAATTTATGCACCAGATGTGAAAACTGATTTTCAAGCATTCAAGGATTGACACCACTGCAAAATCTACAGTTTTGTCTTTTCTCACTTTGTTCACATAATACAGCCATAAAGGGTCAATAAATTTAAAGTATAAATCAGTAGCTTTTCTTTTACCTACAACCCTGGTGGTTCACCTTGGAAGAAGGTTGCATAACAAAGGTCTCATCTTCAGATGCATGTTTATTAAAGCTTTAAATAGTTTAAGTTGTAAAAGTCAGTACTAATAACTTAGTAAACAAGTAGAAATGTCAACATACATAAAGAGTACTACAATTAGAAACTATTTCTGCCACATTTGCCCCCCAACCCCCCCCCAAAAAAAAACACCAAAAAAAAAAAAGTATATAAATAACTAAAAAAAAACTGAGGTAAACCTAAACTGCTTGGATATACTACAGTACTATAAGATTCAATAACAGGGCTAGAATATGTTGACTACCCAAGAAGGTCAATTTTTCCAAAATTCCTTGTTTACTCTCATGAATGAAAAAGGTTAAATTTCTCCCCCATTGCCAAATTTCCCCAACGTCTTTTACCTATGCAGATACAGAGTCACCATGATTTGAATAAGTATTTAGCAAATATTGTTTCCCCTCTTCCCCCCCCCCTCCCCCCCCCCCATGTTTCTTCAATCAGATATGCTAATATATTTAAACCAAATTGTTTAATTCATGCAAGCTTCTTGGTGTACTGTACCCTTATGCAATAATATTTAAAAAAAAAACATGAAACCTACAACTTGGAAATGTAGTAGTTGGAGGTTAAAACATTATGATTTTCTTTCCAATAAACCTCAGAGCACCTCTTTACAGAATACTAATTAACATAATATTCAAGATCTCCAGTTATTACTTATTGTGTATCACTTATTCTACAAAAACAGAACATTTTGTCAAATCATGAATAATTTCCCCTTTCCCTCCTCCAGGCATTATCTTGACCACTTCTCTACATCCTCTATATACTGTTGTAGTCTCACACTTCTTTGTTAACTCTGATCACTACAGGCATTTTGTACTGCAATGGGAAAATCTTCTCATCAGTGACATTTTCTTCACAAGTCTTAAAGTATTTTCTAGTAAACATTGCATGTTTCCTCATTTTCAGGTGAAAGATTAATTTGTGGAAACCAGTTACAGTATTCCTAAAGTCACAAAAACTGTATTATAGTGGACTTTTGTATGATCTCATCTGAAAGTTTTTGCCAAACAAAGAGATGGTGACTTGAACACATTTAGTTGGCACAAACTTTAAACAAATTCCCCACTTCAATTGATTGGGTCAGTGGGAAAAGATTGTGAATTAAAAACAAATCCACACTAATCTGATTAGGAAAGCCCATGGATAGAAGGTGGAAAGGGCTTCATTATCCTCAATTAGCCACCCGCTAATGGTACACAGGTCAACATGTCTTAGTTGTCCCATTGCGGTGTAATTTGATGCCTTCCAAGGAAATCCTAGAGATTGTATTTGCACTTTCAGGTCAGGGATAAAGTTCAGAAAGAAATCTAGCTGGTGTTGCAAGGGGATTAATGAGAAATGACACATTGTACAAAAAGGGAGAAAGCTTTCACTATTGCGAACGGGCCCTGTTTCACAAAAATTTATGCTTTAACTTTAGTCTTGATTTTTATGGTGCAATAGCATGGTAAACCAAACTCAAAATTGGGTTTAACTCTTTATGAAACAAGGAACTGCTATAAACAGCCTCATTTAGCAGCTGAAGAATGAAACTGCCCTGGTGTTCTGGACTATGATGAATTTAAGCCAACTCAGAGATATTACTGAACATACACAGTAGCTTCAGGTCAAAGGTCATATGGGTACCAAATACAGTTACAAATGTCCCCTTAAATTACACTATTCTAATTTTGTTTTCAGATACACTTATGAGATTTAACACAAAAGACTTTCAACAAGTCATTTCAGAATTATTATTGAACACAATGCACAACTTACGAACCTAAGCAAATGCACTATGTACCCATATGACCTATGACCTGAAGCCACTGTGGATGCACAGTGATACTGTAACTCTGAACTAGCTTGTTCTGGTCAACAAAAGCACTGGTTGTATCTCCAAAATATGCACAACATAATTACAATGGCTATGTGGATAACAAGTTAGGATTCTCTTACTGTCATTAATGATTCAAGGGAATATGATGCCAGTGTTTCTAGCATTTCAAATTTCAAACAAAACTTTCTGATTTTCTATGAACTCCCCCTAATAAATTTTCAAAATTAAAGGATACCTTTTTTAAAATAACAGGATTTTTGAAATATTTTAACATATACTGTATATTTTGGTTGGAAAAATTTACAGTAACCCTGTTTGGACATGACACAAAATACAAGAAACTGAATACTGTCTCTTTTGAACCACGAAGTTCCTGACTTTACCCTAACTTAAAACACTTCCTAAAATTCTACTTTTACGTAACCGGTAAAAAGAAAACACACTTCTCAAGTTTTCCCTGATTATAAAGATGGATGTGAACTCTGGAAGTAATCATCATTCTTGGCTTGGGTGGGCTATCTTGCTCTACTTCAGACTTGAGCCTCCTGGCATCCAATAGCAACTCCTCTTTCCTTAGAATTATGACTCATGGGCAAATTTTAGTACTGTCATAAATATGCCCCCAAATCAAACTTCAGGGTTAACAATTGTTTTGCAGGTTTTCATGAAGTACTTTAATCCAATTGGCTTTTTTCCATCTGCTTTCTTTCTTCTATAACAACTTTTCTCTTCCATTACCCATTACAATTCTCTGACATTGGAAGTTTCACACTTTAGCTGTAGAGGTACTGTACCAGCAAGTGTAAAAAGCATTCAGGAACATTGGTACTCATTGTTTAGACAAGTAATTAATAAATTACCTGTTGTTCCTGCTAGGCGCAGTTCTGTAGGATAGGGGGGCTTAATTTTCCTAGCTGCCCCCCCCCCCCAAAAAAATGTTGTCAAAATTTTATATACTAGTAGTGCCCCCCCCCCCCCCAAAAAAAAAAAAAAAAAAAAAATATCAAAATTTTATATACCAGTAGTGGTAAAGACATGGTAAAGACACAGATACTGTATGCTCAAAAAATATTTGACATGGCTTTTAACCAGTTTCACATATTACAGCCGTCCCAAAATTATGTCCTTACAACCACGCCTGGTTCTTACTGTACCTTAGATATTATGACATTCTATGAGTTGAGACTCTATTCAGAGTTACCACTTATACTGCCGGTGATCAACTCCAAATATAGTGGAGTCACCAGAGACTACATCATTCCTTTATCGCTATTCACCATACATGCAGTGAATGATGCCAAACTTGACACTCTCATGGCCATTTTGGTCAGACCATATAAGCTATCTACAGTAGTCTACTCTTGAGGATGAGTATTAGCATGAAAATTTAAATTACATTAAACACAACCTCACTGATCTGTAACAACCAATAAAAGTAAATCTACAAAATTACTTCAACACAAAAATCATGGCTAATTGACTTCAACTTGGAATACAGTCTTAGCAACAGCTGCGGACTTTTCCAGCAGAGTAAAATAGGAATCTAGCAGCACCACTTTACCCTATGGAAATATTTCAGTGTCTAAAGGTAGGCACCAAAAAAGCCAGACGGGTCTCAGACTTTGGTGGTGTACCTAGGAATGCACTGATGGAAATTGCTATCTTGTCACAGCAATTAAGGGACCCATGAAAAAGTGAACTAGTCTGTGTACAAATGCACTGTTTGAGTTGCTGGAGTTTTTCAACATCTGCCTTTTGGAAATAAGGGATTCTAATGATTTCTTCCATCATAACAGCAAAGGGGGCACCAGCACAGATTTCAAAATATCTGGGCAGGGCAATGGAAAGGGCATGGCCCTAAAGGTGAAGGACATTTTGCTCACTGATGCCTCACATCCTCCTTAGTTCTTACACTAACTGGCTGTAGCTACATGGCCATATCTGGCCACCAAGGCCAAGTCAGCAAAGTATGAATGAACAAAAACTTGAAATCACTTGCCAAAATCAATGTTTTGTGAGACAAATGTGACATGAAGAAAAAAGAAAAACATGACTAGAAAAGTATTCAAAATGCAAGACTTTTGGCAGACATTGCCTGCACCTTCAGGTAGGTAACTGTCCCATATGTGTGGTGCGATAATGCAGCTTGAGTGGAATTATCACTCCAAATTGTCATGCAAACCCCCTACTGTCACCCATCCTGCTACCCCAACAAACCTCCTGCACCATAATCATCAAATACTGACGAACCCTTCGTCCAAATTGGGATATCATAGTACCTACTTAATATTCTCATGGTCTGCTTTGTGTGCATCCAATATCTTTCAAGACACAATAGTGAAATTCTTCTTCATTCTAGTGCCCATAATTTCCTACCCAGTCCAGGGCTTTCTGTTCAGTATTGAAGCCTAGTACCCAATGGAGTCAAAGATGAGCCCCTTAACCATATACTTTGTTGCAGAAGTGTCATTTTTACCAACCTTCCTAGGACAATACCCTGGCTACACAATCAACAATAATTAATAACCCTGCCTTTACCAGTTTCAATTATGTACAGTAACAGATACAAGCAAGGTCTTGTTTCATAAAGAGTCATTCTAGATCTTAAAGTTGATGTATATAGGGATGGAAAATCAAAATTAAAGGTCAGCAAATCTTGCCTGAGACAGAGAATATTATTCCTACTAAGTTTACTGCTTGTCCCTAATCCAGTTTAAAACAAAAACAAATATCTTGTGCACATGGCTGCAAAACTTGCAAAACATCGCAGGCACACATACTTTGAAAACCAAAATTTCTAGCTCACCTGGTCTACTTAATTTGGGACTAAGATGAAAATTTCTAGCTGCAGCATGATTTTCGCGGCCGCAATGCGTGTTTGCGTCCAGCTTTTTGCAGGCTACTTATACACATCCCATATAAAGCTTCAAATGGCCTGTATACTGAGTTACTTTTGCTACTGAAGGAGGCCCATCCCTCCATACTGAGCCATATATTAAAGAAAATCAATATTTAGTCATGTCCTAAACTTCTCTATTTTCCTTCTGAAGTAGGTACAACAATGGCAGTTAAAAACTCCTCTACAGGCCTTTTCTGTCCCCAAAACACTATTAAACATCATAGGTTTCTACGGAGCTATTCCAGAACGGAATGAGTGGTATGGTTTTGCAGAGAAACCCTATGTATATAACAATGGTAAATTAGGGTTTCACAGCGAAACCATGTGTAGTGAAAGGGTTAACATGCTTAAAGCCAGATTCACACAAAATTGTGCCCCCCAGGGGCTGGGGTTGCAGAATATGGCCACAGTCATTCCTGCCTGTCGTAAGAGGCAACTAAAGGGGAGGACTTGCACCCTCTTTGGACTGTGTTTGAAACTGAACTTGAACGGTGTTTGAAACCGAATTTAAACTTTACCTTTTTATCTAGTTGAAACTATGTAACACATTCGTGTTGGCGTGTCGTTAAATCACATCTAACTAACACACAAAACTGTGTGTGAACTGTGTGTGAACTGTCATAATGAGTAATCTGTAAAGGTATCATTGGCCTATCAGAGTGATGCTTATGTCTGAATTTATGTCAACCAAAGTATAGTCTGAAATTTTAGTCAGAGATATATAGAGATATTCCCAACTATGTTTGGATTGATGGAAAAGTCCCTTCAAAAGTATCAACCTTAACCTTTATAAAACAGGACACATGTCTGATTCAAACTGTGGCTTCAAATTTCATGTGTGCAAACTTTTCTTCAGGGAGTTTAGGAAATCCTGACTATGTAGCGGTACCAGTTCAATTGATTCAACTTGGGCAATCATATTTAGTGCTGATGTATAAATTGCATTTTCTCAAATGACAGTCTGTTGCCCAATTATGTCCTGCATGAGGATTAAATCTGGCAATGCATGCTCGGAACATAATGGCAATTTGACTTGCAGCTATTCTTTTCTCTGTGTAGTGTATAGCCAGGAAATTGCGTAAGAAAAATTGTGACCTTTTATAATGTTTCAATAAGGCAAACAGGACTAACAAAGATTATGAGTTTTTCTTTCTCTAGATACCAATAAGCAATAAAGATAAGAGGGTGGGGGAAAAGTGCAGGTGATATGCTACCCATAACCACCCTCCTCTGATACTAAAGTTGTAACCATCTTGACTCCAACATGTTAAAGTTATATGAGCTTCCCCATGTCACTCCCACTTCACCAACATCAAATCTTCTTCCCCTCCCAAAGCAGTGTTTGCATTATGCAGGGGTATTGCACGATTCCTACTCTTTCTCAATAATCCCAAAAGTTTTAAAATTGCTTGAATGACGATCCCACACCTATTGGGAAAACAAATTGGGGAAAAAGTTGACTTTCAATGTTGTATTTTCAAGATTCTCCCCTCTGAAACAAAATCCCCCTCAAAATTATTTTGGAAGGGGGAACCCCCCAAACTTCTGAATCCTAGTGCCAACACTGTCCCTGAGCCCCTTTTCAATTTGGAATGCTTATGATCATACGGACATTTTATTTGCAGCAATATTTCTCTGATATGGTAAGAATTCAGTGAACAAAGTTAACTATGATTTTAGCATTTGGGGGATTCACTGATGATTCCATTGGAACGAATGCCTTCGCCTTTGATCAAAAGAATTGTCCTGAGTCTAAATACCTGCACACTTCATGCTCCATTCTTAGGCAACCAAGGACTCTCAATGCCCCCCTTCCCTCCCCCCTCCCATCCACTGTGAAATTGTTACTTTCAAGCTCATGGAGGTAACAGAACTACAATGTCACATGATTCAAAGAACTAGACTAAAAGAATTACCATACAGGACAGGCAGTTTTAATTCAAATTGAACATGCAAATTGAGATCCTTAGTTTAAATACATACTTGCATAATGGAGGCTGACAGCCCAGGCCACCACAGACTCCACAGTACCAACGATTTGAAGGAAGATAAGAGGAATTGCGTCATACTTTGATTCACCACCACGAGCAATATCAACCCAGTTGAAGTCAACAGTCATCATTACCCCAAACAGAATGACCGCATTACCTGTAAAATGAGAGAAAACCATGCTTCTGGTAAGAAGAAGCAATAAGTACTCCACCCTGCATTGGAAAGAGGCAATGGAAAGGTCCTAGGATGGGAGAGTGGTTTAGGCAGGCTGCAGTGCACCAATATGTTACACAAGTCTGTGAATTTGAATCCTACTCAAGGGACATGGGTTGCTCTATGTCTTTCCTCAAACTTGTTAAGTCACCAAAATTGGTTGCCAAGCTAAAAAAATTAGTTGCATGCCATACTGAAGCACCTTTGAGCCGGTGCTTTTGCTTCACTAGAGGCAATTAAAATACTGTACAGTAAAGCATCTTGCCAAAGGACACCACACAAGTACCACACCAATGATTCATGCAGGCAGAATTCCAACAAGCAATCCTTGCCATCTAAACCTTTGAATCATGAGAACCTCCCCTCGTAACTTAATTTCATCACCATTACACAGCAAAAGATGGCCTACTAAATAGTTTCAATTAATTAAAGTGCTTTTACACTGAGACAAGGACCCTCATCTGATCTCTTCTTTTATCAAGAGACCAGGGGCCAGATTCACAAAGAACAAATATTAAGCACAAAAAGTTTCATGTAATTTGGACTTGCGCTCAAACCATATTCATGAAGAGGAAGGTGTGTAAATATTTTAGCTTCACTCTAAGCCAGTGAGCCACAACTGGAAAAAAGGCCATTGCTGGCCTGACTTAAACCAATTGGTTTGAAACTGATCCATAAAACCTCATCTAACTCTAACTCTAAGCAAGCTTCAGAGTTGTTGTAAGTTCAAAAAGGGAGAGTAGCACATAGAGAGGCACACTATACCAAATAGTTGCACAAGGTGTAGGACCACACATGTAACCACAGAAGGCTGTGCACATTGTTTTAACACTAACAGTCAATGTGATTGGTTACATGTGACAACAAATTGACAAGTGCAATTGAACACATCTGGCTCATGCATTTATTGCAGTTAAGCTGCATATCTTTACATACCACGTAAGTTGCTTTCATGAATACCACCTAAGAAAGTTATTATGCAGTGCTTAAGTATTTTATTTGCAATAACTTATGAAAATGCTAGTGGTTCCTATCCCATATCACCTGCATACCACATTGATTCTGGAGTATGTGCACTTGCCTCACACTCAATATCTCCTGGTAAGCACGAACACCACATGTGCTACCGAACTTTTCCATTCAGGACAATATGAAAAGATGGAAGTGCCATAAATCTAGAGTCACTGCTAGTTGTAGAGCATTTTACTGTTGCCTTGATCTCCTACTAGGGGTCGGATCCTCCCCCTTTCAAAGATCATAATCCAAAAACTAGGTCGAAATCTGATCTGCTGTTTCTATAACTTTGATTTTGTGCACAGAATCTGATCCTGAGTATGACATCATACACCTAGACTTGCCCCAAGTCTCTTGCGATATTCTCTCTCAGCTAAATAGGATCCCTATGGTTCTCTCCTCTTCTTTCACTGTTCCTTCTCTTAATGGCACCCTCTCAGGTCTCTCTGACCGCACCACTGCAGGCACAATAATTTTTCACACTCCTGGCTTTCTATACCGAGTCACTGTAATGTTGTTATACATTGTGCTACCCATGTTGACCCACAAGCAGCGAGCAGGCTTGCCAAAGAACTATATACTGGGCTTGCCTGCAACAATTTCTCACACTACCTGCTTTCTACACTGAGTCACTGTGATGCCGTTACAAACTGTACTACCCATGTTGACCAACACATGGAGAGCAGGCTTCCCTGCCAGACACTTGATACTTTTGTCACGTTTTGAGCAGGTGGTATTGAAATATGAATATTCATCAATTTTCTGCAGCCAATGAAAAGTTTTCATTATGTAAACAATGCAACGTGCAACGTTTATAGCAAGATTTGAGTATTTATCGTAATGAATATCCAGCAAATGTCATACAATACCAGCCAATCATACGCATCCAGTGACAATACCCATGCTGATTGGATTTTAAGAGTTAATTATCTAATGTATTCATCCTTAATTTTGGATGATTAAAACAATAAACAAGTTTAAAATGATGACGTCAACAGAAGCAAAAGCTAAAAGACTCTTATGGCAAGCTGTTTGAAGGGACAGTCCGCTCCAGTAACAGTAGGCTGTGTGGGTGTGGGAGCCATTGTTTCCTCCAAGAAATTATCCATTGGGTCAATATACTCAATAGAAGAAAATTTGGCTCACCAGAAATGTCAATTTAGTGGAACTGAGCATGCTTAGGGCATGCGTTGTTGTTCACACTGCATCTAAAACCCTCTTTTTTCATTTTTCCCACAAATATCAGTGTGTCAACTTGACAAATCATTGGGTCAAAATCGCGTCACATCAGCTTACCGGTAACACTGGTCGGAGCACATGAACCATTGAAAATAAGTGCTACTGTATAGTGCTAGCACACGGCAGCTGCAAGAAGGGACAGTATGTAGGCTGAAATTGTTATATAGCGGTACAATGTGATGAAATCACTGTGTGAGTAGGAACAGGCATAAAATGAGTGGTGAAGAGAGAATAATGTGAGAGACTTGGGGCAAGTCTACATCATACCTGGATCTGGTGAGAAATCACTCAAAGTTTGGGTGTAAATGTCAAGAAGTCATGTCATACTTGCCAAGGACCCTGTCAAGCAAATAGTGGATGACAATTAGTGCTGAGCAGGGCTGGGAAAAGATAACATTTTCTGGAAGGCAAGTCAAATTTCCAGCAAACAAGCAAAGTCAAATAATCAAATGGTCCGTCTGAGGGCACTCCAGTTCAGCATTATGTTTACAGCAGACCTTACCTATTGGGCAAGCGGTTTTTGCAAGCTGTGTCTGAGGAGACTGGAGTACCAAGAGAAAAACCCTCTTACATGAGCCAGATGTGAACCCACACACTTCTGAAATGAACTGGTGCATAGCAGCCAGCATAAACCCCTGTGCCTCCCAAAACACAGCCTCACAATAGTTTTGATAAGATGAATAGTACACTGGGTTATACACAGTAAAGGAAATTTAGGTTTTTTAACAATGATTTATACATTACAACATTTCAACTATCACTGAAGAAGATACGAATATATCACACGTAGGACCAGCAGCATGGATCTCTGGAATATACAGGTCTGTATAGCCACACAAGTGCTTAGCCTACGGGTCTGCAGCAACCCTGTGCCACCATATCACACGTAGGACCAGTAGCAAGGATCTCTGAAATAAACAGGTCTGTATAGCCACACAAGTGCTTAGCCTACAGGTCTCAAGCAACCCTGTGCCACTATATCACACGTATGACCAGTAGCAAGGATCTCTGAAATATACAGGTCTGTATAGCCACACAAGTGCTTAGCCTACAGGTCTGCAGCAAACCTGTGCCACTATATCACACTTAGGACCAGTGGCAAGGATCTCTGAAATATACAGGTCTGTATAGCCACACAAGTGCTTAGCCTACAGGTCTGCAGCAACCCTGTGCCACCATATCACACGTAGGACCAGTAGCATGGATCTCTGGAATATACAGGTCTGTATAGCTACACAAGTGCTTAGCCTACAGGTCTGCAGCAACCCTGTGCCACTACATCACACATAGGACCAGTAGCATGGATCTCTGGAATATACAGGTCTGTATGGCCACACAAGTGCTTAGCCTGCAAGTCTGCAGCAACCCTGTGTGCCACTATATCACACGTAGGACCAGCAGCATGGATCTCTGGAATATGCAGGTCTGTATAGCCACACAAGTGCTTAGCCTACAGGTCTGCAGCAACCCTGTGCCACTATATCACACGTAGGACCAGTAGCATGGATCTCTGGTATATACAGGTCTGTATAGCCACACAAGTGCTTAGCCTACAGGTCTGCAGCAACCCTGTGCCACCATATCACACGTAGGAGAAGTAACATGGATCTCTGGTTTATACAGGTCTGTCTTAGCCTACAGGTTTGCAGCAATCCTGTGCCACTATGTACACTAAACAGTTATTTCAATGAAGTGATTTATTCTAGACATACCCTCCCAGGGCTGTTTTCACAACCTACAGGCCCCTTGGTAGAAGAACACTATCGGCCTGCTGTACATACAAAACAGTGTGGAGTATGCACCTTACCAGATGTGTGAGCAATACATTGTGTGTTACAGAGGTAAAGTGTAAACAGGCATTACCCTACTTTTACAGTGTTTGGAAGTACCTGTATTGCTAACCAGCGACTGCCATCTACCCTTTTAGTATTTCTTACCAAGATGTAATTTAAAAGCTGTTTTTACAAATTACTATAGGTTACCACCCCACACTCATTTCTAACACTGGCTGCCTGGTTACAAACTAAAACCTGTGAAGTATTCATGCCAGTGTGTGGCCAACCTTCTGTGAGCTGTTTCAGCTCCTTATCTGATATTTTCTTATTTATTTATAATTTGGAAGTTGCTATAAGGCAGACCTGAATGATTATAGGTGCAGCCAAATGTTGCAAGAGGAATATAACAGAGCCCACTGTACAGTAGATATTTTACACCTGTTGCTTTAATATTGTTTGTATTACAAGAGTATGGGTGTGACCATGCTGATCAGGCCCCAGCATCATCGTGAATGCTGAAGCTGGTGCCTAAATATTGACAATGTACCTTATGAGCTTTCAGGTTATCCCTCAGCTGTTTAAAGGCAGTAGGCAGTCGCCCCAAAATTTGCTTTGAAAAATCAGCAGATTCTTGCAAATCTCCTCTTATTGCATTACAAGCACATCTGAAGACATTTTGAACATAACAATTACGAACAACAGGTAAAGCAAGGAGAAATTCTCCTTGAATTTCACAATTCACTAACAAAAACACTGTCACATGATCAAAATAGGCCATTCATGAACTAGAGTGATGGGGCATACTAACTCTGATTGGGGTGACTACCTATTGCCTTTAAGTTGCCCCCCAAAATGAATTACTGAGTGGTACATCACTCACTACCACAGTCAGCACCAAAGTGATCTTACAGTACCTGCAGAAAATGTGTAGCATGGGATCCGCTTTATTGCCTGTGTGTCCCGATAAAACTCTAGGTAGCCGAGTCTAAGTGATTCTCTATGTCGAAAGTGAAGGTAACGTTCCATGAGTACAAGGAGGAGGTACATAGTAACTTGCGAGTAGATAATGATAGACAGACTTCTCCGGTTTGGCCGCTTATCATCATCATTGTAGAGTACAGGCACAAGTGCATATGGAAAGATAAATATGTCCAGCAAAAACAGTGTCTGAAAATGAGAGCAAATAGTCACTTTTACAACAATCATTACGACAATGTTTGTCTTTTATACAGTGTTTTTCATTAGGCTTTAGAGACTCCAATATTTTGGAATCTGATAATTTGCAGCCTAAGCAGTCTCCACTCTTAATGGAACGACTCCTGTAATGACATCATAAAAGCTGCTGGTATGTATACAGCAGCAGCTTTAGAGCAGAGTATACTGTACTAGCCAACAAATGAGTAACAATACACCCACTGGCTGATACCAGATACTGTACTTCTTTAGGAGAAATGTACTAAATCTGCCAGAAAATTGCACAGTACAGTACTTAGCAGTCAAGGAATAACTTGTGACTGAATAATGTACAAGACTTAGTATGAAAATAGCAACTTTTGTTAAACTACATTAAAACTTGCAAAAAAGCATGAATTCAATCCCCCAAAATGATTTTTGTTCCTGTTTTTGATAGTACTGGAAAAATCCATAGAAGTATTGATTCCAATGAGTTACTACTTGACTCCTGGCCATGAGTCACAACTCTGGTGTGGAGTCAGGTAACATGCCCTGGCCTTCTTTACTCCTATCAAAGCCTTTTGCAAGTTTCTACCACAATCAGTTTCACTTCTCAACGTTCTCATGCCCCAAATGGCCTGTGCTAACCAGTGAAGCCATTGCAACACTAATAGTTAAGAACTAAAACACAATTCTTGTTCCAATGGCTTATGGTGAGCATAAAGCAAGGTCATGGCAAACAGGTCCATATCATATGACCCAACTGGCTAAAAGTAGGATGCTCTTACCACAAGACAATCCCATCGATTCAATTAACCAAGTCAACAAAATGGAATTTTTCTTATGCCTCATTACTGCAAAAAGACTTGGATAGGTTATTTTCATGGTCTCAGACTTGGCAAATGTCTTTTAATGCAGATAAGTGCAAAGTCCTTCACTTTGGTCCTAAAAATTTCAGCTATGATTATAACATGAATGGTAGTATTCTGAGTGATGTGACTTTTGAGAAGGATCTGGGTGTAGTTATTACAGGTGATTTAAAGCCATCTAGACAGTGTGCAGCTGCTGCTGCTAGGGCTAATAGGGTGCTTGGATTGATCAAGAGGAATTTCAGTAGTTTTAGTAAAGAAATTGTACTAAATCTGTATAAGCAGTTGGTTAGACCCCACCTAGACTATGCAGCCCAGGCTTGGAGTCCCTTCTATGAAAAGGACAAGCTTCTTTTAGAGCTAGTTCAGAGGAGAGCCACTCGCCTTATACCCGAGGTGAGACACCTACCTTATCATGTTAGACTTAAGCATCTTGGGCTTACCACCCTGGAGTTGAGAAGGATTAGGGGGGACATGCTTCAGGTGTACAAATTTCTCTCTGAAAGGAATCCTTTGTCCTCTTGCAATTATTTAAAGGTTCAATGTAATTCTCGGGTTCGAGGCCATTGTAAGAAGCTAGTTAAGAATTTTGCAAGGCTCGACATTAGGAAGTTCAGCTTTTCTCATAGAGTTGTTAACGGGTGGAATAGTCTGCCTGAGTGGGTAGTTAACTCCACATCTGTGCACTGCTTTAAAGTTAACATTGACAAGTTCTTCCATAAGTGTGGTAGAATCTAATTGTGCTGGGCTCGTTTGGTGTTGGTTGGTTCTTTGTTTTCAGTTAAGGTTGTATGGACTTCAGGGCATCTTATGGGGCCTTAGCCCTCCTTTGCCCTTTAACCTGTTATGTTATGTTATGTCCTAAGGTGTGTCTTTCCTACTCAGTCTCCACCAAACTGAGTATTTGAAGACTTTATCTAGGCAGCTGTACTCATATTCACTGCAGAGTATTTGCCTATGCCTGCATGCCAGTCCACCGGCTTCGTACACCGTGACTATTTTTGTGGCATTGGTGACCATTATTTTCATCCATGCAAACATATCATTTCGTTCCACTTACCACTGGTGAGTGACCATTTGTGAGTGACATTTTGCATTTTTGGTCCCTCAGAATAATTTCATAGAGTCATTTTATTACCAGAATTGCACAAGAAATTATTCTTAAAAACTGCTTGATATTATGTTCACAATTTCAAACACTTCCAAGCAACCCCCCTCCCCCCAATTCCCCTCCCTGCCAGACAAATAGACAAACTGTCTTCCCCAAAGTCAAGTCCCAAACAGATAACAAAATTCCATTACCAGATGCTGCTTTTGATTGCATATATGCACTGGTAAAATTCTTGGCAAGGAGTCAATTCTAACTTGACTATAAAGCACTGGAGGGTACTGAACTTTGTCTTTGAAAAATATTTCAGGTGCATGTGTGATTTTCAGCTTTAGTTAGGCTGGTCAATAATTTTTTTCTTTTATTTCAGTACCCAGGTGCCACTGTTTATTTTATCCCTGTGTACAGCCCTTGAGTCCACCTACTGTAGCCCAAGTCCTCACATTTCCAGAGGCCTCAATTTCAGGCCGATTGCAAGTCTCACATTTCAACTCTTTTTGTAACTTACACATCTACTCAGCCACTACCCTTTCTTTGCAACCCATTTTTCACAGTCACCTAGTACCCACATTATATCATCCCACACCTGTAACTTCATAATGTTAAACGGGCTGAAATTTAGCACTCGTCCGATCGTCCGTGACGGGTAAAACTTGCATCGGACAACCACTTTCTCTCTTTGAACTTGTCCGATGGACGAGTAGATTTTATTTGTAACTGAATAGTTTCCTACGTGCAGGAAAGTATGTCATAAAAATCGCCTTAAGAAGTGGCACTGAGACAATGGTATTGACTACCATTCATCATTGTACCATGGCAACCATGCCAATAAATATGGAAAAATGCAGAATTTAAAGTAAATGTTTGTTTTCTATGGCAGAGACAGGAAATAGAATTGTTCATCTCTTGTTTGTCACTTTCATTCGGACAACCAAAAACTATTTCGGACAACCTAAATTTAGCTTCAGGTTGTCCGATGGGCAACCTGAAGATTTCCTTAAAAATCAGGCCTGGTTACCATGTTGGATCCTACATCCCACACCGAGATTTAGATAAACACGGCAGGTAAATAACAATCTTCCTATTGTGCATTCTATTTCTTTTTGATCAATATACAAATTATACGGACACAACTTTAAGGGTGATGCTACGTATCTAACCATGTGTGTTTCACTTTAGCCACAGACTTATCAGCATTTGAAACATTACCAAAAGATAATATCACAGCTGGTAAGGGGGTAAGCATTAAATGTGAGCCTTGAGTGCAATACAAGGTAGGTCATAGGACAAAGGGGCATCATTAACAGAATGAAACACCTTTAGATCCTGTGACTGATGTCTCTAAAATGACTCACCCTTCAGTCACAAACTGTGACTGGTAAGCAGTATATATTGACTGATAAAATACATGTGCACGACCTTCACAAGTGTTACAATTGACCCACAATGTCGAACCTAAGTCAACAATTTTAGTGTCTGACTTGTGAGGTACAGTATATACTGTGCGTGAACCAGACCTTACTTGACTGACAATATTGGTTAAGTGACATACTTGTCACATTGCATCATTTGTCGAGGACCCATTCCTGACTTACAGTACCATGCCCATTACACATAAGGGTGAGTCAATCTAAGGATAAGCACATATAAGTGACATACAATTAAAATCATTTGGATCACAGCGACAAACTCTGTCCTAATGGGCTTTGATACTGGTTCACTGTCTCTCACTAAGTGAACATCAGATGCCAGTAACTCTTCGTTGTCATCTGTTCTTTCGGAGGCTCCAACCTCTTGGTCATCAAAGAAGTATGCCTGAAGAGAAAACAGTAAAAAAAAAAAGTGTTCAAACAAAAACTAGTCATTGGATGCTGTCATCCAAACCAAAAATGGCTGAATGACAGCTCCCCTATACTGTAGTCCTACAGCCCATTGTTCCAGCCCATTACAATTAAAATCACCACCAATTAGACATATGGCCCAGACTCCTACAGTAAAACAGCCCCTTGGCACTGTGCTTCAGGTGTACAGCCCATCTTTCCTTCAGCCATCATGTATTACAGCAAATACAAGTCTCTATTTTGTTCAAGGCTAATAAACTATCCCTTAATGTTTAAAATCATTTTTTTTTCATCTTTTACCCTCCTCATTCACTAAAGACCAAAATTTCAGCCAGTGCTTTATAATGCTGTGGGCCAGGCACGTGTCCAACGGAGGGGTCGGACTGAGGGTCTGGATCCCCCTGCTCGTGCTGACCTTAAGAAATTTAAGAGTATTTAAGAGTTTTTAAAAGTTTCTATCCAAAATACTCAGCCTGATTTGAAAAATCATATCTCAGACCCCACTGCCGAAAATCCTGGACACGCGCCTGGTAGGTGTATAATTCAGTGAAGCTACTAATGTCAAATTCTTAGGTGTTTATCAGCATTAAAGATGGAGAACTCACACTGATGAGTTTTGTTGCAAAGATGGTGTGTCATAATGCACATACATATTGTATGGCTCAGTTGCACAGGCTTCATTTTCTTCACAAAAATGAGTCAGATTTATCTCCTATTCCAGTTCTATTGGCCATTCAGCACTATGTTCAAGAATTTGCAAATGTTGACTATTTATGATGTTTAGCACTTGCAAGTAGGGTTCTTTGTCTTTCAATACTTTAAAGGCTTGCTGCCTTGTACAGAATACAGTATTTAGTTTTGCTTCCCAAGTTGAATAATCAAATATCACAATCATTCTTCCAGACACTTATCTGTGATCGATTTTAATTGCACACTCACAAATCTCAGTACAAAATCTGTCCGCTTTCTGTTGCATGGTCTTGGAACATCCTAGACCCTATTGTGAAGAATCTTACCAAGTTGAAAAATTATTTTAGATTCCTATTTAAGGAGAAAATCCAACTGGTTTTAAAATATGGTTGTTCTAGATACTGTACTTCTCCCACTTAACCCCCCATCCACTGCTCAGTCTTACATACTGTACGTTTTATTTTCATCCTAATTTCTTTTCTTCCAGTTATGAGTGATACTGACTCTAACAATTAAGCATTCCTTCTCCCAGCTTCTTCACACCTTATGCAATTCATTTGCTTTTCTATCATTGTCATTTTTCATGTACTTTTAAAAACGTGAAAACAAAACAAAACAAAAATGCCATATATACTGTATACCAAAATGCTGTATGATCAAGCACTGGATTATAAACTAGGTAAATACAGTTGGCCAGACTGTTTGTTTTAGCATTGCAAACTACATTATATGTGTACAGTATATTTTTCAAAAGTAGGGGTGTCAAGCTGTTTTTGCCAGAAAAATGCCTGTAGTATTTGAGAAAATTGCTTAACGCAATAATAATAATAATAATAATAATAATAATAATAATAATAATAATAATAATAATAATAATAATAATAATAATAATAATAATAATAATAATAATAATAATAATAATAATAATAATAATAATAATAATAATAATAATAATAATAATAATAATAATAATAATAATAATAATAATAATAATAATAATAATAATAATAATAATAATAATAATAATAATAATAATAATAATAATAATAATAATAATAATAATAATAATAATAATAATAATAATAATAATAATAATAATAATAATAATAATAATAATAATAATAATAAGCGTGGATACTAACTTAGGGCGACAGTTACATTGACTTGCACACTAAAAATTCAAATTTTCTAACCCTAACCCTAACCCTACCCCTAACCCCACCCTAACCAAATTTGGTAGACATACTTATTAGACCAAAATGAACAATTTAAGCCTATTTGCGACAATAAAATTATTTTTCTAAATGGTACCTATTCCTTTAAGGCGACAGTTATGTGTCGCCTTAATTCCAGGTGTCGCCTTAATGTTGTTGAATTAGCACGAAGTGTCGCCTTAAGTCATTATCCATGCGGATAATAATAATAATAATAATAATAATAATAATAATAATAATAATAATAATAATAATAATAATAATAATAATAATAATAATAATAATAATAATAATAATAATAATAATAATAATAATAATAATAATAATAATAATAATAATAATAATAATAATAATAATAATAATAATAATAATAATAATAATAATAATAATAATAATAATAATAATAATAATAATAATAATAATAATAATAATAATAATAATAATAATAATAATAATAATAATAATGATAATAATAATAATAATAATAATAATAATAATAATAATAATAATAATAATAATAATAATAATAATAATAATAATAATAATAATAATAATAAAAAGAAAACTGCCTTACAGTACTGGGCAATTCTGCAAATTGTAGACCTAAAGCAAATCCACATAATCTGCTTTTAATCACAACAAACAGTTTCAACTTGACTTTCTTTTATGTTACACTATGGATTTTGACATGAAATTAATTTGTGTGGTAATTTTGTAAAAATGCACATTATATGCCACCCTCTCCTAGCCAAAAACCTGAAATTTGCTCAGACATCCCAGTATTGTTGGCCTTACACTGCTCAGAGGTGTCACATTTAAAACATTTGTTACATGAACTTGATGTTTCTAGAATTATTGAACTTGCATTATTTAATAGCAGATACACTGTAGGTAGTAGTTACAGTCCGACAAATTAAGGTTTTCAATTGATGTATTTAAATGCCACACTTTTCCTGTGATGGGCGTACACCTTCGCACAGTTATGTCTGTAACGAAAAAAGTATGTCCATCACACAAAGTTTCCCTAAATATGGTGGAGAAAAACTAAAAACTGCAGTTAACTTTTACTGATACAGCAAATGTACACGTACGGGTACAGCTTTCTTTAGAAGAGGCACATTAATTTTTACAGTAACTTGTGTTGTTTCAAAACAAATCAAACCTTCAAATGAAAACTGAATTTTGAAAAATAACTTTCTCTCATAACTTCCATCACAGAGAGCTTATTTCAATATTTAATTCTCTTGTCTGGGAGAGCAGGAAATGGAACTCTGTAACAGCATAGTACAAGATAGATGTACTACAAAACCTAAGTAAAATCTAACTTCCTATTACAGTACATAGTCATTAGAAGAGAAATTGTCAAACTACCTGAAATGTACGTCTGAGAGTATGGAATTGACTTCCTGGAAGTTTCGTCCCCATACCCTCCATGCCTCCTACGCTTACAGTATATAATGTACTGTACTGGATTCTCTTGCTGAATAGACACACATATTTGCACTGCAGCAAAATACCAATTCATCCTGCTTTAAACAATCCAGCTCCAGTAAACAAGTCAATGAATGATGCAACAATTTTTACTGTAGATTATATTGTACTGCCTGAGTGACTAGGGTTAGAGATAAATGAGGTTTTAAGGCTCAGTTTCTAACCAAATGGTTTAAGTCGGGGTGGCCTTGGCCTTTTTTCCAGTTGTGGCTCCAGGAGTGACTAGGAGAAAAGCTCTACAGTAGGCTGCCATCATGGGTCACATTACTGTACAGTAGTTGCAATTAACTAGTCCCTGGATTCTCAAAAGGTGGCCCGCGAGGTCCATTAATGTGGCCCGCAGAAGAATCCAGGAGCCAAAATACTTTTTTACATGTAATTTTCTTACTGCAATGTGGACCATTTTCTGTGTCACATTTTCTCAAATAGGCCATGTGCTGATTCACAAAATATGGATGCAAAACAGTCTAGTAACAAGATTATGCTTTAAGTACAGTAGGATTTCTTCTAGTCTAAAGCATTTGGAATGCTAATTTTTCTCCCAGACTGGGGACCCATGCATGGTGGACGAATTGTTCTAATGACAAATCTGCATTTTAATAGTGCAATTTCCTAAAATTAAGAGTGCTTGGGATGCCAAAGTTTCTCACTAAACTTACAGGGTATAACGACTGCCTGACAGGGGTACACCAAGAAAGTGAGCATGAACTGAACGATTCCCTACCAAATCTTGAGGAAGGAATTTGACTCATATGACACGTCAGCTACAGCAATAGAAGGGAAATGGTACACTAAGTCATTGAAGACAGAGTGTAGAAAACTGTGCACATGTAAGTGTGTCCTCTGAGGATATGCACTTATGTTTTATGCCAGGGATGAAGCCACGGTGGGCGGCGCTGGGCGGTGACACCCAGCACTCGATATTCCCGCCCGGCACTCCAGGCAAACACACGTCTCCCTGCACACCACAAATCTGCCTACTGAGACCTAAAACTAGCCCTAAATTTACTCCCTAAAGTTAAAATGAGGGGAATATGTAAAATTAATGGCTGGAAAATGGGGTAGATGCCATCAGGTGGGGTGAAGTGCTTTCCCCAGATCTTCCCCAGATCAGACAATTACCCGGCACTCAAATTTGGCTAGCTATATCCCTGTTTTATGCACTTATGTTTTATAACCTTATGACATAAGTTCATAACCACTACAGGAACAGCTGGGCTTTTCCACTGTTGCACTAAGTACTGTACCAGTCTGGAAATCTTGCAGTGCAAATGCTAATTCTGGCCCCCACTGCTAGCCTGCACAGTTTGGTGGCTGTGGCAGCACAAAACATTGATAGACATCTTATCTGGCATCGCCTGCTGAGTAAATGAGCACCACTGAGGAGGGAATATACATGTATGTACAGTACCTGAAATTTAAAAATTTTTCCTACCCATACATATAATGAGTATAATTAGCCAGAATAGGAAGTATGGCAATTGCACACCAGAGATTTCTGTTTAGTCTAGGATTGCAAAACTGGATATTTCAATTACTGGCTGTTACTCGATACTGATAACTTACAGTACGGACTGATATCCTGGCTAGTGGGACATACTGTGTACTGAAATGGTTGCAACATTTATCATTTACCCGCAGGTTGCAGAGCACCACCACTGTCACAAAGCCAAAATTATTTCTAAACAGCAAAAAGACCACTAAAATAATTTTTTTTTTTTGTAATTTTCAAGTTTTTTAAACATACCTGTTTATAAGCTTTTTTTCTGTGCACACCCCAAACCTCACCACATACATGTGTTACTTTCTATATTGGGTACTGTGTTATATGCAGGGTTGGGAAGTAACGAGTTACAAGTAACGCCGTTACTGTAACGAGTTACATTTTGTGTAACGGAACCCTGTAATGAGTTACATTTGCATTTCAGTAACGAAGCAAGTAACTAGTTACAATTCTGTGTAAAAGTAACTGTAACGGCGTTACATTTGGGTCCCGTTACTTTCCCGTTACAAATAGTCAAAATGACCACAAATTGCATTTTACTGGAAGTAGTAACAGAAAATTTTCAAATTGATGACACTTTGGTAGTAACATGTAAAATTATTTTCGATATAGTTATCACTCATCACTATTATCGACGTCGCCCTCGCCAACAGCAATTTTATTCACGATTAGAATCAGAAGATGATATTAGATGCACATGCTGCAGGCTTACAGGGCCACTTGATTGTCTATTGAACTAAGTTTAAAATTGATTTGTGTGTCAAATTACTTATTAGACAGATCAATGCTTATTATCCATGAGACCGAATCTTTGTGCGATTCGTTGAAAAATACTGAACGGTCCTCTAACTAAGGCCCAGCCGACTTTATATAGTGTATATGCTAAGTAAAGTCAGGTGGGCCTTAGTTTACTCATATTGTCCTTTAGAGGACACAGTGGAGATAGTGCACCGTGAGAAACGGGTTGGCCCATATGCATTCAAATACCAGGCTTACTTTGAAAGTTTAATCATTGCCTCTTGAGACGTTACGGCTGGACCCGCGTTCACTCTATCCTAGTCGGAGCTAACTGCGATTCTAGATTCCCGAATCAAAGTTTTCGAGCATGATACTACCCCTCAAATTCCTGCCAGTTCTGATTCCAATGGCATCAATTCCGAGACATGTCATTTTGTCAATGTATAGCATATCAAACATACAGATGTTTTAATTCTATCGTACATGTCCACCATTAATAAAGTCATCGTTTGTACTCACTTCCATAGCCTGGCCACCTCAGTAATTTAGTTGATTCATGTGTGTGACAATACTTTACATCTGTACATTGGGCACAAATGGAACTTTAAACACTTTTAATGTAACTTGCATATTTGAGAACTCGGCTGGAATGAACTCCGAGTCCGAGTCCAAGTCCAGTTACATCACATTCCGTTAAAATTTCGATTCCGGAACCTTCTATTCCGGGCAAATTCCTAATCTAGAAAAACGCTCTTGAGACCTGCATTAAAGAGGGATTTGTATCACCCCAAGTATGACTTTTACTTGGTGGTAAGCCCCGCCCATAATTGTCTTTACTGCTTCTCCTTGTGCAGACACAAACATAGTTCACTGCTCAAGGCCACATCCTGGTGAGTATAAAAGACCCCATTTGTAATCAAAACATTCTCTGTGCGTGCTGTGTAATATGAGCTGCTCTGCATCTTTTGAATTTTCTAACTCTGATGTCAATCAAAGAGTAGTCACCAACTAAGACTTTTGCTTACCCCAACTAAAAATCATACTTGGGGTGATGCAAATCTGTCTTTAAGCTAACCGAATCCGGACTCGTGCGTTGGAGCCCAGTAAATTATACGGTGCCAAGCGTCGGTAAACACCATGCATCCATTTATATATCTAATTTAACATGTATGGTACCCTTATTTGATGAATCAAACGTATGAATTTAGGCTATATCATATTCTTTTCAATGTCCGTAACTCCTTACACTGGAATAATAATGAGGTTAATATAATAAACAGCAGAATATTGAAATGGTCAATGGCGTTGAAAGTATCCTAACAAAGCTAATTGAAAGAGAAGAGAAGTGTCCGACTTAAAGCTTCACCTATTGTAAAGGGAAAGTGAATTATGGGCACATGGTCTGCATGTATAAACTACATAGTATCACCATTTCTATGCATTGTTTTATATCGACACAATGTGAAACTTAAAATTTATGCGGAAATATCACTTAGCCCAACCTTTGCGGTGAGGTTTTAAAATTCTTCTGTTAACAAATGTATTCATCCTCGTACTATACCATATTTATGCCCTTGAGGGGTGAAGACTTTAATTACTTGTGAAACAACGCTCTCCCATTTTCCGGCATAGCCGCTAACCTCTTTAAATTAGCCGACTGTGTGATTGGAGTACAGTATAAAGATTTCCACCCTCATAGAAGTACTGTCGTAACTGGAAAAGTTTTGGTTATAACCAGATTCCTCTTACAAATAGTTTGCGTAAGCTCCGACACAGTATCATGATTCGCTGCTTCATGATGAGCGTTAGGCGCCTCTGCGAGAATGCCCATCGAAGATCAGCTATCATCATTGACTTTCTTTGGGGAACACCTAAGGATAACCGGCACAAATGAGGTGTCCATCGTCTCATGTGCCCCCTTCTTACTATCTAATTATGTCCCCTCCATTTCAGGAACCGAGGTACCGTATATTCACCTTGAAGTAACTAGTTACTTTTGAAATGTAACTAGTTACTTTTCAGTCAAAAGTAACTGTAACTAGTTACTTTTTCAACATTGTAACTAGTAACTGTAACGAGTTACAATTTTACGGAATTAACTGTAACTATAACGAGTTACTTTCAAAGCGTAACGGGAACAACCCTGGTTATATGCCCAGATCTTGACTTCCATGGTTTCCAGGTACAAATACCATAAAAATATTTAACAACCCTAAACTACTCAGATTTTTGTTACTGTAAACTGAGTCATTGCTGTACAAAATTTTGAAATCACAACAAACTTGCTTGTGCAAAGTTAAGACAGTCCTTGAAAAGATCCATCTATAGTAGTACTACTAGTGCAGAGAAGCGAAGTGTACAGTACAGCATAGAGTCCCATTCAAGGACGTACTGTATACAAGTACAGTGTAGTGGTGTTGCACAACATTTTATAGTGCAGTAGGTCTGGTGCGTTTCTGGAAACATACTGCACATGACAACTGAAGGATCTCACAATGACCATCAGATTCTGGGGTCTCCAAAAATTATCTAGTGTGCAATCATTTCTTAAAATATGCAAGGGACATGTGCAAAAGACTTTTAGTTTTAAATGCTTTACTTGTGTAATTTCTCCGTACACTCTTTTTCTCTTCAGAGTCGCTTTTTCCGTACAGCTTGCAAATTTTAGTACACTTACCGTGTAGGCTAGACCTACACGTTTAAGGGGTCCCACAACATTTGTCAGATTTAGAGGCTAGAGCTTGCCAAAAAATATCCAGAGGGCAAATATTTTTTGAAATACATATGAAGAATGTGTAAAAGGCTCTTACTAAGCCCTATGCAATGTTTGCAACAGCTTTACTTGCGCAGTTTTGCTTCAGACTTATTTGTACTAGCTCGTAAGCTAGTGGACATTGACAATCATCCTCAAATGATGGACACAAGACCCACATTGAGTCGTTCTCCTAATAACACAACCTTCTACCACCACTGCGACTACAACTGCGCCTCCACTCCAGATTATAGGCTCAGATTTTGACAAGTTTCCACTAACAATGAGTTCAAAACTCTAATTGACAAGTTCTCAAAGTAATACTAACTTCATGTTCCACCACTGCAAAGTTCTACAACTGCCCCTCCACTCCAGACGGAAGGCTCAAGTCCACTTGGACAATATTCCACTTAGCCTAACAATGAACCATTGAAACTCATACTGACAAGTGCTCATAACGACACTAGTGTAACTTCATGTATGACCACTGCGACTACTGTACGACTGGGTCTCTACTCCAGATTGGAGGCTCAGTGGACTACGTGAAGGACAATCTTCCCTGACAATGAACTGTACATACTGCAGCCTAGGCTAGCTTGGATTCCATTACTTTCCACCTCTCAAAAACAGTGTTTTTGGCCCCTGATATTTTGGGGTAGAAAACATGGTTTTTGGCGTGGAAAGTAAGGACAAAGAAAGGGATACCTGTGACAAATGAAGACTTCATTAACTTTTCCTTAAAGTTTCAGACATCATGCATGTCTTTTAGTATTCATTGCGACACTAGTTACTGCCATGCTGACGTCTTCACAAGCAGCTCAACATTCTCTTTGACTTGTAGCCTTTCGGGCACTAATACTGTACATATACACGTACGTACATGTACAGTGCATATGATATCCAGTGAAGTGAACAATTGTTTACACATACAGCACTAGCCTGCCTTCATGTGCAGTAGCCTTATAGGCCTACTGTAGACTGTACCCATGGACTTCTTAAAAATCTCAAAATCTCACCTTTACCCTCGCATTCAGGATTCGAAATGTTTCAAATATACACAAAATGAACATAAATTATCAGATATTATCCAATTTGTCCAGCTGCGGGGCTATCTTACCTAAAATGTGTATTTTTGCAAGCTCCTTTGATGACTTGTTGCTGCCTTGAAAACAGTGTGTAAAATGCCATAGCGCACGCATGTCTCCAGAGGCTCTCAACCGGCTAAAATCTGACCTATGCTGTAGTAGGGAGGTCCTAAAGTTCGAAAATGCTTAATTAAATGGTTCCCAACGTAAAATGTAGTAGAAAAGTAATATATCCTAACAATTTAAATATTCTTAGCAGCACATAAATTTTAGCACCAATCTCTTACTCTGGAGGGATTTTGAGAGGTTTCAAATGTAAGTACACAGTAAATTTCATTTTTAATAATCATTTTGTAGATTAAACACTTTCATTCATACAGATTAAGAATCTTCATTTCATTTTCTTTCAATCAATATAGAATTTACTGAATTTAACCACCCAGCTCATCCCCAAAATAAAGATTTATTATAGCCTTGCTTTCACAAGATTTACAATCACATTCGGTAGGAACCTACACCATCAGTTTAGCTTCAGACACATATTTCTTTTGTGATATTGCACGAAGTTGAAAGCACCATAGAACTTCATTCAAACAAAGCTATATTGTTTAATATTTCAAAAATGCTATAGTACTTCGATATCACTATCTATTGAAAATGACCCAGCTCATTCCAAAAATGTGTTTTTTCTTGCAAAGTTCCGAGTGCGAATTCTGAAACCTATCATACGTACATGTTTAATATGTATGAGGGTGTGTATGTGTGACGTTTTGGTATCGTCTTCTGCAATTGGCTGAGAGTAGTAAATGAAGAGTGAGTTCAACTTTTCAACGGCGTAGTAGACAACATTGTTAGCATTGTGTGGAGCTTATGCATTCGCCTTTACAATCCCAATATTACAGTTCCACTAGACGCTCTGCAGGCTGTTTACTGTCCATATCACGTGTTTGCATGTAAGTACTGTTTCATTCTGTTCCAAGGTAAAGTGATATTGATGGCCAATGTCGACGGAACGGATACTAGCCTACGCCTAGAATTGTATTACAAAAAATTTCATATCTCAGCTGTTCGTGCACCGATTTACATGATTCTTGCTTCGTTCACTTCAAGATTTAACATCACATTTTATGGTACTATTTTTAGATAAAAATTAGTTTTCTGTTTTTCCGTGTGGACATGCTACTATAGTGCACAAAACGCACCCTGGGTACTAGATGAGGCTAGTTTGTAGTTAACCGGCAAGGTCTGGGCCACAGGCAAGGTAGGACACTTCCACGGTTGCCACACGGCATCTGCAATTGACAACACTGCACTGATGTGCGTTGTGATTGGTGAATGACGAAGCCCACATCTGCAAAGCGGACCTGCCTTCTGTTGTCGTTTTACCTTGCATGCACTGGGCCTAGCCTATGCGTTCTGTGAGAAAGACCAAATGGACAGCTACACAGGTAATGGCAACTGCCGCTTAGCGTCCGTTGAAGCCGTCCTACCTTGTTAATATAGGCCTATATAGTACAGGCACCGGAATTGACGCAGGCCCGTAACTGACGCACGTTCAAAAATTATTAGCTATCACCGTAGCAACGTTACTGTAGCAAGCCTAACATTTTGGAACCTATCCAGCACTTTGTTTTTAACGATAATGAATCCATTTCAGGTAGGTGCATACCTAAATATGATTATTTTTCAAGCATTTTATAACTGCATCCCACCCTTGTGTGTATCTGGAATTAATACTTTAAAAAAATAACGAAAATTACCTCCCCCTGGTGTGCACTGTCCATAAGTAGGCCTCCTGCTTCATCTCGCGTACTTTTGCCTGTACAGTGCGTTGAGTGAACCTAGGTTACAAAGGTTATTATACTCTGTTTGTAACTTGACCAAATTTCCTGTCTTTCTTAGGCAGGTTAGGTCAACAAGTTAACAAGTTTTGCAGGATAGTGTATGTACGGCAACTAGGCCTAGTGCCTTTCCTGTGGAGCGGACTCTGTTGCTCAGCACCTGTACTAACAAGCCAGATTGGAAAGCTTGCAATGGTGCGCGGGGGATAGTTATAATGGCCAAGAGAATTGCGCGGCCGATACTTTCAAAGCGGAGCGCCACCATGAGTTGGCACCCAGTCTGCATTTCAAGCACTCAGAACTGAAGATCTTCGGCGCGGAGTTGGAATTTTCCTTATGTTTTCTATTGTTTTTTGGGAAAAAACTTCGGCGTGGGCCTGACATGGAATGCACTTTGGGTTGGCACGGAATTTAGCAAGAAAATTTAAGCCAAAACTACCTCCTACAGTGCACAGGCGCCCCTTAACATTGAATAGTATACCATATACTATGTATTATATAGACGGAAAGGTATGTCACAAATCTCCTAGCTCGAACAAACAACTTACGTTTCTGGCACAATTAGTACTGCACTTTTCTCGCCAAATTTGCCTGTGTTGAGACTTTTGATCATAAGGTACCTCAAGGCAGCGAGAAAAGTGCAGTAATTGTGCCAGAAACGTAAGTTGTTTGTTCGAGCTAGTAGATTTGTGACATACCTTTCCGTCTATATAATACATAGTATATGGTATACTATACAATGTTAAGGGGCGCCTGTGCTACAGTGCAGGAAATTGCCTTTCCTAGCCAACTTGCTTGGTTGCTGCCAACAAGTTTGCGCGGTTGCAGTTGTCCTTTGTTAAATTGCGCGGCTGGCAACTTCGAAATTCATATTTTTGCGCGGGGGATAAAACCCCCGTGCAGGGCAAACTTTCCAATCTGGCTAACAAGGACTAAGCCATACAGCTTTCTACATGCATCTGTACATAACTGTACAAAGTCAATGAAAATGGTTGCACACTACACATATGGAAAATATACATAGGCCTAGGCCTAAATATTATAATGCTCCGAATACCTGTGGTCTGGGCCAAGTTCTGAGGGAAGGAAAGTCATGGGCGGAAAATAACGTAATTTACTCTCCATGATCCAAAAGACCTATGACTGTATGGGGGCTTACCTTCTGTGCTTCTCACTCTACAGTTTATTCGCAAAACTAGGCCTTACTGTATCATTATGCTCATACAATACTACTGTACGACCACTAACGTTAGCGTTATGCCTACTGTATGATATGATTACAATAGGCTCCAATTTGGTTTTCAAAGTTTCGGCATCACAGCAATTTTCTGTTACAAATGATTAAAGGGATTACTAGTAGCGATAAAGAAGTATACTTAGTTACCAACCCCTTGTCTGTCGCCGTCTGTGGCTAGGCTGACCATATTTTAAACGATTTTTCAATGAGGGAAGAGAAGTAACGTCAACTTTCAGTGCTTGCGGGGAGCGAGTTTTTTTTTTCGTAGGATAGCGAGGGGAATTCTATTCATACGGACCAATCAGCTTCTTGGAAAGAGGTCACACCCCTAATTCCAAAATAGCAGCTTTCCGACCCTTGTTTTGTAATTCTGACACCGGATTATGAAAGAACAGGCCAAATAACCCCCACCTATTCAACCCTAACCTTAATTGTAACCCTAACCATGATTTTGAAACAAATTTAAAATTTTTTGAAAAATCGATTTTCCCGTCGGTATCCTATGAAAAAAAACTAGCTTGCGGGGCAAAACAAATTTCCAGATCATGTGATTGTTCATAACCAGCTGCTAAGCTACACACTGTAATAGCTAGTAACCCTGACGAACGGTGGACGGCTTCCATTAGCGAGACGGATGTATAGTTTTGTGAAACGGATAGCAAACCCAAACGTTAATACTGCGTATTACCGCAGGCGTAACTGCGACTATGTACTTTGTGTCCTAAGTCTCAGACAACCAGAAAAATACAATAAAGAGCACACCAAAGGAAGGAGTTATTTCGCCACAATTGCTCTCTAAATGTTTTTAGTCAAAAAAAATACCAAATAATAAATCAGAACTGAGCTAAAAATCCGTAAAGGTGAATATAAAGTATATATATTATTTATTTAGACATTTGGTAACTAGCAGAGTGGCGCAGCGGAAGCGTGCTGGGCCCATAACCCAGAGGTCCCTGGATCGAAACCAGGCTCTGCTAAAATGCCTTTTTTTTTGAATTTTTTTCCCTTCTGATTTCTCTTTCGGAGCCTAGTTCCGTGACCTAAGATTTTTTCCTGGTTAAAGAAAAGTAGATTAGCAACGTTTGTGACATTGTCAAAGCAAGGTCTAGATATACATTGTAACAATAGGTGAATACATAGTTTCTTGACTGTACGAAAATATAGTTTTTCCTGCAGAAAAAGGGAATGGTAAAAAGTGCTGTGGATCTGAAAAGCATGTGATTTTTTTCTTCTTTTCGTTTTTCATGTACAAAATATCTTAACACTGTAATTAACTTACACCTTCAACTGCTTGATTATGTTTGAAGGAGGAAGTAAAAAAGATCATTCAGTCTTTCCCATGCAAAAGTGTAGACATACCATTGGGGAGGAGGGGGATACTTAAAAGATGAAGGTTTCTTCTGTTTTTTTTTAAAGTAATTGTACTGCATTAAGCAGGATGAAAGCTCATACCCCATGCGTTGGCCGAATGTCCTAAGTGATTAATCATACTCAAACGTACGACAATCGCTATCATTCCAACTAATACGATAACAGACACAGTCATCAGAAAAGAGCCGGAACAACGTTAACAGTATCATTAATATGTACGTACTGGGCTATCAATTACTTCCATTAGACTTACAGCCACAACAGCTCTTCTGCTCAACATAGGCTACAAGCCGTCTGTACGAGACTGAGTAACACAGGCCTGGCACTTAGGCCTACCAATGCACAGTGGCTCAATAGGGACATGGAAAGGAAAATGCTCCTGAAAAGTCATACTTTTTACTTTTAATTTCAAAATTTTGACTTTAAAGGTGATCAGTCGTCTTGAAATATTCTTTGTGACGTCAGCCTTTTCTTGACATGTTTCTGCAGTCGTCACTGTTCAAGGATACACCGTACAAGTAGCTATGATGACATCGGTATAGCTAGTAGGTATACAGCTACAAGCCGTCTCTTCTTGCTTACCGATTAGCTATACCATGCTTGTACGGTGTATCCTTGAACAGTGACGACTGCAGAAACATGTCAAGAAAAGGCTGACGTCACAAAGAATATTTCAAGACGACTGATCACCTTTAAGAGTCAAAATTTCGAGATTAAAAGTCGAAATTTTGACTTTAAAATATCTTTTTTTTTTAAGTCGAAATTTTGACTTTCCGTCTCAAAATTTTGACTTTTAGTCTTAAAATTTTGACTTGAAGAGAAGTATTTGCCAAATACATGATCTTTGTGGTCAATATTTGCCATTGTCTTGTTGTCAAGTAAACTGTCTTTTGTTCATAGGCGTAGGAGGCGGGGGCTGGGGGCTGCCGCCCCAACCAAATATTTTTGCGAAAATTCGGGCAACATGCTGAGAATTTTTAGGGCCCCTACTGAAAAAATAATGCAATGATGTAGGTGAAGGTAATCAATAGCTTAAAAACTTCCTTGGAAATTAAAATAAAGTTCTGATTTGAATGCAACAGCACCTATATATTCGGTATTAATTCACTAGTGTGTTTTTATGGTCAAACCTATACTTTGATTATCAGTGCATTTAGGAGGCCATTGGACCATGCCTTCCCTCACTGATTCCGTTTTTTAGTACCTAGAATACGTAATTTTTTTAACACACGTTTACTTCAAAGGTAACGTATGTACGTGGCACCTGATTGCAAGTAAGGACATCTACTTTTTCAAAATTTTCGAAGGGGGAAGGGGACACCCCTTAAACCCCTCCCCCGGGCCGGCAATCACACAACATGATGAATGTCCCCACCCCCATGGGAGAAATCCTGGCTATTCCATTGATTGTTATCAATATTATTGTAAGTTTCCCGAAAATTATAACCAATATAGAAGGGTAGTAACATGGCAAATGATTGTATGTAATTGGCATGTCGTGTGATGACCAGTGCATGCCTATATCACATGTACATTAACATGATGAACGCGCGTGGAGCGCGCGGAAATTTTTGGTTATATTTTTCGGGCAAGCCGTTACAGCCCCCTTCCCCCCCCCCCCGCATCAACTTGGGCTCCTACGCCCATGATTTTGTTGTATACATATCGGCTTTTATGCTTTACACGTGTCAAATTTAAGATCAAGAATTTAAACTGTCTTGTTGTGAAGTGGACTGTGTTTGTGGTCTTCATTTTAACTTGTCTTTTGAATTTTACAAGTCTTAAATTTGACTCATCTACAGTCAGCCTTCAATAAATCCTAGTGCATTCACCTTCATTCGCGAGTATGAATGCACTGCGTTCTGATTCATCCTTTGCACAGTTAATTGCAAGAAACACCACTCTGACACAGCATGTTCCAGTTGGGCCCCAGGGAGATCCCCATCTGACCTCCTGCTCGGGGTCGGATCCTGTTTGGTCCTCCGAATTTGATCTTGGCAAGGGCAAGGGGGATTTTGACTCCTAGCACGAGGTACAAGCTTGCAGTGCAAATGCGCTAGGAACAACGGTGGCTCAGGATAAATCGCTATTATGAGTTTTCTTATTGTTTCAAAATAGGAAAACTTTATTTAAGCTGACCACATGTGCTGAGCATAATTGAGGGAGATCAGAGCAGGAGACAAGTGTAAATGCGACATGATCAATGCATGTTATGGTTTTTATGCGGTACAATACCCTGTGCCTAGATAAAATCAGGAATTCAGACCAGGGTCTGGTGCATGTACAAGAACCTTTTGTACAACGTCTGGTACTTCACAGTCCCTCAGCCCGTAGCCGGGGGCGGGTTGAGGTAGTCAGCGCCCCCTAAATTTTCGGCCATAGAAAATAAAACAATTACCGTAGTCTTCATGCATTTTAGATTATCTCCCCCCAAGAAAATCCCCCCGGAAGCTATTTCGTCCCCTTCAGTACCCAAGTCATCCCAAATGATCATAGACTGCACAAATTGTACTCTAAAGCCAGGAAGAAAGGCTGCCATTATCCTGAGGCGCCAATACCGCAAAGATTTGGCATCCTAAACCGGACAGATTGCATGGAATTACTCTCTTCAACACAAATTGGACACTTCAATTTTACGTTTACTGTGCGTTCCCCCTCCCATGTAAAATTGAAAGCACTCCGTACGGTGACATCTAGCGATCGGTAACAAAGCAACATTTCTTCAGCCGTTCAGCTGTTCTCACAGTGTAACCTTCAGTCATCAGTACAGTCGGAAGGTGTCTAAGACTAGGGTCGTTGAATCATTTAGGCACAACTCCTCAGCTGATAACTATTGGGGGAAGGGGCTGGGTTGGAGCTACATCCCTTTGGTTCCGACGTCACTGTATGGTCTTATCTTTAATCCTCTATTAGCAAGCTTTTATTGAAGGTGATTTGGACTTCTAGTATAAAACATCAAGGTGGTACTTACAAGAAAAGACTATACCAACCGCTGGCGAAGAATTGTACTTCATAAACACGGTTTTTAGTACCCTTTTCTCTTGCTTTCCTTTTCTTTTTGTTTTTGTCTCTTCCCCTTTCAAGCTTACAAGGAAAGGGGCCCTGGACCCCGAGGCCTAGGCCTTGAACCGTGTACGAACATGACCCCCCCTGGTTCATTACTCCACATGGGGTCACAGTGCCGTGAATTCGCGATTACCCCCCTCCCCCGTTCGCCACTGCTCTTACCACGCACATAGTTACCACGAGTGTTCACGAGGCTTCAGCAAAGCCAGCATCTGTGGACATTTTTTCAGTTAAAACCTAGCTATCATGATCTTATTACCAAAGATAAAATGGCGTCAGAACAAAATAGTGAGGTGACTAAGCTGATGCGTCCAGAACGGTGACTCGATCCGCACTATCACGATATCCACAATATTCCGTGTATTAAAACGCTTCCCTCTTGACGCCCTGTACCCCATTCCCTCAAATCTGAACGGTTTTAGAAGGAACAAAGACGTCTTACAGAGTAAAAGACAAACTGTTTCTACTGCCTTATTTTTCAGATCTCTCTCAACGAAAAGTGTATGAATAAAAATTATGTCGAAATTCATTAGCCAAACGCCGCAAATTGCCTTGTCCATGAAAGCCGGCGGCCTTCATCGCCAACGTTTTTCTTCTGGCTGGAGAAGGTGCTTTTCTATTGAGCCTTAGGTATTTCAGATCACATAAGTAAGATTTTTCTGTTAGTTGCTAGTTTCTACGGCCTTGTACCTAGCAACTTACTACATCGCGTTCGTTGTTTATGTTCGTCAAGCAACTTATGTTGTCCTACCTAGACATGTTTACTATCGCACAAGCAATCATTAAACACTACTGATTGCTCGATGCAGTGGCGCCGGCACGGGGGGGGGGGGCGGTCATGATGAGGCCCGTGCCTTGCCCCCAATCGATTTTCGAAATTTTCCAAAAAATGAGCCACCAAAGCGTTTAAGCCATAGATTTTGGTAGGTACAGGATCAGGGTAATATGTTTTCGACCGAATGATGGATCTATTTTAATTGTATTTTTGTCAAAAATCGTTAATATCTCAAGCTATCAAAATGTTTAGAAACCTTTGCAAATTTTCAAAATTTTCGCTTTCGCGCTTCCAGGCTCACACCATTGCTGTGCTTATTATCAGTACTAAGCTATTCTCATTATTCTTAGGTCGGTAAGTGCGATGAGTTACGATGATGCGGGATCTTGTGAATAAGTCGGCTCCTTCACTTCATCGCTGAGAAATACTGTGTAGTTTGGCCTGTACAGAGATGACGGGTTAGAAGACATCTCAACATCCTCTCGCCAAGTAGAAATTTTGAAGAAAAACCAGCGAGATATTTCCAAAAGCAACAGTTTGAAGATCACTACCGAGACTAATAATAATTAAGAGTATAGGCTTTCTCGATGAAACCCTCAACTTAAACAGCGGGAAATATATGCCTTATTCCAAACCTAAAAACGTGCAACCTAATCCCCCTGGAATATATATATATATATATATATATATATATATATATATATATATATATATATATATATATATATATATATATATATATATAACGCTAATTCCCACCTTAAGGGGTATATATATATATATATATATATATATATATATATATATATATATATATATATATATATATATATATATATAAGAGACTCTTTTCAGTTTCGTTCGGATATTCAAAATCACTCACTTGAAAATAATATTCCCATGTCTAGTTTTGATGTGGTTTCCCCATTCACTTATATCCCCGAGAAATTTACCACGGATGTTATTCTTGATTGTGTCAACCACCAAAAACGTATCTCTACTAACATTAAGAAGGCTGGTCTTAATAAAATCGCTACTGAAAGGTGTATCCGCTCATTTCCTATTTCATCACGAGCAGATAGATGGATGAGCCATGCATGGGCTCCTCTCTGAGTGACTGTTTTGCTGACGGAGATTTTCTTGTGTCCCCTGGAAAGGAAATTGGTTAATAATTGCCCCAAACTAAACTTTTATCGAAGGTATGTCGATGATATTTTTGTGTTGATTTCTGCTGATTATTTGACCGATTTTTTCAACTACTTAACTCTTTTCAAAACTTTGTCAACTTCACCTTTGAAAATAAAAAGGATGGTCAATTTTCCATTCTAGATGTTGCCATTTCAAGATTGGTCGGGCACAGCATTTTCGTTGATAGTGTTCTTACATCTGTTAATCGGAAACAAACTTTCGCTGGTCTGGTCTTTTTGCTAACTGGAAATCTTGGTGTCCCAAAAGTATAAGGTTGCCGCAGTAAAAGCGTTACATGAAAGGTCACGCAGACTTTGTGCCTCTGACGTACTATTTGTTGTATAGAGTTAAATTTATTAGGCGTATTTGGATGTCTAATGCATACTCCAGACTCTAGAAAGCTAGAAAAGCTGATTTTTCTCTTAGTTTGCGCACATGCAATATAGCATTGCTGCGCTCTTCTATTATTTACAAGGCCCCCTTTTTATATATTGTAAATCCGTGTCTTATCCGTCCATGTTCATAAGAGGAAATTCAGTGGTCTTTTTTTGTTGCGCATATTGAACAGTCGTTTCATTTGCAGATATGTGAGAAGCCCGCTCAGATTTAACATGGGACCTAGTACCAAATATATATATATATATATATATTATATATATTTATATGTATATATATATATATATATATATATATATATATATATATATATATATATATATATATATAAGTTCGATCCACGTGTATTCCAGTGAAAAGTACAAACAAGAAGAAAGAAGAGACCAGTCTCATAGTTGACAAACAAGAATACAGATTCAACAAAATGAATTATATTAAAATTTTCGGTCCCCCTGGGACCTTCTTCAGCAATGACTAGACTGCAAGTGCGAAATTTATAGATTTCAATGTACAAGGAAACTTTCTATTAAACTTAGCAAACATAAACTGTTAGACTTAGCGATTAAATTGTTTGTCAACTATGAGACTTGTGTCTTCTTTCTTCTTGTTTATATATATATATATATATATATATATATATATATATATATAGGTCGAAAGTGTAAAAAGTAATACATTCGATCTTGAATTTTATACCAATCCTAAGAAAGAGCATAGCCCTTATCACAAAAGGAAAGGTAGACAGAAAATACCAGAGAGAAAAACTGAGCCGCACCGAGGATTTGAACTCGCCATTTTCCGCTTTAAGGGCAGAGTCCGTGACCATTACACCAGTTATGGCTCGTGATTCACAGAAGTGACTACAAGGCAACAAATACCTCGCGTGATTCAATTTCTTCTCCTTGTTACCATGGTAGTCCCGAAGCGGGAATGAATAATCAGTAGGTCGAGGTTGGTAGATCGAAGTTAGCATGTAGGTTGATATATATATATATATATATATATAGATATATAGGTACATTCGATCTTGACCTATATATATATATATATATATATATATATATATATATATATATATATATATGATTTCGGTTACTAGCTGTAAATAAATAAATAAATAAATGACTTAATATAGCGCCGCCATCATAAGAAATATGCTCGGCAGCGCTTTACACAGAAAAGGCCTTACGAAACAAGAAACACTTAAGTTTTAATTTAAACGATTCTAAATTGTGGGCATGCCTAATATCAGCTGGGGGTCTATTCCACAGTGATGGGGCCGCACCCAAGAAGGCACGGTCACCAGCGTTAGTTCTTGTTTTGGGGGCCTGAAGTAGGTTGTCACCAGACGAGCGAAGGGTACGGACGGGTTTGTAGAGAATAACCAAGTCATTTATGTATTCAGGGGCTAGACCATTTAAAGCCTTATAAACAATTAAAACAATCTTGTATTTTACACGATAAGAAATAGGTAACCAGTGCAAATCCTTTAGTATGGGGGTTATATGATGGTATTTCAAGGCACCAGTAATTAACCTGGCCGCCATGTTCTGCACACGTTGGAGGGGAGCTAATGAAGACTGCGAAATGCCGTAGAATAAAGAATTATTTAAGTCCAGCCTAGAAGTAAGAAAAGGCATGAACAAGTTTTTCAGTTTCGGCTCGGGTAAGTAGATTACGAATAGCCCTAATATTCTTTAAGTGAAAGTAGGACGTACTACAGACGGTATTAATATGTCGATCCATGGTAAGGGTACTATCAAATAAAACACCGATATTTCTTGCATATGGAGATGTTGGAACATTAGTGTCACCAACATTAACAGACTGAACCAAATTACTATGTTTGAAGTAAGAAGATGTAATGTTCAATACTTCAGTCTTATCTTCATTTAACTTCAGTTTATTGTCTGCCATCCACTGCTTTATTTCCAAAAGACACAACTCCATTTGATTCACAGCACGCTTAGCATTTTCAGGATCAACGATGTTATAAGGCAGATAAAGTTGAGTGTCGTCCGCATACAAATGCACATTTATTCCATGTTTCCTACAAATATGGGCTAGAGGCTTTGTGTATAAAATAAATAAGATGGGTCCGAGAACCGACCCTTGTGGAACACCAAACGGAAGCATGGAGATTTTTGAGAATTCATTCCGTATAATAACACGTTGTGATCTGGATACCATATACGAACGAAACCAATCGAGGGCAGCACCATTAATTCCAAAGCTATTCAGACGTTGAATGAGAATATTATGATCGATGGTATCAAAGGCTGCACTAAGATCTAATAATACAAGTATGACACCATTTTTCCGATCAATAGCTCGAAGGATATCAGAATGGACCCTTAATAAAGCAGTTTCAGTGCTATGGTACCTTTTATAGGCAGATTGCATCTTTTCATGAAGATTATTTTCCATCAGGTGGTCATTTAACCGAGATGTAGCTATCTTTTCAATAACCTTTGAAAGGAATGGTAAGTTAGAGACCGGACGGTAGTTGCTCATATTTTCCTTATCCAGGGAGGCTTTCTTCAAAAGTGGTTTTACAATCGCTGTCTTTAGACTAGATGGAAAAATGCTCGTAGCGAATGAAGAATTAACAATTTCAGTAATGACTGGGGCTAGTTGAGTATCACACTCCTTTAGAAGAGAAGTTGGAATTGGATCCAAGTCACATGTAGAATTTGAGCAACAAGAAATAGCTGCAAGCACCTCATCAACACAAGTTGGTTTAAACTCCTTAAGGGATGAAATTAATTTATTGCATTCAACATGAGGCACAATTTTCTGATCCGTCTGCGTGTGAAATCCAAGTCTAATGTTGCGAACGTTTGTACTGAAAAAATCAGCAAAACTCGAAGCGAGCTCTAAGTTTAAATTACACTTTGGCTAAGTTTGAATTACACTTAGTCACTAACGTTCGAGTCTCGAGTCGAGTTGAGCCTTCCACTAGTCGAGTCAGAGTCTAGTCAGAGTCTTTCACTTCCTATGTCGAGTCGAATCTTCAAATGAACTTGAGTAGAGTCGAGTCCCCAACCTGTGACGTAACTCAGTATCAATATATGTGAGGACAAAGGACTTCTCTCACAAACAGATTGATAAGACGTCTTAGCTACAAAGGAACAGACAGAAAAATGTAAATTTGTCTAATACAAGAACCCAAAGTAAGTTAAAGACAGTGTTGTAATCTAGTCACTAACGTTCGAGTCTCGAGTCGAGTCGAGCCTTCCACTAGTCGAGTCAGAGTCTAGTCAGAGTCTTTCACTTGCTATGTCGAGTCGAATCTTCAAATGAACTTGAGTAGAGTCGAGTCCCCAACCATACTCGAGTCGAGTCGAGCCGCTCTGTCTACTCGAGTCATCCCGAGTCAGTTGGGCATATTGTCCTACAATTGACCTTCAATACTAGATCAGACGAGCAGGGTTGTATACACAATTGCTTTACATGCTGACTTGGTCACTGCCTGTCCTGAAACCGGTGTTGAAGGTTTTAATTGTGTCTCCTCCATTCATCTACATGTCAAGGAGTATCAAGTTATGACGAATTCTTCCATTACAGATTTGTTTACTCTTTTTCTTTGTACGGCCCACTTTCACTCTCTATTTCAGTGAAATTGGTCATCTAGTGTTTTCTTTCCTTTTTTAAATAGGCTGATTGAGTTGATATCTATTATTTTGTGACGAGTTTGAAGGAAATAATCTCATGACAATGCTTCTAACTAGACTAATTAGTCATGCATCACTTTCTATAGTTACCGAAATGTGAGAAATTGCAGTTTTTATGGGCTTACGAGCTTATTATTCACGTTGTCCAAGACCTCGATATGCAACATATATATATACAACTTACTGAAGCCTTGATCACGACAGCTGTATGCCTCACTCATTGGTTGTCTTTGAACAGGGGTTGCATATGATTAATACCTAATGGTAAACAGTGTCTGTTCACAAATTTGAAATATATGATTTTAACTATTTATAACCTTATCATTGCCGTTTCAGTTGTGTGTCAGATGTGTATAATCTCTTAGTTTGACCATTTACCATCAAGATGTGAGTAAAAGTCAATAGGTGTGTAAAAAATCATGCATTTCGTGAACCAACTCAATGAGCCCCTTTAAAGATCACAGGTCGTCTTCTGTTTTTGCATCCAGGAATCTATCAGAAGCTCGAGTTGATGCCACACTACCAGGTTTTAAACTAAAAGTATTCATGTAGCAAACCTTAGACAGATGCAGCTTCGATTAGAATCGATTCTACTTAACTTTCAATTACACAATTTCGAACATTAATTTTGAACAAATCTCTGAAATTTTTCTAGTAAGATACCTCGTCAACTGGCCACTTCAAATATTACGCGTTCCAGAAGTGATTAGATTCCCATGGGAGAAATGATGCCAGATGTGATGGTGGAAGATCACAAGTGGCTCCAGTCACTTTTCAAGAAGTGTTTAGTATAACAGCAGGATTGTAGCCCTCACCATCTCATTCTGTGTTCGTACCTTAAAGCAGTGTACAAAACCGAATGCCACCCACAAAATAGCTATTCAAAATGTACCCATGTTCCAGGGATAGACTGGACTTAGCATCTAATTATAAAAATTCAAGGGTGGGAATAACCAAATGAATCATACTGAAAATTAATGTACAGTATTTTGCCCCCGAAATAACTACAGTAATATAAACTATATGAAATTTATCCACGAGATATCGAACTTCCCTTCCCACTTTTCAGAAACTTTAACTAATCGATTGTCTGCTCTCAGGTTTACATGATTGGGGCTATCTGTTTTGCGGCTACCTCGGGAAGAGGCTCGTAGTGGAGCTCACTGCATTCGGTATAGTGTTTACTGTTCGTTGCGTTGAGGATTCGATCAACTGATAGCGATATCAGTTTATATTTTATTTATAATAAATTTAGTTGGGTGAAGTCATTTGATAGATACATAGTCAAAACAGAGGCAGTGACGAGGCACCAGATGCCAGATTATTATATATCATATATTAATGACTCCATCTCTTGAGTTGAAAGAAAACTACCAGTTCGTATTGTCATCGTGAAAAGTAGAAACAAGGTAATCGATCGACTTGATTCGCCGGATGGAATATTTTGTTCTTATACCGATATGTTCAACTACCGCTTAAATCATTGTGATCATTTAAGCTCTTAGGAATCATACAATTTTTCTACTTTTGCTGCTAAATTATGCAGAAACATTTACCATTATGCCTTTAGTAGCCGACATCGACGTGTCACTATGTTTATCTGAACTGAACTCCACCCCATGATCTTCTTTAACAAATTCACAATTTCTGAAAAACTGGAATATCGATTTAAAATTTACAAAAGAACAGTAGTAATCGTAGATACAGTATGTATAAACACAGTCAGTATACTGAAACCCCAATATAAGCGATGCAAACTATGTCTGTCAGTACTAGAAGACATATAATTGAAAGAGAAATATTAGTAAACGTAAAACAAGTCAAAATTAAAAACGCATAAACCTTACAAAGAGAAAGAAATTCATAATTAAAACATAACAAGATCCTGAAAACAGAAACCAGTAAACAAGCCAGATATATATAAAAACATAGAACAGGGAAAATTAAGTTAAAATCTTACAAATGTTGACAAAGGTGGAACATCAAAACAAGCAATATGAACACCAAAAAAATATCACGAAGTATCACGAAATATCACGATGAACTGTAAAAAATATCCCGAAGATACCCACGACTAAGACAATAAACGGTCAGTATAATATCATAAAATATCCTTGATTAAAGCTTTAAAATGATTTAAAGTTGCTGCACTCTTAATGGTGTTGGGAAGGTCGTTTCATTCTTTTGCCCCAAATTAAGAGAACCTTTGTTATTAAAATCAAATCTCTGAAAATCAAACGAAGAAGATGGTTAGTAAGACGACAAGTAAAATCCATTGTCAAACACATTGCCACAGTTACAACAACTGAAAAGACTGGTTGGTGCATCGCAGTTGGTTCGATATTATAAGTTTTAATCCTTTTACTGACTTTTAAAATATGAAAATTTTATGAAAGATTCGGATAGGCGTAGTGTTACTCAAAAATGCCAATTTGACCTAAATGATATTAGCTGAATAAATCAAAGTCATGTTTTCCAAAAGTCGAAGATCTGCCTAAGGCAAAAACAAAGTTTGGATTGATAAATGTTTAGATCTTCAGTGCATAGTGTGTCTCCTTATAATTTTCTAGTGGACTTGACGTATCAAAGCTGAAGCCTTGAAGGTGGCTGAACCACTTTTGTTTTCAGAAAAGTGACTGTTATGAAAATAAGTTAGTACGTTTGGAATTCAGTTAAGTGTATGGTACGATCCATAATCTCGTGTCAAGAAACTGACCTCAATTTAATTTTGCTCTGCGATCAAATGTTAAATCCACATGAGTTGAACTTAATTTAGTACGAATCTAAGAAGAGCTATCCCCTTTGTTTCAAGTTGTGTTACAACTAGTGAATGACACTACATATGATACTCAATACTGTAAATGCCATCTAAAACGAAGATTTACTGACTAATGATATGTAATAAGTGAATTTTAAACTGTCACTTAATTTGAAAAGATTTTACGCCTGAGCACGTCAATAACGTCAATAGAACGTGGCTATATCACGACTTTCTGTAGACAGACACCCAGGCATGTATAAGAACAATCCACAAAAAGTTATTAAAACACGTATCAAAGCAGATTCATCAAAATTTTTCATGCAATAAGACTATAAAACTGTTTCAATGATTTCATAGTCTGCAATATATCTTTAACAAGTGAAAAATGAAACATTTGATCTTATTTTTTCATGACCACAACGACATGATATAGTTATTATGTGCTAATAAATAATAAAAAAAATAATTATCTGATGTAGCATTAATATACCAATCTTCATTAAGGTTATCCCTGATGATAAAATTGTTTGAAGCTGCATTTTTTAAGACTCCAATAGTTTGAAGGTCAATTACATCAAAAGTTCTACCCAATACACATAGCATGTCCAGTTTAAACTGATCTGTGTTACAGTTGGCTGAAAGTTCTCTAGAGCAGAGATGTTGACTCAAATCGTTTATCTGGACTTCAGTCCGACTCGAGTCATACTTCATCTTGACTTTTGACTTGACTTGAAGGAAAATGACTTGCGACTTGACTTGACTTGAACACATTTGATTTGGCTACATCGAATGATAATGTTTGACGCTGAGTGTGGCTTGAGTTTCTCACCATGATAACATTATTTGAGAACAGAACGCAAGCTTTTCCTCTATGTAAGACAAACAGGGGCTGAGAAAAGTATATCTGAAGTGTAGAAAAGATTAGAACAACCATTCCAACGCATACTTGCAAGGGCAAGGCTCACCACTAATTACAAGCGCACGTCACGTTTAGTAATTGAGGATCAATGCTTTACAACCTTTTTCTGCTCATAGCCCCTTGTACAGAATGATGGTGAGCAAACGCTCTGTCTACAAAATGTGAATGAAAATAAAAGAACGCCATGTCTATAACTACGGATGACAAGAAATGACACCACATGTTAAGATAAATGGTGTTAATATAGCCTTTGTATGTGTGGATCCAGGAAATTACCCACGGGGGTTCACTATGTGATGGCAAAGCCTCAACTTGCAATCTTCGAAGGAGTGATAACTTGATGGAGCGGGAGGGTCTTCAAGAAAGCATCCCGGTGAAATGCTGTTAAACGCAACTTTCTAGTATCTAACAATGACGATTAGTAAGATAACGGCAAACATTTTACCAAATCTTGTAGTATTATGCACTCTGACCGCTGCAATTCCGGAATAGAGTAGCCAGTACTGATTATGTCATCAGTCAAATGGCCAAAACACTTTGTCTAGGCACCTTCCAAGATGCAATTTGCTGGCATTTGGCAATGAAAATAATCTACGAACTTTGTACTAAGCTTGTTGACCTCATTTTATTTCCATTTTATAAACACTAATTTTAGAACTCAGTGGATCATTTGTACTCCTGTTTAAGCTACAGCTTATTATTAGGTAAATTTTATTTTCTAACCACCCCCTGCTACCGCTAGCATTTTCCCTCCCTATGAAGAGCAAAATCTCCCCCATCATCAAGGAATATCCATCGTGTATGCGCGCGTAAGCTCCTTCAAAAACGAATACTCACACAGACGCCTTGCGCGATGAGAGGAAAACATGGCATTCTCAAGGCTGCTTTTTCAGAAATTTTCTGAAATCTTTACTATAATATAATGCAAAAAAATCCTTTCACTCCGCATGAATCTTGTAGAGAAATAACAGGCATGGTGCTACTTTTTCTCTTGTACCAATTTAAGCATGCATTTATTTGTTGGGTGACTTTTCATCCAGGTTTAGAGAATACTAACCACACATGAAAAAAAGTTTAACAGATTCTGCAATGTGTATCACAAAACTGCAATATGTTGACTATGGTTATGTTTGGAGTTATCCTCCTTATTTTAAAACGTTCCTATTTTCATAAGATCTTAGCTTCTCTTACTTAAAATATTGGTAACTACTTGAGTTTTTTAAGCTTGTATGGTCCAATGATTGTCTTGAGAAGTTGGTGGTTGTATTTTCTTCAATATGGACATGAAAATGACTTGTGACTTAACTTCAAGGTAAATGACTTCAGACTTGACTTAACTTGAAGGTAGATGACTTGAGACTTGATTGGACTTGAAACAAGTGACTTGATTACAACTCTGCAACAGAGTTAAGGTCCTTCAAAGATTTGAGTTACATGCTTAAGCTACACTGTAAAAACACTTGGGTCAATTTGACCCAAAATTGGGTCAGGAGGGAACCGACAAAAGTTATTGGGTCAAACAATGACCTAAATAAGGCTTCAGTTGACCCAGATGGGGTTAAAATTTGACCCAAAATGTTGGTTCAGTTCCCTCTCGACCCAAGTGTTTTTAGTGTGTAGTCCTGAATACAACCTCAACCCCATAATCGCAACCCTAACCTAGTCTTAACCTTTATGATATATCTATGATCTGGCCGACCGTCATTACAATTCTAACATTGTGTAGCAATCTAATATTCACGCGGGCAGAACTCTGTCCTATCATGAAACCAAACAGTTCTCTGAAAACAATTGGTCTTAAATAGTTTTAAAAGTGTATTGCAGCTTTTAATTGTCAGTATCAATTATATCGCACTGCTGTTGTACCAGCCTTAAAATGCTTTCTTAATCACACTAGGTACATACTGTAATAAGTCCATTATTATTGGGATATCTATATGCAGCACCCGCCCCACTCTCTGGGGCGAGAATGATAGAAGCAGGGCAGGTATACCCATTGCGACATACAAGGGTCGTGAACATCACATTGTGTCCTGATTAAGCATATACCTCTTATTAATAAGGGTGGTAGACAAATGCCTACGAGATTTTCTTTAATGTTTATAATATAGATAGTTACAGGATATTCTTAAATGAATCAATAGTGGGTTAATATTTCGCATTGATACAGCTATTCGTAATTCATATTATCAATTCCTTCTAAACTTTTTCATAGGCCTCGCCATAGGTATTTTTCACATGGTGGACTAGAAAGCTTATCCGTCGCTCAGCTAATCCGTCGCTCAGGTTAGGTAATTGGAAATGCAAAGGAAAATTCATTCTCCCCGCCCCCAAAAGAACTTATGAGACAAAAATATCAGTGCATGCATTATCATTTCTCTCCCTTTTGAAACTTACCCATCCTCTTGATCCAAACTTTGACGGGCCATGGGCTAATCTGTACCAATCCCCATATTTTTTCTCAAATATCAGCTTGTTACGAAGATAACTGGTTTTCTAGGTACATAATGATCTATGTACCAGCCAGTTTGTCTTCCTGTCCGTGTATTCCAATTCACCCAAGTTTCTCCCACACCCTATCAATTCCTTAACCTACCACTTACAATCTACATGTGCCATTAGTCGTTACTGACCTTTTAGTAAATCCCTCTTCATGCACTTTTGTGTCAGTATTTCAATTCTTTTCGTATTATCTGTACCATTCCTAGTCAATACCACACTACACATCACACTTTACACATTTTCACTCCATCAAATCAATTCAGTTTTGTCTGCATAGAAACCCTTTGTCCCTTTGTAATACAAATGAAGGCTTACTTTGTTCCAGCGTTACTGTAAGATATAGTATTGTGGCCATGGGGGAACATTTCACCTGGAAAATTTATTGTTATTTATTGACAGAAAATTTCACTTTGTTTACATCCAAAGAAGTTTTGAAGCGGTTTGAAAAGTATCTCACAAGGTTTGGGAAAGTACCGTTTACGTCAATATGGACGGTACGAAGTATGTGGGAAAACACTTTTGGAATGGTAGGCCTCAACAGTGATGTCTTTCTTACATAGTGCCACCTTGTACTGTATCCCCCAAAGAATCATTCAAAATTTTGCTGTCAATTTTTCGACACCTTGCTCCTCCACGGTGTCAAGGTGGTACTGAAGACCAATCGAGTATAAGGTGTGCACCACACCAAACTACACTTATGTATAAACTTTTTCAGAAAAATTATGGTTACCATCAATACTTTAACCGGCCGGTGCGTGCTCGCTCCAATAAGAGTCAGTTGTAAATTGTTTAAAATGTTAGGTAACGATAAAGTAATAAACTGGACATTTTTCAGTTGGAGGTGGCAAACGCCATGTCCACTTGTGAGGTGTAAAACATTAATGAAGTAAACTTTGAAATGGCGACAGATGTACAATTTGTTAAAAGTAAATAGACTGGGGACAACTCACAGAAAACAACAGCTGCTTGTGGGAATGAGTTACTCCTTTCAAAAAAAAAAACAGGTACACAATAACTTAGTGGAAAAGCTTAGAAGATTCAGACAGGCGCAGAATAACACTAAACGAAACATGACACTTACATTGAAATAAAACATACTTATGCCTTAGTTCCCATTTAAATTTGCTTTATATGATCTGTACGAGGTATTTTGCAGGTACTTATACTATTGGGACTACGAAGTCTTTCAGGTAAATTATTCAAAGTTTCGGGTCTTAGAAAACAGATGCTATGCTGAGAGGCGATTAAATGACAAAATGGAATGGAGAAATTAATACGAGAGGTAGGGGTGGATGGTCGTGGATATTGCATGATAAAATTAGTAGGTTGTTAAAAGATAGATGGTAGGTTACCACAGATCCAGTTATACATAAATATACGGATATTAAAAGGGTTTACATTAAATATTGATGAAGTCTTCATTTCTCTAAAGAATTCATAAGTATGATATTTTGCATCCTTATTGAAAATAATTCGAATGGCTCTTTCTGAAGGATATGAAGTAACAAAAGCCTACTGGGGTAAGTACCACTCCAGGCAAAATTATAATAATTCAAATATGGGAAAATTAGTACATTACCGAGTGTGATTTCTTGGTAAAAGATCACAAAGACGATTTAATATACCAATGGCACACGGAACCTTATTACAAACGTACTGGATATGGTCTCTCCAAGATAAGTTTTTGCCAATGTAAATACCAATTTGAGGAATTTAGCCGTACTGGATAGAGGAACAAGGGTACCACTGAATTTAATACTAGCAATAGTTGGATCAAAACTTTTATTCTGTGACCTCAGGACAACCAAAGAAGTTTTATTTACAATGAGGAAGAGTTTGTTTACACAGAACCAGGTGTGTATTTTGCTGAACTCATTTTGTACAGTGTTAAGAAGCGAATCTAAATTGGGCTGGGAATAAAAAGATTGGTATCGTCAGCATACAGGATGACATGGAAAAGCTCACTAGCGTTGTGGAGATCATGTAAATTACAAAAAGAAGAGGACCGAGAACAGAGTCTTGGGGGACACTACAAGAGGGAGAGGAAACATTAAGAGTCGCATATTGGGACCGATCAGAGAGTTAACTCTTGAACCAGGTTACGAGGAACCTCGAATGTCATAGTGATCAAGTTTACTGAGAAGAATATCATGATGTAGGGTATCAAAAGCTTTGGATAAGTCAAGAAATGTCCGTAATACAAAATGGTTCTTTGCAAATGAACAAGTTAATAAATCGGTAAAATGAAGTGAGGCATGAGCAGTTGGTCTTCCAGGAAGGAAACCAAATTCATAATTATACAAAACTTTATACTTATTTAAAAAGTTATAAACACGAGAAAACATAATTTTCTTCCAAAATGTTGGAAAAACATGGAAGTACTGATATTGGTCTATAGTTACTAACACGCTCTTTGTCTCCACTTTTGTAAATTGGCACAACACGGGCTTTCTTCAATAAATTCGGTACAATGCCATTACAGCAAGATAAATTACAAATGAAATATCAGACATCGGAGAGAGAAAGAGCAACATATTTTACAACATTAGGGAAGATGACATCATATCCAGCAGCAGAAGTTTTTAATTACATAATAACTGATAATACTTCCTCGTTATTAGTTGGGTTCAGAAACAGAGTATTACCTACGGGGGAGTAAAGACATTTACTGTAAGTGATAGCACTGACAATGGGAATTTTCTGCTGGTGGCAGGAACAATATTTGTGAAAAATCCATTAAAAGTATAGGCGATATCATTTGAGTTAGAAATATGATTACTGTTGAGCGAATATACTCAATTTTACTACGGCAGGTCTTCCCCTTAATGATAGAATTAACACATTCCCAGATCTTCTTAATATTCCCTTTACAATCCTTAAAGGAATTCAAGTAGAAGGTATGTTTTGCATGTTTAATCACATTTGTAAGACGATTGCGAAATGCTTGTAAGCAGTAAGGTTTTCGCTGGATCGCTTTTGTAAATATATTTTATACAGTTTCTTTTTCGTACTTTATGAATTGGGATACCTGTGGCCATCCAAGACTGCTTAAAAATACCATTACTCTTGTTACGACTCACCAGAGGAAAACACGTATTGAAATGATTAATAAAAGTATAAATGAAATTGTTGTAGTTGTAGACACCATTAGCATTATTAAACTTAAAAGACATTTGTCCAGTTCTCACCATCAAGCATATTCCGAAAGTTCTCAAGCTTATCAGCTATAATTTTTCTACTCGTGACATTACCAGAGGCAGCACGTGGCAGCAGCTGGTATGCTAATATCAGTCAAAGTAAAAATTGGGAAGTGATCGGATATATCGTCGATGAGAATACCAGAAGTATGGGAAATGAGAATTGAATTAGAAAGTACTACATCCAGAGTAGTAGCACTAGTATCAGTTACACTGGTAGGAATAGTATATAGAGGTACAACAGTATACGAACTTACAAGGTCACAAAACCTCAAAACAGTTGGATCATCCTTGTCTAAAATGTTACAATTGAAATCACCCATAGCCCATATTCTGGCAATGGTTCGCCGAACGTGTACATTTCATATCAGTCAGAGTTATTGCAGATCAATGTACGTATCCAACACTCGCAATCGATTATCTTCCGAACCAGTTGCTACAGTAGGTCTCCTAAAACTTCCTTGTTAAACGAAAGTAGCTTAAACGGTACGAGTCTAAAAGAGACGCACGGTTAAGATCCACTCTGGTCATATCCAAACTAACAATATCACCTTTCACCATAACTTTCGATTTCTCTCAGAATATCCTGACATTCTGCAACTAACACCTCTACTGTTAGCGTTTCTTATATTTCAGCGACCTCCGCCCTACTATATAGAAAATAAAACATTATAGAAATAGAAACGGTTTGAATTCAACAAACATTATCCAAGCAGAATATGAACCAATCAACTCAGAACCCTTCGCATGTAATAATGTTTTGCTATAAATTATAATAAAAGATAAACTAAAGTATATTCTATTTTCATGAACCCTTAAAAATCACTTTCCCTAGGAAGCAAATAATTGCAATTAAAATAATAATTTTTTTCGTTAAGGGAATAATTGCATCTAAAGTATTCTAAACAATTCCATTTTCATTTTTTCATTTTGATAATTTTTATACACTGACAATAAAGATATTTAGTTTAGGCCCCAGGTAGACTCACTTATTTGAACCAAATCGAAAAACAAAAATTGTCATTAGTTTTGTTATGCATAATAGCAGCAATCATCCAAAAAGTCTAATGGGCCGTATGCATAAAAAGTAGCGGATACTATTTACTTCAACATTTGAGTATTTACTTCAATGTACATGCATAAAGGTTACTAGAAGCTTTTACTCTAAGCTTCTACTACTAGGGTTTGCTAGACAACCTTTTACTTGAAAAGAAGTAAATACTTGGACTAATATCAGCCAACAAGAGTCGTTTCAGAGACTACGTATCGATCTGAGTTCAGATTTGATGAAGAAAATGTGGTTTGGATGTCACATTTCCTTGGAGAATATACATCAGAGCACAGTATCTAGAACATTCGCTGATGTTCTTGACAAAGTTGTTGCGAAAGCAGACACGAGGATCCAGTTTCGTAATGGCCCAACAGACTTTCAAGCAGCCAAGGATAGCAAGTAAGATACACATTTCCATGTGCGATCGGGACATTAGACCGTACTCATGTGCAAAGAGAGAAACCTAAACAGTATGGCGATGAATACATCTGCCGAAAATGGATGGCAACTTTGAATGTGCAAGCCACATGTGATGCCTCAGAAAGGTTCACAAGTGTCTCGTCCATGACAGCAGAGTTTGCGTTGCGTTACGTTGCGTATACGTCACGTCACGTTCTTTTTTTCCGCATCCTTCCGTATACATCAAGAGGCATGTCTGGTATGTCTATATGTTCTGTGAACCTTTCTATAACCTACATATACACTTTATTTCCCAGTCTCCCGAGTGAGACTTGTATCTAAATGGTTATACCTTCTTTCTTTAAAAAGGAAAACAACACACTGAACATGCTTTTCATGACAAGAGCATATACAGTAGGCCTACGTATAATGGCACGCATGACCCTCATGAAGTGCCGGCAATTTATATATCTGCATTATCTACATAGGCGTAGCTAGGATTTTTTGTTTTTGAGTGGGGCTCTGGTGGCTGGAGATTTTTGTGGGGGTTTCCGTTTACTATCTAGGCGGAGGGCCACCACGAGTTGGCGCGGAGCTTACCAAGAAAATTTGAAATTTTAATACATCCTAAATTGCCGCCCTTGCCACTGACCATGCTTGATAGCAGCCATCAAGATGTGAATTTTTGTGAAAAATGTAAAATTTGATTTGATTTTATTCTCAAACACATTAAGTTTGTCACAATCTATCCGAATTTGTACAAAATTATGCAGAGTGGAGTCATCCCGATGGATTTCAGTCAGTGGCGTACCCAGGATTTATCTCACGTGGGAGAGGCATGCAGTATGTTGCGTAATCGCCGGCCTGAGAAGGGGTGAAAGGGGAGGAGTGTCACTCTCCCCTTTGAAAATTTTTGAAAAAAAAGGTGTCCTTACATGCAACCTAGTGCCACATATGTTACCTTTGAAGTAAAATTTTTGTTAAAAATCAACATATTTTTAGGAACTAAAAAAATCGGCATCAGTGAGGGGGGATTGCCCAATTGCCTCCCCCTTTGTACGCCACTGATTTCAGTGGATTGATTGGAATGGAGATTTTCCAAAGCCAGAGTCTATCATTATCAAGTTGAGTATAGCCCAGTCTAGTGAAATGTTTTTGCCCAGATTGTCAGTGGGGTCGCTTGGGGCGCAACGGTTGAGGGGAGGGCTCGATCCCCCTAAGCCCCCCCCCCGTAGCTTTGCAACCGCATTGTACACTGCATTTTATATTTATATCTTCTCATGTACCACGAAATGTACCTGCGCAGCCATATCTAGGGTCCAGACTACCCCTGCTCACCACCCTACCAATGAAGACAACTGTTTTTCCACTATCGAAGTCAATAATGTCGCGAGGGTGGTGGGTACCCAAAGAATCATACGCGTATACATTCCCAATGTAAAAACAAAATCCAGGAAATGAGCTTTCCTACCCATCTCAGAGGCGTTTTATTGTGATTTTGAGCTCAAACATAGCATCATTTTGCATCCAGATTCCGTTAAATTTTATTTCATGAAAGGAAAACATGAAAGAAATCAAAGTTGACGCAAGTTGACGTACGTCAAGTCTGTTTCTGAACGCACATGGACACGTTAACTTTTTTCCGCATCGAACGTGACGCAACGCAACGCGTCCCGTGCGGATGGCGCCATTGATTTACGTGCAAAGTGATAAAGGTGACGTGACGTAGATGCATCGTGACGCGACGAAACGCATCCTGTGTGGACAGGCCTTTAGGCAGTTTCAATTCTCCATAATTGTCCTGTTCTCCCTGGAATGTCTGAGATACTTTTTGTTACCAAGACTAACTTAATTTCTAAATTTCTTCCGGTTTCTTCACACAGTCGCCATTGCATTCAACACAGTAGATTCACGAAACAGGATGGCTGGCGATTGGATGATATTTCTTATAGTCCGAGAGGAATTATCTCTGTAACTAGCTACAACAACGACAACCACCAAACATCCATTGACGTGTACTCTGTGGGAAATTCTGTTGATACAGACAAACCAAAAATACAATTTACAAAGGATTTTGAACAGTATAATTTAAATGGCATCTTCTCTAGGTTACGAAGCGTTTCATTAGCTTGTGACAACACGATAGTATCTTGTTTGGGTAATAAACTGGAAGTCCTTCATTTAAGAGAAGATATAGTTGTAATATCTCGTAAAGTGAATTGTAAAAGTAGTTGTCTTTCTGTCAGAGGAGAGGAAATATTTATTGGTTTTTATAAATCTCATAAAATAAATATTTATGATTTGACGGACTTGCGATTTTCGATTTCTCTCAGAATATCCTGACATTCTGCAACTAACATCTCTACTGTTTGCGTTTCTTATATTTCAGCGACTTCCGCCCTACTAGGGCGTAGAATCTCTCGTGATTTACAAAACTACACTTCCTTGAATGAATCTTTATCGCCTTTTGCTTACATCAGTTTTACACATTCCTCTTTTGTGGATATAGTGAGGCAGCTTATCCCACAGAGATGAGTCTTCATTGACTCTAATTCTACCGAAGGCATCTTCATTTGACATCCTGCCTGCTCTTACCATGGTAAGACCAAGTAATATTTCTCATTCACTAAAGGGTGATTCAAACTGATTTTAAAAAGGTACTTCCTGATATGATGTGAAACTAATTGTTTGCAAAACGTGAGTTACACTGTGTAAGATTGTTACGTTATATACTTCAGTCAGGGAGTTGTTATTTGGCAACTCCCTGCTTTAGTAGAGTTTGGGGAATGTAAGTAGAGGTTACTGTCCAACGTACTGGCAAACTGATTAATGGCAATTGTGCAGTCAACTTAATTAAGCTGAAGCACTTCTTTTTAAAATTTTAGTACAAATTATGATGTCATTGTTCCTTCATTCATAGCCAAAGAGAGTCTTCTTCTTCCCAACAAGTACGCTTGATTTCCAAGTGTGAATCCGAGACACTAAAATTAGACTTTGGGTAAGATGGATAGAATCCCGTCCATGTCACTCATGGCAAAAGCACAGAGAGTAAGAACTAAAACCGACATTTCTGTAGGGCAAAACGGAACCTTTATTGGGAATTTATTTCTGTGCTTGAAGAGAACGCAGAGGAATGAAAAAGCTCCTGGTAGCCTATTTTTAACAGCATAAGTTCAGTACGAGGCAATAACTTGGTAGTCCTAACTTACCTTACCTCAGTAAAGCCTTCGTAACTTCATGACAGAATAACATTTATAGGTACCTTAAGAAAATGTTATAATAGTCATAGGTTTTGAAAATCAATTATGTATGAAGCAAGAAAGGCTGGGATTGAGAAGAAATCTGTCTCTTCATCGTTTTCAACTAACCTAATATTGAGATGACATGACATGACAAAGTAGGAAACTCGAAAACAAATTTATCCTTTTTGATTCCTTGGCGAAGGCAGGCAAGGAATCTATGCGATGGTGATGTTGTGTGTGGGTGTGTATGGGTGCACCCGCGGTGTGTGAGCAATCCTGTGGCTATGGGTGCACTCAGCAACATGTCCTTAACAGGATACGGTACAGCCGGCGAGAGCTCCGCTCTCGCACGTCTTTCCTAGCTCACGCGGAGCTCGAAACTGGCCTAGCTGCCCGAAAATTCCGTCGCTGCAATGAGAAGTCTGGCGCGGCTGCACGTGCCTGCCTTGGCAAGCAGCCCGCCCTCCAACACGTACGTCTGCTGGGTTAGTTGAAGGTCAGCCAGGCTAATGGGGAAATCGGGCGAATTCCTTACCGGTACATTTCCCGCGTACCGCTAAAGAGGCGAGGGTGAGTATGGGTGTGTGTATGTGTGTGTGCGTCTGTGTATGTGACGCCTAGCTTGTTAACACGATATCTTGAGATAGCAATGACCGACACTTTTCATATTTGGTATATAGATTTGTCATGTTTAGAGAAAGAATCCTGTTGTTTTCGGTGGAGGTCAAAGGTCATGTGAGGTCACCAGAGGTCAAAAACCGAAAACTTTGTAAACACGATATCTCAAGATGGTAATGACCAACACTTTTCATATTTGGTTTACACATTTTTCATGTCAAGAGAAAGGTCCCTATCCTTTTTGGTAGAGGTCAAAGGTCATCTGAGGTCCCCGGAGGTTAAACTGCGAAAACCTCATAAACGGCTTGTAAACATGATATCTCGAGATAGCCATGACTGACACTTTTCATATTTGGTACATAGATTTCTCATGTTGAGAGAAAAAACCCTGTTGTTTTTGGTGAAGGTCAAAGGTCATTTGGGGTCACCGGAGGTAAAAAGCCGAAAAGCTCGTAATCACGATATCTCAAGATAGGAATGACAGACACTTTTCATATTTGGTATATAGATTTGTCATGTCAAGAGAAAGAACCCTATTGCTTTTGGTGGAGGTCAAAGGTCATTTGAGGTCACCTGAGGTCAAAGACCGGAAACCTTGAAATCACGATATGTCAAGATAGGAATGGCAGATATAGATTTGTCATGTTGAGAGGAAGAATGCTGTTCTCTTTGGTAGAGGTCAAAGGTCATCTGAGGTCACCAGAGGTTAAAACTGCGAAAACCTTGTAAATGGCTTGTAATCACGATATATCAAGGTAGCATTGACTGACACTCTTCATATTTGATATATCGATTTGTCATGTTGTGAGGGAGAACACTATTTTTTGGTGAAGGTCAAAGGTCATTTGGGGTCACCGGAGGTAAAAAACTGAAAAGCTCGTAATCACGATATCTCAAGGTAGGAATGACCGACACTTTTCATATTTGGTATATAGATTTATCATGTTGAGAGGAAGAAGCCTATTGTTTTTGGTGGAGGTCAAAGGTCATTTGAGGTCACTAGAGGTGAAAGACTGAAAATCTTGAGATCACAATATATCAAGATAGGAATGGTAGATATAACTTTGTCATTTCAAGAGGAAGAATGCTATTGTTTTTGGTATAAGTCGAAGGTCATCTGAGGTCACCAGAGGTTAAACTGGGAAAACCCTGTAAATGGCTTGTAATCAGGATATCTCAAGATAGCAATGACAGACACTTTTCAAGTTTGTCATGTTGAGAGGAACAACCCTGTTGATTTTGGTGGAGGTCAAGGTCATCTGGGGTTACCAGAGGTCAAAAAACAGATTTCCCAAGAATTCCCAAGATTGTCATCTGGGGTCAAGAGCAACATTTCCCAAGAATTTGAAAGATTGTTAAATGGGGTTTCCAGAGGTCAAAAAGCAAAATTTTCCAAGAATTCCCAACATCGTCATCAGGGGTCACCAGAGGTCAAAAAGCAAAATTTCCTATGAATTTTTAAGATCCAAGATCCATTGGAGTTGAATCCCTTTCAAGACACTTCCATTTTTCTTTTTTGTCATATTTTGTGGGGTTCAAAGTTCATGTGAGGTCAGCAGAGGTGAAATTGTTAAAACGTCGTAAATGATGTTGTCAAGAAAGATCAATTTGAGGGATAAACCTCAGTGCAACAAAGCATCCCCATTCGGCAAGGAATCACTAAGCCTTTAGGCTTTCTGGTTTTAGATATCTAAGCACATGGCATTATGTAGAGAGAATTTTCCATGAAGCTTGTAAGCATGTTGAAAAGCTTCCAGATAATCTAATTCTGTCATAACTTACCATATATCAATCTCAAAGAGGGCGATCATGTTGGATTGGTGATATGGTTCCTCAAAAGTTTCGTTACGTCCCCAACATGGTCACCTACTATAATCTGATAGTAGGTTATTCCTAAAATTTGAAAGAGTGAGACATACTTCCATGGGGTGCTGTGGTTTCGGACGAAGTGCCTGTAATATTATTAAATTTAAGAATAATAGCATTTTCAATGAAAGGCAGGCACACTTATTAGAGTACATTTTCTTGATATTCGTAGACACGCACAGGCATTTAATCTTGGCCTTAAGTTTGTTGGAGAACGGAATACCCAGTAAAGGTGGTCTGCCACAGTGTAATTTGTTCAAATTGATGTGTTTGCGAACTTAATCGCCTCCGATGTTATAGTTAGTGAAGATGGAATACCTTAAATACTTTAGCAAAAGCGGCAATTAAGACAAATCAGACATAATCCCTAATATTTTGGTTGTGGGTTAGGATAACCATTGGCCATCTTTTTTGTCATGGACCGTAATATTTAGCTCAAATAATTATTAAAGGACGGTTACATGCCGGGTGGCTACTGAGACATTCTTAGGCACACACGTATATTACATGCAACCATGGAGGTGTTAGGACAACTCCCTGATGCAACTACTTTTTCAGGGTCTATAAATTAACTTAATCTACTTTTATTGGATCAGGGACTGATCTAGGGTCTTTTTTGAGGGTGGGGCCAACATGAAAAGGGCACAGTCATTCCCATTTTTTATGTTCTTATATACTGCATCGATTTTATAGTTTTGAACATGTAATCGATGGCAAAGAATGAATACACCAACGAACATCTAAAACAAGCGTACCATACACTCGCACTCTCTTTTTTCGTAAGAGATCGACGCCCGTTTATCTTACTTCAAAGCACACTTAAGCCGCTGCACTCCTAGGCTATGACGAAATCTATGTGAAGTGGGGGGGGGGGGGGCCGTCCAGTCTCTGACCTGGTTGATCCTTTCTTTGTCACCCCGTGCACGGTTACCGGATTGGTAGGTTCTAAGGGAAGGGTGGAATTTTGCAATATGGCTTAAATTAAAAATGGTGCCATCTTTGCAAAGCTTTGAACTGATTATATATTTAGAACCCTTATCAACATATAGAAAGTTTTTTCTCTTTTTTGTATGGCGTGTGTGAAGGGAGGGCGATACCATGCTCTTTGAGAAATTTTGTTTGTGTAAGGTAGTTTAGATGCAAAACGTACTTATAAATGGGAAAGCTTTGGTTTTTCAACGTACATAAAAAACTTTTTTTTTAGTGATTTTGCCCTTTGTTTTGCCTGGATGTAAGAGAAAGAGGTGTCTCCTGTGGTGACTTATCCCTTTTTGAGAATTTTTCATGCTAGTTGGCTTAGACGCAAAATGCTGCTACCCGTCCCTCTCGTAACTTCCTTTTGACATGGGGGCAGGGGGGCGGGCTGAAGACAGTCACAAATCATCCGTTCAAGACAGTCACACCATCATTAGTGGCCACATAGCAAACCAACGAAATTTATGCCAAGTACTGAAATGCAAGAAGTTGCACCAAACAGGCTTTTTAAGTTGCATCTGAACATTACTTTGATATCTCATGACTCAGACGTTCAAACTTAAAAGAGAAAATGATACGTTTAACAAACATTATTTGAAAAAAAAATCGTTGTTTAGGAGCAACATATCTCTGGTTTAACGAGAATCTTTACATTCTACAGTACATAAACGAACCCTTGGTTCAGTACATGTCATAAGTGAAAAGATAGAAATTTATATCCACAATTTTTGCCGCAGGGTGGAGTACCGAAAGTTATAGGCTTACAGTAGGGTAAACCCTGAGCAAAAATAGGTAAATTTTTCAGAACAAAATTCGAATTAATTTTTTTTTTTTGTTTTTGGTTTTTGCAAACGAGGAAAATTTTTGCTAGAAACACCTCCCGCTGCCTCCTGAAATTTCTTTTAATACTCTTAAGCAGGATGGACACATTTGCTCGGCGTCGTTCCTCCAAAATTGAGGATGCGGCAAAGGCGACGATAGGAAGAGAAGGTAGAATGGGGTGGCTAAGATTAGAGACACGGATTTGGGCATGGGACCAATGGTTTTACAAAATAGGTTACTCTTACTAGCTTTTATAGTTAAGGCTAATTGGGAAAAATAAAAGTACTTGTATCAAGTAATTTAATCTTTGGAATCTGGCTTGGAGTTTTGCATAGTGCACTAAACGAAAAATCTCTTTCAGTGACAAAATGGTAGAATCTATTGTCATTGCCTCTGGGGAGCATATTTCATTCAACTGCCGGGACAACGGACCCCTATAAGGATAATATGTACGGTACTCTGCCCATCGTCTGTTCGACAAAACGGTCAGGCCTACCTTACAGTGTTCGGTACCGTATGCCATACAAGGCAAACACCAGCTGGACTGAGGATAAAATTCCTGAACTTTACGAAGTGAAACCGTATACACTGGCTACTGATGTCAAGGTTGCCTGTCAGTGGATACTTTTTAGGTATATAACCCCAAATATGAAAGACAATCAAAGATGTTCTAAGAGGCCCCGCGAAGAGCGCCAAAAATTTGGTCGTTATATCAAACGTTTTCTGTAGAATCGTGAAAACAATGGGTGCCCGCACTGATCCACCTCATGCAATTTTCTAGCTTGTGCGAGAAAATTTTAACTTTAAAAAAAGGGTACATATGAAATTTTGAGGGAAGGGGTTTGGCGACGTCCCAACCCACTCTGGATCCGCCAGCTGAGGATTTCTAAATGTACCCTTAAAGTGCCACCAGGACTCTTAATATAAACTTACCCTTGCGAACCGAAATGTTATGGTTTATTCTTTAGCCGTATCTAGTAAAATAGTTGACATGATCCCGGTTTGTGCCCCTATGGATAATCCTCTTCGATTTTTGTTGAGAATTTTTACTTACTTATCTCATGGATATGTGATAGCTAAATAGTTTTTCTTGTCCCTGTGTCTACAATTATCCATTTTCTTCATACAGTTTTATTTTAACGATGTATTTCCCACGTCCTCTGATCCACGTCCCATTCCCACTCCCCATGTCCATAACAAATCGCCCCCTTGATCATGCTATTCTAATGTCTTGGTGGTTTTTCTTACTTTTCTGCATTTTCTAGGCAATATTGATATTTGGATAGACTTTGAAACGTCTTGGTTTAAGAGGCTTGGTTTAAGACATGGCTGATCTACTTATAGCTCCGTAAGTACATACCTGATTTAACGAAGTTGACAAAGTCGTAAAGGTGGAGAAAAACAGAAACTGATTGTATTTTGTATCTTGTTAATGCTCGAAAAGTAGCCTAGCGGTAATCGTGTTTTCCCCAGTTTTCAAAAATACTTCTAATGTCGTTACCCCTAATCGGATAAAAGTGGCATCCATTTACAACATTCAGCGCCATGGTATTGTTAGTCTGTGCTCCATTTCAAGGTCCTTGATTCAAGTATTTATTTTCAAAATTTTGAAATATATGGAGTTTCGTGAAACTGTCAGGTACTACTGCGCAGAAATACCAATCATACTACTATTGTCTAAAGCTGGCTGCAGGTTTACTTCCCTTTATAAAGGGGCCTTCATTATGTTAAAACAATTTGGATAAGGCTTGCTCTCTACTACAGGCCTTGCAGGACGATAACCTTTAAAGGTGACAAGTTATGAACAACTTCCTGTAAGCAGGGGCGTATCCAGGAGGGGAGGCAAAGCATGTCCCGACACCTGTCTAAGCGAAACGATACCATGATTGGGGTGGAGCGTGCCGAGAAAACTTTGACACAAATGCCTCCATTGCAGGCAATGGCACTTCCTAGGTATTTTAAGCTGCATTTTAAACATTACAAAGTTTAATGTCTCATGCCTTAGAAATTTACAAGTGAGAAAAATTTAGACTATAAATTACATTTTTGAGAGAATAATTTTCATTTCAAACTACTGTATGAGCTCTGATTTTAGTGTTTGTTTCCAAGGCGTACGAAGCTGTTTTTTTTTTCTCGACTGGGTGGGAGCTGAACCTTGTTTTGGACCGCCGTCCTAGGAGAGCGGTTTAAAGGGAGAGGTGTCCCCCTCCTCTTTGGAAAATTTTTGAATATTTGAGGGTCCTTAGACGCGATTTGGTGTAATATTTTGCAAATATTAGGGATCTATCTTTGCTCCCTCTCCATTTTACGATGATCGCTCCCGCTATACAAGTAGGCGGACAAAATGACCAACTCTTTTCCATCTCGTTTTTTTTTTAAGTTTAATCAACTTGGAGAGAATTCACAAATAAATGAATGAATAGTTACGCATCTGTTTCATAAATTAAAGATATCAAACAATTATACACTATACAACTATCAATTGCCAAATTGTTAAAATGAAATGTACAGTAAAGTATCACTGTGACTGACGATGCTCAGAACATATGATGATGGACCGAAAAAACCCACACATTAAACACAGGAAACAATTCTTTCCCAAATGAGGACGTTATGACAGAACACGCAACCCAGCCCAGCGGGATTGTCGACATAATACCGTAAAAACAGTGACGCAGGCAGACGTAGGTGATGGGGAGGGGGAACTACAGAAGATGATGCCTTAAGCCCACTCCAGTTAAACCCAGAAAGTCGAAGTAAATTGCGCACATTCGCATCGGTGGCAGTTTGCACCCGGAGCAAATTCTTCCTTTGTCACCTTGCGTTGGTGACGTCTGGGGAGGGGTCTAAGTTTAGGGGCTGCCCCTCCCCTTTGAGAAGTTTTTGCTCATTTACGATGGCTTAGATGCAAAATGGTGCTATCTTTGACAAATTGTCGATTTGATTGTATCAAAATATATTCAATGTATTATATATTTTTCATCATTTTTGGGCCATGGCCTGCTTGACTCTCTGAATACGCCACTGCCTGTAGAACTGTCACTTGGCAGTTTCTTTACATGGAAAATCTTGGTAGTTATTCATTACATTACATCATTACATGTTGCAAATCAGTTGACATTAACACCTTGAATTTGAAATCCATACTAGGAAGAGTCAAGAACCTTACCTTACACATACTAAACGAGTAGTCCCATTTAGGGTTCGTCAATTTTTATCGTTTTCGTAAGCGCACAACTTAGATGTAAGGGTTCAAAGACTAGCTTGTATAATTTTCCAACGTGTAATAAATAACAATGATTTGTTTTTCACTCTTTTAATACTACAATATCAGACTATGAAGAGGGACCAAATAATGATTCACTTTTGTACTCTTGTTAAAATGCAAGAATTCAGCAACCTCTTATTAAGCTGTGTGTGTGTGTTCACTATGCAAACTGCTTGGTACCTTTCCACCCATCACAAAATGTTAGATGTAGTCAGCAGGACGATAAGGTTTCCAACATGGAGGTTAACAGCTCAAGGGCAAGATGGCAACACATCTTACAACAACAACCACGAACACATTACTCTCATGGTCACAATTGGCCAATCAAAACTTAATACCTGTAGCACTTCATGTATGTCCACTGGTATTTTTCTTCCAATCAGAAGAAACTCGGGCTCAGTTATGTTTTGCGAATGCACGTAGTACGCAATCACCTAAAATAGATCGACCTCTTTTCATTACATTAATACTACAGTTACAAATGTCAACGGAGTCCCCAGTGCTGGTTCATCAAAAATGTTGCTTTACCAATGTAACAAGAGTTTGCCGGAAAATAATTTGTAGAGCTGCGCAGCGCGCGAAGCGCCCTAAGACTCTACTGTACTTATCATAATATGTCCTCGTGGTAAACCAAACATATTTGTAAAATAAGGTAATACTGTGGACTTTAAATATGATCATCTTCTCAGACTTATTTAGGAAGAAAACAATAGCGTTGAAAACAAAGTTATACTAAAATCATGAGTGGATCAAAGAACTTTTTAAAGGGAGTAGTACTTTAAGGGAAACACCCTTCAAGACCAAATGTGACCGCAATCTCACCATAGCTGTGGCTGAGGTCAGAAACTTCGGCAATTCCAACATCCTAGATTGCAAAAACTACTCTTTCAAAAAACTCTGCCACTACACTCCCTTGTTTACCAAAGGTAGGTTGCCAGCACGGGAGAAACTTTGGCATTTCAGAGTTCCAGAATTCAACTAATCGCACTCTAAAACATACACTGTCAACTGTGTTCTGTATCCTAAACGTATGTCTCAGGTATGTTGTAACACCATGACTTGCCGGGCCAGGTGAGGGAATAATCCAAACTCCAACGAGGAAGGAAGAAGTCGCGAAGGTCAAGGATATTGCTGTCTAAATAGGACGACAGGGAGTGGGGTGGAGAAGGCTAAGCAGGCACAAACATTTGTGGAGATCACTAATGGAGAAAACGTTAATACAGCGCACCACTCCATGTCATATAATATATTGCACAACAAACCAGAAGATCCGAGATAAGGTTCGATTAATTTAGTGTTCTACTGGAAAATTTGACTTGCTGAGTCGTATGATGAAGGCAATAGTGTTGAGGACATGTAGCAGAAGTTGATCTCCTTGAGATTTAAAGTAGGTTAACGACACTTCGGTATAACTGACAATTCTGACGATACTCCTATAACGTTGATCTAGATTTGCTTTGGCGATGGAATATGCAACCCCGTGGATTGCCCTCTTGCCTGTTCTCTTTGCTATTGTCAGTCACAAATCATCAAGGTGAACCTTCGCTTTTTCATAATCAGGTAGGCTGAACAGTCCAACAGGCATTTAGAAATGATTAGTGGGAATTCATGTACACATCTGTAGCACGTAATGACAGCTGAGTGAAATTTACATTTATATGTTAATGGTACAAGGATTTGACACTTTTCTGAATATTTTAAGGTAGAAAACAATCCCCTGCTTTACCTGTTTTCAAAAATCTTGAGCAAGGGCCCCACAACTTTTAATCCATATGGAAATTAACGCTTTGCGATATTTCTAGCATGTTAGAGCTGCGCACGTTCTCAAAATCTGCGGATAAACAACTCTATGGTCGAACCTACCAGCACTTACACAAAGACACAAAAATGAGATAACTTTGGAAGAAGTTTAGCATCACAATATAAGCCGACTTCTTCAATGTTGTTGTATGTTTAAAGTAAACTTTCTCTTTTGTCGAAAATGTAGTCAAGAACATGTCATAAGAATTGTGCATTTCCGTCTTTTCACTCTGAGTTGTCCATCTCCTTACAAGTTCTACCATTATGTGCGCAAAATCAGGGGGCGCAAATATTGTGGCCCATCACATGAAAATAAAAATTTAATCACTTTAATTGTCTGGAACGATTATTTTCTTGCCCAATGCCCGTTCAACCATCGCCTTATCCGTTACCCTACATTTGTGGGTTTTCTTCCCTGCTAAACCAGTTTCCACAGATAATTGCCTAGGAACTTTTCAGAGGCCACCAGCGGCAAAGATTGGCTGAAGGAGCTGTAGTCTAGAACCTCTGGCAAAATAGGCCCTAGTAGCATCTTGAAAAAATATTTCAGCCCTGTGAATGTTCAAACATTGTAAAAGGAATAATGAATACATGCACTATACTCTTGGAAGGACATATTATCCGACATCCAGTTAAAAGACGTTGCTCGCTGTCATGACCAGTGATGTACTTTCTCTCCTTATTAATTTTTGTTTTGATTTTGAAATCAATGGGAGTACGAGTTTCCCATGGGCCATTGTAAGGAAAGATTATAGATTTGATTGTAAACTTTGAAGAAAAACAACATAGTGATGACTTACATATGACTTACATAGAAGAATCACACACTCAAGAAAAAATAGAAATAGAAACGGTTTGAATTCAACAAACATTATCGAAGCAGAATATGAACCAATCAACTCAGATCTGTTCGCATGTAATAATGTTTTGCTATAAATTATAATAAAAGATAAACTAAAGTATATTTTATTTTCATGAACCCTTAAAAATCACTTCCCTAGGAAGCGAATAATTGCAATTAAAATAATAATTTTTTTTTTCGTTAAGGGAATAATTGCATCTAAAGTATTCTAAACAATTTCATTTTTATTTTTTCATTTTGATAATTTTTATACACTGACAATAAAGATATTAAGTTTAGGCCCCAGGTATAGACTCACTTATTTGAACCAAATCGAAAAACAAAGATTGTCATTAGTTTTGTTATGCATAATAGCAGCAATCATCCAAAAAGTCTAAAAGGCCGTATGCATAAAAAGTAGCGGATACTATTTACTTCAACATTTGAGTATTCACTTCAATGTACATGCATAAAGTTTACTAGAAGCTTTTACTCTAAGTTTCTACTACTAGGATTTCCTAGACAACCTTTTACTTAAAAGGAAGTAAATACTTGGACTGATGTGCATAAAACCATAAAACTACTAGAGTTTCCTAGTAGATGCTTCAAATTTCCAAGTCAGCTACAGAGCTACCTTGGCAGTAAACTTGTGCAGACGTGTTGAAACTACCAGCAAAATGGCTGAGTTTATACAATAACAGATTAGAAAGCGGAAGAAATATCAGCCAAGAAGAGTCGTTTCAGAGACTCCTTATCGATCTGAGTTCAGATTTGATGAAGAAAATGTGGTTTGGATGTCACATTTCCTTGGAGAATATACATCAGAGCACAGTATCTAGAACATTCGCTGATGTTCTTGACAGAGTTGTTGCGAAAGCAGACACGTGGAATCAGTTTCTTAATGGCCCAACAGACTTTCAAGCAGCCAAGGATAGCAAGTAAGATACACATTTCCATGTGCGATCGGGACATTAAACCGTACTCATGTGCAAATAGAGAAACCTAAATAGTATGGCGATGAATACATCTGCCGAAAATGGATGGCAACTTTCAGGGCCGTCTTAAGAGATCACCTGGCCCTGGGCCCGGCAATGGAGCGGGGCCCCTCAATCAAGTGTGTTCGAAAAAAGTTGCGTGAAAAATTGACATACTTGACCATCGCTCAAGCATAGACATGCCTGCATTTACCCCCCCCCCCCTTTACTTCCCCCCCCCCCCCATGTCGCGCATAAAGGATGGAAATTGGAACTTTTATGTGAATAACATTTGTGATATATCTAAAAGCTGAAATACATTATAGAAGAGTAATCTTCCAGTTGCTCTCCATCCCAACAACACTGGACTTGTGGCATGTTACGTTAACAGGTGAGAATGATTGCCAAGTTAATAAATTAAGGCTACATTAATAAAACATAATGTAATAGGCCTACCTTAATTCCTCTTGCGTTCTTTTCAGCCTAAATGAAAATGATTACAGTTGATGAAAGCGAAATCCTTATAACACGGTTCCAATTAGAAACTCCAAGATTCCACAAATAGTCGAATGTTGGTTGGTGGTGTTGAATGATATTGATACAGTAGAATAGATCGCGTGAACGAACGCGGTAAAATGTCTCACGATATATGTGGTAAAAACTGTTGACTTGACCATAGACGTAGGAGCCCAAGTTGATTTGGGGGGGGGGGGGTGGACCGACTTGCCCGAAAAATATAACCCCCAATTTCCGCGCGCTCTAGGCATGTTTTCGACATGGTAATGTATATATCATATAAGCATGCATCGGTTATCCCCCCCCCCCCCATGCCAATTACTTACAATAATTTGCCGTGTTACTACCTTCTTTATTGGTTTTTAACTTTTCCCGAAGTCGGTGATAGCCGGCCTGGGGGAGGGGTCTAAGGGGAGGGGGTTTTCCCTCCCCTTTGAAAATTTTTGAAAAATAAGGTGTCCTTAGATGCAATCTGGTGACACATATCCTACCTTTGAAATAAAATTTGTGTTAAAACATTTACGTATTTCAGGTACTAAAAAAGAATCGGCATTACCTTCTTCTCTTAGAAAATTTTTGAAAAATTAGGTGTCCTTAAATGCAATCTGGTGCCACATATGCTACCTTTGAAGTAAAATTTGTGTTAAAAATTTACGTATTTTAGTTACTAAAAAATCGGCATTACCCCCCCCCCCCCCTTGACAACTTTTGAAAAATCAGGTGTCCTTACATGCAATCTGGTGCCACATATGCTACCTTTAAAGTAAAATTTGTCTTAAAAAAATTTTCGTATTTTAGGTAGGAAAATATTAGCATCAGTGAAGGTGGGGCATAGCCCAATAGCCCCTCAATACACCATTGATAATCATAATATAAGTTCAACCATTAAAAAACACACTGATGAATTAATACGGAATATATGTGCTGGTGCAATTCAAGTCAGAACTCCATATTAATTACCAAGAAAGTTTTTAAACTATTAATACCCTTTAGCTATATCACTGCATTATTTTTCTCTCAGTAGGCGCCCGAAAAATTCTCAGCATTTTGCCCGAATTTTCACAAAAATTTTTGACTGGGGGGCTGCAGCCCCCCAGTCCCCCCCCCCGCCTCCTACGCCTATGGACTTGACTAATGGAACTTGCGGCATTTCTTGATCGTAAACTGTTGTATGATTGGCTGAAAGTCAATCTTTTTGAGGATGTCGCTTTCTATGCACATGAGAGAGAGCCTATTAAGTCGCCGTTGCCCCATTCTGTTCCGGAGATTATTCTTGATTAGTTTTAACCTTGAAAATGAGCGTTCCCCAGTACAATTTGTAACCATCATGCATAGGAAAATTCGGAGGACAATTTCAACATTCGTATATTCGTATATGAAAGTATTTCCACACAAAAATCTTTTACGCAAGCCTTGAGGGGAGATATGATTTTTTGCGCAGAGGTCAATTTGCGGGGCCCCTGACATCGCGGGGCCCTGGGCCTGGGCCCACTGGGCCCATGCGTTAAGACGGCCCTGGCAACTTTGAATGTGCAAGCCACATGTGATGCCTCAGAAAGGTTCACAAGTGTCTCGTCCATGACAGCAGAGTTTGGAGAAATTCCGATGTGGGGGCTTTAATGTCAAATTCTAGAACTGATGCCCTGTTGCTAGGTGATGAGGGTTATGCCTTTGCACCTTGGTTAATGACCCCATTCATAGACCATTGCAATCTCCAGAGGAAAAATCGTATAACAAATGTCACAAGAAGGAACGCCTGATCATTGAACGTTGTTTTGGACAGTTAAAACGGCGTTTTCCTATACTACAAAGACGCGTTCGCATCCAACTGAGAAAAGTTCTCAGTTTGATTGTTGCCTGTTGTACCATGCACAATATAGCCAAGTCCCTTCAGGACCCCAATGACTTCCCTGAATACAATGAGTTGTATGTGGATAACAACGATGTAGTCCATGAATGTAATAACTGAAGGATATCTGTAGGATCTGAACGGTCATTTGTGCAAGGGTTCTATCGGCTGACCACAAGGAGGATTTACTGAATTCATTAGTAGATACTAGCCAAGTATAGCATCTTCTACGAAGTAAAAGTAAAAGGTTTTGCATACCAAATCCAGCATTTACTTTTACTTTTAATTGACTAGCAACACCTTTTACTTTTTACTGAAAGTAATTACTTCTTTATTATGCATACGGCTCAAAAACGTGTGTATGTGATATTGATAGCTTCCCTAGGCTAACAAAACACATCACTAATCCCTCATGAATAATTCCACTATTCGTACTTGCCTCCCTTAAGGCCTGTCCACACAGGATGCGTTACGTTGCGTATACGTCACGTCACGTTCTTTTTTCCGCATCCTTCCGTATACATCAAGAGGCATGTCTGGTATGTCTATATGTACTGTGAACCTTTCTATAACCTACATAATATACACTTTATTTCCCAGTCTCCCGAGTGAGACTTGTATCTGAATGGTTATACCTTCTTTCTTTAAAAAGGAAAACATCACACTGAACATGCTTTTCATGACAAGAGCATATACAGTAGGCCTACGTATAATGGCACGCATGACCCTCATGAAGTGCCGGCAATTTATATATCTGCATTATATACAGTGGCGTAGCTAGGATTTTTTGTTTTTGAGTGGGCTCTGGTGGCTGGAGATTTTTGTGGGGGTTTCCGTTTACTATCTAAGCAGAGAACCACCACGAGTTGGCGCGGAGCTTACCAAGAAAATTTGAAATTTTAATACATCCTAAATTGCCGCCCTTGCCACTGACCATGCTTGATAGCAGCCATCAAGATGTGAATTTTTGTGAAAAATGTAAAATTTGATTTGATTTTATTCTCAAACACATTAAGTTTGTCACAATCTATCCGAATTTGTACAAAATTATGCAGAGTGGAGTTATCCCGATGGATTTCAGTCAGTGGCGTACCCAGGATTTATCTCACGTGGAAGAGGCATGCAGTATGTTGCGTAATCGCCGGCCTGAGAAGGGGTGAAAGGGGAGGAGGATCACTCTCCCCTTTGAAAATTTTTGAAAAATTAGGTGTCCTTACATGCAACCTAGTGCCACATATGTTACCTTTGAAGTAAAATTTTTGTTAAAAATCAACATATTTTTAGGAACTAAAAAAATCGGCATCAGTGAGGGGGGATTGCCCAATTGCCTCCCCCTTTGTACGCCACTGATTTCAGTGGATTGATTGGAATGGAGATTTTCCAAAGCCAGAGTCTATCATTATCAAGCCCAGTCTAGTGAAATGTTTTTGCCCAGATTGTCAGTGGGGTCGCTTGGGGCGCAACGGTTGAGGGGAGGGCTCGATCCCCCTAAGCCCCCCGTAGCTTTGCAACCGATTATGTACACTGCATTTTATATTTATATCTTCTCATGTACCACGAAATGTACCTGCGCAGCCATATCTAGGGTCCGGACTACCCCTGCTCACCACCCTACCAATGAAGACAACTGTTTTTCTACTATCGAAGTCAATAATGTCGCGAGGGTGGTGGGTACCCAAAGAATCATACGCGTATACATTTCCAATGTAAAAAAAAATCCAGGAAATGAGCTTTCCTACCCATCTCATAGGCGTTTTATTGTGATTTTGAACTCAAACATAGCATCATTTTGCATCCAGATTCCGTTAAATTTTATTTCATGAAAGGAAAACATGAAAGAAATCAAAGTTGACGCAAGTTGACGTACGTCAAGTCTGTTTCTGTTCGCACATGGACTTTGCCAAAAATTGACGCGTCCAGAAAGACACGTCAACTTTTTTTCCGCATCGAACGTGACGCAACGCAACGCGTCCCGTGCGGATGGCGCCATTGATTTACGTGCAAAGTGATAAAAGTGACGTGACGTAGATGCATCGTGACGCGACGAAACGCATCCTGTGTGGACAGGCCTTTAGGCAGTTTCAAGTCTCCATAATTGTCCTGTTCTCCCTGAAATGTCTGAGATACTTTTTGTTACCAAGACTAACTTAATTTCTAAATTTCTTCCGGTTTCTTCACACAGTCGCCATTGCATTCAACACAGTAGATTCACGAAACAGGATGGCTGGCGATTGGATGATATTTCTTATAGTCCGAGAGGAATTATCTCTGTAACTAGCTACAACAACGACAACCACCAAACATCCATTGACGTGTACTCTGTGGGAAATTCTGTTGATACAGACAAACCAAAAATACAATTTACAAAGGATTTTGAACAGTATAATTTGAATGGCATCTTCTCTAGGTTACGAAGCGTCTCATTAGCTTGTGACAACACGCTAGTATCTTGTTTGGGTAATAAACTGGAAGTCCTTCATTTAAGCGAAGATATAGTTGTAATATCTCGTAAAGTGAATGGTAAAAGTAGTTGTCTTTCTGTCAGAGGAGAGGAAATATTTATTGGTTTTTATAAATCTCAGAAAATAAATATTTATGATTTGACGGACTTGAGTGAAATTAAATCGATTTTCCTGCAAGGAGTTCGGAATTATGTTTACCCTTTTGATATGGGAGTTTCAGCGGACAAAATTTTTCTTTGTGTACGGGACTTCAGTAAAATTTATGAGGACTTTCCTCTGGTAATTGAAGAAAACAATGGAAACATTTTGCCGGAGCTGAAGAGACCTGCAGTTGAACATTCGTATGCACGCAGTGTAACGGTGTGTGCGGAGTTGGGTGTAGTTGCTGTGTTATGGTCAGAATCGTTCTTCTACGAAGTCGGACACTTGAATAAGATTGTATTTTATTCTCTATTTAATAACATTAGTTTTCTGGCCTTTGCGATTGACTCTGGTTTCAGTAGACTCAGAGTATCTGGTAAGGGTGACATGATGATAACGGGAAACATGGATACTGGAGAAGTGCAGATATACGATATGGTAAGCATGCAGTACTACAAACGGTATGTTATGACCAATGTGTGCGTAGGTAAATGGTGGAGAGGACAAGTTTCAGAAGGTAACTCTTTTTCAATGAATGAAAATCAATTCCACTGTCCAAATTAGGGAATGAGATAGAGAGAGTGTGCACGCTAGGCGTTTGAGATGCCAGGACTGTTCAAAGAAAAATATCACACCCTGCTCCCCTCATGCAATGTACCGGGAGATGCGATATGGTACTCAACCTAACATCGTAGCTGCGAAGATGTTTGTAAGCTTTTGTGAGTGCCTTTTTGTAAGCTGAGCAAATAAGAGTGCTAGGTCGAATAACCCAAGTACTTATAGACCAATTACAATGAAGGAAACGTCAAGTATTTTGCAGTAGTATTTTGTAGTTACTAAGGATATGGATCAAATGATAACTATACTACAGGTTGAGGTAAAAACGCCTACATATTTCAAAATGGCGTTGCAACTCATTTCAAGAGTAGGTCCTTTGAAACCTAATATATTGTTAGACCCATCTGATCATGCAAATGTGTTAGAGTTGTTTCAAGTCAAAGACCTAGTTTCAAAGAAAAAGGCCTTTAGTCATTATCTGCTTGCCATTATGTTGGGAAGTTTAGATCAATCTAAAAAGAAGAAGGTAAATGGTATAAGGTTTGTAACTCCATGCATAGCTGCCTTGTATTATAGTTTACTAACTTGGGGTAACACCAGGACACAGATGAAACTTCCAACTCAGTGATTATTGCTAAATGCATAGTCACCTATACAACTAGGACTTCCTTAATGTTTTGGTCAAAACCTCAACATGTTTCAAAGTAAACATTTACTGGCAAAATCAGAAGTTCTGAAAGATGTGTGAATTAACAGGAGGGTTTGGGAAGAAGACTTACTTTTCACGTTTGTCTCCAAAATTTCAAGATGCAATGAATTTCTCAAAGGTAGGTACTGCTCAATTACAGACTAAGACTTATTAAAATTTTCTAAATAAATTTTGAATTGCGGTTACATAACTTAGGGGTGAACTGGAAAACAGCGAGTGTTAGTATCGAAGGTAGGCAGTCTTTACCTTAGATAAGCAATCGTATTGTGTACCTGGTGTCATCCCATAGTTAGTTCAATGAAGATGACCAAATGGCCCCAAAGGTAGTAATAACCCCCTGTTTGATCAATACCAAATATACGATAAGCGTTACTTATTTCTTGATTGAAGCGGTCTTTTTCTAGGTAACTGATATTGTCATTCTTCTCTTACAAACACAAAGTACCCCACAGATAAACTTATTATTAAAAAAACATTGAATTTCCGAACGAGCTTGCGACGAGTACAATTTTATCATGCAGTACATACAAATATTATCAGCTGTTTCACGATGCCTTCCTTAGGGAGTACCGAACAGACATAGAAAGTGTATGTTTTGATTTTAAAAATGCAAAACTGTGACGATAAACCGTGCAAAGTATGGTAGTGGGAAAGTTATTTACCAATAAGCTGTATTTTATCCTTTCTAACTCTATTACTGATAGGTACTCGTTGGGATACCATAGTACCTAGTCACTATACGACTTAGTGACATTATATGATCATTGATCTTTAGTAGAGCAAATGCCAACGGCCTTATCCATTTAAGATATTTGCCCTCTCAAATATTTTAATGGTTACCGTTGCTTAACTCAATCCATATACCAGGTATCTCATTAGCAAGGATTTCTAATGTTAGACATGATCCAAATGACTGTTTGCCATGGAAACTCTGATGGACTGTATGTCCTATTTGCCAGGTGTAAAGAATGGGACGCATAAAACGAGGATAAAAAGGCAATATCATTACAACTGATTAAAAGTGTATACATACTTTTTCTCTGTAGGCTTCACTGACATCTCGGATTCAAGTCCTTCATAAGGTTTTATAAGAAATTCATAAATACAGGCATGTCATGCGTGTATATATATATATATGTTAATGTATGTATGTTTATATATATATACATATATATATATACATACATATATATATATATATATATACATATATATATATATGAGACATTTTAAGGTACGCCTACTGGATACCACAAATAAGAAAGAAGAGAGTGATAACGCTTTCATAACATCCAGTGTGAAAAATATACATTTATTTCCAAGATATTTCGGGCACCTTGCCCTTCCTCAGTTGCAAACAAGATTAAACTGACATTAGCTTTCTTTGGTCTTATACCCATGAAGGGCAGAGGAGGTAATCCTGTTAAGAAAAGCTGATAACAATAAAACCAATTAGGTGAATGGCCCTGGGATACTCAGTAACAATAGTTACGATTGTTGTACCCATGAGCATTTGCTTAGAATATATAAATCACTGTTTAATTCCGTTATGTGTGACCTCAACTGGAAGATAGTTTTCAGTTCAAATTGTTAACGTTTATCAGCAGAGGGGAAATTGCCAGTTAAAATAAAGAAACATAATACGGAGATGGAATGGTTCGGGTTATTAAAGTGTGCTGCTACAGGAAACCCGATTTTGTTAAGACTTATTGAGTGTTTATGGTGCTAAACCTTAAACGAAATCTATTGCTAGTTTCTGCGTCATAAGTCACATCGGGGCATTTTAAACAGTACAACTAATACACAACATTAGCGGAATCACAATTAAAAGAGCCAGGGGTAAGGGTTACACCGGAAGAGGGGTCAATGTAACTAGGTAAAGTGTCAATGAGACCACAGAGTTGGCATCTAGGTTTGTTGCAGGGTTGATTACCTTTGGGGACGTCGAGGCGAGGCTTAGTGACTACTGACAATAGAGCGCTAGCTACGGGGCTGTTTGCGCGCAATAGTAGGGGCTAGGGGAAAAACTTGTTTAATAGAGGGGTCGCTATGGAGGATGTTCCATGAAGACTTGATATCGCGAAGAAGTGGGTCAAGATCAGAGTGGTGTGTGATAACTAGGGGGGTGCATTCCGAAGTTACTTTCTCTTTGTAATTAAGTAGTTGATCACGATTAAGTGAGTCAACGCGATTAAAAGTGGCTTGTAGGAGCTTAAAAGGGTACCCTCTAAGCAAAATATGGTGCATGAGGTTAGTGGACTCTAAGATAAGGTCAGAATTATAAGAAAAAATGCGTCTGTATCTCAGTAGTTGACTGAAAACGATTGATTTCTTTATGTGAACGGAATGAAAGCTATTAAAATGAAGATAGCAGTGTCTGTCAGTAGGTTTGGCGAATACTTTGGTAGAAATAACACCGTTTTTGAGGGAAACATCAACATCTAAGAAGGGGATATTGTTACATGAATACTCCATAGTGAGTTTGATAGTGTGATGTAGGCCGTTAACTAACTGAAAGAAGTTTTGAAGCTCGCCTGGATCTTTTTCCCAGTATGGGGGTTGGGGTCAGGTAACTTGCTTCTTACGAGCATACTACGTAGATATGGGGTTAACGTCTAGCAACTATCATTGGGGAATTGAATATTAATTTCAAGTCTTTGTCATATTTCAGCAAATTCCAGTCACGCTTGATATTTTTGAGGAGAGAATCGAGTCCTCTATTATGGGTGATGACCAGAGGAATTCTATCCGATTTGTCTTTGGGTTTGTCTACAAGAAGTGTGGGTCTCGGAATATCCGTTACCCTGGTCCACATAGGTATGAGAAGTTTAAGAGGGTATCCCTGTTTGAGAAAGTGACCAACAAGGTCGGTGGATTGATTGTCAAAAATGGCCACATTGGAACAGATCCTTCTATAACGTTAGAGCTGACTGAATACAATAGAATTCTTAATATGGAGGGAATGATTACTAAAATAGTTCAGATAAGTATGTTTGTCCGTGTGTTTGCAAAATACAGATGTTGAAATTGTATTGTCAGTTCCAGTTTTAACACGTGTATCCAGGAAGGGGATGTCGGATTTAGAAGATTCTAGGGTAAATTTGATTGATGTGTGAAAATTGTTGGCCATCTCCTCAAAGTTCCTAAGGGCCTCCTCCCCATGCTCCCAAATAAGAAAAATGTCATCAATATACCTTAAATACACCCTCGGTTGCAGTGGGGGCTTAAGCAGTAGTTGTTGTTTCAAGTCCGCCATGAAAATGTTGGTATACGAGGGCGCCATTCTGGTCCCCATTTCTGTTCCTTGTGATTGAATATATAACTTACCATCGAATTCAAATACGTTATGTGTTACGATGAACTCTATTAGTTTGCAAATGGGTTCACACAAGTCTTTCGCGGAGTCCGTTTGAGAAAGTATATTCCTGACTGCTTGTACACTTTCACCGTGGGGAGTATTCGTATAAAGGAACGAAGCGTCCATGGTGACTAGCAGTCCTCCTCGCTGAGTGGTGGAATATCTTGTGATCTGCGTAGGAAATCTGTGGTGTCCCGTAGGTAGCTACGTATGGTGGGAAGAAGGGGCTGTAACTGACTGTCCACAAAAGCCGAGATAAATTCTGTGAGAGTACCAATTCCTGAGACGATCGGTCTCCCGGGTGGTATCGTTGGGTTGATCGAGGCAGGTAAGCCAGCGGCTGGAGGAAGTTTATGAATTTTTGGTAAAGTGTAGAAAGCCCCTGGCTTAGGATCCTCGGGGATGAGACGGATTGTTGACTCACGTATGGCCTTGGGGAATGTGCAGATTATTTTTTGGAGTTCCGTTTTGCGGCTCCTCGTGGTCTCGAAGTCTATAGGTTTGTAGAAGGCTTTCTAATCTACATGAGTAGCCTACTGGTGTATTTTCGTTTTTGTGCCATTTTGTAGTTTATCTCTTTACTCATCTGAAGAAGGACAAAGTTGTCCGAATTACCAGGCACCACTGTGTTTGTCTGCTTATTTTTATGATATATATATATATATATATATATAGAAAAGAAAGAAAACTCCGGAAAAAACAGATACATACATGCCAACTGATATATTACAAACGAAAACACAAAATATTTCGAGTAGTCAAAAGCTCTTCTTCAGTTGTGAATACAAAGTAACGGGAAAAACTTAAATGTTATATACATCAGGGGCAATTCGTGCATGAGTGCTCATAAAAGAAAGATCTCTATTTAGACCAGTAGTGTGTGTTTTGAGTTGGAGGATTGTCTTTATTTCGCGCTTGCTTCTCTCTCGGGCTGTTCTAAAGTGGCCAAACAAAATGCTACATTTTAGGTGGGATAAGCTGTGATTAGGGGCATTGAAGTGTACTGCTACGTGAAAGCCAGTGCTGTTTCTACGTATGCTGTGCTTATGGTTATTGAAACGGAGTCTAAAACTTGTGCTAGTTTCTCCAATGTAAGTAGCGAGGGGACATAGAGTGCAATAAAGCATGTAAACAACATTATCTGAGTCGCAGTTGAATTTTCCAGGTTTCAGTACCGTGCCAGTGGCATTATGAATTATGTTGGGTGCAGTATCAATGTGTTGACATACAAGGCATCTGGGTTTATTACATTTCTCATTTCCTGAGGGGGGCATACCTGTGGGGCTTAGGGAAGTGCTCACCAAAAGCGACTTGATATTTCGTGGCTGCCTATAAGCAACTACTGGGGGAGTAATAAAAAGATCGGCAATCGTGGGGTCGGACTTTAAAATATTCCAGGATTTCTCGACATGTCTAAGGAGTGGACGGCGATTAGGATGGTAGGTGACTACAAGGGGAATACGATCAACTTATCCCACCTAAAATGTAACATTTTGTTTGGCCACTTTAGAACAGCCCAAGAGAGAAGCAAGCGCGAAATAAAGACAATCCTCCAACTCAAAACACACACTACTGGTCTAAATACAGATCTTTCCTTTATGAGCAGTCATGCACGAGTTGCCCCTGATGTATATAACCTTTAAGTTTTTCCCGTTACTTTGTATTCACAACCGAAGAAGAGCTTTTGACTACTCGAAATATTTTGTGTTTTCGTATGTAATATATCAGTTGGCAAGTATGTATCTGTTTTTTCCGGAGTTTTTTTCTTTTCTATCTATGTTGCCAACACACGCCAACCAATATGACATCTATATATATATATATATATGGCATAAATTTCCCAAAACGTCAAACATTTGTACTGTTTATCGTGACTCTCTATCTTAATATTTGATTGACATCATGGAGGGTGTCAAAAGTAATATTTCCCTTCCTATAAAAGTTACATTTATAGGCAACGTCCTAAACCTCTTTTACATGACAAATCTTTGAGAGAATATTCGAAATAATTTATGAATAGAATAACATGTTCATAAAGTCCATAAGCATGATCGCGGAGCATCATGAACGCAGTGCATTGGCTCAAACTACATGAAGTTTTCGAAAGTATTCACTCTTAAATTATTTTTATGTATCCTTAATTTCACAGGAAGATTTAATCACGTACGGCAACTTGAAGAAAATCTTAAGTTCACAGCTTCAAAGGGGAGAATGTGTTATACTAGCAATGTTCTTTTCTTTGTCCAAAGAAGTAACATATATCATTGAAAAGTCTGATACCCCAGTAGAAATATTCCTTCTTGCTCTGGAAGGGAAAGGCATTATACGGGCATCAAATGTAGGGAGACTGACAAAAGCCTTCCAAAAATTGATCATGAGATCGTCTTACAGCCAAGTTACGGAATTTTACCAGAAAACCAGGAGTGAGTACCAAATTTAGCTTATTACCAAATCTACCAGCTACCCTTTCAAGCAACTTTCTAACGTAATTCAAGTCTTAAAGGGCAATTATTATGAAACGCCAAGCTTCTATGGATATGCAGGAATCCTATTGCATATAAATTACCCATGATGTGAGGCTGGTCAACCTACCAGTCTGAATTGAACTAAGTATAATTTAATAGGTCCCTTCAGAGATGGTAAACCAGAAGACTGCTTTTGGATAAAACTCCACCTTGCTATGGACTCGGTCTGATATCGGACACAGATCTTCCTTGTTGCTCAGCTGAAGCTCATCCCTTCAAATATCCCTGCCTTTATCCAATCAAACACGGGTTTTCGCTGTTGCTTAACATAAAGATAATTTGATAAATGCATACCAAGAAATACCCATTGACATAGAAGAATTAAAGTAATCCTTCACACACACAACAAGCAATTTCCAAGAGGTTAGCAAACGAGAAGAACACAGCCGCGCCTCTCATTTTAAGTCATCATAACACTGTACTTTTTAACATAATCATTTTTTCTTCTCTAAACCTGGCCATTGAAACTTAAAAAAGTTAATGTAGTAACATGTAAAGGTAATTCTCAAAAGCTTTTCCGTTTTCATGTATGTAATATTTTGAAGCTAGTAAACTCACATTTTGAATGTAAAAATTATGCATACTCTTATGACATCTACAGGATCACCCCATGTCGATGAAATCTTGTGTGACCTGAAAGAGCCTTTTACACAGATGAGTGTTCAATCTAAAGTGAACCCTGCAGATACCCCAGAACTAGCAAGCACAAAAACCGAAGTATGTGTTTAATGTAAATAATGTTTCCATAAGTATATTTATATATCGGTCCATAAAGGTTGTAAAAAATGCTAAAAGTTTGAGGAAAATTCCACGATGTTTCGAGTACAGACTCTTCATCAGGTGGCAAAGAAATGCAACTGAACAACAACGAAGTAGAAATAGAGAAAAAAAACTCATTGAAGAAAGGCACGGCAAACTGGTCTTACAGAACGAACACGTTGTAAAAATGCCGATGGAGGCTAAGTAAAACTGGTGAAAAGTAATGAAAAGGGGAACAAGTAAAAAAAGGTCCATTCTAATGTAAAGACCATGTGGGGAGAGGGTCCTGAGCTTCATGATAAGCCAGTTTTCGGCGGTCTGACGATCACGGTCAGAACCTCTGCACATTAAGGCTGCGGTAACGGTAAAGTCTTTAATTGAGCACGGTGATGGGGGGGGGGGTTGAAATGTAAGTCTACCTGATAAGATAAGATTAAGATTAAGATTAAGATTAAGATTGAGATTGAGATTGAGATTGAGATTGAGATTGAGATTGAGATTGAGATTGAGATTGAGATTGAGATTGAGATTGAGATTGAGATTGAGATTGAGATTGAGATTGAGATTGAGATTGAGATTGAGACTGAGATTGAGATTGAGATCGAGATCGAGATCGAGACCGAGATCAAGATCAAGATAAGATAAGATAAGATACACTTTATTGTCCACATAAAATAGAAATCTGATCAATCTCAAGTGAACCCTGCAGATATCCCAGAACTAGCAAGCACAAAAACCGAAGTATGTATTTAATGTAAATATGTTTATATGTTTACATATTGAAAGGCTGTAACTGGGTTACTAAAAGACAGCTTTAAAGAACTGTTTCGTAAGGGCCACTTTGAACAGGTCCTCACTCTTCAGAAGCCTAATGTAGAATGGTGTCAACAACGTTGCATTCGCCGTGCCCGTTGAACCGTGCTGTGGACATGTTCGTTTTTGAAAACGTGCTCGTTTTTGAAAACAGGCACGGGTGATTAGGTCGAGTGTCTGCAAGAGCTGATGAGTTCGTTTCTTTTGTTTTAAGTGGCTAAGGTACGTTAGAGTATGATGAAGAACTTTTCTGCTAAACAGAGGTTGCAGGTTTTTGATGATGTGGAGTATGCCCGAGCTTTAGCTTATAAGCTTCCATTTCACGGAGTGTTCTACATTTGAATCCTTTAATTTTCAGATGTATTCACTGAGTGCAGTTGCGTTTGTCTTTGTGTTTGAAGCTAGACTTGTGGGCGTTGTATCTGGTTTTGAAGGTGTTTTCTGTTACACCAATGTAAGTTTCTTCCTTGTGGTTGTCATGGCGTGTTACAGTGGCTTGGTACACTATGTTGTTGGTGAGGCAGTCGCCTTGCAGTGGACACTGGCTTTGTGTTCTGCAATTGCAGTTGTTTTGTGTTGCAGGTTGCAGATTCTGTTTGGTCTAAAACGAACACGCAACCTTTTGGCACCTTTTTCCTTTATCGACCTACATACTACTACATTGCTCCGCAGCATTTCGACCTTATATATATATATATATATATATATATATATATATATATATATATATATATATATATATATATATATATATATATATATGAATATATATATATATATATATTATATACACATACATACATGGTTTGATAATTATGCAAATCCAGTTCTATTATTTTCATTTCAAGAGCTGCAGCTTTCACAAGCATACAAAACAAGAATCAGAGTATATTCTTAATATTTTTCATTTAACAGGAAGATTTAATTACGTACGGCAACTTGAAGAAAAAGTTAATTTTGCAGCTCAAAAGGGAAGAATGCCTTTTATTAGCAGAGTTCTTCTCGTTAATGAAAGAAGAGACAGATATCATAGAAATGTCTGACACCCCAGTGGAGATACTCCTTCTTTCTTTAGAAGAGAAAGGTGTTTTACAAGAATCAGATGTGAGCAAACTGACAGAAGCATTCGACAAATTAGAAATGCCGTCGTCTTTCAGCCAAATGACAGAATTTTATCAGAATGCCATAAGTGAGTTCCAAATTTTCATTATTAAATTCACTAATTTGCTTCAAAGCAAGTTCTATAACTCATGTTTTATAGGGCATATTTTTCTGTGGCTCTGAGCTTCAACAGAAGTAGGAAAAGCCCATAAGGTATAAATTTCACCTGCATGTCGGGTGATTTGCCAACTCAAAATTCAAACTAGGTTTCATTTGGAAGATCGGTTCAGATGGTTCAACGGTAGTTGATCTTGGATGGACACCCACTTTACTGTGAACCCAGTCGGATATCAAACCGAAAACTTCCCTATTACTCAGCTTCAGCCCTTCGCCTATCAATGTTTTTATCCATTCGGTCACATATCACGGTTATTGCTGCATAACATCCATAACTATGATCAATTCAAAAAATTACGAAAACATCACGAAATGGAATACTTATACTTTTTGTCATCAAGGCCCAGTACTTCTCAGCCCAGTTACTTTGTTATCAGACAGCCATTGATATTTTGTTTCTGCCCTTTAACACTTGTCATCGAGACTTTTGAAAGATGTTAAATGTCACCATATTTAAGTGATGGTCAGAAGCTTTTACCTTTATATTATCTGCTTTGAAGCTAATCACTTAACCTTGTCAAAGGTATAACTAAGAATGCTCTTTTGTCTTTATTTATTGGATCAGCATATGACGACGCCATGAGTGATCTCACAGAGTCCTTTATGCTGATGAACAACCAATCTGGAGAGAAAGATGTAGACAACACGGAATCAACAAGCAACACAACCGAAGTATGTTTAGGCAGTATTTTAGCAGAAGAGGCACATGAACAATCTCTTTATGTGTGTTGTTCTTTAGTGTGTGTGCTTGCGTTTGGGTATTTAAGTACTGTTCGAGGCCATGCCTTGCATGCGAACCAAATCAAAGACATTTCTGGACCGAAGCATGTTTAGAGGTTAATGTAGACTAGCGCAGGTCTGAAGTGTTTCCTATTCATTTATCAATATTACTGTAAATGACACATTAGTGTCCCATTGCCCAAGTTTCGATATGAGCGCTTTGGTGGGTGCGTTATAATAGTAGTATGTGTATGGTATTTTTTTGTTTCAAACATCTTTATCAAACTGAATGTGGGGAAGGTCCGTGAATGAACGATCTTCGAAGATGATAAAAAAGCAATAACATAACAGGGATTAGTTTGATCTTACCTGAACAAATACCATATTTTAAACTGGAAATCGGTTCTCAATACGGAACGTTTTTAGGGAATTCGAAATTTTGCTGTAGAGGATTCTTCTTGTTTAGATTATAAGTAAGCAAAATTTTCCGAACAAGATTACAATCCACGGAGTTGCTTATCTAGCACACGCACTGAGCCATATAACTAGAAGGCGCCTCTCAATGTGGAATCATAGAGCAATATCCTGCTCTATGTGTGGAATATACCACGAAACTGAAGCCGACTTTACGGTCACGTGATGTAGGTTACCTTCGAAAATAATGCAACGCTGAAGTAATGTGAGCATGACAATGGGCCTACACCTGTAGCGTGCCTTTAACGCCTCTTCGGCTTTTAATGCGTTAATTGGCTCTAGTACGCGCTTGCAAGCATGCACATCATTACATATTGCACTGAGTCTAGTGCAGGTGCCTTAGCAACTTAATTAAAACACTACATCTCAGCATCTGGCGAAAATAACATTAATGCAGAACAAAAGCGAAAGTACCTATTATTACGTTTGTGCTTACAGTACAAGTAAATTCAACCCGAAGAATACGAATCTAAAACGCCATTGGCCTACAGACTTCAAGATAGCGCTTATTGTAAATAGAGTGTGCGCTAAATAGAAAGATAACACACAAGGCACCGATAGAGGATGGCGCAATGGTCTAAGTGTAGGACTTACTTATATATGCATCAGCGTGACCGCGTTGGAGACGTGTTAGCTTCTCTACATGCGCCCTTTTGTCGCTTTGCAAAAAGGACACCTTCAGTGCGCTATGCAAAAATCGGTTCACATATATTTTGCATGCTTGAGCACGTTAGCCTGCACATCATTGGTATGGACAGACATGCTCATTTACGTTGCCATCATCAATTTTAAGCAGCCATTGCTACCGAGACGCTATTCACAGTGCGGTCTCACGCCTTATCCTAAGAATACGCTGGACCACTCAGTTAAGATCGCGCTGGTTTCTTAACCCGCCTACTACGGGGAAGAAATTCATGAATTCGTTATTTTAACTCGCAGTATAGTGCGCGTCAACTATATTTGAGATGAACACACCGAGAAACGTATTCTCTATGTAAACCATATCGCTAAATACAATGACGTGAATGTCAACTTGACACTTACGCCCCGATATTTGCGCCTCCATGAGGAGTCACTTTCTATGGCAATGTCGGTAGAGAAGTTTAACATATTTGCTTGTAATATATTAAAAAGCAGTACTTTACAAATATCGACTTACATTACTAATGAATATCATACGTATGGAAAAAATTCAATACCGTTGACCTTTACTACTGAGTTCTACGACACTTAATTTTCCACTTTGGGAAACCCCTTCACCAAGTTTGAAAACAATCAGTACAGCCAACAGTTTTAAAACTAAATCAACACATTTGACCCTCTGTCACGTGACCTTTAATATCGAATGCCATAGTAAAAATATTATGGAAGAAATTTTCATGTTTCCTCCCAGAGCGATGAGATAATGTTCTTACAAAAAGCGTGCGGCATGTCACATGTGAACTCACGTAATCATATGTGGCAGGGCATATGAAAATGCATAAGGAAGAAAGTGTGGTAATGAGTAATGACACATGTGGCACTGGAACCAATGTGACACACAGTATAGCACGCTTTTCTCTGCATGATTGTCACACTTGAAATCTGGTTCAAAGCCGGGAAAGCTGTGTCAATTTGACCTTGTGGCAAACCAGGGCAAAGTGTGACCAGCAAGGCCAGTGAAAGAAATTAAATTATTACTCAGCACTACACTCTGTCCACGCATTTTCACACTTGACCTACTTTACCCCAGTTCGCCACGTGTTACCTGTGGTGAGTCATATTAACTTTCCTTTCCACCAAAAGCAACAGGATTCCTGTAAAATACATGCGTCATTCCCGTGCATTGTTTTATATGCCTCACAGTTAAATATGAGATTATTACAAATAGATCGATTTTGATCTCAAATAAAAGTTCACCTAATCAAGAAATAATTGAAAAATTGAATGCCATATGGGGGCATCTGATGTTTCACTCTAAAAAAATATCTGGTGAAATTTTCACCAGATTTCGTAACTATATGCCACCCACACAATTCTGGTTAATTTAACCAGGAATTCTTATTCGATTTGACGAAAAAGCTGGTTAAAAACTAGAATAATAACCAGGTATTTGGTTAAATTCACCGGTTTATTGGTTCACATGACCATTATTTCCTAATGAAATAGATAACCAGGATTGTGTAGGTGGCATATCAACACGGACTGGTGAAATTTCACCAGACGTTTATAGAGTGTAAATATTTGATCGATCTGCATTACCCTTTCTAAGATACCATGCACAAGGGGTTTTCGCCATCATAACTTTAGTAACTCCAAATGAACTTTAATTCCCACCAAAACAAAAGGTTCCTGTAATAAGTATGTGACATCCACATGCAAAATACTGGATGCTTCAATGTTGACCTTCTGGAAATTTCATCTTTGCAAATAGTTTACAAGGGTTATCGTAATTTCACCACCTTTGACTTTTAATGACGTCTGGATTTTGAAGAAAACACCAGGATTATTGTTGTCAGTATAATTCATTCACATTCCAAGTATGAAAAGCATTTACAATTCCTAACTTGAGATATTGTGTTTGGAGGTAATCGGGTTTTTGTCTCTGGTGACCGCATATGATCTTTGACCTCCAACAAGCGATCAGGAACCTTTCTGTTAATACAGAAAATCAATATGTTAAGCCTCATTATCCCAAGCAAAGACCTGAATTAATCAACAAACCAGAGAAAAATGCCTGAATAGAATTTGAGCCATGGCTGTCAAAATGGAGAACTTTAAACCACACCTTCAACATACACATTAATTAAAGGTTCTTCTTTCTTCTGCTACAGTTACAGCATTATTCAAATAGGTCCAGCATTAGGTACATAAAATTAGGATTATTTATTGGTGTACGAATAGTCCACTTGCAGACTAACAGAAACGAAAATTTCAAAGAAAGCCGGTGAAAACATGTTTTCTCGATACGCTTGAACCTGTAGAAATTGGTCGTTTTTGTTGAAAAATGCAAACCTTTGTCCTTCTATGGAATTTGAAACCTGGGTACACCCGTAACTTAACTGCAATGTACTCGAAATAACTTCTTTTATATAATGTCGGAATACAACATCTTCCGAAATTATGGGTGTCATTCTAGACGATGATACATTGTATAAGGAGCTATTCCGTAAAAGCTCCATGTATTAACACAACAAATGAACCATCCTTAGTTTTCCACAAAAACTAGTACACCAAAAGCTTCCCATTGACATGTCAAGTCTTCACCATAAATCTTCCCCATGTTGTTGGGATGCAAATAATAAAATATGAACATTGTTGTAATTTGGCTCAAAGCCCAATCGACATTACTGAGAGAAAAAGCTTCAAGTCTAAGAAAGGTGAGGCAGGCAAATAGATTTCATATCATGAAAAAAGAATAAATAGCACACGCGGTAAGATTATTTTGGTTTCGGCTTCTAAGGGCTAATGTTTCTATTTCCACAATCACCGAATTACAAACTTTATTAAAATCAATAAAATGCAATAACAGGATCAGCACATTTACTAATTGTTTAATGTACTTTTTACTGGAACATTGCTTTCTGAGAGATCGTCCCATAAAAAGTCATTAAAAATCTTATATTAAACACTGTGGTTGTAAATTTCTTTGTGGAAAAATATTCTTTAAGGAGGCCAAACTATTTATATACAAAAGGGATATGGCAGTTTAAGTTTCTTTGTAACTTTAGGGTATTGATAGTGTAGCAAATTGTTTGGTAATATGGAAACAGATATCAGTAATCCTTAACTGATAGTTCGTTGCAATGATTGTTGTTTGTGATAGAGTCCGTTAATCAGCATTGTCAGGTCACAAACTTTGCATTTCTTTATGAAAGGATCAATAAAATATCAACATCAGGAACTGAGATGTTTCTTCTCATGAGTAAACACATCTCATAGTACGAGTACGAGTACAAAATCCTGTTTTTCTTTGAAATATTTAACTGGCAAAAAAGGTTCAAAACGCTAGACTCGCAGTATTCGTAAGATTATTAAAGTAACGGAGCCTGTCCTCATCAGCAGCAGAAATAGGTACCTGGTCAGGGTGACTGACCCTTATGCGAGATAACATTTATGGTATCCTTTTCAAAAATGTGCTCGATAAAAGAGTCAAAATCTCCCTCATCGATTATCTATGGTGACTGAGGGTGAAATTCGTGGTTTTTCAGAAGACAGTTTACGCCATGTATGTGTAGGTTACTTGGTAGGGGTTGGGTGGTTGTGTAATTTAGAGCAACAAATATATAGAAAAATCCAGCAGAAGTCTACGACCTCCAAGGGTAAAGCACGCCGAAAATGATTTGCTTTACTACATTGTATCCAATGTATTCCAAGACTATAGGGGGCGTCCATATTATCAAACAATGAAGCTAATGAACTGGCCGACGAAAGTTTGAGGGCGATTGGGTCATTTCAATGGATTTACCATAACATATAAGACGATTACTTGGGCTATACTCAGTAAGTCAAATGTAGGGATATATTGCCCACTCCCGGAATCTACGCGAATGTTGAGTTACTGAAGAAATTGCTATGAAATTGCATTCTACCGCCATCCATCAGGCCCATGTAGGACCCAAACGTTGGTTTTTTTTATGTGTGTTGGCAGAATATTAAGGGGGCATTTGAACTAATGGTCCATTTAAATTGGCATGTTGTCAAGGGTTGAAACAACTAAGGCACCATGGTCAAATCTTCATGGTGCCCACATGGGCAAGTGTTAACTCATGTAGGGCCCACAAAAGAGTTTTAGGGGCCCTCTTGCTGACGCATACAGACCCATGCGGGTATGTAAAGATACTCTTTATGATCGTAGCTCTGCCGCAACACTCTCAAGCTATCTTCCAGCAATGACAACTGACAGGTATTTTACAGAAAGTGAGCATTGACAAAATATGCATGTTCAAATCGTCTGACTTATATTACCACTGTTGACTTTAAGAGTATTACTTTAACACGTTAATATTACTTGTCACTACATTTGGACCGTTGTCATGACAGTTGCAAAATAGTAATCACTGGCAATTATTGGACGTTTCCTGTCTGGCACAGAAATACTTAATTTTTTTCCACCTTTATTTTTTCAGCTTATGCTCATTCAGTACACAGAAAATACAGTAATTTATTCAATACACAATAATGCTATATACAAAATTTCAATTGACAAGCTTACTGTGCTCACAACTTGAAAATAGTTACATTGATCATAAATACAGCTATTTTCCACGAAGTCCTAACTTGCAATCCTTGAGACAGTCCAGAAATTTATATAGATCCTTCATAATGAATAAAACGAGAAGAGGTATAAACTGTTTAAGATATATCATACAAGCCCCATGTCATCTTCGACCTTAATTAAATAACATTGTGAATACGCAAATGCATTCGTATAAGCTTCATATGTAGTACTTTTACTGTGTTTCTTTGAGAGGGACTTTTCAACTTGGAGTACAAACTTAAATTTGTGGAGAAACTCGTTCTTATCAGGCCTACTATCGCTTACTTTCTTATTAAATACATAATGCTGTAGATGATAAATCAATAGATTATATGGGTGATTAAGAAGCGTTCTATAACCAAAGAAAACATCCTGTTTGCTTAAAAGAAATTGTTGTCCAAAAACACATTGCTCGATATCAAGAATAAAGTTAGATGTAATAGGGCAATCCCAGAACAAATGATTTATGGTTTCATTACATTCTCCACAGAAGGTGCAAAGAGGGTCGGTTTTAACTTTAATTCGATATAAGAAAACATTGGTACCTAATATTCTGTGGAGGAATCTTTATTGAAAATACTGAATTTTGCTCTCCCTAAGAGACGAGAATGGAATTCGATAAATAATATCCCATGAAAGATGGATAGAAGGAAAATCAGTGTTCCAATGGGACAATGCCTTGGGAGGGCAAACGTGGTTTTCAATAAGTTGGTAGTAAATAAAGCGAGATAAAAATGGAATTCGTAACACACTCTGAATACACTGAGTTCCAGACTCATTCTCGTTCCTATCAATGTTATGCTTCCAAGCAACTGGGATTGCATCAAGAATACCATAATAGACAGTAAAGGGAGAGTTGTTTATACTATATTTAGCCTTAAAAGTATCATAATTGATGAGATTGCCATTGTTAAAGACGTCTTTTAAATACTTAACACCATTTTCGTACAAAATTTTATAAAAAACGATTCTATTACCGATTTTAATATTACTATTATTGCAAATAATTTCGTTTGCATAATTTACCACATAATCCCTAAAACGAAATTGTGACCAAGCTTTACTCACGTCTTCTATAAACTTATTTGCAATTACAATATCACTGTCCCTAATATTACACTGATATAACAACGACTTCCCATACTTCATACGATAATAATCAAAGAAAAGTTTCCAAGAGCCTTTAGAGTCATCAAGATACCTTTTAACCCACGTACTTTTAAGACTTTTAATAAAACTAAAGATATGAGTAGCTTTAAGGCCCCCCTTACTAATCGGGGCAATCAACAAACTACGCTTTACTTTATCATTCTTCCCCGACCAGATAAAGGAGAAAATGCAACTCTCAATCTTCTTTATAAAAGGATCCGGAGGATTAGGGAGAGTCTGAAAGAGATAAGTAAATTGGGAGAGCCCAAAAGTCTTAACAATGGTAATCTTACCGATGGGAGTCAGGTCACGCTGTGACCAGAGATTAAGCAGGCTTTTAAGACTTGAAAGTTCGGGTAAAAAGTTTGAACGAAATAAGTTCTCCCTGCTATTATCGAACACAATACCAAGTAGCGTAACTGGACCAAGAGTAAAATTACAATTAAAATTGTTAAGGAAATGTGGTTTTTGATAAGTTATAGGACCAAGAGGGAAGATATTAGTTTTTTCATAGTTAATTTTACTTAATTTTGATGGCTAGCACAAAGATAATTTAGCCCATAAGTACCTTTCGTCGTTAATTAATCACTTTCCTGAACAGCATTTCAATTTAAAATATTTTTACTTTATCTCTTAAAGACAGCGTGGACTCGTCACAGGTCATCCGATGGTCGAACCTACTACGTTAACTCAGTCACGAAACAGGCAACCTGGGAGAATCCACATAATTTGCAAAGCGATGTAGAGGTAAATATTTCAGCCAAAAATGAGTACTAGTTTTCCTGTATATCAACTTTAAGGCTTTCCTGCCAATTCAGCTAAGATGATGAAGACTAGCTGCGCAAGACCTTTCCTCATAACCCTTCAAGCCAAGATGATCCCACAGAACTGACCGTCGTAAGAGTTGGCAATGAACTGGGAAAGTCTGGCAACGAACAGGGGTTTCTTCAAAAGAACACCTTTGTCGATAATATAATGAAAAAAAATCAGATTCTATGGAATATTTACACCCTCCTTGATCTAAATTTTTTTCAAATTCAAGCCCCCGGAACGTTATAATGATAAAAGAAAAGTAAGCAATAAATCACAATAACTAAACACCTGTTCGACAGCTATTAATTAAACTTACTCCCTGCCGTCAAGAGAGTTGGCACCACAGAATTCTGTGCTTGTAAACGACTTCATTAATAAAATGGAATATTGAAAACGATCTGCTAGGTCAATAAAACTCAAGTGAGGGAGTAGGTGCAGCTAGAAAAACCTCGGTCATGAACTCTGCTTTATGACTAGTTACATTTTAGGATTACGGGTAATTTATGGGTTTGTACGACTGTGTCTTCTGTAGGATCAGCTTCTCATGTTACTTTTATAATATGCCACTTATTTTAAGTTATATGAGATCATGGTGGAAATGAATATGAACTTTAATAGTCAACAAAAAGTCAAAGTGATTGAGAACAGCAGACTTGGTGACAACTATTTCATTGAATTTGATCAGCACGTTACCAATGACTTTTAAAGTCTAGCATTGAGTAGCTGTCTGCGATTTTAATCTTGGTCTTAGTTAACTTCTCCTTATGCACTTGTTATTAAACATGTAAAACCTACAGAATTTGGCATTAAGAAAATCTCGCAAGCGAATTTACTAAGAAGTTGCTGCTGTATTATACATAAACTGGGGGCTTACATACTCCATACTAGCTTAATATTAATTCTAATAAATCTAAAATCTATCCCTTTGAGAACTTGCTCATCGGTAAACTCTGCCTGAGCGATCATAAAGTGAACCTGGCAATAGTTTGATGTCATAAAACTACATAAATTTTAACAACTTTGAAAATGCTTATTGCAGATTGGGATTTTTTTTGTAAACCACTATCGATATTTGAACAAATTCTAAACCAATTTACTATTTCAAAGGTTGGGTCAATGCTAATGTATCGACGGAGTTGAATTTTAGCAAATACAATCTTGTAACTGTAAGATTTAAGTATATTAAGTTGTAAGGATCTGTATGCGGTTAAAGGCATTCCAAAGTGGCATTTGATACAAACCCCATGTGTAAGGGGTAATGGAAGTTCAAGTCCAGCAAACTTTGTAGGATTTCTCCATTCTTAATCTAAGACATTTAATTTCAAAGATTGGTTGTCTTTGTCAAAATATTAACTAGTTCTTCCCTTCTTCTGCCTTCTTACAATCCCTAATAAATCCTTTGCATTGTTTCCATAATTTTTTATATTTGTAAGGCACAACGGGAAAAAGAAGAGAAGTATCTTAACCTTTCTAAAAGGGCGTCCGAATTTCTGCAAGAATCATCATTTGAAGGTATTTTACTCTTATAATTGAACAGAAAAATATCGCAGCTTTTAATTAAAATGGGATGACTGTAATCAACAAAACTTCATTACAGTGTGTGCACGAAGTTGTTAAACATCTAGACTTCATGTGATATCTGAACTGTCAATTGGTGATTTGTCATTATTTACACGATTGCTTTCCTTGAGCTTCATTTGTAGCATTACCTATGCAAAATATTGTGCAAATGACACAAAAAGTTGATATATGTAACAGTTATGTCTATGACACGTTGCTCTTATCTGATGGCTAAGCGTATAAGATAACCGTCCTGTGTGAATGCTATCTCTCAACATTGCGAAAAAGTTTTGAATATTTGAACATCGTTTGTTGCAGAATGATACTATGTGTTTTATGAAGTTTGAAGCACATCTTTACTTAGTATATCTTTACACTATCAAATTGTGCAACTTCAAACGGATTTCACTTAAGATTTCTCTTTTGCAGGAGAACTTGCAAAATTTTCTGTGAGAGTGTCTGAGAAACTTACTAAAGCTAACTGCGTCAAGTTGGCAACTTACTTTAATCTTCCTGTTTTCAAGATGGACCTTATCCGAAATGATAATGAGACACCTGGATTAACACTGTTTGCTATAATGAAGGAACGCCATGTCATCAGCACACACAATGTTATGAGCTTGAAGGAAGCGTTGGAAGAATTACAGCTCATAGATATCAGTGAAACTCTTGTAATTCCATACCAAAGGAAAATTGATCGTCTTAGATTCGAGCAATGGTACTTATCACTTCAGTAGAGTGCTTTACATATTCTCTCAATGTGGTTTAAATCTTCGTGAATTGTTCAAAAAAGTACCATTCTCTATTACAGTTTGATGAAGAATAAGATACTCTGCAATAGCACCATCCCAGTAAGAAACCTTTATGGAATGTGTGTGACCTATTCAATTGTTATAATCATTATAATACTTATTTCCGTGTTCTTCAAGAGGATAGATATTTCCAGAGCTAGTCGTATAATAACCCTGGAAAATTACTGATTTATGTAATTCACTAACATAAGAACAAATTTAAACAGAAGTAACACAATATCACAAAACTGACATGTCTGAAAAATAAAAAGAAAGGTTAACAAAAACAGTACGAACCATTACTTTGTAAATACATAATCGATAACAAATATAAGAAACATACTAAGCAAAGTCCTACAGAGGAAAAAAAGTGTTTAACTACCTTTCTGGTTAAAATGCCTCAAAAAATTCCCATAATCTGCAAAGGTCTTTTCTTGGGTGAAAAATTAACTAATATATGTGTTACATGCTAAGAAACATTGTATCCATGTATCCATCGAGTGCATCTATCCATTGGAGATTACATGGAAGACAGCGTAGACACTTTATCCATAGGGAACTCACAAGTAATGTACAACGGCGCCATCATTCAGGTGCATTGATGCAAATGGTTTGGGAGCTATAATTAAAATAAACGAATTTCTAGAATGGGGTAAAAGTTATAGTTTTCTTCAGTTATAAACTGTACCAGTTGGCACTACGGTAGAGTTGCAGGTTCCGTACATCTTTTGCAGAATTTCGTGTGTAGCCTGAAAAGCTCATCTTTATATTCCTCCAAGCTTGTCTTGTATACACAACAACTATATGGACCCTTTAAGGTTAGACAGTGAGGTTTCCCTGTTATATTAAGAATAATAAAAATTTGTTTAAATGCCATCATGCAGACTGTTTTAATTTGGTAACATTAAATACTGTAGAGTGTAGGGTCTAAAATTAAAATAGTAAATAAAAGTTTGCATGTGAAGTTATTTGATGGGAATGCAGTGAATGCACTATTTTGGACACTGCTGAAATCAAAATCGGACCACACTGAAATTCTTTGAAGGGAATCTGAAAAACAACAGGACCTAATTCCGATCATGAGAATAGAACTGAGGTGATCAAATGATTTTAGTACAAAGATACAAATATGTAGACATTCATTTACCCTAGTAGCATGATGGTGAGCAATGCATATAGTGAAAAACAAATCTACTGTAAAATTTTTCTGTCTCTTCCTGCCTGGACAAAGGAAAAATAGAAATGCTGTAAATAATTATTCAAAATAGTTACTGTAAATTATTCCAGACAGAGCAATACTCTGCCTAGGGGGGCTCCAGGGATTTTAACCAACTTAAGGGGCCACAATGGAAGAGCCACTGGTGAAGTAGCCAAATTCATATATGACTTATCTAGCCTACTGTAGGAGAGTACAGTAAAATAGTGGGCCCGAAAGTGACAAACTTATAATTTGAAAGTAGATATTCAGAATGAAATAAACCATCATATTTTGGTACCCTACATACCTGAATTGAACTCGTTATTGTGCAAAACAAATCGCTTTATAGGTTTAAGACTGTTGGACTTGCTGCAGTAACATTACTAAGAGATACTGCAGATGAACTGTAGCTAGCAAATTTTTGAAGGTGCGTCAATTACAGTGCCCACGTCAATTTCAGTACCTTTTAGCCTGCAGTATTATAGGCCTACTGTATTTTTAACACTTGGTGACTTTGCTGGGGTTACCTGACTTGCCCTTGTCTAATTAGCTGTTGAGTCTTTAGGCTGAAGACTTAAGAGTGAAAATGGGAAACACACATTTCTCTTCAATGTCTTCAAAGGCTAGTACTGCCCACACAAAATGAGGGTGATTTTTCATTTAGCGGTGCCCAGTCATTTCCTGTGGGTAGCGCGTAACATGAATTATACTGTATACAGGCCTAACGTTAGGCCTGAGTGCTCTGACCACACTGTATGATACTGGGTGAAAGCCAAAATTGGTCACCCTCAAACCTCAAAATAAAGTTACGTTTATGGAAGAGCTTCACTTTTGGTTTACTAGAGTACTAATTGACGGTTCTGAATCAACAAAAAATTTTGAAAAATTTGCGTTGTTTTTGATAGAGACAAGTTCAAAATGAAAAATGTAGTTCCTCATGTGCGAGGGACGGAATTTGAATAAAATTAAGCCCCTTGTACACTATCAACATTTCAGGACACATGTGTCGACACATGTTGCTGACACACCTGGACACAGAAATTTTGACATTGTACACACTAGACACATGTCGTGGACACATGTTGTGACATACTTGACAACGTTGTCTAAAAAGCGCGGGAAAGCAGGATTTTGGAAGGAAGATGGAGGATTCAGAAAGAAAAAGATGGTTTTGAGAGCAGCTGAAATGATATTGGCAACTGTACACGGGGACCACGTTCTCCGAGGGGGTCCAGCAGTTTCCCACTCGACGTGCGCCTCACCTACCCCCTACACCAACCAGGGGTGACACCAGGATTTGCTCGACAGGGGGCAAAGCTCCCCTACGGGGGACAGTAACCTGAAGCCTCGATGAGGGCGATAGAGTGCCGAAACGGTGTTTGAAGCAAAATGTGGACTCCCGAAACGCGCCGAAAATTTAGGCCCTTATTGAAAAAAAATGAAGAAAGTTGAGCTTTTACCCATAGGAAATTTGAAAACGTTCGAGTTTTCAGCCAAGAAACTTACAAAAAATCTGGGTTTGTATTGAAGAATTTGCCCTAATTTGAACCAAACGTCAATCATCGGGGGACTGGCTGATGTCGGAAACTACATATTTTATCGTATTTATAAGGGATCCCCGACAAAACCGGAAAATTTCCCCGACAGGCAGTCTTCCCAAACGGGGGGGCATGCCCCACCCCTACTTGGCACCACCACTCACTGACATCATCACATACATTTTTTACATTTTCGTTTTTCCCTTTCTCCCTTTGTTCTTATTTTCACTCTTTGAATGTTTCCGTCACGAAGGGAGGGGGCTAGTCACATGGGTCCGCAACTAAGGAGGGGAAGGGTTCTGACAGGCGGTTCGGAGGGGGAACTTTTAATGCATTTGATGGAGAGGGCATGGTGGGGGAGGAGGAGGGGTATTCGACATGGGAGCCAAGAGATAGATAGCAGTTAACATTGGGGAAAATTCCATATATCCTGTTGGGCCCTCCTTAATTTCTCGACGAGAACGAAAAACTTCACGGACGGGGGGGGGGCAGGCTTTCCCGACTGAGCATAGCCCTCAGGGTTCTCTCTAACCACCCCTTATTTTTAGACGGCTTGTTGTATAGAAAAACTATTATTTAAAAGGACATATCGGTTGGGTGGTACTTTCATAGCAGGGGGCAAAAGACTAATTTTGAAATAAGCTGGGGCCCGCCACGCTATTACACCAACTGGAGAACACTGATACATACTCTCGCCCAAAAGTGGAATATTTCTAAACCGGTATCAGGATCCCCCTGGACAATTGCCCACCTCCCTCGTCAATTCCCCTTAGGCAATTACCCCGGTCAAATTTCCCCCTTCCTTAAATCAGCCCACATGACAATTACCCACTTGAGTGACCTGCCCGGGGCTAATTTCATAAGCCTACGATAAAGCTCACGAGAGTGCCTGAACTGTCTTCAATTTTCTCTATTTTTGCAGGATGAGTACTTCAATTCCTTTCCTACAGGATACACATCACAACTGGAACACATCTTTTCAGCAACATGATCTAAACTGCCCCCCCCCCCCGCCAAAAAAAATTCTAGCGTGTTAAATTCGTAAAGTGACATCCTGGGCGGATATTCACCCTTGAATTAGTGGTGCGCTATCCCTACAGGTGGCTCAGCTGCTGATGCAAATACGATTTTTGATTGGTCAGAGCTTGGACACATGTTGCCTTAAAATTGGTTTTGAATTATTTGACAACACGTGTCGACACATGTTGGGTAACATCTTTTTTTGCTCTGTACACACTTTCAACATTTACGGTAACAAGGTGTTGTAGCAACTTGTGTCGACATATGTATCCTGAAAAATTGAAAGTGTACACAGGCCTCTACCTAGGCTAGCTATAGATAACAATGAATGAGGTAAGTTTGCTATTGTGTTCTCTTATGTCCATAACCAAAGACATTTAATAGCATAAAAATGTTCCTAAAATAATAATAGGGAAAAATGGGCAAAGTCTGCCCCAATTCCGTTCCTCGCGTTTATTGACACAAAAGTTTTGTTTTCAGAAAGATACAAGTGACGCAGTATGTGTGAAAATCTCTAAAGTATCAAGTACTTGTGACCTTAACACCAGTTGTTAATATGAAAGCAAAAAAAAATAAAGGGGTGTTATCAGTGACGGAATTTGTGCGATGGACGGAATTCCGTCAGGCCAACTCACATGTATATGAGTGCCTGTTTGTGCGAGGGATGGAATTTTCTTCATTTGTCCTAGTGTAGCTGTTGTTATATCAGAAAATTTTAGTATGTGATTCAATACTGAGATTGCATCACTTCTGAATAATAGAGTTGAAAGGTACAGTATCTAAGATAAAGCATGTTGCTACAGCAACAAATGTCAATTAGCAAGAAGGATGCAATGAAGACATTCTGGGGTTGTACGACTTATTTTTATCACATGTGACAGGAATTCAAAATAATTTGTGCAACATTTATTAGAACCAGTGCAGTAAAATATTTGTGAGAGAGTTGAGAAATTCCTATTTTTAAGTGGGAATATGAAGATTACCCCAAAAATGAAATATGCTAGGTGGAGAAATGAGATTAGAAATATATACTCTACTTGACATTCGGCTGGCAATGAAACAAGGACAACTGGAAGCTGGAAGCAAGTATTCTGTGAGGTACAGTAGAAAGGACAATCCCTAGTGGGTTTATAAAGACAGTGATATCTCTTAGCTGAAGGTACTGTCCAATAGTAATGAAAAGGGAGGTTAGCAGGGCTAATTGCTTTAAACCAAGGTTAATTTTGTTCAATTTATTCTCACATTCCACCCATATACTGCAAGGATGGGGGTCAACATCTTGATTGAATATGTATGTGGGTTCAATGGTTCTTTCTTTTGGGACAATGTGAGATACTGTAATTGTAGCTTTTTATCAGATACCTGAGGCAAGATTAAAGAATAAGATTGTACTGCAATTTGTCAATCTATCCCCCTTCCCGTGCGTCCACTGTACAGTATAACCATTGGCTGTAAGCTTTAACTAGTGCGTATATTGTCCCTCTAATCCCCCTGCCCTTCTCAAACACCTTGTCCTTCCCCCCAAGTTATGTATGTCTCTGAACTGGCTTTTAAATATTGATTCTTGTTTTGACTGAAAATTTAAGAAAAATGGTAACTTTGTAATAAAAATGAGGAAATCAAATAGCTTAACCAACATTCCATTAGCATGGACAAAAATTCCGTCCCTCGCACTTCCCTTTTTTTTTAAATTGCATCATACCCTCTGCTAGCATTAGATTTTTTAAACCCCTTTCAGTCAGTATCACAGAGGAAATTGAAGTTTTTATATATGTTGTAAATTAATTTCAGCACCTACTAAATTTGATAATAATAAAGGGAATGTTTTATAAGCATGGACACCATGGCTTTTCCATTCCGTCCCTCGCGCCAATTTATCTTTGTTGCTATGGCAACATGCTAAATCTTAGATATCTTTAGATTACATGATTTTGTTGTTTGTTAGTCTTTTTATAAAACCAACCATTGACATGTTACTACTAAGCAACAATGAAGCTAAAAACAGTGAAAAACATGTTCCACATTCCGTCCCTCGCACTTACGGGAGTTTGGGCTTTGTCCCTATTATGTGCAGTTAACCTAACACTAGGCTACACATATGTTATACACTTTATTGGTAGGCTACGGCCTGGTGCCCTGCACAAAGGCTGTCAGAAAATGAACACATTTTCATTTCCTTTTGCGTTGATACGAGCGGTATGCTTGATTCAAAGATGATAAAACTCAATATAAATCTTACTGTGGTTGTGAGAGTATAGTTCTAGGAGTAGGTGATCGACAAATTCAGGTGTTAAGGAGGTGCTAACAGCAACGTTTAAGTTGTGGGCATAGACTGTCTCTATTGTGATTTATCATGGAACGCAAATAGAGTTATAAATAGAAGGATGTGCTAAAAAGTGTACAGTCATTCAGTGTGGTCCTCTCATACATAAACTTTCAGTTTCCGGCACCATGGGGGTGGTTAATTGGATAATTCCCCCAGTCAGGAGTTTTTGCTAAATTTGCTAATACCTAAGAGTTTCGGGGCATTCCTCTTGGTACACCCCGCCAACAGGACTTTGCTTGATGGAATCCACTTGGGGTTTTTGTGAGCCCCTGCACCCTACAAGGGTGGCGCCAGCGGGGGACCGGGAGCATGGCCCCCGTCAGGGAGGGCTGCCCCCGTCGGGGAAATTTTCCAGTTTCGTCGGGGAACCTTAATCCGTACGATAAAAAATGAAGTAACAACGACCTTCAGTCGCCCCGACGATCTGCTTGATTTTGCTCAAAGAAAGGGCCGATTCTTTAATAAAGACCCCAAATTTTCCAATTTGCCTTTCAAAAATCCCATTTTTTCAACTTTTTTTAACATTTTCTTCAATAAAACTCCTAAATTTTCAATTTTTTGTAAAAAGCCAAAAAATTTTCAGCCCGCTTTGCACGCCAAAATTTTGCGTTTTTAGTCCTTTTGGCCTTTGTCCGGGCTTTGGGCTGCTTCCTCCTCTCGTCATGGAGCTTGGCCATCCCTGGCACCCTATCTACGTCAGCAAGACATGCCTATCCTGCGACTCATTTCATCCGACTATATGCTTAAACCTAAGAGCTTCCGGGGGATCCCACTAAGGCTATGCCTCATGAAACTCAACAGGGGCCCCAAGGCGAGCCCCTGTGCCCCACCAGGGCCGTCGCTCGCTACGCGCAAAAGTTTTGTCTCCATAACATTAATCTTTGCCCTCAATTTCCCCCTCCCACTTTGAAACCTGATGCCTCCACTCCACCGTGAACCAGCATTTCTTCATTAACTGGAATTATATGAAGACAAAAGGTGGGGTATCTGAGATGATTGGGGTTGATCTTTCTTTTCACCCTAAGCAGGGGGTGGTGACCGAACCAGTGGCTAAAGGAGGTGCTGGAGGAGGGGATGCCCTATTTTGGCATAATGTGAGCTGACCAAGATGCGAAACGGAGCTGCCCCTGTAGGGACCGTGGAGCCAATTTTGAAGTGGGGGTTGATCATCAAAGTAGCCTAATAATAACAGCAGAGTAAGGGAGCGCAAAATGCCCACGGCAGAAAAAGTGGGGACTAAATAGGATCAGTTCGAAGCTTTGCAAAAAACAGCACCAATTAGAGCCTAAGCAACCTTTTCACAACTGTCACGTCCGCCGTTTTATCCCTCTTTTAGACCTCTCCCTCAGGGTGACAGTAGGTGACGAAGAAAGGATTGGCTTTGGTGACAACTATCCTAAGTACGCCGTTAGACGCTATCATTCACTGACCCGTACAGATGTACATTGGACACGGCCTTGATTAACAAAAATTGAAAAGGGTAGGTTTCCTGAAACCCCTTGCCAGGATAGTCTATCCCGCTCAACAACCATACAACAGAAAACCATGGTGGGTTATCAGGAACATTATTGGTACAATAGTCACACTTGTGGTGATTAGGCAACTTTCAAATGACTGGTAAAAGTCTATTTATTTCCATTTGTTTTCAAGTGCAAGCGACGCCATTTGGTAGATTCCTTGCTACCTTATCAGCTCATCTAACGGCATCTTCACCAGCAGACCTGTGTGGATACTTCAATATCTCTGATGAGAAGAAAAGCAGCATCATTTCTAGTGAAGATCCAGGACTCTCCGTGCTATTGGCTTTAGATGAGATTGGTATAATCAACCCGTCAAAAGTTGAAGCCTTAGAGCAGCCATTCAGTGAGCTGAAATTGGTCCAGGCTAAAGCTAAGATCCAGGAATACCAGTCAGTAATTGAAGAAGGGAATCAATTACAACAACAAACTACACTTACGGAAAAAGGTATGTGTATACCATGTAGGACAAAATACCTCTGGATGCTCTCTAGTAATTATTAGGTAAAAGTGGAAAATTCTTGTAGGGAAAACATACACAATAATTGTGGCAATTTTCCACATACGGTATGACAGACAATGTCCTTCTGACCAAAATCTTTTATTTGTAGCAGTATTATTTGCTTTCATTCACTACACATCTGGTCGGGCCGCACAGAAGCGTTGGTAGCTCTATCAACACCACTAATGGTACTGATAGCAAATTTTGAGGGCACAGAAGCTTAAAGGTAGAGGATTTAGCTATCAACGCTGATAGCTTATCATTAAAAGGCCGAACAATAACTACCACTGATGGTAATGTTATATCAAATCATTAACGGTGATCAAGGCATCGATAGTGACTTTGATAAAACAATATTTTCTTCGCACTGAAAGAAAATGTAGAGCTAAGCGGCCGACATCGTTTCCGTCTATGACGAGAACGAAATGGCAAAGATGTAATCCTTTTAAAGAGAGAAGTAACAATGAATTTGCCTAAAATGTGGCTTTTCAAAGGCGGTTTTCTTGCTCATTTCGATGTTGTAAGAATTGTATTCGACAGAAGAACGCTTCATTGAGTTACATACAAGTTTCCCTGATAAAAGTATAGTAACAGGGGTAATCAGTGAGAAATTATCTAGCACCAACTTGAGTAATTTGCAGTAAACCGACGGAAAAACAGCTGCACAGTGGACTTTGCCCCACCAACTTTTTTGAGTTTCCTTTGTCGTTTAATAGTAATAGATTAGCATTTCAGGGTAAATGTAGGCCGAAGTCATATCCCTCTCTTTTATCCGTTGTGAAACCCTTTAATTAATATTACATGCAGAAGGATGGTAAACCAATAACAAGATCTGTAACTACAGCGGGGCGCGCAGAGAGGACCACAAGACAGGAATAAACATGTGGGTGGGGACTTTCACCTAGGTTATCATGAGGGTATTCCCCGTAAACTTCGCCTTTATGGAGAAATACAAACAAAGTTGGATACGAGCTTTAAGTTTATTTTAAGCCCACTAAGGCTGGGTCAATAAGACCCAGCCCCATTTTGTCACATTCCTAAACGTCCAATATTTTGTTCTATGTTTTTGTGCTTGTGGATGTAAAGTGTGTAAAGAGAACTATGCTTCCTCGTACCAAAACCAACGCATAGGTATATGTGTTGGTCGTAAGAGGCTACACCACCGTTCTAAACTCGTTACAACAATTAAATCCGAAGTTTTTTGTTTTTATTTTTGTTTTTTGCGCACTGTTTACTTTGCACAGGAAGGATGATATGGCAACTCCCAGGATACAAAACCTTGTTTGGCGAGGTAAATGGTTTAATGCCGTACTACCAGCATTTTACAAGTTTTTGCCAGCAATATTTATGACAACATGCACCACTTTATGCATTGGCCAAATTAGCAAGAGCTAAATTATTCACCAATTAAAACCCCCTCAGCATGTCTGTGAACAGCTATGTTAAACACATAAATTTTAGTCCCAAGAAAATTTCCAATTGGTTCCACCGCGATTTGATCCGGGGACCTATAGGATGCAATGCAGTACACTCAACCACCAAGCCCATCCCACCTACAAGATTGATTGCACAAGTAAGTAACTGTACAGTACGGCTGTTTTGCTCTCTTCACACAGTGTGCACTGTAAACGACATGTATCCATTTCACAATGTAGGATCAAAGTTGTCAAAAGTATACAAATAATGAACATAATACTGGCATGTGCAAAGAGCCCCCAAACAAAAATTTGAATGTGTTTACAAGCGTCAGTTCAAAGGTTTTTATCTTCAGGCATCTTTCTTTCCATTTGCTATTTCCTAAAGTGTAATTTGTACAGCAAAAACCTAACAGACTGAAACATATCTTTTAGGTAAATTCATTTTACAAGTTAAGGCATGCTCTTGGAATCATAGGGCCTATTTAAACCTTTCAGCAACCTGTTTTATTGATTATTTTTTTTTATTTGTTCTCTAACATGGTGTAACTAATAGGAAGAGGTTGTATGGATAAGATAAAATTTCTGATATTCTATATTTTTAACATTAATTAACAGGTTTGGGCATATGTGTTGGTCATACTTTACAGTGTAACGAGAGAGTATTAACAAAACATCAGACTTACCCCATGCATGGTCACATGCTTACACAAATTTTAATGAAACTTAAACACAATGATGGGTGGATTGTAGGCTATTGTTGTGGTCAGGGATTTGGAGTCAACGGTCATCTGGAGGTTAATCTGTGTAAAAGGGTGTAGTCAGGGGATAAATCAGGCTATTGTTTTTGATAGAGTTGAAAGTTTATCTGACGTTTTAGAGGGAAAACTATGAAAATCATGGAAATCGCTAGTAAAAGTGATATCTCAAGTTAGGAATAATGGATACATCTCAGGCAAAGTACAGTGGTTTTCATATTGGGGTAACTTTTTTCTGTACTTCGGAAGAGGTAATTTGAGGTCCTTAGAGCCTTAAGGCTAATAACTGAAAACCTTGTTAATGTGATATCTCAAGCTACTTTTCATAATTGGCATTTGGAAAGATTTAAAGTGTTAGAAGTTAAATTTTATATTGTTCTGGTAGAAGTCAAAGGTTATCCGAGACCATTGGGATCAAGCGTTGAAACCTTGCAAACTGTTTACAATAATATCCCTAGAGAAGTAGCTCTGACAGAGCTTTTACTTCGAATAAACCCCATATTGAATGAATGAAAACTATTTTGTGGAGGTCAAAGGTCATCTGGGGTCATGATCATCAGCGGTCTAACAGTGTAAACCTCCTTAATATGATATCTCATGACGGGTGACCTAGTTGGATCTTATAGTCCCCATATTAGAGTATTCTGTATGATCAAAATCAGTTTACAGATGATAAACTTTGTTTCGAATTTGGTCTGAATTAAGCAACTTTTTGCAGACAAGTTGACTTTTGCTGAAACTGCTCAAGACAGTTCTTGATTACACTCGGATGAAGCCATTCAAGTCAGTTTTTACTGTTACTTTTGCAAGATTCTCTGATGGCCTTCCATCAAGTCTTGCGTCAATTCAGGTGTGTAACTTCTTTTCCTTATCATCTCATGTTTTTGCCTACAGTAGGAGGTAGATAACTGCAGTACTTTCCATCAGCACTTGGTGCTCAAACCAGGTCAATATGAGACTAAAAAGAGTGTTAGTACTTCAAACATATTTTTCGGGGCACAGAATAAAGCCGAATAGCTTTTTGGTTTACATTGCAAAGAAAGCTATTCTAAGATTTGTGACATAAGAGTTGATCCTCTGCAAGAATCATTCTGTTGTAAAGTGACATAGAATGTGAAATGAACAGTGAACACCCTTAATACCTACATAACCCTGGACATTACAACGGTTAATTTACTATAGGCCTAAAGTACAGACATGAAATGTTAATGTGCAAAATAAATTCATAAAACTACCGAAAATCTTCTTATGTAGTAATTCTGTCAGAAATCTTAGAGAAAATTGCAAACGAGTCCTTTCATAACTGGGCCTGAACAAGATATGATGTCACTATTGGGCAACGTAGATATAGTTTGTGACCAGGCCTTTGTCTCAGAAGTGTTGCATTTGTATTTTGAATTGTTCCTATAGTGTTCCATTTCTTGTCTGATCTTTCTTTTTGACGTGAAATTTGTTTAATAAATGCCTTCATTCGAAGATTAAACTAAATAAAAAGGGTAAACATATCACACAGATTACGAAAAAGCTAACGAGATAAAGGACAGGTCTTCATTCATCACTCATGCAGTCATTTTTTTCAGGGAAGAAAGAGTTATTTATCAAGTGCCTTCAAAAAAGGATCAGCAGTTGGTGTGAAACTACTACCCCTGTACCCTGGAAGAAGTCTTGCAGGTGGAAGTCTACAGATCTCTTTGTTGGTAGTGTCTTGGTACTGACCGACCCCAAAGCTAAGAAAAGTCTTATAGACATTGATGAGGAATGTAAGCTACAATATAACCAAATATTAACTCACAGCAGACTCAGAGCGGAAAAACGCATAGTTTTAGTAGGAGAACCCGGATCTGGAAAGACAATGATGTCTTTACAAGTGGCATATGATTGGTCGCAAGGAAAAATAAGTGAAATTGATGTTTTAATTTTTCTGCCATTAACGTTTGTGAACAATATAACCCTTGTTCAAGCTGTAAAAAGATTTTATTTTTCTACATATGACAGTATATCCGTAAATGATATTGAAAGTTTCCTGACAAATGGAGACCTACAAAGTTGTCTTATACTTGATGGCATTGAAGAGTACAACAGTGCAGAGATGACACCTTCTGGGGAGCCATCGGAGGTAACAAAAATCATGGAAAAGTCAAAGTTCTCAAACTGTAAAGTGATACTTACATCTCGTTCAGAGTATTCAAAAGACCTTCCAACATGTCCAATGCTAAGAATGGGAAGATTCGGTGAGAAAGAACAACAAGCATATATTGAAAAGGTATTTGCAAATAATACAGAAAAACAAGAGGAAGTTAAAAAAGCTATTGAAAAGAGCCCATTTATACTTGATATCTGTCGTGTTCCCTTGTTATTTGTAATGGCTGTGCATAACATAGAAAGCATTGTAATGTTTCAAGAAAATCAGCTCAACAGAGTAGCACCTTTCATGGAAAACATGGTAAAAAAAATATGTACCTTACAAGACTCTACACGTGAAGGTCGTACAATAGATTTAGAAGATGTCAATGATGAATTACAATTGGAAAAGTTTGCTTATAATGGTCTTTGTAAGGGGCAACAGATTTTGTTATGGCAAAGAAATGTCCTGGAGGCAAACGTTACTAATTTGAAGCAGTTCCTTGACTCTGGGATTCTTGTTGTTGAAGAAGGAATTGGCAAAGGAAACTTAAGGATCATCCAAGAGGAAAAGATACTAGATGAATCTTCTCAAAACAAATCGAAAGCAAAAAAGACAACGATAGATGCTCCAGGTGTTGATCAAATGAACCAAAGTGCTCAAGTCGGTGCAGTTGCTATGACTTCTTCTTTTGACCGAGGGCATTCTGTGGGTGAAGGTCCAAATGAACGTGTGACTACTATAAATAGAGGGCCGGTTCCCTATGCATCAATAGGACACATTTCTAGTAGGAACCGATTTTGGAAAAGATTTGCACTGAAGATATTAAACAAAAAAAAGGGTTTGCAAAGTGAAGGAACAACAAACAAAACAGGTTCAAGTGTCAGAACACACGAAATAGTAACTTATGAAAATGTACAAGCTGGTAGAGATCCTCCTACAAGAGAATACACAGCTTTATTTTCTCCGACATCAGTTTCTTTCCAATTAAATTTAGAACTACGTGAGTCGCAGATAATTTCAAACAGTTCTACTGCAAAAGGCTTCCCACTTGAAGTGAAATTCTCACATAAAGTCATGCAAGAATGGTTTGCATCAAAGTGGTTTTCCTCTTTGCTCTGGAAATCATTAGGTGATAATTCAATCCATAATTTGTCGTACGATGTACTGTCACAAATAAGTCCAGTTGATCTACATTACATCTTACGTTTTACTAGTTACCTTTGTCCTCCAAGCTGTTACCTCATAATGGATTTTCTGAGTCAATATCACCGCACTGTAAATGGAGTGATACCAGAATACATAATGAACTTCATATGCCTTTGCTTTGCTGAGTGCAAGCAGGAAAATGTTCCACAAATGACAGACTTGGACAAAGCTGCCATGAAAAGGAGCTTGGATCTTGTTGTAGCGAAGTTGTGTAGAGAGGTTATTATTATCAGATCTGATGACAGTAGAATAACACAACAATCAAAAGTGGCAATGTTGAAGTATGCAGCTAGTGTTGGGGTACGTATACAACATTTAATTCAGTTGCAGTTAGTTCGAAGTAAATTAAATTGTAAATTTATCAGAAATGACTACTTCCATTTCCACACCGAAATATGGAAGTTATACATTAAATTCACTTTTATGAACATATAAATTCTTTGTTGAACACCACAGGTTTTAATAAAGGAGGTGCACCTTGTTGATACAGTCCTAGAAGTTGATAAAACCAGCTCCACATTGACTTCTGGTGCTATATTTGATATGTTCAATACAATAGAGATACTGGAGATGAGTCGGTGGGATCAACACCTGGAACAAAAGGACTACCAAAGCATTGTTAAACTTGTATTATGTAGTAACTCAATCAAGAAAGCTAGGTAAGAATACGTATTTGACTATTTCAATTGTTGAAAAGTTATGTAGCTGGTCATTAGTCTATTGGATGTTCATTTTCTGGTAAATAAGAAACATTTTGATACGGGAAATTGATTTGAAACCCATTGAACATGTTCTTCAGAAGTTAATGGTTAAGATCTCATAAAAGGATTTCAAAATGGAGTAAATATACATGGTCTTTACTTCTTTTGTCATTAGTCCATAATATATAGTGTCTGTATTTTTAGACTGAAACATAATTTAAGAGACTCCATTTGCCCAAAAATAGTTTTTAGATTCGATTCAATCTCAAGTATTGTGCATTGCCCATGACAGAAGAAAGATTAGTCTGAGTAAAAATGATAATGCAAGGACTTTCTGGAAGTGTACGATAATTTTTGTATGATTTTGTAAAAGTTAAAGTAGCTTTCTGAAAAAAAGTCAAAGAACTTCTATTCCTAGTCACTGTTAAACAATAAGTAATATTTCTATGACTCGTAATGCCTCTTTTGAAAGGACCAGGGATTTTTACTTAAAGTGCGAAAAGACGTGTCATGTTTCCATGCCTTGGAACTGATTAAAATTCATTTATCTTCATAAATCAAGGCTATAGTATTATAGTACATCTGTAGGTATACTACTAATGTTGATTCCGTGTGACATATTGCATATGGCTATTGTTGCAGCAATAACAAAGTAGATAGTATTATAGTTCGGAGTATTATGAAGGATGGCTTGAAACATAAGATCTTGACTTCATCAGCACTACCAACATACACCTCTCTTCTGGGTGCTGTATACAAGGAGATGGTTTTTAATGAACAAGTTTTGTTTCTGTACCACATGTGTATAGTATACACTGTGTCTGTGTCTTATGTTCCAGATTAGCAATTACCATTGACAAATTACAGTAAGCAGTACATATGCTTTACAAAATTAGATGAATTTATTATTTTCATACAGTATTTCCTCACAGTAAAATTGCTTGTGTTTTTACTTCCATGTAATCTTTAAAAAATTTTCCATGGTTAAAATAGGCTTGATAAACCAGCATGCATTTGTTTTGTTTTTAAAAAGGTTCAGAAGTATATGGTGTGTCTTGGTGTTGCTGCAATAACCTACAATATATAAAAATTTTGTTTTCCATGAAGCTTAAATTTTCCAAGTCAACCGCCAGTCGTAGAAACAGATGTACTTGGTGATTTAATTATATACGACAAAACAGGTATGACTGTTATATCAAAACTCACACCTATCAAAATCATCATTTACTTTTGATACCCATCACTAAAATTGTTTCAGTAACATCATGATTAGGTAATTTATGTGCAAATTACTTTATTTAATGTGTAGCTGCAATGGAAATTTCTTTTCTAGGATAAAAAGTCAGTACACATATTGTATTGCAGGTGCAGTATTGAGGCCAATCCATGTGTTCAGGGTAGAGGCCTTAAAAACTTTGAGAAGTTCTTGAAATAAGTTTAATACAATAGTAACTGTGTCGTTGAAAAATCCTTAAATAAGTTTGCTATATGTACCATTTGCTTATGTGTGCCATATTTCAAATTTGTGATCAGAATTCATTCTAAACCTATTATGTTTTGATGGCCAAGCCGAGTCACTCTGAAGAAAATTTTCCCATAGAGAAAAACTTTCCTCTAAGCTTGCAGATTATTGCAGTTTGTTATGTGAGAGTCTTTTGTACAAGTCACATATACTGTTTTGACACTTTTGACCGATTGAGTTGTATTCAATAGTTTTGACAATCGTTCTTCCAAGAGAGACGTCTTTTGTAGCACAAAGATTTATGATGCAGAGAGTGAAGTTTTTTTATTCCTTGACATAATCCGAGGAATCTACTGTATGCGATGGTTATGCTGTTAGTTTGTGTGTGTATGTGGGTATGTGGCACTGTTGTAAACGTGGTATCTCAAGAAGGGTAACCTCAAGTTATCTCATACTTAGCAAGTAGATATCCCTTATAAAGTAGATGATCCTTGTAGTTTCTGTAATGGTCAAAGGTCATTTCAGGTCACCAGAGGTCAAATGGTAAATACCTTGGAAATTGCTTGCAAACATATAAGCAGGGGAATTTTGATGAATCTCATACTTAGCATGTAAATGACACATATTAATTATATACTCCCTGTTGTTTTGGTGGGAGTCAAAGATCATTTGGTGCATCAGAGGTCAAAAGGTTAAAACCTTGTTAACACTCTTTCTCATGCAGAGAAATTTCAAGGGATCGTATGCTTGATATGTAGGTGACCCCATTGAGCAGACAATCCCTGCTGTTTTTTGTGGGGTTCAAGGGTCATTTGCGGTCGCCAGAGGTCAAAAGGTACAAATTTTGTTAACATGATATTTCAGTGGGAGAACTTTGAGGAATCTCACACTAAGTGTGTAAATGGCCCATATTGTGTAGTGATTCTCATCATTTTGGTGGAGTTCAAGGTCATTGTGGGTCATCAGAGGTCAAAAGGTTAAAGCCTTACCGTGGGGTAACTGTGATGAATCTCTTACTCGACAGGACCCGCCCGACTTAAACCAATTGGTTAGAAACTGAGCGGTAAAACTCTAACTCAAATTCGACATGTAGATGGCCTGTATTATTAAGTGATACTTCTTGTTTTTGGTGGAGGTCAAAGGTCATGTGGGGTCACCAGAGGGCAGAAGGTTGAAACTTTGTAAACTTATGAAAACTATATCTTGAGCCAGGAAACATTGACGAATCACATAATTGACACGTGGATGGCCCACATAAAGTGAAAGTCGAAGGTCACTGGGGGTCAAAAGGTTACTAGTATGTCATTTGTGTGTTTGATCTATTCCCATGGATCATAGGTTCTGTGCCAACATTGTAAAGCCAGGTAATAATGAGACACTGTCAATTTAAAAACACAATAATAGACTTACATTTCATTGGCAAGGAATCACTAAGCCTTCTGCCTTTCTGTTTGCAATCGTACTCTGGTTCCCACTTTTTTGATCCAGTACATCTCTCATGTCTAGCATTTTGTTGAAAAGCTATGCAGGTGCCTTTCTTTGCAAAACTTCTGCTGATGTTGTAAAAAAAGTGTGGTTGAATATGATATACCAGACTACATGTGTATCTTTTACAGTTGAATGGATTATTGGACCAAAATTAATTCAGATGTTAAACATGAAAACATTCAAATGGGAGGTGAGTTTGTTGTTGATAAACTGTAAAGTGTTTTATTTACAAAATGTAATACTTAAAACAAAAAGTTCCCTTTAAACAAATGATGAAAAGCTTACGCTAGACAAACTCTTCTAATAAAGTGTCCATCACAAATTCTTGTTGTAGGAACTTTTTCTGTAAATGAAGTTAGTCTAAACTTTACATTCCTTCTGTGTGGCCCCAATATTACCTTTTACAAGTACCTGTTAATTGGTGAAGATTTTATTATTTGCTAGCATATTCACTCAAGACCATTGGTAAAAAATTATCCTGGAAAATTTACCAAGTATTAAACCAGAGCCCATGTTACTCACTGTGCGTTTACATAGTTTTGTTGTTATACCCTATATGACCTTCTCATGGTATATTTACAATCAAGTATATAATACCGTAATACGTGAGTGAAGAGAAATCGATTGATGCAGAGAAACATATGGTATATGTTATACACAGACAAAGCATGTGATAATTTTGTTTATAAATTTTTCGTCTTTGTATGAAGGTAACTGTCCAAACGACTGATGCCCATGCTACTATATTAAACCAAAAAGCAGCGGCTGAGGGTGAGTGCTTTGATGAATTTGCATCCGTCAACAGAACAGAAATACGCTGAACTTCATATCACAACTTTTTCACTTTTTTGAAAAGAAATGGACATTTACAGCATTAAACATTTGCATCAGTTATGGACTAACGTGTTTTTGTCTTATGTCTCAGTTACTTAAATGCAATTTAAATTAGACTGCAGTCTTGAGGCAATGATCAGAAAATGAAGACTGCATGTGAATTAATTGAGAGAAACGTAATCAATGCTGCAACAAAAAATGACGCAATTTTGGGTCAGCTTTTTGACTTGAATTTTTAGCATAGATAAACTTCCAAAATAAAGGTATTTTCAGTGGATTGTGTGCAACCTTCATTTTAAGTTAAACAGCTCTTTAGCCTCTTTTATGTTCCTGCAATTATATGGTGGCTGGGTCAATTAGGTATGTATACCCAAGCACAGTCCCTACTACTGGCAGTACTTTTGGTATTTAGTACTCTGTACGGTGAAAGATTATTACTCCGGTGAATTTTATGACTGTTCTCCAATGAATTGGCTTTGCCATCTTGAAATTAATTTTTGATTCCTTGATGAAGGCTCTATGCGATGGTGATGTCGTGTGTGGGCGTGTGTGTATGTTTGCGTGTGGGTGTGTATGTGACGCTTTACATATAAACACGATATCTCAAAATAGCAATGACAAACACATCATATCTCGTAGAAAGATTAATGATGTTGTAAAGAAGCCTATTGTTTTGGTGGAGGTCAAAGGTCATCTGGGGTCACCAGAGATCAAAAACTGAAAACCTTGTAAACAAGATATCTCAAGGCAGCAATGACGGACACTTTTCATATTTCGTATATAGATTTTTCATGTTGAAGGGAAGAAGCTTATTGTTTTAGTGGAGGTCAAAGGTCATGTGAGGTCACCAGAGGTTAAACTGCAAAAACATAAAACCTTGTGAGCATGACATTTCAAAATTTGCAGAGACAAACACTTTTCATAATTGGTATATAGGTTGTCATGATGAGGGAAGAATCGTATTGTTGTTGAAGGCGGTCAGATGTCACTTGTGATCACCAGAGGTAAAAAATGAAGAACCTTGTTAACACGATATCTCAAGAAGATAACTGTCAGGGATCGTATACTTAGCATGTGCATTTGCCATATTGAGTGAATAGCCCCTATTGTTTTTGGTGGAGTTCAAAGGTCATTTGGGGTCACCAGAGACCAAAAATTCAAATTCGTGTAAACAATTTATCTCATTAAGTGTAACAGTGAGGGATGTCATACTTAGCATGTGAATTACCCACATTCAGTAGATGACCCCTATTGTTTTTGGCGGAGAGTCAAAATTCATTTGGGGTTATCAGAGGTGAAAAGGTCAAAAGGTCAAAAGGTCAAAATCTTGTAAACAGGGTATCTCCAAAAGGATAACTGTAAGGAATTTCATACTTTGCATGTTGATTGCTCGTATTAATTAAATGATCCTTATAGTTTTTGGTGGTGGTCTAAGGTCATTGAGGTAACCAGAGGTGAAAACGTCAAAATCTTCTAAATACGGCATCTCCAGAAGGACAACTGCAAGGACTGACATACTTTGCATGTTAATTGCCCATATTTTGCACATAGTTTGTGTTGTTTTTGGTGGAGGTCAAAGGTCATTTGGGTTCACCAGAGGTCTAAAGGTCAAAATCTTGCAAACACTATATCTCAAAAAGGCTAACTGTGGGGATGTCATACATCGCATGTGGGTTGCCCATATTAAGTAAATGATCCCTATAGTATTTGTGGAGGTCAAAGGTCATTTGAAATCACCAGAGGCCAAAAGGTCAAACCTTTGTAAACACAGTATCTCAAGAATGATAACTGTGAGGGATTTCAAACTTGACAGATGTATTGTTCGTGTTAAGGATATACTTCCTTTTGGTTTTGGTGGACGTCAAAGGTCATTTGTGGTCACAAGGGTTCAGAGGTTCAAAACTTTTAAAACACTATCTCAGGGAGGATAACTGTGAAGAATCTCAAACTTAGCGTGTGGCTTGTTAATATTAAGTAAATGACCTCTATCTTTTTTCGTGGAGATCAAACTCCGTTTACAGTCACAAAGGTCAAAACATTGTTAACATGATATTTTAAGGAGAATAACTGTGAGCTGTGAGGAACCTCATACCTAGGCTGTAGATTGTTCATATATTGTTCATATTTAGTATGTAGATTGCCATATAGGGTAGATGATCCCTACTGTTTTAAGTGGAGGTGAAAGGTTTTTGTGAGTCACAAGATTTCAAAAGGTCAAAACCTTACTAACATAATATCTCAATTAGGATAACTGTGAGGGATTTCATGCTTGTCATGTGGTTGATTCATATTTGTTACAATATATCCATATGGAAAGGAATCACTAAGCCTTTTGGCTTTCTGGTTTTATATATACTTAGATTAGACTTGAATCAACTTCTGGAATTGTTCAACTCTTCACAAACCACTATCCCACTAATTTTCAAACAACAGCCCAGGTGTTCTTCTGTCCGCACTAAAATTGTTGTCACTACCTTCCTAATCCAGTGAAAAATGGGACGAAAAATTACTGCTTTTGGACGACTTCTTCTAAAATCTTCCAAAATCATTCTGCGATAAAATGTCAAGAACAGTTACACATTCTGGTATTGCAGCCTGGACTATACCATTGTAGAATAGGATCCATATTAACCTTCAAGGCTTCTTCGTGGTATGGAACACTAACAAATAAATATGTCTTTCAATCCTGCCGTAGGTGTGAATAGTTGAGGTAGAAAATCTCCAATCAAAGGTAAAACAGTCTGCCAATTGCAAAATGAAACATTTGTAATGATGTTTCCTACTAAAATTTTCCAAAAGGCGTAGGAAAAAATTGGAAGACCACAAAACGTCGCCAAAAATTTTCCCAAATGGTCCCATTTTTCACCAGGAGATCGCCTTCATCTACATTGTACAATCAATTGTATCCCTTCTAGTCACATGATTGTAGGGGTACAAGTATAATTTATATCACTTATGATCGTTCTCACTACTTATGCAGCAGGAAAAGTTATGCAGTGTGCATACTTTATATGATATACTGCAGTACAGTATTGCATACGTATAGTTAATTACTATAAGAGATTAAAACTATTACCATCACATTGGAAAAGGAGGATAAATAAATAATTCATTTTGTGGAAGGTACTCTTAGGGTGTCGTGCCTGATAGTGTATCATTTTCCTCAAGGGCAGCCAAAAACATTTCCAGTTTTCAAAACAGTGTATTACTGTATTTTGACAGATACATTGCAACTTTTCAAAAATAGATCCCAGATTTGGATTAAGATTTTAGAAAGATATTTAATTGTGGCACAGAAAGTTCTTAATCCCATGGTAAATTCCACAATAGTATTATTTTAATAATGTACAAATTTCTAGCAATTCCATTAGTATGTAACAGGTTCACCTTATTGCTTTAGGTAACAGTTTTTGATTCCTTGCCATCTTATCAAGAAATCTATGCATTCATGTAAGTATGTTTGTGGATGTAGGGGCGTGCTTGATGTGTGTGTTTGTGACACGTAGCTCGTTAACAAAATATATGCAAGGGAGGAAACTCATACTAGTGTCATACTTGGTATGTAAGTGCATCATAGTGAGAAAAAAGAATACTGTTCTTTTATTGAGGTCAAAAGTCTCATATTGTGAAGTATTTTACAGTCTTTTCTGGACGTCAAACCTCAAGTTAGATCGTCGTCAAACACTGGAAACACTGTTGTTACCACAGACATTCTTTATAGCACTGTAAATAATATTATGCAAGATATATACTAACGAGGTATAAGACACTTATCCAGATGAAACATTAACACGAAACTTAGCTTACTTTTACACTCTAACTATGACTGCGAACCTCAAGAAACTTTATCAATCAATTCATCTGTCTATCAAAGCAGAACGTCCAGCACCCCCCCCCCCCCCCCGATACAACTTTGTGCATAATATCACTTCTAAACGGTAAAAAATCTTTAAAAAAAATAACTTTTGGGACTACTCTTGTAAGCCGCTTTTTTCAGGGGTTCATTTCAGGTGATAGTATAGCCTGTGCAGCTATGCATGTCATCTCCGTCACAAAAACACCTAGCTTAAAGTAAGGCAAAGTAAAATGAGGAAAGTTTGCGTTGCAGATTCATGGCAATTTTTGTAATTTCCAATATATTATGTAACGTGCATTGTGATTGGCTAAGACATTCAACTACTAGGTGACTTTTGCAAGGCAAGGAATTATTAAGCCTTTTGGCTTTCTGATATAATAACTGCTTTTGCATCTCTCATAATGGTACTTAAAAAGCTGTTTTACACATGATCTTTTCACTTTAATGCTTATTTTATTTCTGTACAAGAAGTATACACAGATTGTGTTGCTGTTGAATGAGACATTTTGTGGTTATGCTTAATACCTGTAAACAATGATGCATGCTTTCCTTTCCACAATATATATTAAATGCAAACGTCCAATATGCAATTTTCCAATTTAGCTGAAGTGGGGGCTCAGGTGGAGAATTACTTTGAAGCTGAAGCGCCAGACGATCTCACCATTAATGTGGGAGACATCATCACCGACATCACTTTGGTGCACTTCGGATGGTGGGAGGGAGAAGTCAATGGAAAGAGAGGGATGTTTCCATGCAACTTTGTCAAGGTATGGTCAGTTTATAACATGTAGGCTATTGTACAAATGACAGTTTAGGGTATGTAGATGCTGAGCTGGAAAGGTAGAATTCCATTGATGTCCATGTAAAACACACATACATGTACTTTGAAAATACTCAAATTGAAATGTTAATGTAGTAACGTTTCCTCCAAAAAGTATCAATATTTTGAGGTTAGGGCAGTTTGCTGTCAAGTTTTGGACGGGGGCAGCAACTCAGGTGATTTGGGCAAAGATCAGAAGCTCTGGAGTTAGTACAAATTTGTAGGAACTAGAATAAAATATTTATCCATGAGCTCCAAATGCCATTAAGGGGAGGGCTTAACATACCAGAAGCATCACAATTTGACCATATGTTTTTCATTGACTATAATAATAAACATGAAACTATGAAAAATGACACCACCCCCAGAAAAAAACACTTATTTATTGTGAAAGACATGTACTTTTTGTTTTTATTTTCCCATTAACCTTTATGAAGTTTTCAGTCCACATCTTCAATGGTGGCCCACATCTGCTGCACTAACAGTGTATAAGATACATGTTACATTAAGCCAGGGAGTTGCTAGAGAGTACATAAGGGCAGGTGGTTAAGCCAAACTAGCATCCAGAAAAGAGTACTAGTAAGATGTAAAATGTTGCGCGGACTAAAAAGTTTACCAATAAAATTCCAAGTGTTTCCGAAATTTAATTTAGGAATTGGATATGGGGCAAGATAACATTGTTACCTGGGCTGCATCTTCCCAGCAGGCATAAGGTTGGCCACGCCTGGGTAAAATAGTCAATTAGTTGGAAGTCTGGAAGCCACGTCTAGTTTTTCTGATTTTTATGTGTATGCACAGTCTTCTAAATATAGGCCTGATGATCGTGATAATAAAATGTTGATACCTTATGCTTCAACTATACGGCATTGATATTGACTCCCTTCTTTCCATTAGCATTAAGCAAATTGATCCCATCCTCCTTCCCCTCCCCTCATTTTACCAACTTACATTTTCTTCCTTGGTCGCAAGATGACCCATACTGAATACAAGAATTTTAAACTGTGCCCATAGTAGCGGAAAGTACTTTATTCTGCCCTACATGGCCTTGAAAAGATATTGTAATTTGTCGTTTTATACAAGGGCTCTCTCCTATTTCAGACTTGACATGAGTGCTTTATAATCAATTTAATTTTCCCAAGAAGGTACTTTTATTGAAAGAGGAGCTAATCCATTGCCAGCACATTGGTGTCAGAAGCAACTCTGTGTAAAACTATCGTCAATACTCTCTCAGATCGATACAGAGGAGTAACCGTTACAGCTGCAAATATTACAAATTCAGAAGCTGCACTATTGTTTTGAAATTAAACACATCCATCTTCAAGTACAGTAGCTACACGGCATTCACCCAGGCTAGCAAGACAAATGACACTGAAGCTATGGGGTACATGCAATTAGTCAACAAAAAAGATTAAGAACGGAACAATGCTCTGACATGGGTGCATCCATGAATTTAACTCATGTTATTAACTTATTACAGGATCTAGATTATTTGTACATTGTTACTGTTTTCATCAATAATTACTGATAAATACAGTACAGAAGGGTTTACAAGGGAGTTTCCTCACAGCTCAATGAAAGTTACTGTACTGTTTTAGTGTAGCAATCAGTTGAGAGGGTTATAGCTTTTGGAGATGGGGTTAATCATGTGTGTGAATGCAATTCATACAGTAAGAGGGGTACACTTTCTCGTTCCTACATTTCTATGTTCCGACACATAATAAATTTCTGATAACCAAACCTTAACTCTTATCCTAACACTGACCTTTATTTAGTAACGTAAAGAAGTTGGAACAAAGAGCATTCACCCATGGGTACATTCAATGCGCATATAAAATAGGTTGTGATAGTTATAAAAATCTTCATAAGGGTGCAGGTTCATTAAAGAGGGGTGCAATACATTGAAATGCCGGCCTAAGGAAACTGACATTCCAAAAGCTCTTGGTTGAGAAATGGCTAGCAAAAACACCAATTTGCTAATAGTTTCTTGTCTGCAATATGGTTATTTGTAACACTGTACAAGACAAGAACTGGCTCTTACAGATTTGAACAGAAATTGTGCAGCCTATATATAACGTTTCTGGCCTGAGTTACCAGAACTTTACTCTCATTTTCTTCCTGCTGATCTTATGTCTCTTTGAGCAGATTATCTTTTGCCTCAATATCTGGTCAGTCCAGAGCTCCTGACTGAAGTCGCTGAAGTAAATATATGCAGTAATCTTACAGTACATGGCCACACAGCTTGTGTGCATAAGCCTGATAAGCTTTTCTGCCTTGTAGGTCCATACATCGAGAAATTAGAAGTGTTTGATTCTGTAAAGGGCTGTCTCTTGACATGTAAATAGAATAACAAATGAGTTAATAGAATATCCATGTTCTTGCCAAAGCTATTAACAAAACCAGCTGTACACATGTACACAGTATTACTTAATACAATGTACACACAGTTTGTGACCACTATATTTTAGGCACATATGGTACAAACATTTTACTCCTTTGTGGTGCTTTTAATAACTTTAAAGTGAAGGTTCTTGACTTTGTACATATAAGCAATTTACATCATTCACACCATGAAAGTGCTAACTCAGAAGGAAATCCAACTTGAGAATCTCTTTAAAGATACGATGATGCCTCGAAGGTCAAAGCAATAAAACACCTAAACACAGCAGAATAGGATACCCTGCATGCACTCAGTTCACCCCCACGACTCTAGTGACTATTCTATTCACAGTCATAACATTCCTGGTCCTGTGTGCTCCAACAGAAGCAGCAAAATCATGCGAATTCTTCAACCAAATTATTCAAATATTATTCCATTATTTCCATTAGTAATTAATTAATTCCATTATTCCAAGTGTAAATAAGGTGCCGTGCAAAACAAAATTTTGCCTTTCAGACTGTATCATAACTGTGTGCATTACCACTAGCCATTTATGACGGACGTTTTCTTTCTCGAACGTTATGAAAACAAACGATAGCTTAAAATTCGGCACATACTAAACTATGTAGCGTACAGCTTACATTTCGATTCACATTACGAAGTCCTTAGCAGGGTCCACCATCCAACGATTCTGTAAAACATGACATTTAAAAGATTTAAAAATCAAAACAAGTATTGTCGTTTAACGTCGACCACTTATAATCAAGCTGCACTTGCATGGTTATTACCAGAGTTTACAGTGTAGACACTTGCTGTCAGTACGTGGGCACAGTACGTTCGTAGGCTACTGTGCAAAAACCGAGTACAAAACTTCCGATTAGGGCTACGGTTCCAATACATGCTCTTGGGGCTAGGGGTATGCACAACACAGAGCGTGCACGGTACGATATAGCCAAAATTTCCTGCACCTTCCTGAACATTAACGCTTTGCAACCACTAGACACGACATTGAAAGGAAATTTTCAGTTCCCAGAAGTTTACTCTTCTATGGCTCTTTATGACTTCATGGAGATAATTCTGCACCAGTGTGGCCAAACAGTGGGGATAAGGGACCTTCTCCCATACCTATTTCCCAATGATGAAGAGGCAAACATGACGCCAGGTTTGCAATTTATACTAGTTGAAATTGAAGGGTTTTCTCCCGAGGATTTAATATACTCCCGACTCACACACAGACACACAGACACACACAAACAATTTACAGTATGCTGACCATGCCAGTGAAACTCCCACACACCTCCCAATAGCAAACACCCATTCCGTAGTGGTTGCCATACAAGACTTGTGAAAGAATAAACGCTAATGCTCAAAATATGACCAGTAAGCTACAGTATTGTACTATTTGGGAGACGTCTGCAACAATATCAACTTGATTTACAGATTTTCTGGTACAGCCCTTCCAACTTGCCACAACTACTGCATACAGTAGCCAACTCTAAAATGCAACGAATGCCTTATTGGTCAGAAAACATAATTTAAATGTAAAAAGTGGAATGAAGTGTTAATATGAATTTTGAAGTTGAAACAAACTATTCGTAGTTAGTAAATTCTAGTACGTAGGAATGACATTACTAACCTGATTTTGATCCAGGGCGAGCCCTTCTTTAACACTGCTGCTTCACATAGTTTCATTATGACAGTCGTTGTGTCACTCTATCAAGTCATATTAAAGACATGGGCAGCTGAGGGATTTACAACCAATGGGATCATAGATTGCTTCATCAATAATTGTGAATTACTTTTTGTAAAAATGTAATCGTGAAGCAGTCCATAGTTTTCAAATTGTTAAGTGAGGTGCTAAAGCATCACAATTTCATCTTCATGAAACTGCTCTCAACTGACAAAAAGCAATAGGCTTATTCATAACGTTATTGAAAAGGAAACATTTTCACCTGGAAATTTTAAATTTTGACAAGATCTAAACAATTGGTGAACAACAAGTGCTTTACAGTAAGATATTTGGCTGTGTCCTCTAATAATCCTGAGAAAACCTGGAAACCTTGGTTGCGTGTTCACTCTTGAATGGCTTGGAACTTTGCTGAAATCAGAGGTAACACAATCAATCCGCCAATAATGAAACTTGAAGTTCTGATCACAGGTAAGGAAACACTCTATTCTGTTCTTTACACAATACAGAAATAACATACATCTGCTTGTTAAACATGGATGTATAGTATCAGTATGATTGTTATCATACAAAGAAATTGCTGCTAAAGTTTCCCTTTTAAAGACAGACGCAATTTACCTTATGTAGAGAATGTCTTGCTAACTTTTTGTAGGAAAAAAATTAAAAACAAAAACAGATCAAAAGGTGTGAAATATAACAGCTCATCCCAGAAAAGTTCTGTAACGATAGTCGGTATACATTCCTCTATTGGCACACTTTTCACTCCTTTAAATGCTGAGCTTCTGGGGTAACGTAACTAAGTCATATTTTTGCAGTATTAATTGAACCAATTTCCTTAACTGTCATGAAGTTTTGTCCGAAAGATAGCTCCTCATACGTCAAGGTATATCACTCAAGTTAAATGTTTTGATAGGATTTTGTATATAATTTTTTGGTGATCAACACTAAGTCTGAGGAAATTGCTGCATCAAATCTGGTGGCTATATGGCAGCTCCCCAAATAAGCACAATACCAGTCTGGAATTGAATCAATCAATTTCCAGTCAACCACTTATTTCACGTCTCACTTGGTCATGATATATAACCTGAAAAAGGAAAAAATGCATTGTAGGAATTACTACATGGACCAACAAACTAAATCCTTTAACCTAGACCTACGGTATGTACGGGTCTACTGCACATTAAAATAAGGCCATGTTTGTTTGAATAATCTCGGTCAGTTACGCTTGGTCCTGTTCTGTTAAAAGAAGTTTCAAAATGATCAAAAATCTGAGAACAAACACTCGTTTTTTTTCTATGTGCATAATGGGCCTGTACAACATCAGCCAATTTACCCTAAGAGGCACTGTACAAGTGAGAGATAGGAACACACAGTGAAATCTTTTATAAATAAAACACTTCATTTATACCTTTGAAGAAACACGATGTGTGCAGCCATGTCAAAAATAAACCAGCCCTTCAATCAGGATATATTGGCATAAATAGCTGAAACAACCAATCCCCCAAAATATCACTCGTTACTGGTACCTAAACCTTGCTTCGACCAACACACAACAGCCATAATATTCGTGGAACTAGTATACATGGTCTCCTACACACTAACAAAAAGCTATGATCTCCCGCAAAAATTGTTACTCAAATGGCGCGAAACTTTGCGTCACATGAAGCCATGGTAACGAAATGAATTTGATGAAATTTTTGGGTCTAAACTTCCCCGTTTTTCGGTTTTTAGGCGCTCGTAGGCGCACCCATAGATATCGAAAATGCAAAGATACGAACCATTTTTAGCATACTATACTGAAGAGAAGACCCGGTTTTGTGCGAAAACTGTCTAAAAACGCCCATTTTTGAGGCCCCAAAATCGCTTTTGACACTAAAATTTTGTCAAGTCTGGATCAATAGTGATACCACTCATTTATTGAACATAACTTACCCAAAAATATCCTTTTGGAATCGAGATTCTTGTGCGTTATTTTTCATTCCTTCCCGAAGGCAGGGAAGGAATCTGTGCATCCATGAGTGAGTATGTGTATGGGCGTTCGTATGTATGTGTATGTGTTTGTGACACGTTGCTCGTTAACACGATAACTCAAGAAGGGAACCTTTGAAAGTCCCCAAACTTGGTACGTTGATGTCCCATATTAAGAGAAAGGACCTTGTTGTTTTTCGTAGAGGTCAAAGGTTATCTGCGGTCACCAGGGGTTAAAACCTCAAAACTTTGTTAACAAGATATCTCAAGGTAGGAAGCTTGGATAAATATCATACGTAGTATGCAGATGCCCTAAAGTGTGAGAAAGAATCTTAATGTTTTTGGTGTGAAAGTCAAAGGTCATCTGGGGTCACCGAGGGTCAAAATCTGAAAACCTTGTTAACATGATATCTCAATGTAGGAAGCTCGAATTAATTTCATACTTGGTATGTAGATGTGTTATGATAAGAGAAGGAACTCTAGGCTTATTGGTGGAGGCAAAAGGTCATCAGAAGTCACCGGGGATCAACATCTGAAAAGCTCGTTAACACGATATCTCAAGGTCGGAAGCTTGGATAAATTTCACCCTTAGTGTGTAGATGCGTTATGGTAAGAGGAAGAACGCTATTGTTTTTGGTGGAGTCAAAAGTCACCGGGGGTCAAACCGTGAAAACCTCGTTTTCACGATATCTCAAGGTAGGAAGCGTGGATGTATTTAATATGTAGTATGCAGATGCGTTATGATGAGACTTAGAGCCCTATTGCTTTTGTTGTGGGTCAAAGGTCAACTGGTTTCACCTGTTGGTCAAACCCTTGAACCCTTGTTAACACGATATCTCGGGAGAGCAAGCTTGGATAAGTGACTTTTTTATATTTTTTTATTCTTCGTTTATAAATATGTCATGTTGAGGAGGGACCCTATTGTTTTGGTGGAGGTCATTTTAGGTCACCAGAGGTCAAAAATTGAAACTTTTTAGACATGAGATTACAAGAGAGGAAGCATAGACATATCCCTTCTAAGACATATTTTTCATTTTTTTTTTCAAGTTTTGGTGGGTTCATGTGAAGTCACCAGGGATCCAATTGTAAAGGCAATATATATAAATAGTAGAGAAGTATAAATTAAAGGGAGTGAACCTCGCAGCAAGAAAGCACCCCCATTCGGCAAGGAATCACCAAGGGAGCATCTCCTTTTCTACCTGCATACAGCGTGAAATGAGCTCCACAGCTGCTGCTGGAGCTTTATGCAGAGTAGGAGGAGCTTGGTGCTATATGATGTTGAGCAGATGAACTGGTCATCAACCCTAACAATAGGCCATTCATATGAGCTTGCTAAGTATGCAGCTAAGCTGCTATTCATGACTGTCTGTCACTCACAGCTGGTTGCTATGAATGCTATTGTTCCCTGCTTGCAGCCTCTACCCACGGCTGCCTCATTAACTTGCTCAGTAAACTGCTTGTGGTCACTGAACTGTTAAAAAATATTCAGAAGGAGCACAATCGGTAGGGTAGTTGCCTGGGGACTGCTGCCAGGTACAAAAGGAGATGCTCCCTAAGCCTTTGGGCTTTCTGGTTTAAAACTTAACGAACAACTGCACATTGTTGTCAGGCATCTTGCAACGGATTTGATGAACTGCGCAGGCTCTAAACTTAGGGGAAAGCACCGTGATGTCATGGAGTTTGGAAATATCTAGAATCTTCCGTTTTGCTCAACCGATAGAGTACGAGTGACCTTCGCGGTATTCTTATCGTCTTCAAATGGAATCTCATCGGTCCGCTGGGAGGTTGTTCTTGGGTAAAAGTCTATGGGTTTACATTAGAAGAGTTGTGTGCTCTGCCACTGAAGCAGGGTTTGGACTTCCAAAACACAATATATTGATACGTTTTTATATAAAGGTATTCTCCTTATAAGGAAAATACCTTTAATAAATTTTCTCCTATACATATCTAACAAAGGGAAGATATGTATAAGAGAAAGCAAAATCAATGTGCATTCAGTTAAGTTAAATTAGAATTACACCATATCCGGTATGTTCTAGCCTTTTGCATAAGCACTACGATTCTTGTGCAAGACTGCGTCAGAGGTATAGTAGGCATAGTAACTTTGTATTACACCTTAACGTTTGCAAGTTTATCAACAATCCATAGAAGGTAAGTTTTCTTTGGTAAATATTATGGGGGATTACACCCTGCTTTCCATTTTGGCATTGCTGTTTGTAGGGTATAAAACTAGTTTATTTACTATTTATTTGCTCTTTTTTCCCATGTGATTTTACTTTGTAGACAGGTATTCTGAAATTTCTGGCACTGTAGGTTATAACTAGTACATGTGATATTCCACACTCTTACAGAATATTCCTGTTTTAAGATTGCATCTGAGAAACAGTCTGAAGGCACCGTTATGCCTATGTTGTGTGACTTACAAAACTATTTTTTTTTTGTTATTAAGGGTACTTTTGTTTCACTTTGATTTAAATATCAGAGTTTGAGCTTCATCAAACTTGCAATCAGTAGGTACGTTTAGGTCATACTGTGTTTTCAACAAGTAACAAGTTGCCTTCAACCTTAGTACATGTAAGAATTGATTTGAAAATACTGGAATACTTGAGTCTTCTGTAGGCTCTGGACTGCAGAAAATGACATTCAACAAAACCAAGCACTTTGAATAACAAATTAAACTTTTAAAAACTGCAAACCTTTAATCCTCTGTGACCTATTCTATATTGCACAAAGTGAGCCATCACTTGATAGTGAAGTTTCTACAGTAAACATGGATTAAACTGAAGTTATGTTGAAATGATTAAAGTTAATTAGTAAATGGAAGCCAAATTCATGATAGAATGGTAAGCAAATATACCACAGCATAACTAAAACTTATTGCCCGCTGCCTTGTGCAGTATCAAGCGACAACTGTATTAAAATAAGCACGTGTAATATTGACTTGTTTTTTTTTTGATGCATTATTCGACATTCTGTACATTTGTGCACGTGTGTATGTGTTTTGTCTTTCTTTAATTATGTACCTTCTTCTACCTTGAAGGTTGTAATTTTAAACCCATCAACCCCTGCAGCCAGAACAAGAGATGCGAATGGTCAAGTAGACACAGGACTTATCCAAACTGGTGGGTTTTTACTGTCTGAGTTTCATTATAAATTTTCATGACTTTGTGAAAATCTAATGTGGCTTAAAATTATATATATATATATATATATATATATATATATATATATATATATATATATATATATATATATATATATTTCTCTAATTCGGCACTTAGGGGGAAAGTTGTTGTTGAAAAGTCGACCTTAAGGGGAAAAAAAATTTCGGGTGAAATATAAGTTTCGCCTTAACGTTTCCACACACTTTTTCTATAAGAATACGTAAACTTACAAGGGCGCCCTCTTAGATTTACAAACTAGATGCCATTACTTCAAAGTTGTCAAATTTACGGACACCTAGCTGTTAACACGAACGGATGGCTGCCCATTGAAATAACGTTAATTATATTTTTAGACGTTAAGGCGAATTTATTTCTTATGTATTTTATTATCTTTTTTCGCCCTATGTACAAGCAGATATAAGAATTTCCCCTTAAGGTGGGAATTAGCGTTATATATATATATATATATATATATATATTATATATATATATATATATATATATATATATATATATATATATATATATATATATATATATATATATCGTTTTGTTTCGTTTTCGTCAACATTTATTCGAGTCACTTTTCAGGATTTTATGCAAAGAAATATATCTATATATGTATATATATATATATATATATATATATATATACAGTATGAGTCAGTGCAATTTGGTGTCAAGTCACAACCAGTGGTTTCGTGCTAACGCACTCTTCAGATGGCTGTGAATGAATGAACCTTTCTACAGAGAGCCATTTAAAGCGTGCGTTAGCACGAAACCAATGGTAGTTGCTTGATATCCATTTGCATTAATTCGTATTGTATTCTGCTCTACTGTTAGTATTGAGCACTGTTTGTATCGCAGGAACACCCCGTTTGTAATTTATATATATATATATATATATATATATATATATATATATATATATATATATATATATATATATATATATATATATATATTTACATAAATATGTACATATACATATCTATATTTCTATTTAAATGGGATTTAGGCGAAATATGGTATGAAAAAACGCGACTGTTAGGAGAACTCGACCTTCAGGCGAAAAAACCGTTTCGCCTTAATGTTTTACCCACTGTTTTATATGGGAATGCCCAACTCTATACGCGAGTCACATTAACCACATAATGTTTATGCAATTATTTCACTGCACACCAACTTACGTACATGTGTCCGTTAACGGCAACGACTTAGGGGACATTGAAATAACGTGCATGTATATCTCAAAAGGTAAAGGGTAAATATAATCTTTTTTTTATTTTATTTTATTTTCGCCCTTTGTATTGACGGATTTGACCTTTCGCCTAACAGGTCGATCTAGCGTTATATTTGTATAAATATATATATATATATATATATATATATATATATATATATATATATATATATATATATATATAATATATATATATATATATGTATATATATATATACGCATGTTTAGGTATGGGCATTTTTGAAGAAGAATTATGGCAAAAGTGTTCTTTTCGCCTACTGTGTGGTTTCGCTATATTGATGATATCTGGGGTCTTTGGGCCCACGGGCCAGATCTTTTCAAAGAGTTTATGAAAACTCTTAATAATCTTTACCCTGGTGAGCTTGAGTTAACTTCGTGTTTTAACTATGATTCTCTTCCATTTCTAGATCTGCGTATTTTTCGCAATTCTGAGGGCTTTCTCAATACTGACCTTTTTGTCAAACCCACGTTCAAAAACCTTTATCTCAATAACATGCCAAGACGATCACACAGAACACACTGCATTTGGGAGGTGGGTATAACTCAAGTAACACTAGGGGTAACTGCAGTAACACATTAGTTACGCTCTGCACAGATAAACTTCTGCCAGCCAACTGGGGCTTCGTTTGAACCGTCATATTTTCCTAAATACTCAATCAAACACCCTCAAATGTGACAGAAACGTTTCCTTTGGAAAATTTACCTGCAAAACGATACCTCAATCTCTCTAAATGGTCGTACAATTCTATTAAAAACGAATATGAAAGTTCATTAACTGTTACGTAATCGCTGTTCCTTTTCGTGTGTCTCACTCCCTGATTTTGAAGCCGCTGGAGATAAGCCGGAAATCACGTGAGGCTTCTTCCTCGTCCTTTTCTGTACGAAGGTGGGGGTAACTGTGCACTTCGAAAACAACGCTCAAATTAGGAAAATTTGCTTGGAATTCAACTGTGAGTATCGCTAAATGTGTACTTATTTACGTTAAAAGTCTTTTTGTAGTTGACAATGGTACTAAAAATTTTTTAGGGAAAATTTGAAACTGAATAATCGTTGAAAAGATATTTTTAACACATACATAAACCTACTTTGGCACCTGATCACTGTAAAGAAACTTTCTCGGAAGATACGGTGGTGGTAACTGTGGTATGCATGATTGTCTTAAACTTTGGAAGCAAATGGTGATTTTCTCTTCTAAAACTCTACTTATTATTTGCATTCTACTGAAAATATCATTAAACAAATTCAATTGGAGAAAATCCAAAGTTTTGGTGACATACATTTTTCTTTATCAAGAGAAGAAAATTCATAATTGAAAATTATAACAAGTATATTTTCAGTATCTGGCAGCTTAAACTGCGGAGGTATGTTGTTTACAAATACCTGAAATAGTAGCACCGCCAGCTTGAATACATTTACACTGAGAAGGTAAAATTCTGACCTAAAACAAAACATTTCGTTTATTCACTTATAAGTGTGGATTGATTGAGATGTTTTGAGTATTTTCAATTTCACTGAGTTGGCCAAGGCGTGCATTTTTGAAAATAATTCGTATTACAATTCGACGAAGGCCTATTACCTAACGTTAAGCCTAACATAGCATTGCCCTAACGTTAACGTTACAGCCTAGGCCTACAAGCCTTCAGTGCTAATTATTTCGGCCTAGACCTAGGGCAGTATGTCTATACATACTCCACAGGCCCTCGGTTCTAGGCCTAGACTATTTTGGCAAGACTATGCACTGTCCTAGCCAAACCTATAGTAGTACTGAGCGCCTGTGCATACTCTAGCCTGCATATATATACTTAGTATAGGCCTAACTTATAGTAAATGATGGTGGAACCTAATCTATAAAGGCCACCATAAGGAAGTTTGCATTCTTCTAAAACGACAAAAGAATATCCAACTAACGTTAGGCCTATTTATACTGTACCTGTAAAGTTTTCGGCGGACTAGATGTAATTGAGGTTTTTAAAATTGTCAATGGATTAGAGAAAATCGATGCTTGTATTTTTTTTGAACAACGCTCTGATTGTCGTACTCGTGGGCGTCCTTTCAGGTTTTATAAACCCAACTGTAGGTTGGACATTAGGAAGTACTCATTTAGTCAACGTGTCATTTCTGAGTGGAATAACCTGCCTCTTGAAGCTGTCACTGCTGATAGTGTTAATAGTTTTAAAAACAAAATTGATCCAGTTTGAAGAAAAGACAGGGGCTTTATATAAGCCAAAAGCGGCTGCCTGCCCCAGTGTTCAAGATCCCATCAGCCTCATTTGCCGATGGGAATCGGTGAGTTAATCGGTGAGTTAATTTGCAAGCTACAAATCTTTACTATGGAGTTTTCCTACCGAGCGGTACAGTACAACAAACAAGTTCAGATTATTCAGCCTAAGCCAAAGATCCAGGCGCCTTGTAAGGCCAGTGGGCACTGTTTGTAATTTCAGTACAGAGCTGTATGTATACGGCTCTGTGTAGGCTTTACACATTGAACCTGAGGCTGCAAGTCTTAGCTTGTGCGTGCTCAAAAAATGTGACGAGGCCATGAGCATTTGCCTGGGAGCTTGAGGTGAGCGTGCCGCATCAGAAATTGAGGCACTGATTGTGACAGCAGTTACTGACGTGCATTGTTGGTTAGATCGATGCACGGAATTTGAATATACAGCAGCCTTATTAGGTTCCTTTCCTCTACATGATAACTGGGGGTATGATGGCGATCAGTGAATCACTTAGCCAACATTGTGATGGTAAAAATGTACAAAATGGGTAGTAAAATGGATACAATTGAAGAACATCCTCCCATGAAGTTAGTCCTCAGTGTAGCCGGCACCGTCACACATAGTGTGCTTCATGGCGTAGGGTGGAGCCGGTATAGTCACTTCAGGGAAAGTTTGGACTTTATACATTTTGCAGCATTTCTTAGCCTTGCACATGTTGTGTTTTTCTCCTGATTATTTTTCGACGTTGATTCACTCTTTAGCTGCAATTGTTCGTCGCAGATTCACTGCAGCCTTATTTTGATTCGTTGAAGATTCACATTTCAGGGCATTTTGTATGTCAAAGATTCGACAGCATCTGTCGAATGAAGACTTTGCATGAGGTGGGGGGGGCGGTCGAAGGGTCTGTTTGAAGAGTGCATTAAGGCAAAATAAGGACTTATTCTGGAAGAATTTTACAATAAGGTAACAAAAATTTTGTTACATGATTTAAAAGAGCCATTCATGAAATAGCATAATTCAGTTGGGGTGACTCCGTGGTATTCCACTGATTTAATTTTTGGCCGGGTTTAAAGGTTAATTGTTTTCGCTGTCTATAAAGAGAGGGGATGCTCTCTTTGAAAAATGTTTGCTTAAATAGATGATAAATTTAATTACTGTATGACCTTCTTTGATGACTATTAAGTACATTTCTGATTATCATTAGGCTTAATGAATGTTCACACTGAAATTATTGCTGTTTGCTCTGTTTTAAGATTTTGAATTGATAATTCCTGTCAGGGTGGCTCAATTTTCTGTTCTGGTGGTACATTTTGTCCGGTGCCGAGCACCCTCTGCAAATTTTGTCCGGGCGCAGCACCCTAACAAAACAGCTAGTGGAGAACACTGGTGACTGCTTTTTCCCTTAATACAGTACATTCTATTTTGTGAACCAGTAACAATGTGTGAGCGTAGTATTTGTTGAACAGGGCTAAAGACAGTGCAGTGATAAAAAATTAGATATTTTTAAGAGTCTGTGCCTATAAAAGTGTACTATTTTTTTTTTTTTTTGGGGGGGGGGGGTTATGATACATGGTCCTCAGATCAACTTTGAAAAAATACAGTGCATCTAAATGGGAAATCGGCTAATCATTTCAATGATTTATTTAACATTAAATCTCATGATTTTCTTGTGACAATACGGAAAGAGCAGTTAACCTAAAATTCGTGCTTCGTTATATTGGTGTAATAGGGTACAGTGTCACGGTATTTTTTTCAGAGTTGATCTGAGGACCCATGTATCACCACTTGGTACACTCTTACAGGCACATACTGTTAGTAATATTTCTTCATCCTCATTTCTTTGTCTACAGATATCTACCTCAAGCATAGTGCACTGTACTACAACAATGGGCAATAATTATTCAACAGAATAACTATACAAAGGATGATATGTCAAGCAAAGAAGGCTGAGCAAATTGGAATACAAACTCCTTCAGTTTGTTTATGCAGTGTTTCTAAATATTTGCATTTTCCAGTCGATTTATTTGGGGATGCTGCCTGCATGTGTAAATAAACTGCAGTCATCAACAGGATAAATAAGGACTATACATACTGTATATGAGTTGACAGTTTCTGCAGTTTTATGCCGTCAACCCATACTGAATGTGTAGGACAGGTTCCTATGTATCCCATCTAGGATTGCTGGAGTGCTGGTACTGTACCTCTTTCTGTACCTACGTATGGTCCAGTATTACATTTGACATATTCTGAAAAGCAGTTATATGTTTAATCAGTTTCAGTCAGAAGTAGAACTTTCAGAGTTTACTTGTGGTCAACATTTCTGTATCCTGGTTGGTAGGACCAGCAGTGGCAGATCACTATTTGGGAATCCAGACTTAAGAGGATCCTAGCCTGTGTGAACTTACTGTCAGGACGCATGCCTACTTGCCATTATGAGTGGTGCAAATTGTAAAGTTAAGAAAATGGGACTAAAGACTCGCTTAGTTAGGCACTGCTGTGTTGTTGAGGAACATCGTGAACCCATTGCTGTGTTGCAGCCGTCTGTAATAATGACAAACAGGTTGTTGGCTTGCTTTTGAGGAGAAAGTTTTCACAAATGTGGAGAACTAATGATATGTATCTGGACAAGGGACAATCAGAAAGTACATTTACCTGTGATCTCGATTGATCTGTTTAAAAGCTATGTATGTGTTGTAACTTGTTGCAGTATGTTAGCCTTGCAATTTTTTCCAAATGCCCACTAAGTATTCTGGTTGACATATGGAAACCCCACAGAGTCGGATTGATGCTGTTTTGTCCGTCTATCTGGCTGACCCAAATAGGAGTTGTATTGACTGTATGGTCCTCAGGTTAGCTTCAATACCATCAAAATATGCAAGACATATTATATAACATAATTTATAAGTTCTTCAAAATCAGTTAAATAATCATACTTTATGCATTTGATCATGATTTTGATATGATAGTACAGTAGACAGTGTTGAGCTAATTGAGAGCACCATGGAATACTGGTGAAGGTGTGGAGCTTGTGATCCAAGGATCTCTGGTTTGACTCCTGCTTGAGTCTATCCATTGTGTTTTTAGGCAGGATGCTGTGTCTCATTGCCCTTCTCCACTCGGGGGTTTAAATGAGTACTGTGAGGTATATGTAACCAGTCATCATGTGCACTGTAAGTTAGGGATGCACCAGATCCAGATTTTATTATCTGGCCGGAACCAGATTTTGCCGGATGTTATTCAAAATCTGGCTGGATAAAGTCCCGCTAGAACCAGACTTTTTTTATTCTAAAAAGACACAGAAAATGAGATGGGCAATAAGAGGGTGGGGGATGGGGGAAAGGCAGCAGGAGCTACAGCTGTAGTGGTTGTCTTCATGATATCACTAAAGTACTGTACGTTCTGGTGTGATTTGTAGGGTTTAGAATAATGCAGAAGATAAATTGAAAGAGTGACATTACTCAAACTAACTTTTGGAGTCTTTTGAAAATGTTGAATCCATTAGATTGTAGGATGGGGTACTCTCTGTTTCCACGTCTCTTTGTTTTGAGTTCTGACTTGTCTATACTCTGACAAGTCTACATGAAAGTCAGTGCAAGGATAAGGGTTAGGTAAGGGTGAAAGTGTTAAAGAACCAAGAGATGTTGGAACATAGAGAAGTATTAGAAGTAATCGATTGTAAGGGCCTGTCAATATGATTAATTCAAAAGGTCATCATACAGTACATTTGCATAAAGATGTTTACGAACAAATGTAATTGTGTATGCAGGCTTCCTACAAAGTTGAAACAGCGTGCAGCATACATGAGGCTGTTTGAATTTTTAGTTGCTTTTTTCATCTTTCTTACAAATGTTCAAAACATTTGAAAACATTTAGGTCTATTCTTATCATTACTGTAGCTCATAATGTATGGTCGTTGTACTGTAAGAGAAATTGTAGTGTAAACTTCCATATTACTCGATTATACTGTAATACCATACATGTAGGGATATTTAGCTAAAATCAACAGTTACTGTAAGGACACTTTAATTCCCAGAGGTTTGGGACTAAATTATAGGGCATAAAGTACATGGTGCTGCATACCCCAACTGGCAATCTGTGGAACAATTTCTTTGTATGATGATGTATTGACATTTGGCATGATTGTGTACCCAAGCGTGGGAGTAATTGTATCTAAACATTGTTCTAATCTGTGGTTTTTAGTCATGAGAATATGATTCTTACTGTTCATATTCTCAAGGTCTCATTGGGAGAAATTTTACAACCTTGAATATTATAAACGGTATGCTGGATAAATGATGAATAGGTTAACTTTGGAATTGTTTTTTCTCGTCAGCTTCTCTTTATTTTGGACTTGTGCATACATGTGCATGAAGGCTACAGTAGTATCACAAAATGCCATTTGTGTATTCCTGCCAATACCACAAAGAACTTGTAAAGTGAAATATACAGATAGAAAGGAAAACCTTAAGGAAGATATTAAACAAACTGATGAAGGTAGAATTATCTATAAATAACAAATTTAACTGAATGGCCAGAGTTTGAGAAAATCTGGCCCCATTTCTAGAAAGAGCAGACCGGTACCAGAACCAGATGTTTTTTTTTTCACTATCCAGCCAGACAATCCGGCCGGACTGAATATCCAGTGCATCCCTATAGTTAAGTTGAGAGATTGTCCCTGGGATGATGCATTGTGGGCAGGGGTAATATAATTGTCTTCTGCAGGTCTGCCTTTGATTAGGATTGTCTATGTACTGTCACATTAAAAATGCAAATATTACAATAACACATTTGTGTTGGGGGGGGGGGCAGATGAAAACAGGGTTGTTGGGGGGATGAAACAGGGCTACAGTACAGCAAACCTATGGGGTGGGGCAGAAACAGCTTTATTAGCCTTGGGAGTCTATAAGCCTGTAGTTTTACTAGGATAAAATTTTCAAAGGGCATTATTAAGTTAGCCATGATCTATCATTCTTCTCATATCACTGACTTAATGTATATGTTGTACTTAAAGTGAACAGTATTTGAGTCAAGGATTCATGTAATTTTTGTCCTAAGATTCCATGCAAATATTTTACACTCGCACTGTGCATCAAAATTGTTTTAATTAGCATGTTCTGAGAGTGTAGTACGGTATATTAAGATATTTACCTTAAGGTTTCAAAAACGTCAAAAAACTAAAATACTAAAAATATCTCCTAGACTGGAGGCTATGACTCATCCCAAACCTTGCTACTTGCATCTAAACTACAGTACACATTCTTTGACATCACTATGATTACATGTTTTAGAAATTATGAGTAAAACTTTCTGCAACAGATGCATTGTTCCTGGTGAGTAATTCAGATGAGCTGGCTCAAAGTGTCTGTTGCACAGTATAGGGAGCTTATGTGATGATTTACTGTCAGGTTTGTTTTATCAGTTTGTTTACATGCCAAGAAGGGACCTTCATTTAGTGGAAGCTGGGAGTAATAAGTCGAGGGGCATTTGTGGGAGGGAACAGGGGATACTGTTGAAAAAAAATTCATTTGTGAAACTATACATAGAATTATACCGTTTTGAGTGACTTCTGTATGATTATTTTCTGCAAACTTAATTAAAGAATTTAAGATGCACTTGAATTATTCTTGTGGTCATTGAAAACCCCTTGAAAACTTCTTGGTGTTATTCTTCACTAAAGCATGTAACGCCTTGTATAATTTACAGTCACTGAAGCAAAGTTTGAGCTACGGTTAGCTTAATTTGTAAGATCCATTTAAGTACGGCAACCTTGCCTTTGCTTCATTCCATTACGTCCATTGATTTGTCGTTTCTATACACTTATGGCTTTTCATTTCTGCCTTAAGCAATTAAGTTTTCTTCGTTTCAAACAACTCTTGAATTTCACCATTTAAAGAAATGTTTGAATTTTAACCATTTGAAGAAATATATCAAAACCAAACTTGAAACCAACTTTCTTGTAGTTTCTGGTGTGCACGGAAATGCCTTTGTAACTAGTCAACATTGTCCTTAAAGTGTTCAGATAGGGAAATATGTCACATGCTCAAGATTTTCAGCCATATAACTTGTAATATCTCACAGTATTGCTCTTTTAATGTAAGTTTCACTCTTAAACACAGTTAATTTCATTCTTTGGTGGAGTGAAAATTCACAAATTTGCAGGAGTGAAACAGTTTCACTCTTTTGAAAGTGAAATTCACTTTTTACAGAGTTGTCCCTCGCTACAGTACACACTTAGAAAGAGTGAAAATTCACTCCTGCATTAAAGTGGGTTTTCACTCTCGATTTTAGACTGTATCTGGAAAATGCAGGACTTCCTCGGAAAACTGTCTCGCCTTCAGTAAAAAATATCGCGTGCGATTACATATGATTAACCAAACATCAATGCGATGTCGAATTTAATACTGCTTAGAAAAGCTAACAGCACTGTGTCAATGCTACATCCCATTTGTAAGACAAGTGTACATTTCATGTGTCGTATTATCTAGACCACAAAAATGGTGCAATTAAATCATGTCAATTGAAAACGATATCAATAAAAGCCGATGTAAAATCAACGGTAAATACCTGAAATCGGGCATCGGCAGTCTATCTGAAACGTCCGAGTCTGAAACTTCCCTAGTAAACTTCCGGCCCCTTGCAGTATAGGTCAACTGATCGTTGCGCTCCACGCAGTATCATAGTGGAGGACCTAGGAAATGGTCAACTGAATATTTCTTTAAAAAAATCTGATTTGTCCGTTTTAGGGTTTAGCTTTGTATAAATAAGATCTTCATGTAAAGAGCAAGCAGACAAAGGCTTGAGGATGTTTCGGGGGCTGAGCCATTGTTGCCTTAATGTATTTGAGTATGCTTCTCCCCCTAAAAATATTTCGCCCCAGAATATTTTTGCCCCTCTTCAGTCTTGTCTGGCTACGGGTGTGCCGGGACACCAGCTTGGGGAAGCCGGGGAAGGGGGCACCACATAGACACAGAAGGATCGTCGCCCTGGGAGTGGAGTCAATTAAGGAAAGGGTGTTTTTACTTATGGTAGATACGGCCACGGTGACCAAATCGTGCTGATTTACATCTCTTTTTCCGAATTGAATGGTATTCGTTTCTCTATTTTTTTTAATAAACTACTCTTCGGTGGAGGAACGTTTCCCCTGCAGCCCCCCTCCCGAAAACAGTGGCGTAGCTAGATATTTTTTGTGGGGGGGGGGAGCAAAAAAATTCAGACAGATTATAATTATCTCGAAGTAATAATGTACGATCTAAGCGTAGTGCCACAATCATCTGGTGTGTAGCTCGCAGAAAATCCCCGACATTGCCTTAAATCTCCGAGATTGCCTTAAATGACACTTCCAGGCCTTGTCAGTAACCATTTCGATGTGTAATTCTCCTTAAAGTGGACCTAAAGTCTAAAAATTCAAAAATATATATTTTAGAGGTTACAAAATTAATCTTATTGGTCCAACTCCCATTGTCATAGCTTATTCCATTGCTGAGATATTAAATGTTAAAATTTATTCACTTAAATCCAAACAGTTCATTGCGCAATGATTTTTGACATTCTTGTTGTACAACTCACATTAAATGCTTTGTTCTCTTTTAAAATTAAAATGTTTATATGACCTTGACCACTTCCTGTTTTCTTGCATGACATGCTGTACAGAGAGGGCTTATATAGTCAAGTCACCCTAAAGCAGTAAGAACGCGATCACATTTTGGCACAAGGTGCGGTGGCTTTCAGAAAAACAAAGAAATACAAAGATTGTAATTTGAGTAGTACAACAATGACATCACAAATTATTGCGCAATCTACCTTTTTAAATCGAGTGAATAAACTTCAACATTTTACATCTCAGCTTAAGAAAGTCCTGTGAAGATGGGAATTGGACCATTGGAATTCAGTTTTCATGCTCTGTAATATATAGTTTTGAAATTTCAGACTTTAGGTACACTTTAAAAACATAAGAAGTGTTGTAAGTAAACCCCTAGGAATATAATTTTAGCTACTAATTTCCGTTGTAAGAATTTTCAATTAAGGTGGTAGTGACCGCCCCCTGCCCCCTCTAGCTACGCCACTGCCTGTAGATGCGTGTCTGCCACAGTTTCTTGCAGTGGTCATGTATCCAAAGTACCGACGGGGGTGTGAGAGAGCTTCCATGGACAATTTTTTTCCAGGAAGAGGTGAGATAAATCCATGCATTATTACAAAAGTGATTTTGAGCTTTGAGGCTTGAGGCGAAACATTTTAAGAGCGCCGCACTCCCACCTTCGTCTTTGGCTACGAAATTGCTTGTCAGCGATGCCCCTGTGGTGCAAACTGCCGGTTCTCTTAACACTTGACAACTCTTTCATGTTATGGACAACAAGCTGAAAGGTTTTAAAACTAGCCAGACCGACGATAAACGGCCCTTTGTTGGGTAACCGCAATGTTCTTTTCTTTTGAGTGCCACGAAAAGTGGGGAAGTTCATTCAACAAGAACAATTGGTTTTACTCTAAACGGAAAGGCAAACTGCATTTAGAGGAGGCTTCTACCAGTGTTATGAATGATCTCAAATCGCACAGGCCTTTTCAATAAAGCTGCGAGTGAGCGGATTGTAAAGCCGACATCCGACTGTGCAGTTACTACACATACATCAAATAGAACAGTTATCTGTAGGGAGGCAGCACACATTTAGATCAGCCTGGTCAGAGATGTCAGGCGAGATAAGTGCGGTCAATCTTCAAACCTTGAATATCGTAGAGAAGGCTTGAGTAAACAAATCCCAAATGCAGTGAGTTCTGTACAGTCAACCTCTCATGATAATTCTTATCATAGCAAACATGTCCTTGATAACTCTCCGTATACGTACCATATGTTCTACGGAAGAATCTGCCCATAAAAAGCTCAATGTTCTTAAAAGTAATCTGATTGAAAGAGGGTATCCCACGAGTATTGTAAATGAGAAGGTTAGTAAAGCCTGTACCATTCCGAGAAGGACCCTTCTCAATCGTAACCGTACAAAGTGTGCTAGGAACTTTAATGCCCCCCTAGTAGTTACCCGTAACCCAAGGTTACCTCCCCTTAACAATATTATTAAAAAGCATTTCCATATTCTTAAATCGTCCCCCACTTTCAATAAAAGTTTTCCTAACCCACCCCCAGTGGTTTACAGACAACCCCCCAATTTAAAATCTTTACTGGTAAGAGCAAAAATACGTGATCATACAGAAAATAGAGGTTGTTTTAACAGGGAGCTGTTATTTGGATGGAGATAGATCGCTTTGAAGTGAGGTTTGTACCGCCAAGGTCACTCAGTAATCCATCGCTTGTATCTTTCTGACATTTCTATAAGACTTACACTGGATTAGGAAGTTAACACAAAAGGGATTTGTCGTCTGCTAAATCTACAGTAAGACTGAGGGTTTTCCTCCACTGCCACAGCATTGCCAGTCGTCAAGGAAAATAAAAAATATTGCATCTTTCGACGCTCGGCGACGCGCATGACAGTATATCAGTTAGGTTTTATGCTGAAATATGAACAAGAATCTATATCTGGTTATTTCAGGAAACTTCCGGAAACTTTTCATATTGTTGTAACAAAAACTAGACTTATACCTCGTCAACTCATTTGCATACGGTATCTTGTATGGGAAGGGGCTAACTCTGTATTCTTTTAAGTTCAACTGAACAGCCGTTTCGAGTTTATTAACACCTGCTCTAAAAATGTTGGTGGCGCAAACCTACACATCAAAGTATTGTTCTGCGCAGGCCACTTGTTAAAGGATTACGTGACTTGAATGATATCGCAAGGTAAGTGCCATCAAATTGGAGCCACCAAACAAAGGAAAAAATGCCTTTGCTCCAAAATTAACGGCTTATCGTTGGTAATCTCCCCTCGATTTAGTGGGTTTTGAAGTATTAGCATAAATTAAACTTTACGTTCTATCTCCATCCAAGTAACAGCTTTAAACCGTTTACCAGCTGTTACATCTTGTTGCCTCAGAAGATTTGGCACGATCTTTGTCTTAGTATTTTATTAAAATTTCAGGTCGTTTTAACAGTATGCCGTGTGTTTTTGGCATGTTTCTCGTTATCGTTTATATATATATATATATATATATATATATATATATATACATACATATATATATATATATATATAAACGAAGAGCGTAGAGCAAAAGCAATGCCTCTATCACCAACTAAAAAGACAAAAGACACGGCACATTCTGTTAACAAATCGTTGTTGAATGGTGAAAAACAATCATGAAAAAAATCATGTTAAATATATATATATATATACATATATATACGGTCGAAAATTGATGATTGAAGGTCTGGTTTGGTGGTTTGGTTCACTACTGAAATGTTTCGATACAGGATAGCTTATTGATTTATCCTGCATTGTGTTCTTGTGGTTATTTAACCTAACCTCAGCTTACATTTGGTGCCTGTCTGACCGACACTGTTGCCTTTGTCACACAAAAAGCAGCATAAAAAATATTTAATATTAGGCATGTCACAGTCCAGGGGAGGGGGACGGATGTTGCAAGTAGTGCCGGGAGGAGTAAATGTTTCGTCCGTGATAATGAACCGACACACTTGACACCTAGGCTTGCCACACTTTTTGCTGCCTATGCTCCCAACAGTAAGGAGCCTTGAGGATGTAAGGAGATATTTGAGGATGAGGGGTTGCCGCCTCGCAGTTAAAGGGGAATCTTTAAAAAGTTTATCTAATTTAAGATGTTTTCTACTCGGTTCTAATTACCTGTCTGTCACTCAAAGACTCAAATCTGAAGGCAAGTGGGTAATAAAAATGTCCACACATACCTGTGGCCTTAGCAAGGACATGACCATTTTAAGCCATTTCCCCTCTGTGATTTATTACCCTCGCCAAGGGGTCTAACCTCATTGCTGGGTCTGTTGTTTGTAAATTAACCTTTACTTCACATTTTGCACTGAGAAGGCAGGGCTGGAGGACTCGAGTCCGGACTCGACCTCAAATCCAAACTTAAGTCCGCTTTCTTTTGGACTCGGACTTTGACTTGAACTCGCGCTCTCTGGACTTGGACTTTGGCTTGGTTTTGAAGTCGAGTCCATCAAGTTCAGCCTTTTTCTACATCCTATTGTTTTTAGTTTGATAATTTTCCCAAAAGAAATGGTATGTGCCTGAAATAAAGCCGATAGTTTTCTTTCATGTAATAGGTCCACTGTACTGTAGGATATGGTTACTTGTACCATGAAAAGATCAGCACCTTTAAAACCACTTAATTTGATCTGTGATACAGTATTTAGGGGCCTCATCAGGAAGAAATTGCATGCATGTGCATACCGTTATGATAATACATTGGTAGGCTCAGAAAACTGGAGTGTTGCTGACTCTTGTATGTGTGTAAGTGTGTATATGTGTCTGTCTTTTGTGGAAATGAAGTGAGAGAGGTGAGGTTGCTGGTGTCTGGTAGCATGCCTTCAGTGTTCTCCACGAGGGGTTTCAGGGGCGACCCGCCCTTAGTAGAAATTACCCCCTGAAATAGCGACACCTACAAATACCGCCCCGTCGAGCTCCGCCTCCTCCTTCGGAAAAAGTTGACAATAGGCTACTTCTTTTATCAAATGCATGCCGATCAGTACATGTTCTTAAACAAAAGAAGTTACAAAATTGTAAAATTTTGCCTATGTGTTCTGCGTAGGATCTGTCAAAGAGACAGCATGTCACATAAGCCTCACATAAGCACATGATACGCCATCGCCTACTCTCTTTGCATGTATGTGATCGCCCCCTCTCTTGAAATCTGCGGAGAACACTGGTTTCGTAATTTTGTTTGGGAGGGGTCGTAGATTAGATGGATTCAGTTTAGCAGAGGTGTGATTGGGTCCGATAGCAGGGACTACTACAGCAAGCTCCTCTTAAACGGGCAACAATTTAGACTTATATACATTGTGTTACCTGGGTTAGGTCTATGAAGGATATCGTATCCTGCAGTGCATATGGTACTGCAGTTGTGAACATGTAATTGATCAGTTTCTTACTATAATTTCATTCAGTTTCCCATGAGATTTTTCTAATTTCTTTGGTCAGTTTGTATTAGCATACTGAGCTAACTGCTAGCTTTCAAAGCCAAGTACCGGAGAAGACTGTACTTAACTTGTTTTCACAGTTTTGGACTTGGACTCGGTCATGGACTTGGACTCGAGCCCTCGGACTTGACCTCATGGACTTGTTCTCGGACTTGGACTCGAGCTTGGTGGACTTAACTACAACCCTGGAAGAAGGACACAGGGGTGTCCGAAATATACGCTATTTTGTTACTTTATCTTCAGATCGGTCCATCCGTTAACCTGGCATAGATATTTTTCAGCAACATGTTAACCCTTGCAATAGGTTAACCTTTCAAAGGTTAACATTAGTTTGTGTGTCCGTTACATGAGATCTACGGGTAATTGTGGTAAACATTTGGCTTAAATTTATTAGTTACCATCTATTCCCTTTTATTATGCCAAAACTTGATCCGAAATTTTTAGTCACCATGGAGATATTTTAAAGCAAATATTGCGAATTTTTGGCGGGTATATAAGCCTTCTGAAGTATATCTCCATCCTTTGAACGCCTATAACTTTTCAGATACGCCGTAATTGGTGTACAAAATTTGGTGTGGATATTCTTCAATCATCAATCGTACTATTTCGTCACTTGTTTTTTTAAATTTTATTATCACTGCTGATTAAAACACTGATGCAAAAATGTTAACATTTGGACTGATCTGTAGAAAAACATGAATGGTTAACATTTGGCCGAATTAAGAGGTATATATATATATATATATATATATATATATATATATATATATATATATATATATATATATTGAGGTGATGGAATCCACGTGTGCTCCATACAAAAAATACAGTAGACGTTAAGAAGGCCAACAGGCCGGTTGACATTTCAAAATGACGTGCTTCAAAATGTCAACCGGCCTGTTGGCCTTCTTAACGTCTACTGTATATATATATATATATATATATATATATATATATATATATATATATATATATATATATATATATATATATATATATATATATATAACGCAGTTGCAGGCGCGTCGGTGGATATGTGTAGGCACGCGTTTGTTTAAGCACTTTTTACTACTTTCATTGATATATACTTTCGTTGATATATATATATATATATAAGTATATATATATACAATTAATATTTAATTTATAGTTTCGAAGAAAAGAGAAACCTATGCCCTTGTGATGGCGGGGTGTGTATGGGTGTGCGTGTGTGTTTGTGATGGCCAGCTTGTTAACACGATATCTCAAGATAGAAAACAGATAGATTTCATAGAAACTGGATGCATTATGGTGAGAAGAGCCCTGTTGTTTTTGGCGGAGGTCAAAAGTCATCTGGGGTCACCGGGAGTCAAACTCTGAAAACCTTGTTTACACGATATCTCGAGGAAGGAAGCTTGGATAGATTTCATATTATGTGGATGTAGTATGGTGAGAAAAACCCTATTGTTCTTAGCTTAGGTCAAAGGTCATCTGGGGTCACTCAGGATCAAAGGACTGAAAACCTTGTTTACATGATATCTCAAATAGGAGCTTGGATATATTTTATAGTTGTATGTGGATGTGGTATGGTGAGAAGAAGAACTCCATTGTTTGTGGTAGAGGTCAAAGGTCATCTGGGGTCACGGGCCATCAAAGTCTGAAAACTTTGTTCACACACTATCATAAGGTAGGAAGCTTTGATAGACCCCATACTTAGTATGTGGATGCATTATGGTGAGAAGGTGGACCCTGTTGTTTTTGGTGGAGGTCAAAAATCATTTGGGGCACCAGAGACAGACACTGAAATATTGTTAACACAATGCCTCCAGGTAGGAAGCATGGATAGATTTCATACTTTCTATGTCGATGAGGTATGGTTAAAAGGTGACCCTACTGTTTTGGTAGAGGTCAAAGGTCATCTTGGTTCACCAGAGGTCAAAACGCAAATTTTCTCAAATTCCGAAGAATGTCATCTGAGGCCACCAGAGATCAAAAAGCATGGATTCCCTAGATTGTCATCTGGGATCACCGGAGTCAAAACAAAAATTTGCAAGAGTGCCCAAGATCAAATATAATCACAAACTGTACTTTTCCAACACGTTAAGATAGTATTTGACCAGTGACTGAAAGGTATAGGACATCATGGCATTATTTGCAATAGAAAACATATCATCAAAACCTCAACGCATTTTGTATTCTGGTTACTAATTGCCTTTTATCAATTTATAAAGTACGCACCCCAACTTCAATTCTTTTTAGATGATGTTGATAAAGAAATTTCAAATCATAATTTACTTCTGCCATTAAAATTATGTTTGTTTTATCCCAGTAGAAATGTGGCCTTGTAGCTAAGTGTTCAAAATGATTCTTCCTAACTTAGCTTAATGTGACCCATGTCATGAGGTTTGAGTTGGATCAAGTCGAATGCTATTTTGCCAGCGAATTTAAAATTCATCTAAAAAGTGAACTTCAGGCACTGTACTTCATGTTGCTATGCAGTATTTTGTGTCATATATCGTTCACTTGTGGTTCCCATGGAAAGGATATACCTTTAAAAGTTTAATTTTTCCTTTCCTTTCAACAGACGAAAATACCTCAAAGAAAAGAAAGCTTTGGGCCAAAGTAATCGCTTGCTATGAACCACAAGATGACGATGAGTTGTCGTTGGAAGTAAACAAGCAAATAGAGGTGACAAATCAGTCACAACGATGGTGGTGGGAGGGAATTGCAAAAGGTAAAAAGGGAATGTTCCCATCAAATTTTGTGATGCTACTATCATCGGAAGAGGAAACGAAACAACATGGCAATGAAACACCAGGTTTGTGGCAGGGAGGGAGGGATGACATATTGATGATAAAAGTTCTTTCTGCGTAAAAAAGAAGCACCCCAATTGAACATATGTACTGATGTAACAGTTTATGAAGAGATTTAGTTGTAGGATGGGATTCATCTCGGAGTACAGTCTTGGGAAGAGGTAATCCAACATTTAAAAGAGCAGGATTAGGCCACTGTGATGAACAATGTATGCACGATGCACGTCTTTCTCAATTAAATTTACCTACAGTAATGTATCCTTGCAAAGCGTTGATTTCCGGGTAGGCCAAGTTTAGTACCGGCTAGTATGGAGATAATCCCTCTTCTCAGGAACTGTATAGTTATCTTTTATGTTATATATGTTACATAATCATTACAATTTCCCATCAGATTGTCATATTTGCATGTTCATAGCCGACCGCTAGTTGAAAAAGCAGTATTTGCCTACCGAAAAGGAAAATTAAGGAGTGCCAGTGGCCAATGGTGTGTTTAGGTCAGTGGTAGTTCATCCTGTATTTTCCTGCAACATTAGTTTAAAATATATTACTTTCATGATGCCTACTTGATGGGTAGCTTCTGTTTCATCTGGGATTATCCTCTCCTGTATAAAGTGGTTTTAACAGTGATTTAATCTTTTATTCGTATCTGTTCATATGTATACAGGTTTCACTTTGGGCAGAAACTTACCAGATTTGTTGTATTTTGAGAAATAATTTTCGTCTAAGTTTTCATGCATTGATGATTCCATCTCTTTAAAATATTTCCTGTTTACACACCCTTTACCGAAAAAAACAGGCCTGTTGTGACCATTCACCGCGACTTCACCTTGACTTCTCTGTGAAGTCACAGCGACTTCGCTTTTCACATGCAAATGAGCTTTGCTGTGACTTTACAGGAGTAAGCCTGCCGTGACTTTGCAGGAAATAGCCTTTGCTGCGACTTGACAACACAGATCCCTGCTTCGACTTCTCAGGAAAACATCTTTGCTATGGTTTTGCGGGAAAACATCCCTGCTGGGACTTCGCGGGACAACATCTTCCTGCTGGACTTCACTTTTCACATGCAAGAGAGAGCCGTGCCGCGACTTCACCACGGAGAGACTTGCTTCGACTTATTTTGTAGCTTCGCTATATGAGTAATAACTAAAGCATGTATGCAGTTGTTATCTTGCAAACCTAATTTACAACTAGACATGTTGTACTGGTAGGCACGTACATATCGAAGCTTGTACAAGACATAGATATAAAGAACTTTTGTCTTATGGGGGGGGGGGGGGTTTGAGTTAGAGTGAGGGGGAGAAGGAGTAAAAGGAAGGTGTGAGAGGAAGGTGTGAGAGGAAGGTGTGAGAGGAAGGGGTACTATTAGGGTGTACTCTTTTTTTTATGGGGGGATGGGTGGGTAGAGGATTTGTGTAACTCCATTGACGAAAGTTCCAAGGTTCTGTTACACTTCCAGTCAATACATTGTGATTGCAAACACCTCTTGTGCAGAAGTAAATGTAGGCCTACCCAAGGCCTATAGGCTATCTTTAGTAGTTTATAGTACTGTTGTATTAACATGAATGTTGGAAGGTACGAGACAGCCTAACATACACTTGTGAAAATACCCATGCCATGACGTACAGGTATAGACAATTTCCTCGACGTATATGGTTTACCTATAATGAATCCGTGAGCACAATGAAAAATGTTCGAGTTGCCAACGGACGGAGTGCCAAGAAATTTAGATAAAATGACAATTTTGGTTGAACATTCATGAAAGAAGTACTATAAACTTGTTTGAATTTCATTTCTCGATCCTTATATCTATACAGGACGAGATTAATACCAAAATACACAATTCTGCCCAATGCCTATTATCAGTTAGTGCGTTATGCATATGGTGAACGTTGAACTAGTATGCATTTAGCGAAATCCCCTCTTTCGCATGCGTAGCTGTACGCTCTGCCAATATGTCCATGTTGAACGTGTGTGCATCAGAAGGTATACCGAGCCACGTAAGTAGTCGAAAAGGCACTTGTCAACGAAATCAATCCCTACAATCGAAGCTGTGGCTTCGATTAATAAGTATTTACAAATGGTTGTTTGGTTAACCCACCCAATTATCTTAAATCTTTGAAGAAAGAAAAGCCATATTCATACAAGTTCATTTCACCTTAAGAAGCATGAAAAAATAGAGTTATGTTGTTATCATATTTAAGTACGTTTAGCATATATTTAAGTAGATGCATGTTTATATATCTACTTACTGTAGGTTGCACACAGTTCAGCTGAAACATATTTCATTCATTGTCGAAAAAGAAATACAACTCAAAGCTAAGTGTAGCAGAACCGTGATATGTTGAATTGTTTTGGAATATAACAAAGTTCCTACACTGCCTTTGGCAAGGCTTTCACCAACGAAGTTCCATTACAGTATAATTCAAAACTGGGACCATTGTCACAACATGGTAGACGTACAGAATGACAAAAAGACTTTTTGAATCCTGGTATACACAGCTGCTAACTCATTGTAGGTGACTTTGAAAAACAACTTAAAAGATTTCTCGTAAAATGTTGTAAATTTGTGAACAAAATAGAGAATAAATTGATCACAAAACTTCATCTCATGCAGTGTAGTCATAGGCATGAAGTTTGACAAAATTCGTTGGCTTTCGTTAAACTCCTCTGCAATAGCACAATCAGTGCAATATTGAGAATTTTTCATGCAGCCATCCAACTTATGTCCTTCATAAAAGCGTTATTGTTCATATATTAGTTTGATGTACTGCAAATATAACAGATCCACTAAGAAGGTTGTATTTCCAAATAAACACTTGAATAAAGGATCAAAGTCAAGAAATGCACGCTGTGTGAAGGTATCCTGGTCGATCATAACTACTGAAGTATGAAACTTTAAACCAAAACTACTTCTATGCATGCACAAATCCCCACAATATACTCCATACTGAAGTAACTAACTCCAAACTAAAGGAACTACACCTCCAACTGTTATTTTGTCTGCTCAGTGCACAGTCTTCTTCACTTAACTGCTAAGAGCTTACTTTAAAAGTGCATGTGAATATATGGAACCCTATACTCCACCCAGTGTCCTCCCATTGTCTGTTGGAAAAAGTATATACAGGTGCAGCTTTCTAAACGGGCTCTCTTGATCAACTGACCAATCACAGAGGACCTCCTGGAGAGTAATGAATCAGCTAAGGTATGTACTTTGATCAATGAAGAGATGTGCCTTCTTGCTGCGATCATGCCCCGACTAAGTTGCAGCAAAGCAGTTAAAGTGAACTCCCCATGGAAGTCTACTTCTCTGACGTGAAGTCGCAGTGACATCACAGCAAAAGTGAAGTCTCTAGTGAAGTACAAGATCTCTGCGGGATATCGCAGTGATATTGCAGCAAAAGTAAAGTCAGGAGAAGTCTTGCTGCGAAGTAAGGGACTAAGCAGGATAAATATGATAATCTGTATTATGGTTCCTTTATTTTCATCCTAATCTTTAGTGGAGGCACAAGTGGTGTATGATTACGATGCTGTCGAGCCAGGTGAACTAACGATAAAGGTCGGCGACATCATCACTGACATTTCTGTGGTTGATGAAGGATGGTGGAAGGGAGTAGTAAATGGGAAAGAAGGGATGTTTCCATCTAATTATGTCACAGTATTCAAAGTAAGTAATGTGCAAGTAATGGTGTAGTTGCAGGAAGGGTGATAAAGGAGTGACGAAGGATGGTTGGGAGATGTATGTGATATGCACCTTAAAGGGAAAATGCAGTCACCACCAATTGAATTTGTGTACCTAGGTATCTTACACTCTAAAAACAGTTGGGTAAACTTTTACCCAAGGTTGGGTCCTTATGGCACCTCCTTAAGTGTTGGCTAAGAAACTACTCAAGCTGGTTACCCTTTAATTGGGGAAAATTCACCCACCATGGGAATCCTTTTGACCAACATTGGGCAGTTTTTTTACCCAACATCTTAGGAGGTGGCATGCGGACCCAACCCTGGGTAAAAATTTACCCAACTGTTTTTAGAGTGTAATTCATGAATGACCTCAAGAAATCTATGCAATGGTGATGTTGTGGGTGTGCGTTCGTGTGGGCTTACCAACGTGTCCTTAGCAGGTACCGGGGCAGCCGGCGAGAACCGAAGGCTTACACGTCTTTCCTTGCTCACGCGCGGTTCGAAACTGGCAAACTTAGCTGCCCGAAAATTTGGCCACTGCGATGAGAAGTCACGCGTGGTTGCACGTGCCTGCCTTGGAACGCAGAGATCCCTTTAACCTTTAGTGGAAGTACAAGTGATATACGATTATTATGCAGTGGAATCAGATGAACCAACAATAAATGTCGGCGACATCATCGCAGATGTTTCTGTAGTTGATGACGGATAGTGGAAGGGAGTAGTAAATGGGAGAAGAGGGATTTACTGGAAAAGGCTTGTCGTGACTTCGGAGTAGAGCCCTACTGCGACTTCATAGGACGGATAGCCCTGCATGCTTGCAACTTTGCAAGGAAGAGCCTTGTGCAACTTTGCAGGAAAGAGCCCTGCCACGACCTAATTTGCAGGAAAAAGCTGTGCTGCGACATTGCAGGAGATATTTACCCGGGCATGACCTTGAAGGAGAGAATCTACTCCGCATGGCGGGGCTTAACAGGAGAGAGTTCCATTACAAATTACATACACTGTATGCAGAATACACTGTACTTTCATACATACAAATATTTTTGTTGTTTTGCAATGACTAGTGATCAAAGCATGCATGCAATTGTTGTCGTGCAATTGAACCTTTACAAAAAGTATTAAGTACTGTGTGCTAGTAATCACCTGCCAAAAATATCTTCAAATCTTCAAAAAGTGGAAATTTGAAAGCTGTAAATGCATGCTCATTTCATATAACAGAATTGTGAAAAAGGAAAAGTTGTAATGTTATTCAGACTTTACAAATTAAATATGTACGTAGATATCATCCACGGTTTCAGGGTTTACCTTTACAATGCAATACGAAAAAAAAAACAGGAAGGCATTCACCATTGGTTAGAAACTGAGCCGTAAAACCACATCTACCTATTTTCACTAACAAAGTTCTAGCATATCATAAGACATACATGGGACCATTGTCATAGTATGCTATACGTACTACAAAATTGACAGTATGAATCCTGGCGCACACAGCTGCTTGCGGTTGATGCCCGTAGGCTCATGCTAGGTGACTTTTTAAAATATTTAAAAGCGGGTATCTCTTAAAATTTTGTAAACTATTTGTAAACAAAACAGAGAATAACAATAACCTGATCACAAAACTTCAATTGTAACAGGCTTTAAACTTAACCGAATTTATGGTTCCTCTGCAGTGGTACAATCAGCATAACATTGACAATTGTCCATGCAGCCATCCACCTTGGAGAGCACCAAAGTCTTTGCGAATATTCTGCATCAAAATTGGTTCCAAATTGGTATTTTGTTCAGGATGATCATGGGATAGATGTACATGTCAATTTCCTGTGTTGTAGTATAGTTATAGGAACTGCGTGGAAGGCCATTGTCCAGATAAAAAAAAATTATTACCATACTTGAATAAGATTCACAGTCTCAAAATATGTTCCTTGGCATAGGTTGATGGTATATTCAGGTCATAAATAGTATTCAGCTTCCAGGGGCGGATCTAGGATTGTTCGTTAGGGGGGGGGGGGCGCGCTGACGGCCAAACATCCGCCCGAACGACTATCTAAGCGGGGCGCCACCACCGGTTGGCGCGGAGCGTACAGAAAATTCTGAAAAATCGCGACCCCTCAGATAGCCGGAAATAGCATTTCCCAGGCTTTTAAGTAGAATCTAAGCAGTCGATATTTTGAGCTTTCGTTTGCAAAAAAATTTTCCCTTTAATTAAAAATGAGAACATTGCAAAATGATTAGAAAATCACCAAATAAAATGCAGGGGCAAAGTCTATTTATAGTTCCCGTTCTTGACCGCCGTCATGGAGTGTCCCCTTTCCTTTTGAATTTTTTTGCTGTCCCGAAGGGCTTAAAAAATCGTGCTATATTTTGCTTCTTTTCACACTAGATCCATGTGCTGAAAATGTCTTGATTTTCATTCTATCAATGAATAATATTATTCATAATTTTTACGAAAAACGAAATACGATGTGGACGCCTACATTGTTCTGTTAATCTGTTTCGCCATAGTTTTCAATATCATAAAAAGATCACAGTTGTGAAGGAAATATTTCCCAATTACCCTTCCTCTAGCTCTAGGCCTCTAACCCTCACCCTTCCACCCGAACAACATCCCATCCGTCCCTCCTCTCGCCGTTTTATTTTTGATCCCCTTCATTTTTTCAACATCGTCGACCGCGTCCCTAAAATTTCTGTGTGGGCATTCTGCCCCCTACTGGCTAGGTCAGTGAAAACATGTACCACTACCACTGGATGAAATGGTCTTGTACCTTTCCGGGACAAAAAACCATACAACGGAAATGAAAACATGCTTGACTGCGTATCTTTTACGACACTTGTCCGAACTGAAGGTCTACTGAATTTATGCCACTGTCTATATTGCTGCCCTAACTCCCAACTATAGATGAATTTACTCAGTGGCGTGCCCAGGAATTTGAGGAGAGGGGGAGACGTAGCCCATAGACAGACTCTCAGCGCTACGCGCCACCTTCGTTTGGCGCGGAGCGCAAGGAAATTTTGGCTCAAAATGCCTCCCAGATAGCTGGAAATGGCACTTCCCAGGTCTATTTACCGCATATAAATTTGGGGAAACACTAGCAATATTATAAAAAAAATAAACATAGAATACTAGAAATAAGGTGAAACTGTCCCCTTCGCCCCTCCTCCTTAGCTTATAATAGATGATTAATTAGATGATTGATTAAAAAAATCATACTCGTCAAATTATAGACCAATAGATGATTTACAGTTTTTTTCAGAACTGCTATTTATTTAGTGGTAAACTTTTGGAAGGTAAAACAAGTTTTAACAGAGGTGCGCAGGGTTTGATTCTTTGCTGTCCTGGGGAGGGGTCTAGAAGCTTTTGCCTAAGAAAGAGAGCTGAGATGCAAAATGGTGCTATATTTGAAACATTTTGAAGCATATTAAAACACACATGGGAGAGCGCGTCTGTTGCTCCGACAGAGTAGGTCAGACTGCTCCCGATTCCCCCGACCAGTTGATTTTCCTCCGACAACTTATAGAGGTGGGGCCCATGGCCCACCCGCCAACCCCCCCCCCCCCCAGTGCGCACGCTACTGAGTTTACTACTAACACCTTCTGAGAAAAACCGGTGTGTCACGTTCCAAGATGGCTTTGAAGAATTTTCAGGCGGACTTATGGGAATATTTTCTCGCACTAAATTCATATGTGAAATTGAAGAAAAAGATACTTTTACCGTTGCCCGATTTGGGGTTAAAAGCACTGCAGCCTATAAGTAGCAAGTTTTGCACAATTGACGGTGGCTCACATTGAAAAATGCAAAATCGTGACCACACGTAGCTGCCCGAATACGTCCCGACTAAACCGAATCTTCGCCTTATGATGACTACTGGTAGTATTGTCATAGAGAAATATGACACGTCAAAAATGGTCTTTGATTAATTTCTTTGGGCAAAATTTTGGGCTTTGTATACACCTATACACCCTCCCGTCTGTCAGTGTAATCTAGCAATTGAAAACATCCCAGAACTTTTTTTCCCTTTCTGCCTTTCGAGGGAAAAACTTTGCCCCATTTAGGGTAAAGTTTAGTTTGCACGGGACTATGAAGTGAGACTGAGGAAAATTGTTTTTCCATAACGACCCGGATGTGTCGCTAATTTTTGTGTTCTTTTCGTTTCGTCATGAAATTTTTACTTTGACTATGATGCTTTTTTATGTTTCGGGCAAATGTTTCGAAGAATTGGGAGATTCGGACTTTTCGGGCAAAGTGTTGCGCAAGACTATAAAAAGAGGCTGAGGAATAAAAGTTTTTTGACGCTTTTTAACTTTTCTGGCAAATCTTTGGAAGAATTCGAGCACGATAGGAATTTTGAGTGGAATTAAAACATGCAACATTTTTTAAGACTCAAATGGCTGTGCAAACCCATGCCAGAAATTAAGATCTTGTGGAAATTTGGGGACGGTCTGCCCTCTGCCCCTGCCTTGTACGCCTATTTGACAAATGACCAGTTTGGAGTTCGACTTTCCCAGTATCTGTAAGCCGTAAGCGATCATTGGTTCGCGCGTAGCGTAAGAGTGAAATTTTGCAAAATGAGCCTCCCAGATTGCAGGAAATGGCCCTTCCCATGCCCTATAAGTTGCGAGATACGGTCGAGATCTTCGATGTCACCCTGTTGCCATTCCATCGGAAAACTTGAAACTGTATACTTTTAAACTGCTATTATTTTGTAGCAATTATAAGACAATACAACATGATGAAGAATCAAGTAGGCGAAATGATCCGTTCTACGAAGGTAAAAAAACCAAACCTTGGAAAATTTAAGGGGGGGGGGCGCGCGCCGGGTGCGCCCCCGTCTAAATCCGCCACTGGCTTCAGCATCTCAAATTACTCTATCTGTGCTCATACATGCACCAAATTTCATAATTTACTCCATACTTTAGGAACTACTTTGGTACGCCTCCAACTGCAATTTTTGTCTGCTGCACAGCACATTTAATTGAATACAACTCGCATTAACAATGCATATATAAACACATATAAACCGCTATACTCTACAACTTACAGTGTCTTCACAGAATGTGTGAACAACAATATATACAGATCACCTTTCAAAAAGCCCTCTCTTGATCAACTGACCAATCACAAACGAACTTCATGAGAGTATTGGATCAGCCTTACTCCGAACAGTAAAGAGATTTGCCTTCTCGTTTTCACCTTGCTGCGACTTTGCAGCACACAGCCCTCTGCAGGAAAGACACTCTCCGGTGAAGTGTTATCTCTCTGTAGCTAAGCTGCGGTGACTTCACTGCAAAAGGGGTTCCATTAGTGGTACCATTACCATAACGTCACGACAAAGTTACAGTGAAGTTGCTGTTAACGGAATTGTTTGGCTAGGGAAATGAATGTACTAGTTCGTTAGGTTGCAGGATGTTGTTACAAAACAAGAAAGAATCCCTTCCATTCATTTATCGATGAAGATGCATAATTTTGTCATTATAATTTAGGGATATCCTATGTTACCTTATAAGGTAACCATTCACACGTCTTGTCGCAAGCCCCCGATCCTCTCCCCTCTCCATAAACCTTTATTGTATGATTAGTGACTCTGTAGAGAGTGAGAGTAAAAATCCTATCCAAGCTGCTAAAACTGTATAAGAACATGTGCCAATCAACCACCGGCAATTTTACTTTGAACTGACAGGGCACGTCAGAAAATTCCTCACAAAATAAAAAGATGCTAGCCAAAGTGTGTTTTAGCCACACACCGGAAAGTGACAGTGAGTTGTTCCTGGTAGAAGACGACATCGTAGAGATTACCAGTCAGCCTGACCCATGGTGGTGGGAAGGGATTGTGAAAGACAAAAAGGGACATTTTCCTTCATATTGTGTGGACCTTTTACAGACAAATGAAGAAAGAGAAAAGTCAAAACTGCAAGAATGTAGAAAAACAGGTTAGTTTTAGCAAATAGTTTTAAAGATGCGTTGAAGAGGCTATTAATAAATTATATAGATCTGCATCTTAATGACAAGTGTAGGGAGAGTTAGACACAATCCATGTTGATAACCTAAGACATTTGCAATTGAAAAAAAATTTGTTGCTTGTGAAAGGAAATTTTTAACAGAGAGTCATTCCCTAGAACGTTGTTCTATGGGGCAATAGTGAAAGTGGGAGTGAAATTGCTGATAACAATTGGTTTATAATGAAGGGTGCACTGGAGTGTTAGGTCAAAGCCCTTTTAATAGAAAATGATGTTGACACCTGCAGAAATCTTGAAAGTAGTTGCAAACTACCATTTAAGCGCCTACCAATTACTTCAAGCATTTGTGGTATGCTGTCAACACCATAGTTGGCAACTAGAGCCCTTTCAATTTTAAGGTGGCACAAAGCATGGTAGTATGTGACAATCCACATTAAAGTGTCTGTACTTTCATTCTAATCCAAGTGAAGAAACGGGTGAAGTATGATAATGATGCGGTTAAGCCAAACGAGCTGACGATAAAAGTTGGCGATACCATCACTGACATTACGGTGGTTCACGACGGATGGTGGGAGGGAGTAGTCAACAGGAAAAGAAGGATGTACTCATCCAAGCTTGTTGAAGAGTGCAAAGTAAGTATTAAATTAGTAACCTGTTGCATAATAACGGAAGGGTAAGGCCCCTTTCACACGTTCCCTGGTCACACGCTGGGTCCTGCCGGATTGGGGCTACGGGTTCATCTGGCATGATCCGTAGTCCAATACGGCATGATCCGGGATGCTCCGTAGTTACCCGTGGCAGCCCGTTCTGATCCCTAATGGCTTTTTGGCTTTTCGATCCATGGACAAGTTTTGAACATGTTCAAAACTTTTCGTTTCCCATCACGGATGTAAAAACCGTAGAGGACCCGTAGACGCTCGTAGATGACCCGTAGCAACCCGTAGACAATACATAACAACCGTATTTGACCCTTAGTGCTTCCCTAGTAAGCTGCGATCATGTGATTCGTGACGGATCTACTATGGGCTGTTACGTATCAGTCCTTGTTGGAACGCTTAGGAAAGGATTTACCAGTTGTCGTTACGTACCAACTACGGCTTGCTACGAGTTGATACGGCTTCATATGTGTTACTATGTATCATGACGGGTTGGTACGGCTTGGCACCGATTGCTTGTCGTAGATATCATGTAGAAGACCACGAAGCAACCACTGCCTGGTCAGCATTGTCTACTCCTGCGCGTCTTTCTCTGTTGTCTAGCAATTTCCTCCGCTTCTTCTTGTATCAAAGACTGCAGGCGATTACAGTGTAGCAACAAATCAGCCTTCAATAATAGCAGCCCCGCTTGCAACTCCATGGAAACAGGCATCCAACTGGTCTTTCAACGTGTGATACAAGGTGTGGAATGAATGACTGAATATGGTGGAAGGTCCTTTTTTATAATACGGAGCTTCTGCATTATATCTTGGTACTAATATCAGCCGTAACAAGACAAAATAACCCATTGGGGAGACGTAATAACCCCTAGTAAGCCTTAGTAGACCCGCATCAACCCGTAAGATAACTGTAGTGAACCGTAAGAAACAGTAGCTATCCGTAGGCTGTCCTTTCCTATACGGAGTAAATTCGATAAGGTATTCGTAACAATCCTTAATAATCCGTAATAAAGGCGTAGTAACCCGTACTGGCAGCCCTTATTAATCCGTTACAACCCGTTTTGGTCACGCTAATCGCCTTTCTAGGTCAAGGAAGCTGTCGGATCTCCTTGCGCTATGAATTGTTCTAAACCGTCGCGAGGTCCGGGAAAATGTGGAAGGGGCTTACGGTAGATGTAAGGAAGGACGGTGGATGAAAAAATATGTGACCACACTTAAATATGCCTAACATTTAGGTTAATATTACAAATACGAAATTTGAAAATATTAAAAAATATCGCTCTTTCCTGAATTAATCGAGTCAGTGATTTTTAAAGCCATGAACTTGAGAGGAAAAGAGTGTTTCTAGTATATGCGAATGTGTTCTCATCCTGCATTAAGAGGATATGCAATTTACCATAAAGTTAATGAAGAAAGTAATGTGCTCTCTCCTCTCCATAGCACATATAAACTGTTAAATACCAAACGTTAATGTTTTAAAATACTTGGGCGTTCACCTGGATAAGAACCTTACGATAAAATCACACATACAAAGTAAATGTAGATCTGCTAAGACAAATTATCGTCGGATAGCGAGCATCAGAAAATATCTTACCATTGATGCTTGCAAGCGAATTGTACATGGTCTAGTTATATCACACCTCGACTATTGTAATTGCCTTCTGTACGGCCTCCCCAACTGTGAGATTAAAAAGTTGGAGCGAATTCAAAACATGGCTGCTAAGCTTGTCTTGAATAAAAACAGATAGATAGTTCAAGAGCTTTTTTAAAAGAACTGCCCTGGCTTCCCGTTTCACTTCGAATTAAATTTAAGGTCCTCACCTTAAAAGTGCTTAAATGGACAAGCCCCGGATTACCTGACTGACATGCTTAAATTAAGAACTAACCAACGCGTACTTGGGTCTAGTGCCAGGAGAATCCTCCTTATACCCAAGACATACTACAAATCTTTTGGCGATCGTTCTTTTGCGGTTGCCGGCCCTCGCCTTTGGAATGATCTTGTGACATTTAATTTGCACCAACACTTCAGGTTTTTAGGACAAAACTTAAAACGTGGTTATTTCCATGTATTAATTGTTTTGTTGTTGGTTTTGTTGCTCAGTATTTATGTCCTATCTTATGGTATTTTCCCCTAAGTGTCTTTTCCTTACACTCTTGTCTATTTTCTTGTTCTTTCATGTTTTTGTACAGCGCATTAGATAACTTTTGGTTGATAGTGCGCTGTATTAAATTAATATTAATAATAAATTAATAATAATAATAATATCACAGATAAATAATTAGTTTTCTTGCTTACCTGACTCTATTGTTACAAAAGAGAAGAACTCTGTTCTGTACATTTTTATCAATGGAAATGCATGACTCTGTCTAAACTTAGAGATATTTATTTTATCTTCTATTTTGTCTTATTAAATTAACCTTAGTTCTTTCATCTTTTTTGTAACCCCTGACGTCCTGTAGTTAGACTACTGCAACATTCACAAGGGGCATGCTGTAAGAGAATGAAGGTCATTTAATAGGTCAACATTCACAACATTCCCAAGGGGTATGCTGTAAGAGAGTGAAGGTCATGTAATAGGTCCTGTGCAAGCTATTAAAGGGGAACAATAGTGGCCATTTGACCCTTTACATGTGTGAAGTATACATGTAAATACTACAGATAATCTTTACCTGGTGGACATTACATGAAACCTTTATTAAGAAGAATATATTTCAAATTTTCCTCACTTGCTGGCATTTGAGCAGACATATTTGAAAGAAGACGACTAGATATCAGCTGATTGCTGACGCAAAACGCACCTCACGATTTCCAGAGCAAAATGTTGCCAGCACAAATAGATTTAAAGATGTCTTCTTAATTTTTCTGAGTGGTGGTTCAAAATTTCAAACTAATGTATTTTGAATTATAAAAAATATAGAAAGTGTAACAAAAATTCCTGTGGGATTTTTTATGCACCACAGCTAAAAATACTAAATAGTTCCTGCCCATATATTTAGTATTGCGAGAGGGTGCTGTCAAGGAAAACTCTCTTTCAGTGGTTCCATTTTTACGAGCCCATGGTATCACGCTGAAGGGCTGTGTTCATGCGGTGTTTGGATAGGTCTTCATAAAGATTTCTATTACATAAATGATGACTATCTGTTTTACTTTTATGTTACCATGAGAACATTAAGAGATTCAACTTTTCGGTAGTAGTCATGAAAACTTAAGGAATTTCGGATCCACTGAGGGAAACTTTTGTCTAACTTATGGAAACACTATTCTCCTTAAAAAAAAAACTTGTACCTATTCGCTCGGGCCTTCCTTTCGTTCGAGACGAAAGTCTTGTAATACTGTTAAATTTAGTGTATAAAATGAGGATTTTGCGTAAACAATGTGAAATATGATGTCGATCATTGCATATTTGGTGGAGTAGTGGCCGCATTCTTACGGCAAAACCTTGAAATTTAAGTCGACAGTTGTATTTGAGTCGACTGGAAGCAAGCCTAACCATTTTCCGCGATGTGTTCCCATCATAGCTGCCTCGAGCTATTGGTAACAGCACAGAATTTCATTTTGGTTGAGTAAGCTTCAATCAGACGCATTTGGTCTGGTAAGAGACTTCTGTGTATTGTTTGAATACTTTACTTTGAATTTTACAACTTTTATTGTCAGATTGGCTGTTGAGAGTTTAGAAAAATCTAAAATGTTTTGACAAGTACAATAGAATCCCTTCGGACTACGGCGATGCAGTGAAGCGGTGGCGATGCGTTCAGTATCATGCATGTGTGTGGTATGCCATATAGAGTTAATACGAATTTCGAGCTGCATTTATAAGTGTAGGGTGAAGGATTTTCTCGAACTTTTTAACTGGTTAAAAATCGTACGTATCAAGTTAGAAGAAGGCTGTATGATGATTTTAGATAGTAATGAACAGATTTCTGGATTTTAATGGCAAATTTAACCGTTGCATTTTTTGAAAATTAAAAGTAGTTTTGACGTTACCGTGCTTAGAAAGCTGTACAATTGTTCCCATTTAAAAACTGCTCGAGACAATTTTACTTTGCAGGGCACATCAGAAAGTTCCACACAGAATAAAATAGTACTAGTCAAAGTGATTGTCAACCACACACCCCAGAGTGATGATGAGCTGTTCCTAGTAGAAGACGACATTGTAGAGATAACCAGTCAGCTTAATCCATTGTGGTGGGAGGGGATTGTGAATGGTTATCAAGGTCGTTTTCCCTCATATTGTGTGGTCCCAGTACAGGAAGATGAAGAGTGGAGTAGACAGCAAGACTATGCAGCACCAGGTCAGTTGTAATTTTTAAGATGCCATGGAAATTCCAATAGTCTGTGATGTCAATCGACATCTCAAATACAGGTAGAGGAGAATATGAGACCTTTTGAAAGCTAAGGAAATTTGCAGTTGGAGATAAGTTGTTTGCAGATGGGTTTTAGAATATGGAAGACTACATTAGGGCAAGTACTATGGCAGTAGAAGAAAATAAATATTGGGAGGGGAAGTTTAAAATTACTTTTAGAAATGGAGGTTCAATTTCCCCCACGTATATGCTCTTCCGGTATTGCCTTGAGTTTAGCTTTGTTCCCCCATCAAAACTGTTACAGCACGTTCCGTAATAATACATGTGCACCCTCTTGTTAGCAGAGTGACCAACTAAAGTTACCAACAAAATCATTCACGATATATCTTTGCACACGATGTAATTTTAGCTTGAGTAATTGTTTGGGCACATTAAATGAAATTTACAGGTTATTTTGTTTGTGGTACAATGGTAACTCTAATCAATGGAGTAAAGTATTTAAGCGCAATTTGAATATCTGCAGAAAGTAAGTATTCGATTAAAGTGAGGTAAATATAGGACAGGTCCACTATATGAGTTGCGTCCTATTGGCAAAACTTTCACATTTTCTCAGAAGTGCATGTTTTTATCTTCTGACAAACTTCCTTGCAGAACTTTTTTAAGGTTTTTGAAGGTACGTTGGAAGATGTTTAGGGCACCTGTGCATCTTGGTGTACCTGTACAGTAGTGCTAAAAAATTGACCCCACAGCCAACAAATATAGAGGATGGACTGTACTCTACAAGGTCACTTTCCAAAAAGTTTCCTTCGCTCTTCTGATGTAAAGTGGTCACATTAGTTACGAAAATTTCCCTTTCAATAACGTGTACCTAATACCGCACTTTTCCAGCAAAAAGTGCGGTATTACAACTCCTAACCCGACTTCCTCTTTCACACCTTTGCCTTACCTTTCTTGTTGCCCAGTAACTCTGCGGATGACATCAGCACTCACTAATCTGCTCTTGTTTACTCTATGAGACTGAAGCCTTTGTGTGGGCCCTTTTCAAGTTTACATACAAGAGCATATTACTCTGCATGTGATGAGAATCCCATTTTCCTGATACAGTTTTCTTTGATTTGCGAAATAATGTCCAGAAAAAAGTGTTTGAAATGAGAGTCTATTTTCCATGTCTTTGCGTTGCTCTCTCATATTTTTATTGCTTTTCCGTCAGCAGTAAATTTGAATTATCTCAGATCACGCACAACAGACTGGAATACATCGTGTTAGCCCACGCGTATGCATATCTTGCATGATTACGACAGCACCAATAGCACATCATTGAAGGACTGCATAAGTGTAAAGTAAATAATTGCGAGAGCTAATTTTCATTTGTTTAAGATGATTCCAGGATTTCTTCCCTTTTAATAATACACAAACATTACCAAAATGAAATATTTTTAAACATGAAAGTGAAGAATATTTCAGGCCTAACATAAGGTTTAACACTATAGTTTAGCCTTTTTGTAAATTTGTCACGTTACTGTTCACCTGACATAAATCACGATCCCACTATGGTTCTACTGGGCAACCTAGCACCAAGCCATTCACGGACCAAATCTGCAACTGCCCCTCACTATGAATATATATATATATATATATATATATATATATATATATATATATATATATATATATATAAATATTTATATCAAACAGAACCTTTCAGGGTCCCTGTAGCCACTCACCTCAGTCCCCCGTCAACATGCTCGATCCGTGGCTTGATGGTTTCGGCGGCCATCTCGTGTCGGGGTTCCGATCATGACCGCCTAGGTGCCGAAAACCGTCTAATCATGAAACTTGGAATCCTGTCCTCCCATGGTCTGAGTGTTAGACATGAACTGTTATAACTCAGCAATCCCTGCATGTTTTTACCTGTGGTAACAACCTAACACTGTCTTTTTTTCTAGCCGGTTTTACCGTGCCCAACTTTTAAAATTGTACGTTTGGCCGTGTCAACAATCACTTGAATTTTTGCCACCTGATGAAGGGTTTTAACCCGAAACGTCGTGGAATTTTCACAAACTTTTAGCACTACTTACTACTTCTTTTTTACCTACCTACTTCATAAGTGCTACGCAGTACTTTGACTATATATATATAGATAGATAGACAGACAGACAGACAGACAGACAGACAGACAGACAGACAGACAGACAGACAGACAGACAGACAGACAGACAGACAGACAGACAGACAGACAGACAGACAGACAGACAGACAGACAGATAGATAGATAGACACTTCCAGAAGTCTTTACTTGCCCGTGTTTCTTGTGAATACATTTTTCCTTTGATAGTGCTGATGCTGTTGATGCCTCTTTTATGGTACGAATACCTTGCGAAAAAGATGATAGATGCATTTTCAAATTACATCAAAGGGAGTTGCAAGGTGTTTTTTGTCTTTGTGTGTTGCATTGACAGAAGTATATTGACACAAACAAAATATCTTCTTCCTATGTCATTCAGCATGGTGAATATTTTGAAAGAAACTGTATTCTCAAAACAAACTTAAGCCTTTCAGTTTTCACCATTCTTTCTACCCAAAGCAAAACTTTTAAAAAGTTTTCATCTCACAGTCTTTTACACAATGCATTTTGTTTCAAGTTCTACGTGTATACATGGGCAGATAGTTCTGCTTTTTAAGAAATAGCTGATCATGTTGTATTTTTAAAGAAATGATTTTTATATTCCTTTTTATGCATTGATGATTCATTCTATTAAAAGTGTTTTCAGTATAGGCCTACACTTTTGGCATATTACAACGTGATGACCGGTATTGTTATGTCTATATTTTCATTCTCACCTTTAGTGAAGGCACAGGTGGTATACGATTATGATGCAGTAGAACCAGATGAGCTAACGATAAAAGTTGGCGACACCATCACCGACATTTACACTGGGGTTGGAGGATGGTGGGAGGGAGTAGTCAACGGGAAGAAAGGAAGGTTTCCATCCAGTTTTGTGGAAATACACACGGTAAGTAAAAATTGCGATGGCGTAATTGAAGGCAGCCTGAAATATTTCTTAATTCGTTATTTAATCAAGAAATGGTATGAGCGATATTTGAACCAATACATTTGAGGAGATATATAAAAATTATTATGTTTTAATGTGGTGAATTGCTGCCTTGGATGATGCAATTATAATGTGGGAGGAATGGTAACTTTCTTTCTCTTTAATAAATACACCCGTCCAACTGCATACAAATTTATACTTTTTCTCACTTGCAATGTAGTTAAACAAAGTGCAAGGCTGAAGTGCAAGTGCACATTTTACTCAAATTAAATTTGCTAATTCTTCAGTTATAGAAACGAAATAGTTTAAAAGCCACAAACTTAGGTAGAATGCAGGTCTTTCTGATGAAAAAAAGGTCTTTCTGATTATTTTAAACCTAAGTACATGATGTATTGAATCGATGTGCAATTCAACATTTCATAAATATGGCGAGCATACAGTGATTTCTCTTCAACAACTGTGTGTAGTAAATTGGTAATCAAGGTCATGTTACACTGTTGGTACTTCAGGTATACTTGGCTTGACCCGGTATCCAATTACTACAGCTTTGACAGGTGATTGCTGACTAAGTGCACAGTAGATTTTAGCGACATGTTATATTTGAATGTGGCTCAATGCTGCAATAATATAATAAGCAATTCACCATACCATTAAATTCAGACAGTGGGGTGATTTTTCTTCTTCAAATTACAATGCGTTATTAAATTTCTTACTTGTGGATGTTGTAATAATTAACAATTTATTTGTAGATATAAAATGTGTAATTCTGCTGACATGACCTAGATATAGTCTATGTTGTCTTATTAAATTAGCCTTTAATTCATCCTGAAGTTGTTTGAAGCCTCTCTTCCCCCTCCACTGTACAAGATATTTGCTTTATGAATGTTTTAAAATTCTCATGACCTAATCTCTAAGAGAATCAAAATCTTGCCCAAGCTACGTAAGACTGCTTGCCAACCTTTCATAATTCACTCACGATTATACTTTGGCAGGACATATCAGAAACTTCCACACAGAATAAAAGAGTTCTGGCAAACGTGACTTGTAGCCACTCATCGCATAGCAACGATGAGCTATCCCTGACAGAAGGTGACATAGTAGACATTACTAATCGACAATACCCAGGGTATTGGGAAGGGATTTTGAATGGTAAAAAAGGACGTTTTCCATCACATTGTGTTATCCTGCTACAGAAAGATGAAGGAGAAGAGTCAAAACAATCGGGGTATGAAACACCAGGTAAGTTGTAACATGAAAGATGTGAATTCAAATTAAGTTAGTATGAATAGAGAGGAATTTTAGAGCAGGGTGAGAGATGGGCCATTGAAGCCCTTTGAAAACCTTGGGAAGTTTCAAGTCCATAGCCGGGGGGGGGGGGCAGTATGATGTATTCCTTCCCTTCTTGATGACCTGTCCTCTTGTCTCTTTACTTGGATGAACAACATCAATAAACACTAGATAAGAATGTGACTGCACAGTTTCTTTTCCTTACCCATGAAGTATTTTGTACCATTGCATAAAATTATGCTTGCAAACCTTAACATAATATTTACTTATAGAACTAGAAGCTGTTGCAGACTAACTTTATGTAAAAGTCAATTATCTTTCTTTTTTATATTTTGTTCCGGTGGTTTGGTGGAGGTTTTTGCAGGGTTGATGAGTGAATCCAGTTTTGATCCGATTGCATTTTAATGCTCAACTTTGCTTACAGTATCTGCTTCCTCTAGTAGTTTTCCTGCTTCCCCGTTGCTCTCGACATATATGAGAAATAGTTGGAGCATAGGTACTGTACTTTACTTTTTTTTCTACTGGATATATTTCTGTTGAATTATTTATTTAAGATCATGGTTTTTCCGCTAATTGATTGTTAGAAACGTGCTACATAGCGTTTACTAAACAGACCTTCAAGGGACACGCCATAAGTTACTTGGCTGTCTTTCACTGCGAGCATCACTTTCGCAAACTTTACAGATGTCATGCCAGTAACCCATGATATGAACAGCATTTCCTACATCTCAGGATAGGCTAATGATGTTTCTTTATTTGTTGTGTTTGTTGTGACTTGGCCACAGACTTCCAAATCTGTCTTGTCATAACACCCGTTCATTTCCGTAAGTCATGATGTATGAACACTTGCCCTACACCTCCTTAGTTTTGAATTAAAGTGCAGCACAATATAAATAGGAGTGTTTCAGTTTTACTCTGATATCACCACATTACCAAACTTTTAGTCTTTATTACTCTTGTACTGTCTTTGCAAATTTTTTTGCCAAGCACCCTATGATGAAAGATAGATGTTATGGTTGAAATTTGTATTTTTGCCAAGAAGTAATGTAAGAAATGCCCAGTTAAATATGACATCATTTGAGGGATAGTGATCTTTCATACTCATTTTTTAATAAAGACATGCTGAGTATGAAACTGTTTCAACATAGTGCTCATAGATGTTAAAGTGTAAGAGTCTTGCCAACCTGATAGCTAAGACTTGAAATTGTAATGACTCTTGCATTAGGGGGAATGTCCATTAGCCAGGATTGAGAAAAACTCAAACCACAACTAATCCTCTTAGCAAAGAAACTGTGCAGCTCAACTTCCTGGCAGGCATGAACCTCATCTTGACTCCTGAGAGCTTGTATTGTTGAAAGTCACTCATGCATGACACACTGAATAGCTGTGCTGGGCCTGAATGGGAGTGCCTCCCCAACAGTTGTGAGGAGGAAACCACAAAGCAAACAAATCAATAAGGAGGTCTAATATTACTTCCCCGACTTGCCACTGGCAGATAGGGTTAGAGTAGGTAATGGAAGATACCTGTCATGTGCTATGATTCATGATACTTGAAAGTCACAGTCAGTGCAATGGGTTTTATTGGGTTCTATTTATTCAACACTGAAGTATTAACACAATACCATCTCAATGAAATCTTGCCATTTTTAAACCATGGAATTAACCATGACTGTTTACTTTGGGCAAGAAACCACTGAGGCTTTTTTCTTTCTATTTATGCATTACACAAATGCGAATTATGATTAAGGAAAGGATAATATTAATGACAGGTTTTCTTCACATTGTATTTGATTTAATCTATCTCTGATTGGGTGTTTGGTTTCTTATGAAAGGTAACATTATTTATGGCAGTATGAAGGCAAGTGTATGCGTGTGTATCAACATACACATGCCGTAAAGTTTGCACCCGTGGTGTGTCACCTGTGCTGGGGGCATGGGTGCACCCGCGGTGTGTAACCTGTGCTGGGGGCATGGATGCACTCACCAGCATGTCCTTGGCGGGACACGGGGCAGCTCGCCTTTCGCACGACTCGCAGGTCTTTCCTATCTCACGCGCGGCTCGAAACTGCGAGTAGCTACCTGGAAATTCGGCCACTGCAACGAGAAGTCACGCGCGGCTGCACGTGCTTGCACGGCACCGCAGCCCGCCCTCAAGCGGCCACCTCTGATCGCCAAGATCTCTGGCAGCTCCGCTGCTTTTGCAATTCCAGTCTCTTCCCTACCGGTACATTTCTCGTGTCCCGGTAAGGAAGCGAGGGTGCGTACGGGTGTGAGGAAAGGATATCAAACTCAAATAGTTTGCATGGCGTTATTTCATGTAGAGGAACCGTCTGACTTGGGAGATGCTAAATGCCTTTTGGATCAAAAGAACAGGCTTTCAAGGGACTCTTTCTTTCCTACTTTATCCTACTGTTTTACCTTCTTCCTACTTACCCTAATTTTTCTTTGAAATCCTACTTTATCTTACTTCATCCTTCTTTTTTGACTTGCCACGACTCAAAAATTGTACATAATTAAAACTGCATTATATTTTTCCCCCATGCATACTTTGGACAGATGTTTGATGAGTCACATAAAAAAAATCACACTACCCTTCAGGCAGAGTTCTTAGGTAGATGGTTCAAATGCTCCCACAAGATGACCATTATTAAAATATTGTAATATGTATATAATGCAAAATGCAGTCTATGTTTGGTTTAACATTTAAATGAAGTGAAAGTGAAATCGAATAGGTACTTTAATTACAAAATTAAGTCATCTTGTGAAAAATCTGCTCAAAGATAGCACATAATATTGACAGCGTACAGTATCAAAGGGTGGATTTTTCGTATAGTAATTTTTTACTAAAAACATGATTTAATTAGCTGCTAAAACTTCATGTGAAGTATTGTAACAGCTTTGTAAATGACCCTCTAACAACACACAAATACTGATTCTAGTCCAAACATGAATTAAGCATTTGTAGTAAAAATGGGGAGCTGTGAAGCTACTTCTTGGGAATTTGTGTTTTGTAGGGAGTTTTCAAACTTTCATTCACATTGTCCTTTTGTGTATTCTAAAATGTTTAAAAATTGAGGAAAGTTGGCTTGGTTCCGGGGAAGTAAACATTTCCCCTGTGTCTTGCATGTGCAAGTATTACAGCAATATATCCGTCTAAAAACTGCATATACAGATTATAGTGCACTTATGTGGTCTTTGATGGGAAACAGGGTCTTTGATAGTAACACGAGAATACTAATTCTTGCAATTATATTTATTCAGGCCTTGGAGGTATATGATTCGTTAAGTGTTTCATACATACATGATACACAATTGCACACCTAAAAAACTGGATGGATATACTGTTACTTTGTGGTGCAGTTACAAAAAGGAACAATAGGCCCTGTCATACAGGTACAGGCTGCATTTTGTGAACGAAAGTTATGGCCAAAGTACTACAGGTGCAGCAAACAAAATTACCACGATGTGCTGTTTACACTGTACTTAATTTTAAGTATAATAGCGCAATATATAACCCTTATTTGAAAGACCTATTACATTTGAGGTTTGATTGAATGTCATTATAACTGATACCGTTACCTTTCAAAACTGTATACAGAACAATTTTACCGTAACATTTCACGCAGTCTGATATTAACATAAAAGCCTACTTTTTGGTAATTTTTGGATGTGTGTTATTTTCTCTGATCTGTTGCAAATTGAAGTCATTCCAACAATATTTTAAAGGCCAGTAGAAACAGTGAAACATTTTAAAGAAGTGCAATTTCATAGGCACTGAATCAAGCAGTTTATTATTTTATATAATTGTCTCTGCTCTCCATTTCATACTTTTACTCTTATATCAATTATACAAGACAAATAAAACTTTAGGCAATCCATCTATGATCCTAAAATATAATTGCATCACCGTTTTTCCCTAAGAAAACTAGAAATCATAAAAAATAGCATTATCTTTTTTCAAATACAGGTTTTCCCCCCAAAATGAAAACAAAGTTTGGTAGCTACTACAAAGAGTCAGCTGTCGATCTGACCCAGCAATCAATGATGTTTGTCAAAAAGGTCTTCATACAGAACCTCTTTAAATCTTACAGAATCAAGATTGGAAATAATAATTTAGCACAACCCTGGAAGATACTAGTCACTTGTCCATCACATGTTTGGAATTTCATATTATACACTCCAGTACTAAGATATTCCCCAAAAGGCTCATTTCTGGGAGGAAATACAGTGTAGAGTGTTTCGGATATTTGTGTTTCAGAGTTGATTTTTCTTTTCATGTAGAGAGCACAAAATTTCAAAATTTCCCACCTCAGTCCCATCATGGTGAGGTTGAGGATGGCTGTGTTTGACTGCTACAGTAGTTGTCATCAACAAATGACATAATTCAGCTTGGCAGCCCTACCGATTATTGTCGACATTAACACAATGTAAAGGCTTAAAGGCTGGAGTAACCACATAAGTAGGCATTTCAGTTCTTTAAAGTGTTAGCTGTGAGTGCAATTTGAAAACTTGGTTATAAGAGTACTGCAATTCTGTCAACATCAATATGGTTTGAGGAAAATATTATTCTTCTAAAAACACCAAAAGTCCTACTTTTGGCCTACAATTTACTCTTCAATATCCCACTTTTCTACTGTTTTATTAAAAAATTTTAATCCTACTCTTTCACCTGCGCTTACTTGAAAGTCTGAAAGAAGTCAAAGTGGTGAGAGAAGCTGTGCCACCATATCTCAGATAAGATTACAGCGCGTAATCTGTACTGAGCATGTAGAATAGATAAACCTTAGTGATAGTAGAGACTGCCAAAAGTTTGCCCATGTTTGACAGATGTCAGAAGATGAGGACTTTGTAAAATTTCAAAAAAATGTAACATTAGAAAACCTCTTCAATCGTTCTTTTATTCCCCAAACTTGCATTAATAATCGCATAAAAGCACTTCTTCAATGTTGAAGGAGGTCAAATAGTCATCTGGGAACAATGAAGTCAAAATGTGGAGACTTTTAAAACCCGTATCATAAGGAAGGGTTACATTGGAAACATTTTCACTGGTGTGATAGAATTATAGGATAATTTTGTGATTTACAAAAACAATTTGCTCCAATAAGTTTCACTTTTACTTTTTCCGTGTGTATTGGAAAGGCTGTGTAAAATTTTAACAGGAGTAAGGGGAAAAAACTACAAATTTTGCATGGCATCAGTAACTCCTTTGCAGTTTACTACAGAATTCAAGTACTAAATTTTGGAAAATGCATTTAAGGTTACATGCTTTTAGTTTATATAGAGGACTCATTGGCTATATATTGATAGGTAGAGCGTTTTCAGCATTATAAAAAAATATAACTATTTGTATATACAGCATTGTGTATGCATGAGGGAACTCATTCAAACATATACAAGTGGCCTACTAAATTATACCAACATAACATGGAGACCAAAGCAGTCTTTAAGATCCCCTTAGAAGAATGAAGAAAATCCTAAATGGTTGAAAATTAATAGCTGAGTGTGATTTAGGACCCTTTGAAACAAGGGCATGGAAAAAACTTTGAAACATTCTCCAGAACTTGAAAAGACTCAGTTTTAATTTTGTGGACACTTCCAAATGTCAAAAGGTCCACACTTTTACATATTTTGTACAATATTGACCGTCTTGTAACCAGTAAATGGTATTAACTGTTGAAATTTTCATCTTTGGCACCCATAGATTGTTAGACTTGCCATTTTTTATCTTATTTTTCCTCACTCTGTGGACATGTGTGATATTGACAAGATATTTCACTCCATTAGGTAAAAAGGCTGTGGCCGGCCCTACTTCAACCAATTGGTTAGAAACTGAGCTGTAAAACTTCATCTACCTGACTGACCGACCGACCGGCCGACCGACCGACCGACCGACCGACCGGCCGACCGACCGACCGACCGACCGACCGACCGACCGACCGACCGACTGACTGACTAATTAACACTCTATTTTGAATCGCGTGTAACAGGGACACCAAAGATAGGTGTCCCATTACACCTAAATTGTAAATTGTCATATGATAACAGTTTAATTTTTAAATATAGATTTGACCTGGAAACTTTCAAATGCAATGTAAACCACCGTTTGCAATGATAAGATACTATCAAAAGCCCCAGTTTCATTCACTTCGTATTGTTTATACATCGGGAATTACCAACATAACTATGACAGCATTGGGTACACCAAAAAAAAAGAATCAAATATCCATCAACATGATATACTTGGCTCAAGAGACATGGGATCATGTTTTCTGGTAAAATTCTAGTATCTTCTTTTCATCCTTAATTCACAAGAAAATTTAGCAGTTAGTGCAAATGGTGAAGCATAACAGTTTCCCAGCATAACTCACCGTAGGGACTGTGAAGTTAGTAATCGGTGAGACGTAAGTGATATTTTACGGGCCTACCAGAAGTTCTAAATGTGAAGTGGCTTCTGAATAAATATTAGAGTTGTATTTTTTTTATTTACACCAATATATATAAAAATATATGTATATATATATATATTCTATAATACATATATAAATATATATATATATATATAGATATAGATATATTTATTATGTATAATATATGTATAATTAGTAAGGGTAAAGTCTTTGAGTCATGCTAAATATCTGCGTTATGAGAGTATCTGATAACTAACACCAGACATGTAAAACAAACGCCAGCCCCTTGTCTTGAATACGATAGTACTAATGTGTACAAACTTGCAAAAATGTGTAGTTATTTGGGAAGACTAACACACTGCAGTAGTCACCTCACCGGTTTCTTTTTTGTGCCAATACATAGCTGTTATATTATATATATATATGTTTCGAAGGAATGTAATTGCAAAATGTATTTTCATATTCTCGTTTTTCATATTTCTCAAATCCAGCTGCTATGAGTGTAGAAAGTACAATCACCAATGATGGGGGATTATTAAAAATTGACGGCACAGACGTACAACTTATTGTCCCAGCTGGTGCATTCAAAGAGGATAGGTCTGAGTGCTTAATCAGGTTGAGTATAATTCCACCTGGCAGCCACGATGAAGCGTCATCGTCTTTTTGCAGTAACTCATCGACTATTGTAGAACTTTTACCTAACAACCTGAAATTAAAGCTCCCTGTACAGGTGACATTACCGCACTGTCTACAGCTGAAGAAAGACACTCAGAACAAAGTAAAAATACTTATGAGCCACCATGAAGGAGGTAAAATTATGTCATATGGAACACTTTCTTATACTTATTTTTATGTGTGATCGATGCAAACTGTAATACATCTCTCAAATTTTCACCATTCGGCCCAGCCACTAGGAAAAAATCGGACAGATAAATGTCATTTTTTTACCAATATGTAACAATTTTTGTTGTATTTGTTAAACTAGATTTTAAGGAAAATGCAGATACGTTCAAATAGCGGAGAATATGCTCACTTCAATTTTGATAATTTATAAACAAGAGTGTGTATGAATATGTGTGTACAGGGTATACCTTAAATTGTAATGTCACAATTCAAGAGAATTTGTGGGTGGCAGCCTTCTAGATTATGCTGGCTTCTGACAGGTGTGCGACCGCCATCCCATTCAATCTGTTAAGTCTATTACATTCAAATCTGAGGTATGATATTGTTCTCTTTCTGACATGTACCTGCAAACATGACCTTCCAATTCTACGCACATGTCATCTATAGCATGCTAACACACTGTTAATGACATATAGTTACTGAAGCATCCACACAGTTTTGAAGAGAAAAAGTTTAATTCCTTTTAAATATGCATGCATTTATAGCTAATAAAACATGCAAAAAACTACCAGATCATTATTTGTGATGCACCGATTTTTACAGCTTTCATAAAGTAATAATATCAGCAAAAGCACACCCAAAATCAACGAGGTCTCATTGGTCTTGTCAATCAACTTGCTAGGCAGCTGAATGTGCAACTCTTGTTATGTATTCTGGCTGCTGAAACAGCATTCGATGCAACTTCAATGTAGTAAAAGGTACAAGACTGTAGAAAGTCCTTTATACGAAATAGTGAGGAATGCTGTGTCTAGAAGTTCGATTTTACGTGATAGGCCTGCCTAGTTTGATTTTATTGCATTTTCTGAATAATTCTGGTACGCTGATTCCAAAAATACAGTGTACCATTTTTTCCGTCATGATCAAGGTCGCCATTATGAATTTCAAAATGGTAGTCATTTGTTTACAGAAAAATGACAATAACTTTCTTCTTCTAGGAGCTTTGGGCACGATTGCGATGGCTAACCCCACGTTTTCTATACGAACTTACCCATTGGTTATATTGCCACTAAGGCTTAATGGCGGTCATGTTGAATTTTAAAATGGCCTCCATTTTTTGTTAAGATCGTCCTGAAAATGGTAGGCTATGGGCCAGAGGCACTTCCCGGGCACCTCCTTCCCACAACTCCCCGACTAAATATTTTGTAACTCACTTGGTCCCCTGAACATGAAATCAAGTGGTAACAGTAAATATGTGTTGGGTCTCAGTCATTCAAAATGGCGGCAAAAATTATGAAGATTTTCTATCAAATAATTATGTCAATGTATCATAATAAAAGGAAAATAGTCATTAAAATACTTTTGGCACAGGTAAACCTAACTTCTGTCCATATTCTGTTGACAATATTCAAAACGTATTTTTCAATATATTTTTGCAGATTCGGGTCAACCAATATGGCGAAAATAGCAAACTCGCTTCCAAAGATAACATTACAATATTTTAGAAACAATAGCCCTGAAAAATATATTTGTGACCGCTGCTCTTTGTGATTGACCGTATTTTGAGGCAAATAATTCAAACTTATTTTTGTGACAGTTGCTCTTTATGTTTGGCTGTATTTTGAGGCAAATATTTCAAACATATTTTCCAGAACAGTGTTTTGGAATTCAATACAACCAACCAAGATGGCGGAGGAAGTAAAAATGGCAGCAAATGAATCGTTACAATATTTAATAATAATACGGAGATTAATCCTTAAAAATATTTTCAAAACGTTTAAATGTAAAGTTTTGCCATATTCTCTAATACAGTGTTGGGAACCTTTTTCCTTTGACGGGCCGTTTTGAAGTTCATAATCCACTCACGGGCCGCACGCACAGAAGGTGCAATAAGCTTCCTTCATAGGGCGCAGGTTGATGGGTCCCAAACAGGCCCTGGTGTAGTCTAGGGGAAAGTTTAGGTAAAAACTGGGGACGAAGTACCCGGATTTTATAGGATTTGTAATGATTTATAGGGAATTGAATATTCATCCACTATATTTAGGTGAAATAGAATGTGCAAGGCTACACAGACTAGAAGTATCACAATATGGCCATTTATCTTTTAACTTATGTATGAAGTAATAATGAATGGACGCATAGACCTGCACATATGATAATGTAATTCTGTACAAAGTTATGCAGCGGATTGTAGAATATCTAAAACGCAAACCTTCTATTCCGTTACCTCCAAAAGTACAAGGATGCTGAACCAGATTTGTGTATACAAAAACTAAGCGGTTGGCATGTTACATTGTGCTTACGGAGTTTTAGCAATTTACTGATGTTTCCCAGCAGATTTACGTCACATACCCGGTCCTGTAGAAAACAGGATAAACGGTTGGCACCGTGTGCTAAAACTAGATTACTTTCAATTATTTTTCAAGTGTTTATGAATTTTCACATATGAATTGCCGCGCTGGCCGGATGAAATGGTCTCGCGGGCCGCATACAGCCAGCGGGCCGGAGATGTCCCACCCCTGCTTTAATACAGATTCAAAAACAATTTTTCTAGACATATTTTGTAGGATACAGAACAACCAAGATGACGGAAATACTAAAATGACCGCCCCTATAACTATGTATTATCATATATTTAAATAATGTGAAAGATTTACAACAAAATATGTTTAAAACACTTGCTCCTAATATATGGCTGTGTTTTATGCCAAATAAGTAACAGTATTTTTGCCAACTTGTTGGCCGTTTTGCTGTTTCGGCCCTCTTGGTTGACCTCAATTCCAACAAAAATGCTTTACCAATAACTTGTAATTATTTGGTATAAAACATGAGCATACAATAGGATCAAATGTTCGAACATGTTGTAAATAGGTTTCACATTCATTCAGCATATTATAATTATTTCGGGGGCGACAATTGTGGTATTTCTGTCATCTTGGTTGAACTGGATCGTAAAAAAATATGTCCAGAAAAATACTTGTTTGGGCTGTTTGGTAAAATATCAGAATCCGTGCTTTGAATTTTATTTACAATTCCCTATCAAAATATGTAGGATTTTCAATCAAAATATATTTTAATCGTTAAAAACTGTGATTTTTTTGTATTTTTTTAAATTATTTTCTTATTTACACGGGGACTTTTACTGCATTGCTTTTACTCTTTCGGTGCTTTTCTGCTGTATTGATTTGCAAATACCATTGTGACAAGGATTGTAAAGTTCAGTTCTTCTTCATCATCATCATCATCATCATCATCATCATCATCATCATCATCATCATCATCATCATCATCATCATCATCATCATCATCATCATCATCATCATCATCATCATCATCATCATCACCATCATCATCATCATCATCATCACCACCACCACCACCATCATCATCATCATCATCATCATCATCATCATCATCATCATCACCATCATCATTATTTTTATTGAATATTCATAATTTTTGCCGCCAAAATTCACTGTTACCACCTGATTTCGTGTTTACGGGACCATTAAAGTTCCAAAATATTTAGTCGGGAAGGTGTGGTGAGGGGTGAGTGTGTCCATGAAGTTCCTCTGGCCTATATATATATATATATATATATATATATATATATATATATATATATATATATATATATATATATATATATAACATAACACAACATGGCATCAACATAGCATTCTGTAGCATAACATAAGATAAGATAACAAAAGAAGGTAGTTTAGCAAAACATAACAACGGAGCTCAGCATAACATAGCATCATACCATAATAAAAATTCCATATCATAAGCTATTTTGTTCCTTCTGTTTTCTTACGCAATGTTATATTAAAAAAAACATGATAACTAAGAGTGTTTTTCTGAGTAGGTTATAAGTTTGAAAAACAAAATAAAATGTTTTTGGTTCGTTTGAAGGGAAGCCTATGCAGTCATGATGGCGTTTTGGGTGTGTTTTTGTGTGTTGATGACACTTCGCCCCTTAGCACAATAGCTCAAGAAGAGAAACAATTACAGCTCTCAGACTTGTTACATAGATGTCCCATATTGAGAGGAAGATCTCTATTGTTTTGGTAGAACTCAAAGGTCATCTGGGGTCAACGGGTTCAAACTCTGAAACCTTAATAACACGATATCGCAAGGTAGATATCTTGAATAGCTCTCATACTTAGTATGTGATTCACTTATGGTTAGAAAAAGAACCTTACAGTTTTTGGTGAAGGTCAAATGTCATCTGCGGCCACGAGTCATACTCTGAAAACCATGTTAACACGATATCTCAAGGAAGGAAGCTTGAATAGATTTTGTACTTAGTATGTGGATGCCTTATGGTTATAAAAAAAAACGATATTGTTTTTCGTGGAGGTCACAGGTCATCAGGGGTCCAAGTGTGAAAACCTCGTTAACACGTTATCTCAATGTAGGAAGCTTAGGCAGAGTTTATACTGTGTTTGTGGATAAAAAGCGTTTGTTTTAGTTGGAGGTCAAAGGTTATCTGGATTCACTGGGGGTTAATACTTTATCTCAAGTTAGAAAGCAGCATGTTTTCTCACTTTACTTGGTGTTTCATTAAATCCGGTAAAAAACACCATTCCGTTTTGCCAGATGTCAGAGGTCACCTGAAATCACCAGAGGCCAAAAAGCAATAATTTTCAAGAATTTCGAAGTTCATACAGGAACACAGAACTGTATCTTTCTAGCATATTAAGATCACATTAAACCAGTTACTGTAAGAAAGGGACATCTTGACATAGTTGGGTTTACACATGTATGTGTTTATCATGGAAACCACAATGCATTTTTGCAATCTGGTTGAACAAGGTGATCTATTATAACTTTTATCGCAAGAATTAATTTTGACTTGTTCTGTAGAAGGTCTTACACAATCACTTTCCAAGCTTTACAGCTTTACGAGTTTTATATTGCCTGCTTAGATGCCCAACCAAGATGGGAAGAAGTATTTGACCATCGGTACATTCTTGATGACAAGAAATGTACTATCTGGATGAAAAGATTTTGCTGGACAAAGTATGAAATTGATGATGAAATTGTAGAAGCCAAAAGAATTCAAATATACACTGCTGCAAAGCCAGTCTGTGTTCCTGATTACATTACTGCAATACAAGTCGGTTACCATTTGGATCTACCCGGAGCAGGGGAGGTTAGATCTAGTTTCAAACGACTCATTTGTTTCTCGCAAGTCATAACAAGTGTTCTCTTTTCAAGTACTCAGTCACTAATGCATATCTATGTACAAATGTTTGTTCAAATATGAACAGTTGTGATGATGTAGGTATTATCAATGGTTTTAAATCAGTGATAGCACTCTAGAAGGAGTATGTACTGTAAGTGTTTTGAGTAGGTATAATGCATTAGAAACACCTTGTTATTTTACAGTTGGAGTTATGAGAAAACCACATCTACGATAGATGTGCACTGCTTACGTTGCAGCTAATTTCTTAGGACTACTATTTGTGGTTAATTGCCACACACATTGACTGTCTGTCTGACAGTAGCATTACGATAATGGACTTGGAAACAAGTTGAGCAAAGTAACCATTTTTTGAGGAACAATACCCACAGTTTAAAAATATTGCACATGATTTTTAAGGTGGCATTGAAGTTGTTTAGGTTTATAAGTCTTAAATACACTTTGAATACGTGATCGGAAAGCTATTATAAAAAGACCATCTTGTTTGTTCTATTTAAAGTATGTTTGAATATGTCTAACTACATATGGTTATTGTAACAGGTACTTAGACAGAATCCCAGCCTCATCGTTGATCAGCGGATGCCTTATTTGTTTTTGAGAGAAGGAAAACACCCTCTTAAGGTTTTTCTTATTAAAACTTTGCCAAACACCTGGACTTACTCTACACCGGAAGATAATCCACAAGTGAGACATTTACATACCGTTTCATTTACTATCGTCAGCTAAATGCGTCAATTTACTTATTTCTTCAAATGTTGTCAATAATAATGGTTCAAAGCTCTGATACCACCTTTTTACAAGTACACCAGTGCATATCTTAAATGCATTGTCATTGTAGAACACATAATTCAATAGGTTCAAAACCATACCTGCAAATACATCGTTAATTGCAAATGACAGAATGGGTTGCTCACCCATATTTGACCTGTTGCCTGTTTTAAAAACTTAATTAGACTTTGTGATACAGCATAAAAGCGTGGAAAGGATAGTGTAAGGATTTTCTGCCTTCAGTAAAATGAGGCAGTCTGTTAGTAATTTTTACTAAAAAGTAAGGTCTGCATTGTAATTGAACTCGAAAGAAGTGGCCATAGGTAGGGTATTGCATCTACCTTAAGATTCCTTTGGTTTTAAGCTTTGATATACCTAGCCCACATTCATCTGTGACAAGTAGTTAGTTAGATGGGAATTTAACGACACACCAGGAATGTGTAATATAGTGTCAGCTAGTTAAAAGGAAAATGTTGAGATGAAATAACCTAAAAGGAAAAAGGATTGGGCTAAAGGATTAGACTAAAATGTCTAGAGAAAAGCAAATGTGGGAGTCATGCAAGTAATACGTGCTGTGTATATGTCCAAATTTTGCCAAGTAAAAAGTTCAAAATACTGGTACAGGCCAAAGAAATCTGTGACAAGAGGAGTATTGTGCATCATCACTTTTGACTTTTGTATCTATTTTAGGAGATACCTTTCCGAAGTGTGGCCTCATCTGTAGAGTATTCGTGTCCATTTATCCTTCAACACGATACAGACACCACGATGGTTCCTACATGCATCTTCAAGGCATCACAGAATGAAAATGACCTTAAGTTGCAGATTCGTCCAAAGGTTTGCACTTTCGTCATTTATAAGAACCATTTGATTAGATGCGTTCGACTTCTAGCTTTTGTTTTTGGAAGGTGACAGGATTAATAACTGATGTTGAGCCATACCTTAAGGCTTTTCGTCCCAATCTCGGTTAATTCTGGTAAGCAAATATATCCACTGGCAGTTTTCTTCTTAGAACGTTTTCCATTTCCACAAAAACACCGTTTGAAACAACTAGGTTGTATTGGGTATTCATTACATCAACTCTTGTACCGATGACGCACTGTGTATAGGATTTGATTCAACGTTCCACTATAGTCACAGAGTCTAGAAAAGTAAGGGTAGGCTGTACAATAATCTGACGTCCCTGACAACCGTCGAACCGCATTTGGTTTTTTTTTTTTTTTTTTTTTTAGGAAATTCCCGAGTCTATCAAGTGCCTTACGCGAAAGAAATTTAGGCTTTATGAATTTTCCGCAGTTTGTAAGACAAGTAAGTTCCCTGTAGCTCTTTAGGACTGGTGGAGTTTTATACGCTTTATTTTCCCTTGTATGAGTAGCACGGTTAGGAAAATTAGGTTGATTCTTATGATGGGGTTACTGCTGTTATACGTTATTATAATGGAAATTCATCAGTAGCAAACCTCTCAATTTGTGTAGGTCTCTGATAATCATAATACTTAGTTATTGTAGCGAAGTACCTTGCATCAGTGTATTGTTGGAATTTATTTGTATTATTTTGTATTATTGTGTGAACTGTTATTCTTGTATCATTATGTTACACCTGTAGTGGCGTGAGTGCGTTAAATGTTTGTACCTAAATGTGTGTTTCTTATGTTAATTAGTCAATAACCTTAAGTTGCACTTTTGTATATACATGAAGGGAGTCGATCCAGTCTTTGGTCGGTCCTGAAAGACGAAAAACATGTTTGTTCTGCACGGAACCTCCTGCATGTGAAAGTTCTCTTTTCTGAGTTTCGTTCCCAAATCGTTAAGACCCGCAAAACCAAGGCTCGGCCCACGTTACATTATCGCTGTCTTGCTCGATTGCCTCTACAGTGGTGTCGAGAAAGTAACGTCTGAAACTGTTTCACAAAATTTTGAGTTCCTCTCAAGATGTGATCTTAAGGGGAGATTTTCAAGATTTTTTGCCTTTTAGCAGGCTTTTATCTGGTAATTCAGAAAAAAAAAAACGTTTCGTCTGTTACTTATGTTAGGAAATTAAGTGCGTGTGCTTATGACAAGCATTTAATAGGCAACGTTCCACCATGTGAGATATGGGTCATGTTTAAGAACCGGGGTGGCAAATCCTGTTTTGTGTTTTCGTGGTAAATAGAGTGCTTTTCTCTTTGAGAGTAATTGAGGTGGCAGTTCTATTCAGTTACGGTGTTGGCATTGAGTTGGTTTCTGTAGAATTAGTGGAGACATAGTTTCTATGATACCTTGGAGACGGTCCCAATTACTGATTTCAAGATCTACTTTCAATCATTGACTAAGAAGAAGTCAGCAAAAGCTGTATGGTTTGTCAGCAAGTTCAAAGGTCCCGCTTTGTTGACTGTACGTTATCTTACGTGACCGAGTCGAATGGTGCGGAACCAATTGAAAAACCTTCTCTTTTTATTTTAGCATGAGGAAACGTACTTGTCCTTTTAGGAACGTGAGAATACTGAATTTGGAAGGCTTTTCCGTTAAACTTAGTAATTATCTCTCTTCTTAACATTTATTAACTACTATAAGATGTCTGTATTAACTCTCTGATGGCTTTACTGTGCAATACCTAACAGCATCAAGAGAGGGAAATGCCTCCGCTTTAACAAATTCCGGGCTATTTATCGTTGATGTCGTCATCATCGTCGTCATAAATAATCATAGGTTTGCTGCAGATTGCTTAATAAAGACTGCACTCCCCAAAACACCTGTCGCTGAGAAGCGTCATGACTTTTCGGCGGTGCTAAGTATATCTCTTTTCGAAATAGCAATGAGTTTGTACTAAACATATTTAAAAAAACACATTGTAAAAACTATTAATTACATGACACGTGCAAACAGTTGGCTGATGTTAAAAACAGTTGGCTGATGTTAAAACACTCTAAGCTCGTGTATGTAACGGTTGGATGACGGTAAGAGCTACCCTTAGATAAGACATTAATATAACATTAATAATGTGCAGAAGGGCAAGAGCCGTGGAATGATAAAGGCCATTTTGCAATTTCTATCATTATTTATTTCACAAAAGGCTATTTGGTGGATTAAAAATTTTGATCATTTCTCTGTCTTCATGGGATGACGAAGAAATATACACTGTGTATATAAACTAAGCATCCAGCATTAGAGATATCTGCGTCAAATAGCATATTCATTTCAGTTTACGCAGTCGCAGAAGTTATCCATCAGATAATGAGAAATGCCTCCATTACAATAAATCACATCTCTTATTTTTGTGAAACTTGGCAAGGTAGGATTTGTGCTGGCCACCACTATATTATAAATTGTACAATACATCCCCTGATGTTGACCATTGACATTTAGCAATAGAAGGAGCCAGCATTATAGCAACTTTTTTAATGTCAAGAAACGATAATAGCAAATGTTTTGTTTTGCATTTTTTCTGTAGCTAAGACCCTCACAAACCAACGCCAAGTTGCCTCAAGAGAACATGTTTCAATGAATGTGTGCAATAAATCACAGGTTTTCGTGTTACAAAATAGTGTTTGTTTGCCAGGCATTGACACCAGTTGGCTAAAGCCAACACTTTGACACGCATGTCACACATGTTTGACATGTTAAGTGGAATTGAAATTAAAATAACATTACCATAGGATCTGGGGACAAAATAGGAAGGATTACATTAAAATCAAGAAATGAGTGTAATCCAGTGTCAAACCTGTGTCTTGGTTGTTCAAATTTAAGAGGTTTGCAACATGTTTTCACTCAACGAAAAACCTGATTTACTATTTCGTTCTTCCCTTATAATACTGTGCACTCACAGGAACAGGTCATCCAGGCCCTTTAAAGAGGTATGAGGTCATGCATTTTCTTTCTCTTTCATACCCTATTCTGGTCCACAAAACAAAATCTCTTACAGTACTATTCTTTGTTTTAGGTTGTCACAACAGAGAAACAACACTCAGGTAATCATTCAATAGCTGAAGTTCATCGTCAAGAGAATGTTACAATTCAGGTCAGTATGTTACGATTTTTTCGTATTACACAACGATATTCACAGTTCGTAGATTCCCCTACCCCTGTTTAAGCGTAATTTGCATCCTTTTAAGAGAAAGAGACAGAGGCGTCACTCCCTGCTCTGGTCTATTGCACAGATATTTTCCTTTCCCCAAGCTAGGAGGTGCAATCTGCCCTTATGACCACTAGGAAAGAGCAAAGACAAGATGGAACACCCCACAAGGATTAGTGCGGCCTTCCTAATACTTGATAGGACAACAAAGAGTAACAAAGACCTCATGAAGACTCCCACGGGACACAGGCAGCACTTTTTGGATTTTTGTAAGCTCAAATAAGGTGTGATAAGGATCCAGACAAGGATACCAGAGGAGTACACAGGTGTGTGGAAAGAATATACAGGCCATTGGAAAGACCAACCAAAAGAGGTTGCACAACACCCCTTGAGGTTTTGGCAAGGGAGGAAATATCCACTGGAGTCGAGCTCGTGCTGAGGGCAGAGTCTAGCTGTGCCCAACAGAGAACCTACATGGCTTGTTTTGTATTGTTAGTTCCTGAAACATCCCCTTCTGTTTTTTTTTAATGTCATTAGGCTCTTCTGTTGAAGTCGTATGCTATTATTCAGATTCGAGCATAGCTTGAGCAAAGTATCGGCAATGCACTCAACGGCTGTACCACAAGAAGACCTGACAAGAAAAAGAACCCCTCGTAGAGAAACGTAGTACCAGGGCAAGGTCTTATTGGATGATGAATTTCTTGAAAGCTCTGGACAGGGTAGAGGACATTTAGTCCCACTAAAATTAGACACCTTAGTTAGAAGCAGGTCAAATATAATCACGCTCTCATTCTTAATAATACACAAACAGGGATCCTAAAGAGCCCCAGAAGGCCAGTAAAATGCATACATGCAACAGTCAAAGATACAAACTGGAAAAAAGCAATGCTTTATGGTGAGAGAAAGGACCCTATTGTTTTGGTAGAGGTCAAAGGTCATCTGCGGTCACCGGGGGTCAAACCCAGAAAACTTTGTTAACACGATATCTCAAGGTAGGAAACTTCTATAAATTTCATACTTAATGTGAAGATGCTTTATGGTAAGTGAAAGAACGCTATTGTTTTTGGAGGAGGTCAAAGGTCATCAGGGGTCCCAGGGGTCTTACCCTGTGAAACTTGTGGACACAAAATTTCAAAGTAGGAAGCTTGAATAAATTCCATACTTAATGTGTAGATGCCTTATGGTGAGAGGAAGAACACTTTGATTTTTGGTGGAGTGTCAAAGGTCATCAGGGTCAACGGGGGTAAACCTTGAAAACCTTGTAAACACGATATCTCGAGGAAGAAATCATGGATAAGCTTCATACTTAGTATGTAGATGTCTTATGGTGAGAACAACCCATGTGGTTGTTGGTGGAGGTCAAAGGTCATCTGGGGTCACCAGGGGTCAAACTCTGAAGACTTTGTTAACATGATACTTTATGTAGGAAGCTTGGATAGAGTTCATACTTTGGCATGTGGATTCTTTATGGTAACTGAAACAAACCTATTAATTTAAAGTGGAGGTTAACGGTTATTTGAGGTCACTAGAGAGAAAGAAGCAAAATGTCCCAAGACGTTTTAAGATCATTATCTGTGGTTATTAGAGGTCAAAAAGCAAAAGGTCAAAAAGCGAAATTTCCCATGAATTCCCAAGATCTTTATCTGGGTCACTAGAGGGCAAACGCAAAATCTCCCAAGAATTCCCAAGATCATTACGTGGGGTCACCACAGGTCAAAAACCAAAATTTCCCTAGAATTCCCTGGACATTATCTGGGTCACCAGATTTCAAAGGCAAAATTTCACAAGAATTTCCAAGATCAAATATCAACACTAAACTACATTTTCCAACACGTTAAGATAGCATTTGAATAGTGACTGAAAGGAATGGGGGTAACATGGCATTATGTGGAATAACACATACATCATGTAAACCACAATGCTTTTTGCAATCTGGTTCAACACCTTGACTCTTGGTAGAGACCTCGCTGTTTTCCCCAACCCACACAAAGAAGTCCATATACCTGACTATTTCTGTTCATAAAAATGTTAGGGAAAAATATGGTGGAATTAATGACCATTCCATTTGACACTAACATTATTCCGAAACCTGATAATCTTCACTGTGATTAATAACAATGCTTTTGTATAGTTTCTCTGAGTTCGTAACTTGCTTCCGCCAACTGAAAAATCCCACGTGTAATGCCACGCACAACGGTATCAGCGTTCATGCTCAGATTAATAAGTTGCATTTTGATTTTATACTTGGTCAAAAGTTATTCATTTTTCTATCTTTATCCTTTTTAAAAGGCCGAAGAGAACGTTACACGCAGCAGGCAATTAGAGGAGTCACCGCAAGATGCATCATTTCAGCTACCGCTTACCATTCCCTGGGAGATACCAGATGCAGCGGTACGTAAAAAGGTACCACTACAAGAAAACCAGCATGAAAGTGACGGTTATACTGGTCGTAATCTTAAAGCACTTCGTCAGCCTAAGGAGGCTTGTCAAAATGTGTATGAAGCACATCAACAAATGTCACCTTACAAAGAGTACCCGGTGTTACCTCGTAGTGGACCGCCGTCATCAGTGCCCACCGCTCCTGTAATTCAACAGAATTATTATAATCAGAATTTCAGCATATCCCCATATGGCACTCCGTTCGGGGAAGGCCGAAGTTTGTATGAGTTGCCTGATAATGTTACCGATAATCGAGGTGAAGTAGCATTAGGATACGGCTTAATAAAAGAACTGGGAAGAAAGTTAAACCCAGCCGACCCTTTGGGTAATAATTGGAAAGAGCTTGCCGATAAACTGGGTTTCACAATGGAGGATATCGGTGTATTTGAACTTGCTCCAAGTCCAACGGCCGATGTAATTGGATGTGCCATGAAAAGTGGTAAATTAAAATCCATTGGTCAACTTAAAACAATACTTGAACAAATTGGAAGATCTGACGCATCATCACTTCTAAGACTTCCAGCCCATAAAGAAGAAAGCGAAAATAAGTCAAGAGATTCAGTTGTTTAGGAGTTGATGAGCTATGGACTCGATGCCATTCCGACTGACAAAAAGTTTCATTGTATTCCAGTACGAACTACTTCCTTTATGTGAAACATACAATGCAAAATGTTAATCTTCTGTCACTCTGATTATGTCAATTGTGACGGCAGGAACTTTGCTTTTGCCAAATTATTAATTGTGCCGGTAAAAATTCAGCAATAAGCCAGTTCAAAGCTATGAATGCTCCTGCATAGTGGCTGAAGGTCATAGGTCATACAGGTGATTAGGTTTGTAATAGTGCACTGTACCCAACAATAACTGTGAAATGTCTTGTTGAAAGACGTTCGTGTTAAATATCGTAAATGTGAAAGCACAATGAGAATAATGTAACGTAATGCAACTTATAGTGGCACTTATAACTGGATTCTGTAGCCGTGTGACCTATGACCTGAAGCCACAGTGCATGTGCAGCAGTAATCTGAACTGGCTTATTGAATGAAATATGGAGAAAAATCAGATCTGAATTAACAGTATGGCTAATTTTAGTATATATTCACATTTAATGATAAGCCTCCGTTAGGTATTATAAACTTGACTGTGCCACTAATGCGAGTAGAGAAAAATTTGCTTCAATTATTTTGGTTTCAACATGGATAGCGTTATTCTCACTTTTTGGACTCACTGATATCCTTGTATGTCCCTACATTAACTAGCAGGTAACTTCTTTCCTGTTTACAGATAATTTTCAAACAAGTTTCTCAATTACAGCTGATGTTAGTAAACTAATGTGGTTCCATAGATGGAATTTACACCACATGGGAACCCTACTGATCTGTGGCGTAGCTAGATATTTTTGTTGGGGGAGGGGGGTGGGGGCAAAAGCAAAAAAATCCGACAGATTATTATCTTGAAGTAATGATGTACTATCTAAGCGTAGGGCCATCATCTTCTGGCGTGTGGTGAGCGGGAAAAAAACAGATTAAAATATCTCCGAGATTGCCTTAAATGACACTTCCAGGCCATGTCAGTAACCATTTTGATGTGTAATTCTGCTTAAAAACATAAGAAGTTTTGTAAGTAAACCCCTATGAATATAATTATAGCTACTAATTTCCGTTGTAAGAATTTTTAATTAAGGTGGTAAAAATTTCCGACAGAGACTAGAAATTTCCGAGAGAGGCCTTCGGCGGCTTTGTGGGGGGGGGCGAATGCCCCCTGCCCCACCCCTCTAGCTACGTCACTGCTACTGATTAAATCTTCGCCTTGATGAAAATTTAACAATGGAGGAAAAGCCGTCGTGATTCATTTTTCTTCATTTCAACCCAACCCATGCACACTTAATCATCTGGTAAGCATTGCTTGAGACCAGCAACGATATGTGGGTCCTGTAAGGGGCCAATATGGTGAGCTATGTGGGGCAATATGGGATTTTCATCTTGGACCAAGGAGTTCCTAACGCCTCCCTGCTTGGACCCAGCTCTATATTAAGCATTGGTTGAGACAACGGCATTTTGCTTCTTTTATTCTTAAAGTGTATTTCGCGTTAAATGTCATTAATGTGTCTGTATATATCATTCATCTCAATATACACCTTCAATTTAAAACCTGGAAATGTGGCTATTCATGCATTGTGAAAACTGCCAAGAGGGTAACATATGGGGATACATTCAGAAAGTTGCTTGAGAATCATTCACCGTACTTGACTGTACTGGAAAAATCATTTGAGATGTATATATCAGGAAGCAGCCCCGACTGGAATCATTATAAAATATGGACATTTATGTCCCCATGCAATCCTTATCCGTACAAACAGCTGCTGTAAAATTATTAAAGGAGCTAGTGTTGGGCTTTATTTGAAAGGAGTTACGAGTATTGCCATGTTAAAATTACATGGTACGAAAGAATAAAAATAAATAGAATGTAAAACATGCTTATCTCCAGCCGAATCATGTTATCTTACTCTTCTACTAATAACTTTACAAGAGGAAATGTAAGTGGATGGGAGACATTTAACACTCGAAGATAATAAGAGTCCCGGAAATTCTCTTTTTCTGGACCTCCATTAGGCAATTTGTTTACAAAACAAAACAAAGAGTCGATCTTTTCAAACCCTCTAGAAAATCCGTGCATATTAACCTTTTTTATATCATCTTCAACTTTTTCGTGACGTGATTAGTACTTCACCGTGCATGTTTTGAAGAAAAAATGTAATAGGTAAAGTAATGTGACCTTGTGACTGTCTAATGAATAGACGTTGCAGAGTCGTTTCCCTCTGCTTGCACAATACCTGTGCAGAGTGACAGCTGAACACGTACATTGTGCAGTGCAGAGAATTGTTAGCCTACGAACGCATGCCTTATGTTGTAACAGTCGTGCAGGCCTACAGCTCTAAATCTAGGTCGAGGAGCTATGCAATTTATTTTCCAAATGAGGACTCAACGCTGGCGTACTAGAACAAATTTAGGATAATTTGTTTCCAATGTCACCACCCAACGCCACTCTCTCTACGTCAAAGTCTAGCACACATGTAATACACAGGTATGTATGTTCGATATAAGTACAGTGTATCCAGACACCTGACTTAGTTAAACGGCTGTTATGAAAGCAGCTGGGCTTTGTTTACTCATGATGCCTTATGAATACGGTTTCGTTTCGGGGAAAAAATGGTTTTTATCCCTAAATGAATAATCTCCTGGACTGGTGAATACATGTTTACCAGTCTGGATTCAGGATAAGACAGAATGTTCAATGACGAACACATTTTTGCTGCTTAATGAAAAAGACGTTAATGCAAATGAGCATCTTTGGATCGAATTATTCCCCTTATCTTAGGATATAGCCCTATACGACAATTAATATACCATACGCTGGTTGTTTATTAGTCGTTTTAAGTTTGATAGTAACATAGTCACTAGTGTCAATGTGATCACAAAACTTAAAACGTGGTCTTTGACAAGGGCGGTTGCCCGACGGGCTAGAGGTGGCGCGAATACAGCTTTTAACCAACAGGTCACGTAGATTTGTTGGCTCTCTAAAGGCTTGAACAGGGGGGCAACGGAAAACATTCTGAAATTTGTGAATCTCTTTCGAGTGTCATACAGGCTCGTTTGATGCTGTTCACAAAGGGGGTCAGTTTAGGATCGTAGACAGTGACTAAAGGCATTCTGTTATTGGTTCTCCTTTCTTTGTACTGTAGCAAGCTTTCACGACTAATCTTGTTAACATTGTCAAAGTACCCTTTTAGCAGTTTGTAGGTTAAGCCCCTACGCAGAAGGTTCACAAGGAGATTAATTGAATTCTCAATGAAAAGATCGTTAGACGAGCAAATACTCTTGATTCGAATAAACTGACTACGTGCAATAGATTTCTTGATGTAAAACGGATGGAAGCTACTGAAGGATAGATATGCATGCATATCAGTGGGTTTAGATTAATACACCCTAGTTTTAAGATGTCCATCTACGGGCATCTACGGGCAACTGCCCTTGCCAAAGACCACGTAAGTTATAAGATCACATTGACACTAGTGACTATGTTAATATCAATGGACTCAAACTTTGCCTTCAGAATTTCTCGCGCGAGTCTTCTAATGTAATTTACGCTATAACCTGCGACAGGTGTCCCAATGCTGTGTACATTGGGTAGACTAAATCCAAATTAAGGTTAAGATTCAACGACCACCTATGCAACATCCGTGGTAACTTCACTGGCTTGCCTGTCGCCAATCATTTTTCAGCGCCAATCATTCGAGTGACAATGTAAAATTCTTCATAATCAATGGCAATTTCAAAGGCGATTCGAAAAAAAAATGCAAAGAAGTCGAAAATATCTTCCACTTTAAAACGTACGTCCTTTGCCTTAACAATAGTCTTGGCTTCGTAAGTGGTATTTCATTCTTTAGTAATCCCGCAACGCGCATTTATATACAGCGTATATACAGCGTAACTACTCAGCGCGCTTGCCCATACGTAATCGCTTTGTTAAGTAACTGTTGCCTTTAGAATTTCAGTGTATGTATGAACTACATGTAAACTTCTCCATTAAGCTGTTAAGCATCTAATACTGAGAAAGATGGACTTTAATCTCCGCTGAAATATTTGAGGAAAAATAAAGTTTGTTGCTTGAAAAAGACATTATCGCTTATTACATTTTTTGAACTATACAAATATATATATATATATATATATATATATATATATATATATATATATATATATATATATATATATATATATATATATATATCGCTGAAAAAGGACGCAGGGGTGTCCGATATATACGCTATTCTGTTACCGTATCTGTGCTCTCGTATTGGCATCTTTGTGGTGTGTTTTACTTATTTTTACTTTTATGTTTCATGGAACATACGTGGATTTTCTCTTATTACACTGTAAAAATTGATTAACACTTTTTTGTAACAGATAATAAACGCGTCTTGGCGTTTATGTAACAGAAAAACAATAAAATACATAAGTAAATTAAACGTCTAAAACGCCAACTTTAACACATTGACGCCACTTTAACGCCATCTCGTAAACACGTTTATGCGTTTATCTCGTAATAACTGTAAACATCAAGTTGTTTTTAATAAAGAAAAATTAACATATATATAAATCATGTAAACGTGTTTGCGGAGTGCATTTTAATTGACGTCCTTATCCTTATCATGTGTTAATATTCGTTTAGTCATTTACTGTGCATATCCATTTTGTTGTTCGTTTTCTAATTCTTAAACGCCATAGATGTGTTAAAAAATGAAGACGTCTATTTTTATAGTATATATATATATATATATATATATATATATATATATATATATATATATATATATATATATATATATACATATATATACATATATATATATATATATATATACATATATATATATATATATATATATATATATATATATATATATATATATATATATATATATATATATATATATATATATATATATATATATATATGGTGGAAATACTGCGGAGCACTGTAGTAGTATGTAGGTCGATAAAGGTTGTAAAAGTACTAAAAGTTTGCGGAAAATTCCACGACGTTTCCAGTATAGACTCTTCATCAGGTAGCAAAGAAATGCAACTGAACAACAAAGAATATATATATATATATATATATATACAAAAATATATATATATATAAATATATATATATATATATATATATATATATATATATATATATATATATATAACGCTAATTCCCACCTTAAGGGGAAATTCTTATATCTGCTTGTACATAGGGCGAATAAAAGATAATAAAATACATAAAAAATAAATTCGCCCTAACGTCTAAACATATAAATTAACGTTATTTCAATGGCCAGCCATCCGTTCGTGTTAACAGCTAGGTGTCCGTAAAATTGACAACTTTGAAGTAATGGCATCTAGTTTGTAAATCTAAGAGGGCGCTCTTGTAAGTTTACGTATTCCTATAGAAAAAGTGTGTGGAAACGTTAAGGCGAAACTTATATTTCACCCGAAAAATTTTTTCCCCTTAAGGTCGACTTTTCAACAACAACTTTCCCCCTAAGTGCCGAATTAGAGAAATATATATATATATATATATATATATATATATATATATATATATATATAGGTAAATGGTAGTACATTCGATCTTGAATTTTTATACCAATCCTAGATAGAGCATAGCCCTTATCAAAGCAGGAAAGGTTCAGAGAAAATACCAGAGAAAAAAATTGAGCCGTACCGAAGGTTTCTAACTTCGATCTACCAACCTCGACCTACTTATTATTCATCCCGCTTGAGACTACCATAGTAACAAGGAGAGAAAATTGAATCACACGAGGTATTTGTAGCCTGTTTGTCACTTCTGTGAATCACAAGCCGAACTGGTGTAGTCACAGGCTCTGCCCGGAATGCGGTGGTTGGCGGGTTCAAACCCTCGGTACGGCTCAATTTTTTTCTCTGGTATTTTCTCTGAACCTTTCCTGCTTTGATAAGGGCTATGCTCTATGTAGGATTGGTATAAAAATGCAAGATCGAATGTACTACTATTTACCTTTCGACCTTCACATTCTAACTTCGATCTACCAACCTCGACCTATATATATATATATATATATATATATATATACATACATACATACATACATACATATATATATATATGTATGTATGTATGTATGTATATATATATATATATATATATATATATATATATATATATATATATATATATATATAAAAACAAAAAGTTTCTGATTGTCAGTTACAAGAATTTTGCAAGGGAAGGTAGGGGAAGAATTAGAATCTCTGGTCATTGTTTGGGTTTAAGAAACTAATCTTTTCATGTACTGTTGGGTGGGGATGGGAAGTTTTTATCAATTGTTAGTTGGGAAACAGGTCTATAGTATCTCACCTGGTCATGTTTACTCAACAATATTTTTACGGTTGGGTGGTAAGAATAACAAAATTTAATTTGGCCAATGGGGATACCGGAGTTGTCTTTTGGGGGAGTGACTGCATGCAAGAACATATGCAGTCACAGGGAAGGGAAAACTGAGTTCAAGAGAGTTTCTTCAGTTAATTCTAGGAAGTCAGAGGCAGAGGAAGTAGCCTCAGCTTAGTTCTATCTATTCTTTGGCTTGCTAAGGTCGACCTGGGATTTTATATTTGTACTGCGAGTTTGTTTTTTACTTGTCTATTTCTATCTGAGTTGGAGTTATCTTTTTAACACGGACAAGTAACCGTATACAACATGTATCCTCCTTTTTCGTCTTGTTCTTGTAATTGGTGTCTGGACTTTAGCATCCTGCAATTTCCTAACAGTCACGTCAAGACCTGACCCCTTCCACCTGGACTGGCCGTTGGCCCGTTAGAATAAAAGAACTGATTCCAAGGATCCCGACCCCAACCTCCCAAAAATTTTTGTTACAATTTGTACATATGTATGTAAAATCATTAGTGAAAAACAAGTAAAACTTGTATTTTCGGCTTTAGGAACCTATTCAAATATTCGGCGATACAGTGCCTTCCTCAAGCAAACACAAATGGTAAATAAAAGCTACGTCCCAGCTCTCTACACAAAAAGGCATACAGAAGCAAGGTGCTATCATAAGAATAGAAAATTACTAGACCGAAGCTAAATACGCAACCTATATATATATATATATATATATATATATATATATATATATATATATATATATATATATATATATATATATATATATATATATATATATATATATATATGGATTATTTTTTAAATAAGGGTACCAACTTCTGACATTTGGGTAAAATTTCAATTCCAGGTTTAAAAGGTTCACAACAAACATTATTTTTTCAGATTTTGTTTGGGTACTGGAAATATGCATATTATGTCAAATGTTAAAAAGGTTTTTGAAGTAGGTTACGACAGGGGCGGCAATCTGTTAAAATTTTTGGGGGACACCTGCTTGAGTGAACACTTCGCGCCTCCTGCCAGGGGTACCAAGGGACCAACACAGGTACCCTGTTGGGTCCAGGGGCAAAGCCCCTGGAAGCCAAGCGATTTGGTGCATTCTAAAGGACACAGGTCACATATTTCTGTTCTAAAGTTTTTCCCAGCCGTGCCATTAATAGGCTAATATAACATTTATTCATATCGAAAATGTGTATATATATAACAACATTATTTTTTTCTTCATACCTCGAAATATTGGGGGACATTTGATATTATGTCCCCCAATTAAAAAACATTGAGGAGACATGTCCCCTGTACCCCCGTGATCGTCGCTCATGGGTCACGAAAAATTAGAATTCTATGTATTTATGGTGGTATGTGACAAAATCCATTATAAAGGACGGACAAACAATGTTCGTTTCCGAGACCATAGTTTTTTTTTAGTTAATATAAGACGTGGGGATAGTTTATCATTGAAAAGAATTACTTTTCCTCATTTGGGGGTTACATAACATCATAAAAGAGATACCATATTTGCCCAGAATTTCTTTTTCTTTTAATTTTGTAACCTAGCATAACAATTAGGCCTTATCATGTAGAAAGGAGGGCTAGAGACCCGACAAGTGTTCTGTAATCCAAACACACTACAGGTGAACAGAAGAAAATATGTCGTGCACCCAAAAGTTAACGGTGCCCAGTAACGTTAAGATACTACAACTGTCGCAGAACTTGTTACTTTGAAGCAGTGCATCAAAGTAGAGTTAACAAACCAGTCCGACAAACTATTCCACTCATGCGCGTAGCGAAGATGGGCAAAAGGGCTCAGCTGGCCCGCCCCCGAGCATATTTTCGGTATTTTTAATGATTGTTTTTACAATATTGCTAAGTGTTTAGGGCCAAATTTTTGTTGCGCTTTGCGCCAACTCGCGAAGGCGCAAAGCGCTGAGAGTCTGTATGTGGGCTTCTCCCCTCCCCCTTCACAAATTCCTGGCTCCGCCCCTGACTACTCTCATCGTCCAGCCTTTGATCTAAGTTGAAAAATCCAACGCCATACCTATAAAACCTTTTCAAGCTTCTTGTAATGTCTTGGAAGCACACACAGAATTTTCACAAAGGCTATATAAAGTAGCCACAAAATTAATGAACACGATGCCTCTTCCAGAGCGAAAGTTGAAAACGTTTAGTATGACCTCCCTTATCCTTTTTGTATCATGTCTGCTAGGTCCATAAAATCTTAGCCTGTGATGAAAAGAAATGCTGTGTCCTATTTATTTCCCAAGGCCTGCGGAGCTGATTCGACATGGGGTCTATTCAACATTTTTTACAAATTCACCATTACTCTCTTTATTTACCCTGTTAGCCCTAGCATCAGCAGCGGCTTCATTTTGGCCTGCATTACTTCAAATCACATGAGACTGTAACACCCACATCCTTCTCCAAAGGTACATTTTTCAAAATATTGTCAAGCATGATATTACCAGCGCACAAATTTGAACCAAAATGAATATTTTTGCATATATGAGCATTAAAGAGCATTTGACAAGCCTGGGATGATGAGCAGGCCCGTACGCAGGATTTTTCAAGAGGGGGTTCGAATAGATCGTGTCACATGATGTCATCGTTTTTTAACGCGGCCATGTTGAGAGCACACGTGGAACAAACATTACATTATTTTGTTCACTGCATCTCTCCTAGTTGTACACTACACCGGGCGTGCACAGTATATTTTACACGCGGCTATTGCGCCATTGCCTAATTTACCATATGAAAATGCATGTGTGATCCTCGCTTATTACCCCATGACATACGTAGAAAAAAAATCTGGCGTTGGTGATATGTGTCTGTAGGTGGTGAATCCTCATCTGCAGGGGAACTACAAGGGGTCGGTCATTAGTTGTCACCTCAGAGGATGTCGTAAACCCATCCCAGATTGCTCCATCGGCGAAAATGTGCATACTTGCGCGGAAAGCGGGGGACAACCCTTCCAGAAACGTAGGAAGAAGATCCTTGTATAGGAAGTTTTTCAATTGAGGGGCGGGGAGTGGTGGTTTGAAAAAAAAGTTAAAAAAAATTAAAATATCTCAGCAAAACGCACAACTCGTATACCGAGAAAATTTTTGCCAAAATGCCTTTGAAGTTGCAAAACAGCACTTCTTATGCCCTTTATGTTCCATTAATATATTGCCTTATTTGGAGGTCTCATGCATTGGTGATTTACACTTTAGATCTAATAAATCCTGGTAGAAAACGATCGGCAGAGTACTGATCCCTTTTTGGCTTGTCAATTGGAGCACTTTTTGTAGGTCATGGCGTTCATGGGCCTTATGGCGGGCCCTTGTTGGCTGTCATTGGCAATACTTCCAAGGGCACATGGGAAAGCTCTGGCTTGATTACAAATTGGGAACAGAAGTACGGCATGAACAACGAGAATACAGATACCACCTTCTACTGGGAAGTGGGCAAGGGGGAAACAGGAATAACCGAATGGGTCTAGGATTTATAAGCAAGTTTTAGAATACTTTTTCTTCGTTTCCTCAATTTATTAACTCTCAGGATCTACCAACAATGGGTGCGTGCGAAACGTATAGAAGAAATGTTGTTTGAAAAAATGTAGAACAAGAATTGAATACTTCAATTTTTCTAAATCATGCTGCGTATGTTAATGGTCTCTTGATATTTGATTGATATATTTGATTGTTACATGTTGCCCTCTATAATGTCCGACTCCAACGAGGGCTGAAGATGAACCTCTAGATTTCGGAAAAGTGTTCAGTAGAACTATTTCTTGTATGTTATTGCCCTAAGACGTAGAATGTAAACGGTGACGAATGCTCCCGAAGCGCGCCGAAATTTTGAATTCAAAAAACCATATTTCATTACAAAGTTACATCCAGACATTGCACACATATTGGAAATGCCTTAGACTGCAGAATTACTTATTCTAAAGCAAAAGCGTGTCATTGCAGACTTTCTTGTCTGTCATACATAATTTCCAGAGTGTAAGATGGTAAGAAAAAAATTGGCATCACAAATGCTCCAGATTGCCGGAAAGTGCGCTTGAAAACACAAACTTTTCACTTTAGTTCAAGGTAGTCTATCACGCGTGGGCGCCAAATATGGTGGGAAGAGCCATTTAACTGGAATCAAGGTTCATAGGAGCTGACGCAATTGCCTCTTTTTAATCACCCCGTGGCTATCCCTCGGGAAGTTACATCAGACCAACCCAGCTCAGTCATTACAAGAAAATGGATGTGCAAAAGTAGGCAAATGTACATAGCCTAAGTTTGTTTGTAACATCGAAGGTACTCAAACCAATGATACTGCATACCTTCGAAGGACGCGGAAATGGTGGTGTTGGAATTACTATATTATCCTTAAATTCATATAGGGTGTGTTTAATGAGTAACAATTTCTGTTTCTGCATTGCAAGAGGAAGGAAGAAGTCATAAGAAGTGACAAGCCACCTCTAGTTCGGAAAGGGGGTTCGATTTCAAAGGGAGGTTCGATTTCCAAAACGAACCCATTCACGAACCATTCGAACCCACCCCCCCCCCCCCGCGTACGGGCCTGATGAGAATAACCTATCTAAGTTCCTTAAAAACAGTGAGGAATCACTACCTTCTCATCTTTCTGAATGGCATAGTACCATCAGCAGACTTGCTAATTCTGAAAGTGGGCGAGCTGTCAATATCAGTGATGAATATTGAGAAAAGGATTTGGCCCCCAGTAAATCCCGAAGTAAAGTATTCTGATATTGACTTACCTCCAAAACGACAAGTTTTCCATTAACCACCACTCCCTGCGACTCACTTTGGAGGCGAATACTTATTATTTGTGAACAAAATATTAAAACAAATAAGCTGCAGCAAGAGATGCCTCTTCGAAGCCATACAACAACACCTGAAAGGTACCATGTGCAGTTAGAAAGGGATAAGCGAAACAAAATGAAAGAGAATATCATTCTGTACGTAGGAAAAAATTAAGTCCCGGCACCCTAACTAAGATGAGATTCACAACAACAAAAAGCGACATAGGCCTACTTATATAAATTAAAGTTTGCCACCCAGAGGACTCGATCCGTACCTATGGGCCATATAATTCCTGACTCTATACATGTGCCGCCAGTTTATTAATTAGTGTCTCCTCGTATTGCTAACAGCTCGGGTGCTGTAATTTTATATGGATTCCTTCTGAAGGGAAAATTATCCAGGAAGAGTTAGGCTACATTAGAGTATGAATTAGAACAAAAAATATAATATCGTATCATCCCTTCAATATATACGTGACAACTATCAAAAAACGAAAGAAAATGTATTGACCTCGTTTAAATTGCCAGATCTACTTTCCAGCTCCAGTGCAACTAAGGCCAAGGGCTAGACCGTTATGACTCCCATCTCGCAATTCCTCTAGGCTGTTTGAATTTCGTCCCACCACAAATTGACTTCGTTTAACACAAGAAAGTAACTCAACTTTTTCCTTTGAAATGGCATTAGATGACATTCCTAGTATTTTTTTTCAATTAAATAAAGTGGAATTTTGCCTTATTGCAATATTGCAATAACCTTACAGACAATTTCATACAGCTAAGGATGTTTCCATAGGAGGGACCTCTTTTCTATTCACGATTGAGTGTTAAGGCTGTAAAAAGAGTGACAGTGCGTTTTAATAGCAAAATTTGGAGCCAATGTGACCTGGGATTACAACATAGAAATTAACAATTGCAAGTAAAATAATACTCCCCGATTCCACGGTTCTATAAAATGGTTTCACATTATCTTCTCTGTTTTGAAAATAGACAAGATTAACCCAACCAAGTACCATTAACATTGCCGTGAAACTATTTTTAAAGTATTTTGAATCACGTAGAAAATAACTCCGTTCCGTTTAACGCAAGTGTATAGAAACATTTCTTCGTCAACAGTGTTCAATGAAATAGATTTGTCATCAATGATTTTGCGTCCTACAGTTTACAATAGCTATTGAGAGTCAAATGTTGATAGCAGTTGATCACGTGCACTTATATTAGAAAAGTATTGCTGTGCATAGCAGCAGTATGACAGACATGTTTGGAGCACACAAAGCTACCCTAGAAATATCGAGTATTATGGGGATAATTCTCAGAGGAGAGGATTTCCCTTCAGCGCTGTCCCAGTAATTTAATGACTTTAATCAATCCAATTTTTAAGTGTTGTTGTGCATATGCTTTTATGTATGTGTCCACTCGATATTGTCCTTTCCTCAGTCTCAAAAGTTGGAATATGGAATAAAGTCAGTTAGTCATATAGATCCTTCAAGATAACCCTTTTTTCAAATACACTGTGGTAGAATGTATAATGTTAAGTTGAATAACCGAATTTCAAAAATAAAGATACAGTTTAAGGGCTTCTCTTTGTGGAGACCCTCAGTAAGTTCTTCAACGTTCATTCCCCGAATGTATGCATCATTCACTTGACTGAGGTTGCTAGAGGAGAGAAGGAAGGTATTCCTCCCCCACTGACACCCCAACTCCACAACACAAATCTCCGAAGTTTCTTTTTTAAATAGCATGGTGGTCAATGGTCATGGAATACGCAGTGGTCCTGGCATACGCAATTCAGAGTGACGAAGACCAGTCCAAATATTCAATGAAATTTTTTCGGCCCTCTACTCGCTCACGCAACTTAAATAGACGTCTCATTACTAACGATTTCTGTTACTAGGCAACTTGCGTGGAATCGTCTTATTATAACTCTCTTTTCGACAGAATGAGGATAATATTTGTTTCGAAAACCGTTGCAACACTAGCAGATAGCACTCTCCTTTAAACTACCAACCTAAAATTAATTAGACGGGTCCATAGTCTGGGGTATTATTTTAATTTAAAAGATGGTTAATAGTGATTTTTTTTATCCTGTTCATTGCCAATGCCATTTGTAAACAGTTGATAGCTTCATTCCAATGTTCACAATTTCGTAGATTCCCCAGTGCTAGTGGTGTGGCCGAGTGGATGAAGACGGTGGCATTTGAAATGATAAAGCTTAGCAACCGCTTGGGGGTTCGATCCCCAGCCTGTTCAAAGTAAATTGAATGTAAGGTGAATTTTTCATCCAAGAGTTATCCACGGTTTTCCCATCTGAATATGCCTTTTAAAAGAAGACCAATTTGATCTAAATTGTTGAGTTGGTTAGCCACACGACGTGAAGTTGTATTCATAAGCCATAGGCTTCACTCGAATCATGGTCGCTTAGCGTCGTAAAACGACTGCCTTTCAAGGCCTGAATCATTATTTTATTGCTATTATTGTTAATTGTTATTATAATTCCCGGGGCTCTGCCACTGGACCTCACATAACCCGCGGCCCTGTACCCATTGATAAGGTGCACCATAGATCACAAGCCGGCAGGAGGGGGGCTCTTAGCACCCCAACATCACCTTTGCAAATTGCAAATGCAGGTTTCCAGTCAACACCTTATCTGTGTCACCGTAAGGTAAAACATGTCGATCATAAGCGTTTCAAGTAAAACATAAGGGACGTAGGATTTTCTTTGAAAATGGTCCAGAATAACCTCTAAGCCGTTTTAATTTGCGAAAAATTGCAGGGGAGGCCTCTAGAAACCCCGCCCCTGGTTTCGTGCCCTCTGCGCATGTGGTGAAGATTTGTCGGACAAAGCTTGGGAGAGTGCAGCTTCCGTTGGAAGTCGTTTCCCAAGGACATGGAATCCATGGTCGTGTGTATTTATTTGGGCTATGTATAACAACGATATTTTCATTTAGGAAAGTACACCTAGCCCTTAAACGGTACAGTACCCTTCTATTTTGAAATAAATAGCACCATTTTACAAACAAGGGCTACGTTTTCTTAAAACTTCCCAAAGGGGAAAGGAATTCCCCTTCCCGTATACCCCGCTCTAGGACAACAGCTCAAGGTAAAAGGTCTATACATAGCCTTGCGGTTTTTTTTTTTATCTTATCGCTCCTTGAGGAGGATGATATATCGTAATCACGTTGCGAGTTGAGCTACATAAGGCAATGCCAGTTGTAATAGCAACCGTTACCATGGTTGCACTTAATTTTCTCAAGGTGAGTATTCTAAGGGGCTAACTCCATGCGGTGAGGTACACCAGGAAGACACCGCATGGGAGGCACCCCATGGTGAAAAAAGTCTCTCCCAAACCTCCGGAAGTAAAGTACAGAGGTCAAAGGTCAAATTATGTAAAGTTCGGATTGGGGGCTGTAGTTGTGAGGGAAAACAGTGCACTTACATTAAGAATGTGATGGGGATGTCCAGTTCTACCAAAATATGTGGTTACCAGGGCAACCGATGTCAACTGTGGCGTGATGAAATGTAAAATGTATATTTCAAAATGTAAAATTTTGTCTTGAATTGTTCCTTGGTGGCTGGACTGATTCTCTTCAAACTTGGTGGGAAGCTACCCCAGATACCCCAGAGTCGGAAATTGTGTCTGGCAGACCCCGAAAGTAAAGGGGAAAGGTCAGAGGTCAAAGGTCACGTATGTAAAAATCGTTTATAATTCCTTGGCGAAGGCAAAAGGAATCAATGCAGTCACAATGGCGTGTGTGTATGCGTGTGTATATGTGTGTTTGTGACGCTTGGCTTGTCAACACGATATCTCCAAAGAGGAATAATGGATTCTTTTCATACGTGGTATGTTCATATATCATATAAAGTATAGTATCCCGCTGTTTTGGTGGAGGTCAGAGGTCATATCAGATCACCAGATATCAAAAACTAAATCATGTAAACACGTTATTTCAAGGTAGAAGCATGGATACTTTCCATACATGGCATGTGGATGCTTTATAGTCAGAAGATAAACCCCAGTGTTTTGGTAGAAGTCATAGGTTAACTGAGGTCACGTAAGGCAAAACTTCAAAAACTATGGGAATTGCTTACAAACACTACATATTACGGTAGGAACGATGGATACTTTTCATACGTGGTACATAGATTTATCATATTAAGAGAAAGAACCCTGTTTTGGTGGAAGATGGGGGTCATCTCAGGTCACCAGGTTCCAAAAATAAAAAACTTTGTAAACAAGATATCTCAAGGTAGGACGCATGGATACTCCTCATCCTGGCATATGGATGCTCTAAAGTCAAAAGATGATCCCTATTGTTTTGGGATAGGTCGAAGGTCATGTGAGGTTGCCAGCGGAAAACCGTAAACCCTTGTAAACACGATATCTCAAGTTAAGAATGGTGGGTATTCTTCATACTTAGTATATAAAAATAGGTTACTATAGTTTTTGCTAAAGGTTGGAGGTTACGTCAGGTCTCTAAAGGTCAAAAAAAAAGCAAATCCTTTTAAACACAATATACCAGCGTAGGGAGCCTACTGTATTATTTTCATACTTGGCTTGTGCTGAGCTTTTTTCAGAAGATGAATCTTTCTCTTTTCACCTCCAAAGTCTTCGGAGGTGAAACAACACAAACCTTGGAAATTGCTAGTAATTGCAATAGTTGAGGATGCAAGCTTGCTAACTTTTTTTTTCCTTTCGGTAAGGAACAACTTAGCCTTTAAGCTTTCTAGTTTTGATGTAGTTTTTAGAAGATTGAAACAGTGCACTGAATTGAAACTTCTAACCAATGATGGGGATTCCAAGGTTCTACCACAATATACGGTTGCCGTGGCAACTGCTGTCAAAGATGACGTCGTAGGTCAAAATACACTGCGCCCACATCGGAGCTTCACTCAAATGATGGGGATTCCAAGCTTTACGAAAATAGGCGTATGTGGTTGCAGTGCAACCGATGTCAAAGGTCACGTGGAATGTAATTTGTATATTTTAAAACTCAAAATTGTGTCGTGAGTTTTTCCTTGTTGTCTGATTCTCTTCAAACTTGGTAGGAAGGTATTCCAGGAGAAGAGATTGTGTCTCGCAGACCCCAGGAAGTAAAGGCCGAGGGTCAAAGTTTAAATTATGTAAAAATCGTTTTTGGCTATAGTTTCACGGTCAAAAATTGCACCGGACGCCTCGATCAACCAAAATATGTGGCTACCATTGCAAGCGAGCAGACGGCCAAAGGTGCAAAATTTCTGTTTGTTGGCAGGACCGATTTTTTTTCAAACTCAGTGGAAATGTGTGTCAAGGTGGCAAATTGTGTCGTAAGTCCCGAAAAGTAAAGATTAAAGGTCAGAGTTCCAAAGTGTTGAAATTTTGGTGAACTTCAAAGGCCGCCTTGTGAAGTCAGTCACCAGAGGTCAAACTATGAAAATCACAAACTTTTCCCCATGATTAGCCTACAGTACTGGTACAGGACCGACGGTAATTCCTATGCCTTGTAAAGTAAAGTAGAAGAATAACAAAATGCAATGAGATCTGAGACAAAACGACAGCCTGTGAGTTAGAAGAAGGGATATTTACCAAACGTTCGTTAAGGCACGGAGATACGGCTATACACGCTATGGAACCTGGAATTAAATTTAAGCACTGTAAAAAATCCTTTAAGGGTTATATCGATTTTAGCCTTATCTTTTAAGTATGCCTAATTCTGTAACCCGGATACAATTTTGTATTTGAAGTTTGTGTTGGGGATTGTACTTAAACTTATGAAGATCACCAAAATAGGAGACCGTCATTGCTACACACAATACCATAATAGGGTAATTTATGGATTTGGCCATATAAACTACAAATAGGCTTCGGCCTTTGTTAGGGAAGTGCAAACGACTTATTTTTTTAAGGTGCAGGAGAGGCACTAAAAGTAATTATAACTAGGAGAATTTTCACCTGAGCCGTGGACCTTTAAGATATAGGTATATCGCCAAGCAAACAATGAGGGTCTGAAAGTGAAAGAAAACAATTTTATACACGACAGATTCTCCGTACCACAGGGTTTTTTCACTTACAGTTTTTCAACTTCAAAAAAAAAAAAAAAAAAAAAACAAGAGAACAATCCACGATTGAGTATCTCATAGCTGGCACACGTACATTTCATTCAATGTGATAGCAAAGATATTACAAGCATGCGTGTATAACAAGATTTACTCAAAATGATACGTTGACTCCCGACGGAGCGAAAATATAGGGCGCAATTGCTGATCACTGTTCAGTCGTTTTGACAACCACCAAAAAAATTAAAGTCTTATACAAATATTACTACCTGTTAATTCAAAACATTGTAAAAATCCAAGAAGGCATTACTCCTCAATTTACTCATTTTACCAGGAGAAGATTGTTTTTTCTCCGTGGCATTCCAAAGAACAGTAAGCGTGAACGCACACTGGCAGAAGTGAAGTCTTTAGACCTATTTAGTAGCGAGAGCAGTCATATGGGCATCTGGACCAAAGGTCATGTTGCCGAGAATTTCAAGCAAACCAGCGAGATTATGTTGGGTGTGTATGGAATCTGTCGGTGAAACGTCACCTCCCTGTGACAACAAAGTGCTTAAGTGAAAACAACCTGTTGCGCGTAGATTGCGCACGTAATGCAGCCTACTGACTGATTTCACTCCAGGGGTTTAGGGCGAAATGTGTTCTTAATTATGATTTGGTATGGGTCTTATGCATATAATGTCACAGGGCAGAAACAGTTCCCTCGCTTGGAGGAAAATGGCGTATCATTGCAATTACACCAACAAATGTGACAGCTGATTTGTGCACCAGGGGATGTGCGCGTACGTCTACTACACATGCGTGCGAAATCTACTCCGTGAGTGCACTTGTGATTCATTGTTACCTCCAAAATGTCGTCAGTGTGATGTCAATGCATAAGGTCTATTGAAACACATTGCCCGACCGACCCCATACAGACCTTATGTTTTGACGTCACGCGACTTCACTTTGGAGGCAAAGCAATGAAGCACACTGCACACACACCGTAGACTTTCCAGGTGCGTGTAGTAAATTTGCGCGTGTATCCGATTGGTTCACAAATCAGCTGTCTGCATTTGTTGGTGAAATGTACAATGATACGCGCTTTCCTCCAAACGAGGAAGCACTTTCTACTCTGTGACGGCATTATTTATAATGTCCATAACCATACAATGGTCAGTTATAGACCTTATCCATATGACGTCACAGAACAGAATATTATGCCCTTCCAAATTTAGGCAGGCGCGTACCATTGCAACCTTCACCTACAAATGCAGACAGCTGATATGTGTTTTTTATGGAATACGCGCGTCTGCTTCCTTGTTTACCTTCCAAGATGACGTCGCGTGACGTCAGTGCATAAGGTCTATTGTTTTAACTTCAATATTGCTAGGGTAAGGGAGAGATCCTGATGACCGACTGACTCCACAGGGCGCTTACATAAAAGATCAGGATGTCATACCCAGTTGGCACGCTAATTGTTGTGGAGGACAAATGCGCCAAGCACCAATTCCACGCCTATTGCTTTAGTAGGCCTACATGACCTATAACATCCACATTTTTGTTTTTCCTCATAAACTTGGTAATGTCTGTTGAACTCTGGGCGTATAACCCTTAGTATACCTTTAGTATTTTTCATCAGCTTGTTCGTTAATGCCCTGGTGTGACGTCACGGCCGGCCACGCCCATGAGTCAGTTACTACGGTATGTTTATGTAAGGTAGTTTTGTATGTGGGTTATTTTCTGACGCAATTAGTACGCTCGTTTTCTGAAGACTTACTAGCTCTAGTGTGCGTAAGGTATTCAAGAAACTTTCACAGAGAAATGTACTCAATGCGTATATTTCGCGCACTGACACCAAGCTGTTCTTCCAATGGGAGGGTGGCGTGTGGCGTCACAATAGGTTAACATTGAACAAGCCGATGAAAGCAAGTGCTACGCCTTTACACAGCAACGTAATCAGGTCAGGTTTGTTTTCGTCGGCTAGGTGACATTTGATCCAAGTGCCAGTATGGCTAAGCCCCCGCCCCCTCCCCCCCCCCGGCATATTGCATGTCAAAGTATTGTATTCTCGGTTTTGTAAGTAGATCGCCGTGTAGAACGACGGGCATGTCAAATAAACACCTCTGATCCGACATTTGTGTCTCCATGAGGGTCACTTTCCATAACAATGTAGGCCAGGTATTAGCGGGGGTGGTAATACGGGCATTTGGGTCAAAGGCCGTTGACTCTGAAAGCAAATCCGGACGGAATACGTTGATGTGTAAAGACCCGCAGTGTTTGTTTTCATCATCGGCTTCTTTAGTGTAGTCCTGTTGTGACGTCACAGGCTACCCCCTGCTCATAGAGGTACTTCATGTAACGTCAGCACTTTTCAATTTGGCATACTACTTAGGCGCAGAAGGTGTGTTATCGGCAGGGGCGGAGAAACAGGGGATTGAGGGGTCACAACCCCCACTTTCAAAGATCTCCCCCATTGACTTTGTGTCTTTCACACAGTAAATTTTTTAAAAGATCGTCACCCCCCCCCCCCCACTGTTGAGAAGAAATCTCCGCATCTGGTTATCGGTACGGGCGCACGACAGCACCTTTGTTACAACCGTGGAATAATGGACGCTTTGCAATCAAAATAGAGAGACGCGCATCACAGTGACGTCTGTGAAAATGAACTGGATCATTTATGACCGAGAAGTAGCCAGTTGTATCTGTCTCTAAATATCTCAGTAGAGGGAAATGCTGCAGTGCAGGGTGATGAGTGTGGCATCTTCCCGCTCAGTTTAATTTGCATTGAACGAACAAAAGCCAACCTATCCAAAGAAAACAGTTCAACGTCATATGAATAGAATTCAATAATAATAGCCCACCTGTCTTGTGTCAGTTGTTCAAGAATTGCCACTTTTCCCATTGCTAATAACACCTCCGTGGTACAGAAAATATGGTTGACTTCTTTTATGCAGGTATTTTTTGTGACTTTGAGTGCTTCAAATATTCAGGCAAATACGTAATGGTGACGTAGCTTGCCTATACTCTGCACGGCAGAGGGCAGATGGAAGTGATGTTGTTGAAAGTTTTTGCTAATCTTTGGTAGCTTGATCGAAAAGAACATCTCAAATACGAACTATAGGGAAAAGTAACACAGATTCATACAAAAGGGAACATTTTTATCTTGATGGAAACATGTTCCCTGCTTTCGCAGTTTTTATTACTACCGATTTGGCATCTAACGAATTGTACACGAAGGATGTCCCTACTTTACTTCGGACATTGATTCATGTTTCTCCTGAGGCAAGTAAAGATCCATTAGCCTGTTAGCAGTACGATACGTGACGATTAGTTGCGTCACTCTTAGAAGTGACAAACATGGGGACGAATTTAAGGATGCTTCTTTTAAGAAAACCGGTATCATTAAGACCTTTCACAGTTGTTCACTCTTAATAGTTTAGAGGTAATTGCTGACGGAATTTTATGAATAGTTAAGAGGATTTATCGAAAGTAACTTAGGTAAAATAATGGATATCCTATTTTCTTTCAAAAGTGGTACACCACTAACGTGCACCATTTTACGTCATTATTACACTATAGAAACGTCCGGATCAAAAGAGCACCGTATTTGAATCCGGTTCATTACTTTGATTAAATTTGGATAAAAAATGATCCGGACTGGATCGTTTTTTTTTTATACTTGATAAGGCGAATTATCCAGATTCCGGTTCGGTGACCTACTGATCTAAGTTGGGTTCACTTTTATTGGCACATTTTAAGAGTGTACGGTAGGCATGTTCTAAAGGAATTTGGTACCGATTGATGATACTAAACGAAAATTGAGCGTTTGATTCTTTACATTCCTGCAAACTATATGTAGCAGGAAATCAATTTAAAACCAGTATTGAAGTACTCGAGACCGGTCTCGGACTCTCGAGACAGGTCTCGGGTCACGATTTTAAGGACTCGAACTCGTGACTCGGACTCGGACTCGGTCTCGTACAGTCCTGACTCGTGACTCTGCACTTAATTTCCCGAGACCGAGACCGAGACCGGCAGAATTTGGGTTCACTTTATGCAATTAAGCCATCGGCACATAGCCCTCTGCAATTTCTGTACTCCTCAACACGGTAGTTTTTTGCAATATGTGCTGTATTGTGTGAACGATATTTGTAAAATGTCCATGACTATAAAATCGTATATATGGGGTCCTTTATTATTTTCACTGGTGGCCCACATTTTTAATCAGAAAGACCGCACGGGCCGTGCACAGCCAGACCCACACCCATGATTTGCCTTTAGGCCTCCTTTTGAAATGGTTAGCTTGCCATCTGAATGTGTGAGGTGAGGGGCCGTCGGAAGTGTCCGAGTTCAGATCAAGGAAGAATGGAATAAAAAGGGCGTAACCCGGACGCTTTGGGAGTATTTACAAAATAGTGCGTACAAAGCTGAACACTTAACTATCTGTAAATAACATTTATTGTGCGCTCAATAGATGATCCCAAGTATCGCAATTTGATCATCATTTTGTAATATCCCCAATCCAGAAGGAGAGAGCGGGTAAAAAATAAAATCATGTCAGATCAGTATACACAATTCTATGTTGAAAAGTGTTTAGCTGGGGAGAAGGTGGGTTGTCATGACTTTATCTGAGTGGAGCGTCACCATCCCTTGGTTCATATAGCTTAACAAGAATATTGTTTTGGCCAAAAAGCCCCCTATACTGCCTTGAGTGACAAGATACCAGGCTGTGTACGTTGTAGCTTGATAAAGTATTCTTTAATCTGAAATATCATTATTAGCAATTCACATTTCAAATAATAAAAGGCAATTAAGAGAAAAATATTCGGCCTACATCTGCTTCTATCAAAGGGCATATTGTATCTCATATTGTATATTATAGACTAATGGCCCTTTTGTTTGTGTATGCAGTGAATATGTCAGTGGGGAGTGGGGGATGAATTTTTATGGTGGTTAAATTTGCTCGGAAGGTTGTAGCAGAGAGCTTGGTGGATGAAAGAGCTGAAATTCAAGGTGGGTTTGGTTTCAAAGAATTCCAACTGTCGAAGTTTATACCCGTCAAGAAGGCCCGTAGTCTGACAAGGTATTGAAGGGGGTGAAATATTTTTCGGGGGGCGATACATACTAAAATGCATTAAGGAAATGTTAATTTTTTTATCTTCTTGTGGGCGAAAACTTTTTCAAGGGAGCAGGGGCAGGGGAAAGCCCCCTGAAAAAGTTTTGTAATAGTTAAAGTGTTATTATGATTATCAGTGGCGTATTTAGGGGATCACTGAGTCATGCCCCTCCTCACTGATGCCTTTTTTAGTACCTGGAATAAGTAAAATTTTTAACACAAACTTTTCTTCAAAGGTAGCATATGTGGCACCAGATTGCATGTAAGGACACCTAATTTTTCAAAAATTTTGAAAGGGGGAGGGGACATCCCCTCCCCTTAAGCCGGCGATCACACAACATAATGCATGCCCCTCACCCTCATGAGAGAAGTTCTTGCTACGCCATTGATTATTACAATTATTATTGCAACGACCCCCCCCCCCAAATATAGCCAATATGGAAGACTAGTAACACGGCAAGTGGTTGCATTTAATTGGCATGCGGTATGATAACCGATGCATGCATATTATACGTACATTAACATGTTGAAACGCGTGTGGAGCTCGCGGAAATTTTTGGTTATATTTTTCGGGCAAGTTGTTACAGCCACCCACCTCATCAAGGGAACTTTTCTTCTCTTTTCATTCCAAAAATGTCCACTTTCTAAATGCCTTCAATACTGATAATTCTCGATTGTTGGCGCATTTGTTTTGCGAGCTGGACTGAACTACCTTGTGGGCCAAATGCGGCCGAAGGGTTGCCTTTTAGACCCAGAACCTATATCATAACACACAACAAAATTGCATAAAAGGCAGTTTAAAAATCGAACATTTGTGAATTTCTGTTCTTAGTGTACACTTTCCATAGCGGGACTCGGACTCGGAGCTTGTGACTCGGTCTCGGACTCGGAAGGTGAGGACTCGGACTCGGACTATGGAGACTCGACTACAACACTGTTTAAAACATTTGCGTACAACAGAAATGTACATTGGAGATAATGCGGTTAAAAAGCAGTTCCAGAGCATCGTTCAGAAAAAACATGCAATGGAAAATAGAGTTCAATATTTTAGTTAGTGTTTAATCTTATTGCACTTTTGAATTACAAATTACATTTTTACAGTTATTTTGACAGTTGAAAAAGGAGACATTATGTAAACACATGTAAAACATAAAAAACTCACTTTATGCAGATATGAAGAATACATCAAACTGGAAATCTGCCTCGACGAAAAATCGACTGCCACCACTGGGACTCGAACCCAGACCTTCTGCCATACGTGCAGACGCCTTACCAGTTTGGCTCTAAAGCCAGTCCTGGCTGTTGGAGCTTCCAGAAAGGAGTCAATGATTCGCCAATAGGGCGCTACATAGAGCTGTGTATATATATATATATATATATATATATATATATATATATATATATTTATATATATATATATATATGTATATATATAATACTAATCTGATGAGTATTTGCATATTTTAATTCAACCTTCCCCCAATATATATATGTATATATATATATATATATATATATATATATATATATATATATATATATATATATATATATATATATATATATATATATATATATATATATATATATTTATATTGGGGGAAGGTTGAATTAAAACATGCAAATACTCATCAGATTAGTATTTCCGGTTGAAGTATTTTTTTACATCGTCTGACAAAATTTCATTTGTTAAGATCACACAAGGGCAATAATGTACACAAATAGTGCGGGCGGTTTTCATTAAACCCTCCAGTTGCAAAAACTGCACCGGTTTTTCTTTTATCATCCTCACCATTTACATCTCTGTAGTGCAAAAAGGTAGAAAACCGCCTTAATTACAAACAACTATATTATTTTTAGGCTAGAAAAGGAACTATTTTAAACGCATTGCACACTGCCTTTCGCCTTCTGCACAAACATGTGACTTTAGCACAGAACTGAGAACGGAGTTGACCATTTCTATGATTCGAATTCGGCCTGGCAACTGATTATTTTTCTTTTTACTCTTTTCATGGATACTTAACGACTTTCTTATCCACCCATCACACCCAGTATTTCCTAAATTACTGTTCAACGGAGGAATTTTTTGAAGAGCTTATTTTTAACTGATTTTATAAAAATAGATTGACCTACCTCTTGGCATATAGTAACCAAGATACAATTGTTGTAACTTTATGATGGCGATTAGCCTGTGTAGAAGTTCACTTCACCTGTATCCACGAAGGTTGCCGCAGTTGATTTGTAATAACGGTGTCTTAAACATTCAAGTTTATCCACCCCGTTGGGAATACGTTTAAACCCGAAAGGAGCAACTCCCCAAACTTTGTTCCACCTTACTTTTCTTGGTAAATCTTGGCAGCCAAGACTATAAAGTAGAGCCCTTACAAAAAAAATTGTGTGGCAAAAGTTCCAATACCACACTGGAAAAACCGTGTCATACTGTGTAAAACTATGGTTTTGTGTGAAAAATAGTGAGTTCTATGTGATTATTTGTAGGGCAATGTGTGATTTTAATAAAAATTTGATCCACTTTTTAAAGGTGCCATGCTTTTACCTGCATTACCGCAGTTTTCCCCATGTGACAAAGAGTGGAGAACCAAAATACATTTTTACAAAGGCAAACATGTGGCAAAGTGGGGTAAAGTAGAATATTGTGTGTCAAATTGGTTCCAATCCCACATGTGTCACCACTCATTACCTCACTTTTCCAGTTATGTATTTTCCTATGCCCTGCCACATGTGATTATGCATGTTCACATGTGGCATGCCCCACATTTTTTTGTAAGGGGTTTCTTTAATTTTGTCCTCTTTAAGAATCTAGGAATTTAGCAGTGGCAATACCGTTCCTTTGTCGTCATCGACATCTCTGTTCTTACTACCTGCTTACTCTAAATGTGTTAAGCACTTTAATAGGGGAAAGTAACTCAGTTGCGTGCAATACTAACTTTTCTAATAAAATGTCTAAATCATTACTTGAGTTTGATCCATGCCGAATGTATTAAATAGTAAAGAAGGAACTTTTTAAGAAATAAATGTGATCTGGCCTATGGGCTTTCCTAGGTAAAAGAAAGGAGTTTATGAATTTTCAAATGTTATTTTACTTTTAGCACCTCTTCAGTCTTAATATCTTATTATATAAGCAGTGGTGTACGACCACATTGTCGGGATAAACTTTAACCGTAAGTTTAGTCCAGTCCTATGCACGTGTCGTATGTCACCCATTCCCATACTTCCCTGAGTCAATTTGTGTCTGGTAAGGTATTACAAGGTTCTGATTAATTTCTAGAAGTCCTAACTCTTCCAAAGCCTTTCGCAATTTCGTAACATTATACAGAGTTATAACATTACTTTCTTTTAATACACGAAGTAGTGCTATTCCCGGTATTCCACTTCCCTGTTGGAGAAGGTCGAACTTCGAATCAGGGAAGTTGAAATAAGTTGCCAACAACAAACAACTGTCACGGCTGAGTTTAACGGCGACTTTCGCAAGAAGTTTCGAAAATTCTTCTACAAAATAAAAGAAGAGCTCATGATAAGTCCATTGCATAGTTTCATTTCAATGCGTAATCATAAATCATCATACGGTGTGTTACATATTTCCCCTTGTTCATTAATAATTGACAACATATTGCATAAGGACTATCAAAAGGAAAACGTGTGTGATTTTTTTTATGAGCGCTTGAGGGTATCAAGAAGTGAATTTAGTTTCTTAAGTTTAAATTTGGGATATTGGAATATGAAATTAAAAAATTGCACCAATTGTACATTGCTCTATATGTTGTGTACTGTTTGTGATTAAAAAAAATGAGAAAAAGTATTTAAGAGTGCAAACAAGTACACTACTACTTGTTTTTAAACATAGCACATGCATTGTTTAGTTTTAATTATTACCTATGCCTTACAGTAAGTACAATTAAGTGTTAATATTCCCAAAATACAACTTGGAGAATTTCATATTCACCATATTACTAGTTACTCATATTACTAGTTACTCATATTACTTGTTAATAACATTTGTTTTAAATACACTGCTTATATAGTAATCAAGCAATGCAAAATGAATTAACAATCAATCAAGTGTTTGAGATTTATCCAATCATTCTAATTCAAGATTCGAGCTATGCATATATCAAATGTTGCAAAGATTAGTCATTTTATTGTACCCTCAAGAGGAGCAGAACTGTCTTTTAAAGAGTGACTTCTATACTTTATTAATTTGTCAGAGCCTGTAAGTCTGATAGATCAAACTTTGGATATCAAACCATTAGCATGTGTGTATGCGTAACTTATGATGTCATAGGTCAAAGGTCAGGGGTCAAATTACATACAGCCTTACATATAGTCAATAATATATTTTTGCTTGAAGATACTTAAACACAATGAAAATGTTGAAAAAAACAATTTCAGGCTGATGATTTGCTTTCAGGTTTGTCTGGTAAACGTCTTGAAAACTTTTAAATTTGTCTTAAAGGTGCTCGTTGCTTCTCAAACTCTCACTTTCTCATTATTTGTCTCCCTATCTGGTGAAGATATTGCTAATGTGGCTACAATTACTGCGAACGTCTAACAGCTGCCTCTTCTTTCTTTTTTGTTATACCACTGTCATGTGAAGTTTTTTTTTACATATTATTTCATTTTAAGTACTTTATAATTACATTTGATTGTTACCGCTCGTAAACAACAACATGTAGCCGAGTCTTAGCTCAATAACGTCACTTTGCCTCTTTAAGATGTTTTTTCTCTTTTTGTTAAAGGCAAACATGTCAATAAGTTTCTAATCAATAAAGAATTAAGTCCTTTACCTTCAAGTGAAGATTCTTGTAGAAATTCACTGTTACCGGACGACATGGCGGCGCTTGAACGATTTTCCACATCCTGTGACATTTTCTTAAAAGAAATAAGTGGAGCAAGTGTAAAAAAATGAGGCATGTGACATTCACAAACAGGTAACAATACGCCTAGACTCATCACATATCAATTATAAAGGAGTATAAAATGTCTTTCAATGAAACAAAACATTTTTTCCATAGACGAACTGTGATTTTTCAAAACAAAAATGTGACAATGTCGTAGAATTACTTTACACTAATTTAAATAACTGATTTTGTTCATGTGTTAAATCTTATTTCTGTTTTTCTGTTGACTAGCGTTAAGTTAAAACGCACTTCTGAAGGTACCCGGACAATTCCCACCCGGACAAATCCCACCCGGACAACTCCCACCCGGACAATTGCCAACCCGGACAATTCCCACTCAGGACAACTCCCACCCGGACAATTTCCACCCGGACAATTCCCACTCCGGACAACCCCACCTGGACAATTTCCACCCGGACAATTGCTAGCCCGGACAATTCCCACTCCGGACAGGTATCGCACTAAGATGTGGACCTAAAATATGGGAATGAGAAGACAGAGGTCGACACAATTCTTGAGAAGGCTAATAAGAAGGCACAGATACAGGAATTTTCGAAAGGGAGGGCCACGATGGGAAAGCTCAGATGCACTACTTGCGAAGCGCGAGCTTGCACACATGGCGTGCAGGGGCGGAGCCCCGGTGAAGGTGGGTGGGAAATTCTCGCAACCTTTCCCAATATTTCATATTTTAATAGGAGAAAATGGCTCCAGTTACTCCCTTAAAGATATTTGATTTCATTTCAAGGTGCGATGTTAATGGCCTAGTACAGGTTATTACAATCCGGCTGGTAAATTTCGATATGCTATTCCACCAAGTGATCTCTTTTAATATATATTTCAATTTTACCGATCAAAGGACTGCTTCCTCGTTAGTAGTGTACACTGGGTAGGGTGATTAATTCACAAACCCATTATTTTCTTCATGTCACGCTACTTGGCAGATGGACCATTTCGAATTCTTTAAATAATAGAGCAGTGAGAAATATTGGTTAACAGGCTCGTACGCAGGATTTTTCAAGAGACCTCGGTACATGACGTCACGTTTTGCTTACGTGGCCATGTGGAAGGCACACGTGGAACAATCACGTTTGTACATACCGCATCACTGCACTACACTACAGTCGTACACTTCACCGCATGCACGGTATATTTTATACCCACATGTGGCGCCACTGCCGGACATCGACTGATTTACCATTTGAATACGGAAGCACATCTGCGCCTGGCTTATTCCGGGCGTCAACATGGCTGCTTTTTCTTTGCCATAACAAAGAAATGTGGCGTTGGTGAAATCGGTCCACATCTGCAGGGAAACTACAAGAGGTTGGTCATAGGCTGGCCCAGCAGATAAGGTCATAAGCTTTTCTCAGATAGCTCCATCTGTAAAATGTGCATATTCGTGGGACAAACGAAAAATCTTACTCGTCCTAGTGGCATAACCCCTCCAGAGTCGTTGGAAGCAGGTCCTTTTAGAGGATTTTTTTCAGTTGGGAAGTGAGGAATAGTGGTTTCAAACAAAAAAAAAATATGAAAACATCTCAGGGGAGAGCACCACCAGTTAACGCGTAACATAAGGGGACATTTTTCCCAAAATATCTTTCAAGCTGCAAAATGGCGCTTTTTATGTCTCGTATGTTCCATCTCAAAATACATACGGGTTATTTGGAGACCTCATGTCTTAGAGATTTACACTTAGGGTTTAAAAGACCCTGGTAGAAAATGAACAAAATGAACGAAAGAGTACTGATCCCTTGCGTAGGCGCCTGAGTTCGGCAAAGCAACCCAACATTTTAAAGAGTGTCTTTACCCAATCGCTTTTGAGGGCATTTAAGGTATATTTGTTTGCCATTTTTTATTTCTATCAAAATGTTATATAATTTTGCACGACTTCAGACATAACATTAAAGTGTGAAACAACAAAATCTGTATTAAAAGCAGTCCAAACCATTCTTTCTAGACTTATATCCTAAATAACATTCAGCCTGCATTTTAGGTCACACAGTCTAGCGCAATGGAATAGATATTTATTCCAGTGCATTATTATTATATTTTAATACAATATTATATTATCAATAATAATATTTGTTGTCCTGGGCATTGTTCTGGGCAATTGCCATGGTTGGGAGCCATTCGGGATGGGGAATCGTGAGGGTGTGAATTGTCAGGGCTGGCAACTTTCCGGGTGGGAATTATCCGGATGGGAATTGTCCAGGTTGACAATTGTCCGGAGTTTGAATTGTCCGGGTGGGAATTGTCCGGGTGGAAGTTGTCCGGTCACGCTTCTGAAATGCTTGGCATTTTCTTCTAAACGTTCGAGGATGCACTTTAGGTAGAAATTATTCATTGGAAGTACACATACATCATAATGTGCTCCTGCAGTTCACGTATTTATTAAATAAGGAGGACAAAGTGTGGCTCCACGATTTGCCCAACGGGGATCAGTTATCCGAAGATTTGACAAAGGTGAACCAGTGCCGGGAACCTCATTTTTTCCCCCAGGAGGATATGGGCAAATTTGATTTTCAAAATTTTCCAAATTTGTTTTAAAATCATGGTTAGGCTTATGTTTAGGGTTAGGGTTACATGGAAAAGGGTTATTTGGCCTGTTCTTTCATAATACCGTGTCAGAATTACAATTAAAGGGTCGGAAAGCTGTCATGTTGGAACTAGGGGTGTGGCCTATTTCCAAGAAGCTGATTGGTCCATTGGCATGATTTGCCCATAACCTCGTGGAAAAACATTGCGCATGCCAGGAAGATGGAACAAGGGAAAGTTTTCGTCGTGCAAAGAGTGCCAAATTTCGGGAGCATTTAAACAAAATAACAAAAATTTGACACTTTGTTGGCAGAAAATTTGGGGGTATTATTAAATAACTTTCAGAAGTTTGGTTTGTAATTGCTGCCCAGGGTTTTTTTAAAGGGTCTGCCCTCCTGAAGAACGAAATCATAGAAACCATCTGTGATGTCATATTTCCATTGTACCGATCAAGGGTCCCCCACGAGGGAGGCCGACCCTATCTGTCAGGGACCATGGCCCTTTCCCCACATCCGGCACCACCCCTGAGGCGGACTGAATTGCTTCAGCTTATGTTTTTCACTTTATGTTTTGGGTTATCTGATATTTATGGTATGCGTACACAGTAGGTAGATTCATCCACAGGGATGACGGCGAAGGCCTTCTTTAGACCATAAATTCTGGAAGTGTGTAGTTCCGGGGAATAACATCACTTTCTTTGACAGGCATTTGCAGAGCTAGAAGTCATGTTAGAATACTGTATAGGCTTACCAAGGGAGCATAAGTATACTAATAATAGCAGAGTTAACAATGGAAAGATTGACTAAAATTAGAAACAACGTTCAACAGATTCAGTTCATCAAGAAGACAAGCAATATAAAAGGATATCTCGACCTCGTGATGATACACCGCCAAAAATACAAATACCTGTCAGCGGTAAAATCGAAAACAAGCAAGACTAAAACACCAGAAAATGTATTTCACTAATCACGCAGTGATTAATGATAAAGCGCCAACCTTTGGACGAGCATTAAGTTCAATATCTTTTCCGTTCTGTGATGCTTTGAAGATGCAAGTAGGAACGTCACATCTTTTTCTGTCTTGTTCCAAAAGAAACGGACGTGAAAACTCGATGGATAACGCAACATCGTTGAATGAGATTTCCTGAGTTGGACAACAATATATTGACAAAAGGTATTCTATTTTGTTTGCATCAAGATACTGTTCTGTTGAAAATTGTTGATTTGACACTGTGTAGAAGATCTAACACTTCACATAAGGTTATATAGACCTCTTTTTTAATTTAAAAAAAAATAGTGAAAAGGTAAGAACCGGAAAACACGTAAAGGACTTGTTTGTGTTAGTGATAGTGGACCACACTGAAATACGTACAACTGGGGATCAAGGTTTTTATGCATTCTAGAACGCACTGAGTAACTTGCATGAGCGTCCGGAGGGGGGCAAGGGGGCACTTGCCCCCTGGAAAATCATAAACTTGAAAAAACGAAGAAAATATAAAGAAAAAAACGAAGAAAATATAACACTAACATTTCTTAACAGTTCAACCAGTGTGAATTTCTACTCTCCAAACAGGAATTGAATAAAAACATCAACACCCAGGCCCCAGCAGCCCCGAGCATATTTTTGGTATTTTTTAAAATTTGTATTTGCGATATTGCTAGTGTTTTCCCTTTTTATATGCGGTAAATAGGCCTCAGAAGTGCCATTTCCAGCGATCTGGGAAGCATTTGGGGCCAAAAGTTTCTTGCGCTCCACGCCAAAAAATGGTGGCGCGGAGCGCTGAGAATCTGTTTATGGGCCTCGCCCCCCCCCCCCGACCAGAGAGCTGCCATTGACCCTGACTACACCTTTGTCAATTACAGTGAAGATTTCTTATGCAATGTCACTCCGTCTTTTTTTTGTTTTTTGTTTCTGTTTTTTTTTATTTTTGATACTGGACTCATTTCTTCGTATTCGGTCTGCTCAAATATATTAATAATTCAAAAGTTTACTACTGTTACATTTGATTTCAATTTTCCGACACTTCAGTGGCTAGTAATTTTAACAGTAATGTGAATTAGCAAAAGTAACAGTCGAAGCACTTTACCTTTGGATTGTCTTCAGGAGTAGTGTACCTCCAGGTGCGTGATATTACTTTCTCCAGTGAAACCTTCAGTGGGTGGTTTCCTTCCTTATAAAACAAGTAAGGCCTCACTTGTCCAACGATGAAACTTGGATTCAACCGAAAAATCTGTCCAAAATCGAACATTATTTTGAAGACTTTACATAAAAACTACTTTTGTGACAACTGTTACTAAGAAGTGGAATCTCTTTTTCACTATTTTTTCCAAAGCTTCAGTTTTAAAATAACCGACACCTGTGCTGGATCCGGGAAGTGTTAGGCCCTAGCACCTACATGGTTTTATAAATCAAACTGACGTTTGCAATTTATGTTTAAAACTACTGACGAATTGAAGAATTTGTTTCATTAGAACGCCAAATCACTTACATGCTCACTTCCGAAGAGCTGCATTCATTGAATATTAGCACCAAAACTAACTTTTGGTTTCATCGGCATCATATACCCATACTAATAATTTATCGGTAGGCAAGGTTTACATATGTATCGGCACGGTCCATCCACTGTGATCAGTATTTACTCGTATTTTCTATTCTCTACTATACAACGGGGCTACCAGTCACCGGCAACATACCATCCTCTACAGTTCATTTTCTTTGTGATGTTGTCTTTCTCCATCTGGTGGTCAATATGTTGCAGGATTTGTCTTAGATACCATGCACTTATTTCGACACTGGAAGGCATATTGTCCATTACGTCAGTGCAAGTTATATCACGTAAGCTCTCCATACCTAAAGTTGCCTAATAGACTGTGTAAAGCAATTCAGACGTTCCATGTAAACACGTGATTTTTAAATTAAAGGACGTGCAACATTTATCCCGATGTGAACATTACCTCTCCTGCTCCAGGTAGATCTGGATGATAACCAACTTCTATTTCAGCAATATCATCCGGTACAAAGATTGGTTTCGCTGCCGTGAATACCTTTATCTTTTTAGCTTCAACAATGGTATTATCAATTTCTACCTTCATCCAACAAAAGCTGTTAAGCGATATTGTACACATTCTGTCGTCAAGTTGGTAGCATAGGTTAGTCTGTTCTATCCAGTTTGGTGTATTATCTGAAATGATAGTTTGAAGGTAGCGGTGACCCAACCCATGGTATCAATACAGTGACAGGGGTACGTACGTCTTCATCGAATATCTAAAACAGAAACTCTTATCTTCTATAATCTCTCATTTCTATAATCTCACATTTTCTTGACCCAGGCCAGATTTCTCTACAATTTTTATCAAATGGTAATGAAAGCTCACGGTAAGGTCAAAATTTATACTTTAGTATTTTTTTGAAATGTATACACTTTAAAACAGTGTTTTTGTTCAGGCATGCGATTACATTATAAACAATAAAATGGGTTAAACGCATTGGGGTTGTGTCATCATTTTGGTTGTGCTAAAAGCCGTTAGATTCCTCGGTATTATATTTTAACAACGACAAGAGGCGTAACCATCAGACTTGTTACACCGCACTGAGATTTATTTCAGAACATATTTCGTCTTTACTTTTTACACAGGGGCAAAACTCTTACACACTGCATTATCTGTAATGTCTAGTAGCTTTCTGTATTGTAATCTGAATGATGTTGTAAATACTTATTTTTATATCGACTTCCTTTCAATAAGGACAAATAACACATGCAGAGTAGTCTTTTTGAAGAAGACGGTTCCAACTTCAGAAAAAGGTATCCATTGACTAACATGCAATTATGAATAGTTAAAGAAATCTTTGAATTAATTCATGTATTAGTGTTTAAACACAACAGCTGTTTGTGTTTTTAAACATTTGCAAACGTTTTTAAACACAGCTTTGCTTAACTGTGAAAAGCTAATATCCAAATTCTACTCAGTGGCAACAAATTTGATGTCGTTTCACCGATTAGTGTGACTTACCTTTATGTTAAACAAATTTTAACCTAGTATTTAGCAGTTACAGACACGTGATCTTCATCACCAATTCGTTCAAGTATGACACAGACTCCAGAAGAATCTTTCGTATTCCCTTCTCATCTCGAAAAATATCTTACCTTCTTCCTGGTGACTCATGAATATCCTTGCTTTGTACTCGACGTCCTCCTTCAACTTCAGGCAATGTGGTAGTGTAAGCTGTATTGGACGCTTGAATCTTAAATGGTTAGGGTGAAGTTCAACAGTGACAGATGAATTACTCGAGAACACTCTTGAAAGATTGCTGAAGCTTTCAGGAGGAATAATTCTCATCTGAATGAGGCAATGTTGTTTGCCCTCTTCCAATGCATCGGGAGGAATACAAAGCGAAACATCTGTGTCTGGAATACGCAGCAACCCTCCATCCATAGAAATTTCCCTTTCAACACTCAGGACGGTTGAAGTATTTTTAGACCCTTTAAATATGAGCAGCAGAACAATCTTGCATCACACACTGAGCCTTGGTATATTTTGTTATACAAAGATTAATGGTTTGTACATAAGACGCTCTCGTAAAGATGGTCTATAATGCAGGCAATTGAGATAATGCATCTTGACCAATTCAAGCTGTGAAACTGAATCATTACATCATTTAATATCAGACTAATTAATAGTAGCTTCTATTTTGCAAGTGTACTTTAAAACCTGTAAAGTTTATCGTTTTGTTCTATTAAGTCATCAACTAAAACTAAACAAGAATGCTTTTTTTTCCTTATCGATTCGCTCCTTAAGGATATTTTCCTTAGTTTGCAATTCTGTCTCATAAGTAATCAGGGCATCTGGTATCTTCCAAAGTTTAGAGGAAAATGGATAAGTATGCTTCGAAAAATGTTTGTTTAGTTTCAGTATAAAGAGCTGTGATTAATACTTAAATATGCAGGGGTCTAGGCCTTCTCTAAAGTTTAGGAATAGCCCCTCATTTATACCTCGTAATCGTCAAGGGTTTACAGTTTAGTGAATCGTTCGACAACGCTCACATAGTTTAGCTGAATTTATGGTGTTTCATCTAAACTTTTAATGAATGCCACGGCCGTATGTAGCAATCTAATAACAACAATCGCGAGCTATGTGGGAGAAGTTGACTGACTTGTTACATATAGCATGGACGTAATTCTGCCAATACCTTGGTATCCGATATTATCCATTGGTCCAAAATTCATAGACTCGACACCTTCTGAGTCGGATTTAATCTATATAAACAGAAATACAAAGAAGAAACGAGAGTGATGGAAAGAAGACAATGACACTGTTAATTTGCAAATGAATTTTGTTGAAGGTCACCATTGACGTCTATATTGCCAAGCTATAACAAATGTAATCTCAGTGTTGATAAGAGGATCTATTTGTAAGGTTTATAAGGTATAAGCTTTGGCTGTGTTTTACGTGCCTTAAAGTGTACCTAAAGTCTAACATTTCAAAAATATATGTTACAAAGCTTGAAAAATGCATCCAAATGGTCCAACTTCCATCTTAACAGAACATTCCTGAGCCGAGATATAATACGTTAAAGTTTATTTACTTAATTTAAAATGGTGGATTGCGCAATAATTTGTGATGTCATTCTTGTACTACTCAAATTACAGTCTTTGTTGTTCTTTGTTTTTTCGAAAGCCACTGCACCTTATGACAAAATGTGATAACTGTGTTACTGTTATAGGGTGGCTTGGCTATACAAGTACTCTCCGTACGACATACCATGCAAGGGAACTGTAATTGTTTCAAGGTCCTATAAACATCTTAATATCAAAAGGAAACAAAAGCAGTTCATGTGAGTTGTACAAGAAGGACTTCACAAATTATTGCGCAATCGACTATTTCAAATTAAGTGAATAAATTTCATTATTTTATATCTCAGCAATGGAGTAAGCCATGAAAATGGGAGTTGGATGAATGAAATTCATTTTTCAAACTCTAAAATATACATTCTTGTAATTTTAGACTTTAGGTCCACCTTAAAGTCTGTCATGAACCAATCTTATACTGATAGCATTTACCTTTGTGCTATTATAGCATTTGTGTGTAAAGCATCAGCTAAATTTAAATGAAGCATCTACGAAAAATTCTTATAAATCTTTTGCTACGATTATTAGGCGGATATAGAAAATGGAAGGAATAATAGTTTTGATTTCCTGTGAAAGAATTCTAATTACATGGAACTTTTCCTACTTGTTTGTACTAAATGTATTTTAAAATTGCCGCACAGAAAGCTTCTTCCTCAAATAATTACCATCCATTCGCCTGTTCTTGTGTCTAACTTTTGGGCCATCTTTACTCCGAGGATCCATGTCACTGAAATGTAATGTGTTAATAAACTACTAATCGTAAAGAAACTCACTTTATTTCAAAATAAGAGACAAAATTACCAAGTATTCCTGTAGTATTTCCATCATTACCTTTAAGTCAGGATTAAAATCACCACAGTTAACTTTTCACATTGATAAGCAACACATTTACAGCCCCTTATGTAAAGAATAATAGATTTCTTTCTTCGACAATGTGGTTTGTAGCTGATATCGTCATAGGTATGAAGAGAGTAGTAACTGGTATAATCATATAATGGTGATTAGCTTTTAAACTGTCAAGTAACAATTTCTCAGAAGAACAGTGAACGCTATCAGATATGTGTATATATATATATATATATATATATATATATATATATATATATATATATATATATATATATATATATTATATATATATATATATATATATATATATATATCTGATAGCGTTCACTGTTCTTCGGAGAAATTGTCACTTGACACTTCACTTTAAAAGCTAATCACCATTATATGATTATCAACGTGCAGTACGCTCTACCAACTGAGCGATCGGAACTCTGCTGGAAGAACCGGTCAATTTAATTCAAATACCAGACGGTACAGTTTTCCATCATTACGTCACTTGTGAGCTCCGCTCAGATTCTGTAAATACGGGTGTAGATGTGACGTTGCGACTTCTAAATATAGAAACTGAAGAATGGTGGGAAGCGGACAAAGTCGCATAATTTATATATATATATATATATATATATATATATATATATATATATATATATATATATATATATATCAGTGAAAAAAATTAAAATAAGTATGTAAAAATCAGAGCTAGAAGACCAATTTTAAGTGACTATAAATGTAGAGGAAGGCTTACAAATTATTATCCACATCGCCCGTTTAAACGAATCAACACTTTAGATCACATTGATTCCTTTTTTAAAGGTATATTCAGGTGGGGAGACCATGGATTGTTCATGAATGGGAAACTCACCTTACTTTGACAAGACTAAAGATAGACCCCCGAAACACCCGGTTGACAAACTTCATTTATTTAAATGTGATCGCTTTTATCCATTAGATTATACAATCGTAGGCAAGTGAGAAAGTTTGTGACATGCGTGTGGTAACATGATAGGCAAATCGAAACTATGCAAATGTTTACTCCGTAAAGGACAGTGAATTAGCATAAAAACTTATGCAAGGACTGACTTTAACTTATTCTAGCAATATCATATTTTCTTTTTCAAAGATAGGGTGAATATAACCGTCATACTTATAAACATACTGGTAACGCTGACAATTCCATATTAGTGATGATTTTCACCATCACCCTTATGTCCCATTAGTGTGAAAAAAACTTTCCCTTTATAATCAAGGTAAAAATTTCTCCCTCTTTCGAAATGCATTCTTATTTATGTCAGGTAACGTAAATAAGACGAAAATTCCATCTGCAAGGTATATATGGTATAGTATACCTATTGTATCGCCTTCTTGTAGACTGGCCAAGGTAGTCTTATCAAGGTGTGGGGGTGGATGTGGTAAACGTAGTCTGCAGATGATATCAATGACAAAACGGAGTTGAACACCAACAAACTATTCTCAATATTCTCAGAAATGTAGGCAACATGAAAAGGTCACTTCAATTTTGCAAATAATGTATATAGGCCTACCCATCAGACTCCATGCCTCTAAATATCATTAAAACAATTTTTATAATTTTCATAAACGCATATTTGATGTAAAGTTACTTGAAATATGTGGTTATTTTCATCCACTAATGTACTTATAAATACACCCTTTAAAGATTAAAGAACACTTAGCAATCGGATTGTATTTTATAGCTACCCTTATAAATAGAGTTATAATCAGATTTTTTCGCTAGTAGGAACCAAATTAATCCGGTTATACATAGGATAATGATTTATAATCAACCAAATTCTGCGATGGGGTGAATACTGCGAAACTCCTCTTGCCTTTGAAATTAGGTCTAAATCTACTACTACGATGCTTAGGATAAAAATATTTCCTTTTGCCTCTCTCTTCAACAAATTGGGTTAAGTCTTTCCTCATAATGCCCTTCCACCCACAAATTCCAAAAGATTAAATCCTTCATTTTTATGTTCAATGTTAAAATTGAACAAAACACTCACAGATAAATGTATTTAATTTATCTATTTACCACGCATTTAAAATACTAATTAGCAACTATTTCAGGAAACAACTAAATGAGACAAAGAATGTACCTTGCTTCCTTGACTGAACAACACTTTGAAATGAATTTCAAAATGCACGAGCAGTCATTGCTCAGGGTGTGATCCCATCGACTAACGTCTAATATCTCCAGGGTATCTAAGACTGTAATCGTTACACCAGAGTTGCATAAAAGCATGTCACCAGAATCAGAAGCAGACTCAACAACGTCAGCGAGTATGAGATTTTTAATGGGTATCTGTACCAAAGGAAACACAACATAGTACATAAAACGCGTAGAGCATACTTTTGAGTAGCCAATGGATAGTTTCATGTAGTGACTTTTTTCAACAAAAGCCAGTTGATGGTAAAAGTTCAGCTGCAGTGCGTCTTTAATGCGTTAACACATCGTACCCCTGTTATACTTTAAAGCTCAGTACCCTTTCATATAAATATAGCTCACGCTACAAAGATGGAACTTAATGACGTTAATTGTGGTATACAGTATTACACTTTTGATTGAGCCACTGCGTACTCCGCAAAAAATAAACTTGGCCCAGGAGAGGAGGTGCTGAAACTCACTCTAAGTGTTTGCAAAACTCATTCAAATTGTAGTGTTAAGATTTCAATCCACAAGTACAAAGTATCCCAAATATGATGTAACATGCTCAAATCGAATGCTTACGAACCAAGAAACTAGGAGTTACCCCCTCGGAGTATCTACAAACTAATTTTCTGCCAGAGTTACTGGAAAACGAAGACATTTTCCCCACGTTGCATACATTTGATCGGACAAAAATGGCTCAGCCAACCACTTCCCACCCCATCTCTCCTTCTTCTCAAAGTGCAGATGAAGCAATGTTACTAAATTTATTGCCATTAAACTAACGTCGGTAACGTCAAAAAACGAAAACTTTCATAGCAGATTAACGTTTAGAAATACACGATGCTTTCCTCAGTGGTAGCACAAAGTTAGTAGAAAGGGTATCCACTTGACCAGAAAAAGGTGTCCTTTGACTTTATGAGACTTCAACTCACCCAATTGTTAGAGGCTCTTTTTAATAGAGCAACCTTGGCCTGTTGTAAAAACCTGCTGTCCTCACCGCGTATAGTGATGGTTTCGTTACAGATGTCGGCTATCGCCTCGAGAGTGTCATCTGTTTCTTCACCATTATACTCAGCAAAACATAGAAAAATGCAATTCAGAATGTAGTCGTGGGCATTACTCATACCCGAATGACAATTTTGCAGTAGATATTTTACAATGAAATGGAAACTAGGAGGCCAGAGAAAACACGTGAAGCGTAGTACATAATGTAAATCTGCTGGTGAGATATACTGCAAATAGTCCTTTATACATCCCTCAACGATATTTGAAGACATCGATTTCCATATCAATGAGGACAATTTCTTGGCTGCAAACCATTCTTGAATTAGTTTATGCAGGAATTTAACTTGCAGTGAAACTTGTGTCATAATTTGCTTGCTCCTAGTCTCAATATCTTTATTCTCTGACTTTTCAATTTCTGTTTGAAATTTTACATTTGTTTTGGGGACTTTTCCTTTTGAAGAACCTTCGACTTGTTCAGACCGGGTATCTATTAAATGGAGCATTGATCCTTCACTTGCTCTGCCCTTTAGTGATTTTGCACGCGCATCTGGTTCTGTGTAGAGTTTCCCCCTTGCAAAATCATGCGGATTACGGTCAGAAAGTGTCAGTAGCCTTTCTTCAGTCACAAGTACCCCACAGGCAACCCACTTCTTACTTTCCTCAACATTTTTGTCTACAAAATCTCTTTGCCATGACAGCTGTTGGATACCACGACAGAGTCCATTAAATGCCAATTCCTCAAGAGATAGAGACATCTTTTTTTCATTTTCCACTTCCGTCTCCTGAGAATCTTCAAACGGATCCTTTGGTTTAGACATGACCTTCTCTTCTACCAGCACCGACCGTGTGACCTCTCTTAACTGGGTTGTGTCTCTAGGTAATCCAGTCAGCCCATTTTCATTATATTCCTCTACAGCCGTCTGTGTACCTTTATGTGTTTTCGCACCCACACCAAACTGTGAGTCTTCTTCAGGTGTTAAATCTCGGACACTTTGATCAGCATAATGGTCATTCAATTGATTGAGTGTTTTATAATCCGTAGGCTCGTTTCCTCTGCTTTCTGTTTCTTCATCAAGCTGTGTCTTTTTTTGAAGTAAGACATGGCATTCCGACCGGTAGTCATTGCTTGATTTCATATCAGGTTGTGGTTCTGTTTGATCTTTGGGATGGCTCGGGGAGCAGAGAGTTTCAATCATTTCACGCATAAATGGAGAGATCCTATTAAGCTGACTCTCATCTAGGTTCCACATCCTTCCTATGTTGTGAACGGCCATGACGAATAACAAGGGTGTACTACAAAGATCCAGCATAAATGATGAGTTTGTAATGAACGCCTTTACTTCCATCTGTTTGACTGCATTATCGGAGAAGATTCTTTCAATGTATGAATTTCTTTCCATTTCTCCAAACTGTCTTAATTTAAGCATTGGGTATTTGGGAAGATTCTGGACATAATCTGATCTAGATGTAATAACCACTTTACAATGGGGATATTTAGCTTTCGTCATGATCTTCATAACTTCTGATTGTTCTCCCTTGATTATCTTGCCAGAGTATTCTTCCAACCCATCAAGCAAGAGGTGAATGCAGTTCTTTTCACACCGGAGAAACGTTTCAACGTCTGTGATGGACAACCCACTTTCTCCCAGGCGATAAAACTCTTCAATGGCCTGACTAAAAGACTTCTGTTGAAGCAACTTTAAGGGTAGTAGAATGAGCATTTCTATTTCATTAAACTTACCTAGAGACCAATCATATGCTAGCTGAGACATGAGCATTGTCTTTCCAGATCCTGGATCACCCTCAAGGATTATTCGTTTTTCTGATTTGAGTCTCTTGTGACTAAAGATTTTATTACAAGCTATCGTACATTTCTCATCAACATCTCTTAGACTTCTTTTATCTTTAGAATCAGTCAATATCACACTCCTGTCGATAAAAAGATCTGCCGACTTCCATCTACAGGACTTCTTCCAAGGTACTGGAGTCATCGTTTCATACCATCTATTAATCGTCTTTTTAAGACATTGAATGAACATTTTTTTCCTTTCTGCAAAAAAAAAAAAAAAAAGAAAAACAGAGGGCAAGTACGTTTAGCACTACTAGCAAATAACCCTTATTTCCAACGCTTTCTAAGTGATTGTATATTGCAGAAGTCAAGAAAACAAAACTGAGAACGGAACGACAGCAGAACTACTTACATGCTTTCATGGTGTTTTGTTCTCCTGGTTTATATTACCGTATACGACATGTAATTAACTGTAAACAGTCCTAAGTTTTACGATGTTTGCTTTTGAACATTGGGTGCATAATTACAACAGAGCTGATAAATTGCAAATAAATTTTCCTGGCTATGTGAATGGTTTTAATGAATGTTTCCCTTTTGCAGAACAGTTTAATCAAGTAACACTTAAATGACGTTGTTGATCAGAAAATATAAATGTAAATTAATTTAACTATAAATTGGTAATAGGCTTAATCCTTCATGAGTATATCCTAAGTCGCTTAGATGTTTGTTATCTCATCCCCACATATGTGGGAATGAGATATTGTGCTTCGTTTACCATTGGAAAGTGCACACGTTTACATCTGCCAGTCGCCATAGCAGCCGTAACCATGGAAATGCATGGTAGGAAAATTTGGGGCTTTATGACCGCTACTCAAGGGTGGGGCAAAAAGGAGTGGTGAAGGTCCTGTTTCCTGGTCATGTAACCAAATATGCCTAAAATTTGGGTCAAAGGCTCAGATGGTCAAATGACATTTACAAGGTCAAAAGTGTGTCGCGAACTCCTCCTAAACTAAGAACAAGATTGAGCCCAAACTTGGTGGGCGGGTGCATAGTCCTTGGAACTTGTGCCTGACATACCCTCAGCATGATAGGTCACTTGGAACTTGTGCCTGACATACCCTCAGCATGATAGGTCAAAGGTCAAAGGTCAACCATCAAAAAAGGTCAAAATAAGCAATTTTCCAAATCTGGCTATAAAACCTGAATGCAACAATAAATGGCCCTGATTTCTTGACATAGCTTTTGTATTGGAGCGTTCTTGGCACAACTTGACACTTGTTCTTCTGAGGTCAAAGGTCACGAGGTCAGAAGGTCAAACGACAATTTTGGGGTCAAAAGTGTGACGCGCACTCATTTAAAACTGAAGGTACTAATGACCCCAAACTTGGTGAGGGGATGCATAGTCCCTAGAATTTGCGCCTCCAATATCATCAGCATGATAGGTCAAAGGTCACTATAGGTCAAAATAAGCAAATTTTTAAATCTGGCTGTAAAAGCTAAACGAAACATTTGACGATCCTCATATCTTCGCATAACTTTCTGATAGACATCTACTTTACACAACTTGACACGTGACCTTCTGAGGTCAAAGGTCACGAGGCCAGAAGGTCAAACGGCAATTTTGGGGTCAAAAGTGTGCCGTGCACTCACTCAAAACTGAAGGTACTGCTGACCCCAAACTTGGTGAGGGGTGCATAGTCCTTGGAATTTGTGCCTCCAGTACCCTCAGCATGATAGGTCAAAGGTCAGAGGTCAAAGGTCAAGATGTTCAAAAGAACATATTTTTTAAATTTGCAAGGCTGTAAAAACTGAAAGAAAAGGAAAATGATCCGTTACATTGACCACTGTCTTTTCCTGACACTTAAAATTCAGTTTTTCACCTGCAGTTTAACAAACCCCACCATATAAGCCACACAGTAACATGCTCAGATGCACACTTATCTAAGCTTCTCTAGCTCAAAACTTGACCGCTCCTAAGTAAAAACCCAGGCCTAGAGTAAACTGCGATCACGCGTGTAAAGCATGACTAGTTCTTGGCGCCATAAAAGTAAAACTATACGCGTGTCCCCACCGTAGTAAAGTTCAAGCGCGTCCCAGACTCCCAGTATGAAGCATAACTTAGTACGCGCACGGTGGAACTGATGTTAGGCCAAGGCTTAACTTACTACTTAGCCTAGGCTTAGGTTACGCTAAATTAACTATTAGTAATAACGCTAACAGGCTAGGTAGGCCCTAGACCTTATAGGCTTAGTTGAAATACACGCCTGGTTAAGAACTTTGACCAAATTTGTGAGCACTGTGGCTCATCACGGAATTTTGGCTGTCTTTTTCGGTAACTCTTACCTTCTCTTGAAGAACTGACACGCACACACAATGCACGCACGCAAGTACAGTAGAGAGCACTGCGCTGCTTACATATTGGATACACCATGACTTGTAAGCAGCGCCAAGTTCCAAACAAATGACGTCACAAATAGACCGTGTGAACCATGCAGGCTACCTTTGATCTTGCCGCCCGGCAGACGTGTGTGCTCCTGCACCACACTGACTGTATTCTAGGGTGCGAGACACTTTTTTTCAATTTCGGGTGCTATTTCCAAAAAAAAAAAAAAACTATCCCCCTCCCATTCCATTTCGAGTGTTACTTTGGGATTTTCGGGTGCTATTTCCTATTGATTGATAAATGACAAATGGCCCTAAATGCATTACTAAAGACAGCAATGGGTTTTCTATAAACTATGCACACTCTACTAGGCTACTTCCCTTCAAGTGCGGTAGAACATAGACCGGCCAGCCTGACATAGCAAAAAAAGACGAGTGTGTTGGGACGTGGTTAGCTATTTTCATCATGGGCCATTCATACACAATGTACGCGAGTAAGTGTGCAAGCAAATGACGTCACAAACACACTGATATGAATCAGCGGTCAAATAGCAACTCCCTTCCCACTACCATGCATGGATGGGCAGGGAAGGGGCACTAACAGACTAACTCATGGACGTAGAAGCTGTACTCGATCCATTGAGGTGGGGATTATGCACTGTTTCGGAATGTCGTCCTGGGAGAAGAACCCAAGGGTATGGGGTCCCATCTCCTTAGAAAATATTTTATGCACTTGGTGCAATATTTGAGCAAATTTTAAGCAATAAGACTGCAATTTTTTTGAGATTTTTACAGAGCGTTTTTGTCCTGAAAATGAGGGGGAAACAGCCCACCACATTTTTGACGGGGGGTAGGCTTTAGTCAACCAACCCCCACCCCTTCGCCTCTTATGCCTCTCACTAATTGCATCTTTGTACGTTTATCATGGATTCTACCACCTTTAGCCATCTGTTGTTGAGAATCATTCTGATTGGTTAAACACTGACCTGCTTTTCCACAACATACGGTCAGTAAACCTATACACTGATAAAAATGAAGTTTTCACACATTTTCGGTGGTAGAAGAAGAATACACTACATTTGTCGGACTGTTATTGTCTCATAAACCGTCTGGACTCCCAATTTGCAAAACAATGGACTCGGCTTCGCCTCGTCCGCCAAATGCGATTTATTCCTTAAACAGTATGCACTGTCAGTAATATCGGGAATTTCCAGTCTGCGCTTTTCATACTTTCTTTCAGGGCAAGTTAGTTTTGATAGGGCCAATACAAGAGGCTTCTGAAAAATTGGAAGGGACATTGGTTGCTACGTTGTCACCACCAACAATTATTCGGAAAGGGGTGTATGGACATTAAGCACTTAAAACATCTATTAATCACATTTTTGTAACGACTCGAGTCATTAATTTTCAAAAGGAAAATGACTCGAGTTACATTGAAAGTATTACAATAACAAATGTGCCAAACGTTTTCACAATTTTAGCCTTTATTTTATACAAATAGGTCTTTCACAAATAACCGTGGCTTCTGTACCCTACATAATACATAGTGGCAGGGAAACCATTTTTTTTTAGCAAAACCTACTTACTCATTTTGCACGTAAATTTTGATCAGAAGTATCTATATCTTTTTACAACTGGTTTTAAGACTAGTGATTTCTACTGTATCATTTGAGTAGAGTTTCATGCCCAGTTGAAACGGATTACTAAGTGGTGTTTTCGAATTCTTTTAATCATGGAAAGGGAAGTAAGCAAACTTTAGAGCTGTTAACATGGGCTCTTAATTCTGGTGATTTGTTTAAGACTAGGGAAAGCATAATGATAGCAATATGAAGTGAGAATAACTGCTTTATTGGCCTAAACATAACAAATATGCAAAAGGTTTACACATTTTGTGTTCAAAATGTGTCTTCACAGTCAGGTTTTGACAAACGAGTGGTTAATTTTAAAAGTTAAAAACAATCTTGAGTATTACATTATGAACGCATGCTATCAAATAAAGTGATGATAATGATTAATTTTGCAAAGCTAATAGTTAAAGAAATAGCAACAGTGGTCAATTACAGTCCCTATTTGTTACAATACTGCAATACTCCTGTGATCCAATAGCGTTGGGTGTTTGAGTTCTTTGCAGTGCAAATGACTATTTTGTTATTCAAAATGTTTCGTTTCATATATTTAGTAATGTCCAGTGACATTTATCTTGGTTACATCAAATGCAACCAATAGAGAGTAGAATTACTTTCAAGTATTCTAACAGACGTACCTTCCTCTGTATGTTCAGTTTTCTTATGTAACTGAGTCATTCTTTCTTCAAATATTGCTTGATATTCCTTGATCCTAGCTACAGCCTGGACCAGTTTAAATTCATGGAGAGGCTTCTCTAAGGCTCCCACGTCAGATGGCTTGATGATGCCCATCTCATCTAACGTCAGGAGCAGCAAAAGTCCTGGATTATAATTAGAAGTAATGCTTCCTTTCTTCTCATCGGAAATGTTAAAGTAAACACATAGGTCTCTTGGTAGAGATGCTGTCAGATGAGTTGATAAGGTAGCCAAAAATCTGCTATATGTGGTCGCTTGCTCTAGAAATACAAATAGAAAAAATTATGACATTTACATAGCTTCTTTCCATGACATCAAATATTTTATCATACTAAGGGGGTGACGAATAGAATAAACCATTTATTTGTGAAAAGTTACATATGGTGCCTTTCAATGGTAATTAATTTCTTTCAAAGATGCGGTTACTCCGGATCACTTATTTTCCTACCTAAACGTTTCTTGTATAGCCCAGAGGAGGTGCCAGAAAAACCAACATTAGTATGCTTACGGGTTACACATACTTTCATAGGTCTCAATTATTTTTTAGTAAGAGTAGATTTCCAATTTTGCACTGAATGAATTCTAATGCACATTCAAATGCAGGGTTGTAGCGATCGGAAGTGTGGGGATGTCACAACCCCCAATATTTGGTCGCCGTCGGCAAATTTTCAATTTGTCGGCAAAAAGAGGAGAGGGAAAGGAAGAGAAGAGGAAAAGAGGAGAGAAGAAAAATAAGAGAGAAGAAGGGAAAGGAAGGGAAAAGAAAGGGAATGAAAGGGAAGAAGACGGGGAATGAAAAGAAAAAAGAGAAAGAGAGAACGCAAGCGCGTGACCAGTCTGTTATCGGCTTTTTCGATTTTCGGGTATTCATCTAATTGGCCCATTCAAGTTGAAGGCCCGTCGGCAAATTGATTATGCATGTGACGGTCGTATACGGCCGTATCAACGACCGTCGGTGTAACAGGACGAGTGACTGAGTCCGTCGGCAACTCGGGGAAGGAAAGGGAATTGAAGGCTTTCGTATAGGCGCACTATTTCGGGTCATATGACATTCTTGAAAAGCCAATTTCTGCACATTATCCCTCACTTTTATCATCACCATGGGGAGCAGCACTCGATTACCCATGAGGAGGATATCCTTACGAACGACAGGTTCAGTTCCTGCAGTAGAGTGGCATGACGGGAGGAATACCCTAACATTAAAATTATCGGGAACCTTTACATTGGATAATGTATTATGAACCAAAATATACGATCCTGCATGAGACTTAATTTTTTACCAACAGATTACGCTAAAACCTCAGAGCTTTCGGGGACGAAACCCCCTTGACCCCACCAGGCCCTAAGGCGGGCCCAGAGTTTAAGGCAGCCTCTATTTGTGCGACAATGTCGCATAAACGGCGACAAATGTCGGACGAAAATTCTGCCAAGCAAACTCTAATCGGGTCTAAATTTTGAGGTTCCTCAATACGGTAGAAATCCACTTTAATATTGCACCATTTGCGATAAAGGAACCTTTCAAATTCCAAAAATTTCCCACGTGGAGAGGACACCCTCCCCTTCGATCCCTCCCCCAGGCCACAGATCAGTAAATGTCGCATTGAGAAAACGTCCTAGCTAAAATACTGGCGGGCCCCTAGATCCCAACCACTTAAACTATAGCGGTCTGAGGAAAGGGTTAGCCTAATACACTAAAATTATTGAGAATCTTTGCATTTGATGATACATTATGAACCAAAATATATCCATCCTGAGAGTTAATTTTTCACCCATGCTTTACACCTCAGAGCTTCCGGGTGCTTCGCCCCCTGGCTCCCAGCGGTGCTTTGCCCCTGAACCCCACTAGGGGGCCTGAGGAGGGCCTCCTGGACCACACCCGCTAAAGCTCGTTTTTGCGCTACGCATTACCAGATCTTCAAAACATAATCTCTACAACCTCCTTCCCCCCTTCCCCCTTAAGATAACACCTCCGCTATGCCCCTGTTCAAATGAGTTAAAGTAAAAACAACTGGCACTGCATCAAGATTTTAACAGAACAAAATCCTGGTTTTTATGCTTTGAAATGAATTTTTAGTCTCGAGCAAACTACCCTTGAGCCAGGTAAGATTTTTTTTTGTTTACTGGCTAGGGGAGGTCTTTCAAGTACTGCACCATACACTATGATTCTAAAAAATTGAGCTTTGCATAAATACTATTGTTTAAAATACAATGTACTGCAATTGTCCTTGTTTCAATCAGCTCTCTCTTTGCTCAGTACTGATCAACATAGAAATTCTTCACATTGTAACTTCAAGCAACTCTGCTTTAATCTTCCATGTGCATTTTGGGAAATATTAGGTCTTGAGTATTTCCATTTCAGATTGATTTGCACGTGAAATGTCTGATACGCACTCTGCTGTAATAATAACTTGGAAACTAAGGGTTTCAGCACAGTCCACACGTCAGATATGATCACATTTGGACTGTGTTCTGCATTTGTAAAAGTCGGCTGACTGTGCAACATTTTCACTCAATTATTTTAAAGTTATCGTGTGCCTTTTTAACAAGATTTACATGCGAAGGAGAAGTATTATTATTTAAAGTCATGTTTACGATCTCAAAATCCTTATTATACAATTTTGTCTCTTGTGAAATTCAATTTGACATTTTAAAAACCTAACTTATAGACTTACTTCTCGTCTTTTGGTAGGTGTCTGCTAACATGTAACAGGATGACCTGGCTTTCAATTGAAGGAATGCTTCAGATAATCTCTCCACATTGGAATTTTGAATAATATCTTTCTCTTCTAGAGCGAGAAAAATATTTTCTGTGGGCGAATCACTGTTTTTCAAAGCATCTGCGTAGTCTTCAGAAATACCAAAGAAGTTGGCCAACCTCAAACAATCATCTCTCTGAAGTTGCGGTGCCAAACCTTCTTTTAAGTGGTCGTAGGTGAATAACTCTGCCTGTGATAAGTGATAAGAGACTGCACTGATTTCACCAGTTCGTTATTATATAATGAATCGGATCTATAGGTGCATGTTCTACGGTCTATAAAGTTTACCTTTTACTGGAACTGAATGCACCCCAAAGTTTCCATTGTCCCAGAGATGAACACGATTAACACTACATGTTTTATCCAGAAGTTGAAATCAAGTTGTGGCATGGAACTAGGCACCTCTCCTGTGTTATAAACATGGGCCTTAAAACTTCCTCTGGGATGTGACCTGGGGACTTATTGAACTGATCGTCCCTTCGCTATGAACATGTCTCTTTTGATAGTAAATTCATTTGGTGTAGGCTAAATAAATTATTTTGTTAATTTTTCCATAAGTATAAGAACAAGTTAAAGACTGAGCATCTACATTGAATGAATATGTATTGTCATTGTTGGTAATGATTGTAATCAGCAACAATTCACATGACTTGCAATCGGATTTTGGAAGCAATTTTGTTGTACACGACGATGCCTTACATCCTATTTAAAGGGCAAATTTCCTTTTCCCAGTTGTTAAAACTCTCCCATATAAGTTGCTTTTAGCTTCTCCCCTAATTTATCTAACAACTCCAAGACATGAGCCTACACCTAGAATATTCCAATTTCTCACGGTGTATTTGACTGAAGACGTTGTGTGAGAGTTTAAGTTCTACCACCATTAAAATACGCTCAGCCTTCTCTAAGCATAACAATTCTTTTACAGCTGATGCTTTGTTTCACTTCATTGTAGGGAAAGCAAACCAGTGAGCCACAACTGGAGAAAAGACCGTGGCCCTTCCCACTTAAACCAATTGGTTAGAAACTGAGCCGTAAAACCTCACCTAATTCTAACTCTTCACATTCACATGTCCTTCCTTTGCACCTTTCAAAGACTTTGCCGTATTTCAGAAATGTTCCTTCTTCCTTTGGCTGAGCAAGTTTCGTTCCTTTGTAATGTTTCTCCTGTATCTTTTCCTTGGGACTAATATTACAAATTAAGGTTGCTTTTCCTTGAATATTTGAGGGTGCCAGGTGACTAGTATCCCAGGTGAATACAGAGCTTGTTCATACAATATATTTTCCCATCATCCAGGGAGTACGAACAAAACCATTGCAAAGTAGAAACCATATTTGCCCATCAAACGCCACCTGTGATGTGTAATTCTAGGGAGGCGCTACCACTCTGGTATTATTTTTTATCCCAAAGAATGGGGATACAATCAAACATCGGTATTCAGAAATGAATAGGAATTTCTGATTTTGTTCGACTGTACGATGGTACCTGTTCATGGTAGCTTATAGCCACTCCTGAAGGTCTTACAAATACTTCGAATGTTGGTTAATTTATTTCTGTTCCCACCAATGCATCCCCAGGACCCCCAACAAAAATCTTGCCAAACCAAGCAAATGCCGCTTATGATGAATACAAAGACCAAGGAGACCATCTTGTATCATTCTTGGACAGATGCTTCGGACCGAGGAGCACTTGGAGTAAGTTTGCAAAGAACCAATCAGCCAGTCGATGGATTCAGGTTCTTGGGGAGGAAGTTGTTATGATCCCCTGACATAACTAACACGAGGGCTGCCGTCGCGTCTGAATCCCCGGGGGACAGTCAACATCATTGTTTTTCATATTTTTAAAGGGGAGGAAATCTTTCAAACCTTTGTTTGAGGATTTACACGACGATAACATAACGGGTCCAACTTGAGGGGTGAGGAAGGAGACACAACAGCTTATTCTGTCAGACAATACGTAGTTGAAAATGATTTAATCCCCTTTAGGTATGGAATGTTGATTGACAGGCCCCTTTGTTCCTATTATTTAGTAAAGTGTTGACTAAATCCCGAAATGATGATCTACTCCTTTATATAGTCCCCTATCTGGCGTACTGACGAATCGGAAAAACCAGAATTTCACTAATCTGTGGTGCTTTCAATTTCACATAGTGACGAATGTTATCTTAGTTAGGGGTTCTTTGCCTAATTATTCGTTTATACGTCTTAATTGGTAGAAAATGAATATATTACAATGCCATTTAAATTTTTAATGCAAAAATAAACAGGTTCGGGCAAAAACTGAATTCGTCACTATACCAAAATTCCCAAATAAACACATTCTTCACTTTGCCAATTGCGATTCGTCAGTACATCAAAAAGGGAAATATATAAGTAATCCGGGAACAAAGGCGATTGTTCAGACACACTTGAAGTGAGGTTTGTTTCCCACAAAGACAAAGTGTTGAACAAGATTGTCGGTGAAACGAATGGCTTTAAAAGTTTAAAAACTGTACTTTAGTGTTTACCTACGATTTGATGCATCGTCTGATTAAGCATTATTTAAGCCTGGCGCCCTTCTCTTATTTTTGGAAAATTTCCCCATCACTTAAAACTACAATGGAAAAATATGTTTGAGAAAATTCATGAAGCATTGAACCCGTTAAAACGTTAAATTTCCGACCCCAGAAAATTGGACGTTCGTGGGGTAGGATTATATGTCACTCTCTAACGTCCGAAGCTATCTCCGTCGTGGAGCCAATTAACTATCTCTTACCAACAAGCTGTATCACATGTCATGATCTGGACAATGGCAACGTCTAACCTTGAGGCAATTGGTGTAATAGATAAGGGGAAAGAGGTTTTCAGTAGTTTTAAGGTGACCAATACCTCATGTCTTCAAAGAAGCTAATTAAAACAAAATTTATTACGACGAATAACGACAAAAGTATTAAATTTTACATTTTTATATGACGACTGGCAATGAAAAGTTAACAATTGCTAGGCCCGAAGTGCGTCTTTACATCGTCATTTTGAAAATAAGTCACTGATTCTAGTTAATCTTTGTCTGAGCTAGAAATTTTGAGGTGAAAGCACAATTAGTATCGAAAAAGAACACCCCTTTAAAAGTGTATAGGATGTTGGGTTTCCTTTCTTACACCTCCCTGGTCCAACTGGCTCTGGACAATTATACACAAAGGGAGAGACAAACTTGCCGGTGGCTACTCTTGGAACTTAACTGTAATTCTCGGCTTCTCTGACCACAACATCAATCTATAAAAAACTTCCAGTGGACCTAGACCAAGCAGGCTGTTCTTCAACTCACTCCAACCCAACTTGTCCTAATAAGAGCACAATTAACTTACCGTAAATACAATGGAGTACTTACCGTATTATAAATCTTCACTTCACCAGTCAGGAGATTTTCCGTGACTGTCCTGTCACCTCTGTCAGATATTCTGATTCTAGTGACACCACATTCAACATCAAAAATGAGAAAACTGGGGTAAGTTTCACTGACATGATAAAATACAACTTGCCATCGTTCCCCTTCTACCCTGTAGAAAGAGTTATTCCAAACTACAGCAATTACGCCTATTGGTAGATTCACGGCTAAACTGCGTGCATACCACTGGGTACCTGTAGGATGTGTCAATTCAGACAATAACTTTCCGTTTTCCTCACCAAAAATCTGGGATGTCTGATTACTTCTTGAATCTGCATGGCCGACACAAGCAAAAATTTTCCCTGCCTTGACCGTAATATCGTGAGGCCAGTCCCCTTTCTGAATTCCTTCCAAGATGATTGATTTCATCTCAGCTAAGTCTTTAGTGCTATAGACATTTATATAATTTAATTTCCAGAAACCAACGAATATTTCCCTTTCTTTGACATACAAGCAGTAAGTCTCACCCTCTACTCGACGTGATAACAAAATTTTATGGTTGCTTACTTTAATTACTTCTAATTTATCACCAAGACAGGTAACTAGGTCAACACCGTCAGGGTCAATAAAGGAAACTCTTCTAGCCAAGAAGTCCCTTTCTTTAGTTGAATATTTCTCAAATTCTTTGGAGTATAATATGTTTGGTTCATCTCCGGAATCAAAATCATTTCTGGCAGCATAAATGTCAATCAATGTTCGCTGATAGTCCGCGTTGCTGGCAGACACAACGATACTGCTAGGATTCCCAAGATTTACATCCCGCAGAAGCCAGCCATCTTGTTTCGCGAATCTCTTATGCTGAACACAAGAGAACCTGTTAAGGTAAACGGAAAGCAAGGAATTTGGGACATTTAATGATGCATCTATCTAATTTTATGGCATCAAAGAAGATCAGGTAAATAAAGGTACATACCGAAACTTGCAATTGCCAAACGACAATTTTGTGAAGAAGAAACATGTGAGACACTGGCTGTATTGCAGTGTTAGGTTTTCTTCCAGAGAATATAGTTGGCAGCATACAAGTAGCTGTAACTCTCAAGGAGTGTTGGCAAGTGGCCATTTGGGAGGGCTAGGAATACATTGAAAAGGCTTCTACCATTAAAAAAGTAATTAAAAGATTAGAAGTGATTGCTCAGCTTTAAATTAACAATTGTAGAATAAAGTCGTTTCATGTCAATAGGGTGAGATAGACCTGGAATGTAATGTAAGTACATACGTGGTAATAGAGGGTGGTGAAAAATCACTAAGCGTAGGACTTGTAATTCAAGTATTACTAGTTTCGATTCCTGTTTATTTTACTACGTTCTCTACGACTTATTTTACCTCTGCCCCCTAGTCTCTCCCTCTCAAAAAAGTTTTTAACTTTCTTCACGCATACATTTTGTTGTAAAATGGTAGGTTTTCTATCCACATGGGGGTGCACCCTCAATTGTCCGCCCACCCCCTCTCCCCACCCCCTCCTGTACATATATCTTACTTTATCTAGGGCTTAAACGATGTAAGCAGTCACAACAGTTTATGTATAATATCAGCTTAATCTTAACGATTTCTTATTCCCTTTACAAGTGCAAGTCATGCTGCTGCAGAACACGTACGTGCTGCATATAAAAGGCAAGCCAAGGTATTATACCGACTTAATTTAGGAATTCAGTGTCAAGTTACTAAAAGGCATTATAAATGAGGCTATTCCTTCATAAATGTCGGTCCATTGACTTTAATAAGGGTAACGGAAACCGTGATTAGATGCATGTCCTTAAGGTCCAAGCAAAATTTCATACTTTTACAAACATCAGTTTGCGTATTGTGAGCGATGCTTGTTCAATGATATTCTCTCAAACCCGCTTCAGTTGAATTACGGCAACATTTTAAATGAGACTCCGTACTTTTAAAAGGGATATAACCTGATAAAATTATGTTACACTTTTGGAAATAAGTAGGCCTATTTTGAAATACGAATATAATGTGATTGTTTACGGTGTGAGAAGTCGAACGGCCATTCTGTTCAGTCCATTTGACTCACGTCAGACTTTACCGCCCACTCAACCAAACAGCACATGCGAGCTAAAATAAGAAGAAAAGATAGCAATATAGCAATATTTCTTCACGCACATATGTACACGAACTTATTACAGTAAAATTCAGTGATACACTGACCATCCAACCTTAAGGCTGAATATAATTGACTAGCTTTATCACTTTCAATAGATAAATGTTGCATGAAACGATTACATCTGAAAGTGTCCATAAAATATTTTGTAAAAAAATATCTTAATCAAAAGAAAATGCCAATATATTCAAATTAAATAGGTTGTACGATTGAAAGCCAGAGCATACTTTCTAAACGAAAAAAACAACTCAAATTCCAATAATGCTAGCTGGATTTCTGTATGTATGGATCAAAGCTCTTCACCCAAAGTATTTCATTTGCTGGTTTCAGCAACCAAACCTGAATGAACACGCAAATCGGAGAGAAATCCATACATTGATTCTTTTGTTAATTCGGCCAAAAGCTCACTTGAACACATTCATAGAAGCCACTCTCAACGTACTAATTCGACCCATAACCTATCTACTTGTCAACGTGTTGCAGTCGGTTCTCAGATCAAATCCTGCCATTACCATCAGACAAGCAGACAAAGGAGACGTCACTACCATCCTTAATACTGCTGATTATATCTTGGAAGCAGAAACACAGCTCAGCAACTTGGACTATGTAAAGCTGCCAGCCGATTCCAGTTTGAGTTAGGAGGAACAACTCAATAACTCAATAACGTTACTGAACACCTCTGGATATATTTATAGTGTTCTTTATCCATTATTGCCCTCCCTAGAAAGTTAAATAAAGGATACTTCACATTTCCTTAGAAAACTCCATGCTATTGAGTTTTGTACCCCTGGTTCCGTTTTAGTGACTATGGATATGAGCTCTGTTTATTCTAATATTCCTCACAAGAAGGAGTTTTGGCCTGCAATATATTACTGTCCAAAATAATTTTTCCACACAGCTCATTAAAGAATTTACTTTTGATTGTAGAGTTTGTTTTTACAGATAAATACTTTGTTTTTAAAGAACAAAATCATTTACAAACGAGTGGTACTGCTATGGGCAGTAGATTGACGCCAAGTTACGTCATCATATTCATGACGGACTTAGAGGAGAGAATTCTTTCCAACAGCTCTATAAAGCGCTCTAACTACTGTAGATACATTGATGACATTTGTTTTACTTGGTAGCTTAATGAAAACGCCCTGAGTTTTTTCTTAACTGCATGTGCGAAACTCACCCAACAATAAAATTCACCTCCACATTCAACACGGAAATCCCCTTTCTGGGCGTTCTGGTTGGAAAGCACAATAATACTTTTGTCACCACGCTTTACTGTAAACCTACTGATACCCATACTTATCTTAATTTTGAGAGTTCCCACCCCAACAGACTTAAGAGGGCTTTTGTTTACTCCCAATGTATTAGAATCAAGCGCATTTGTTTCTCTGAATCCGAGTATAACTTTGTCGGTCATTTTGGTTCGAATGAGTATCTTATTTCCATTTTCAAGAAGGGCATTCTAAAAGCTTCTGCTTTATGCCGTGACAACCTCTTCTTGAAAAACTTAAAGTCACTAATTCTCGTATTTCTTTGGTTTTGGATTGTTTCAGTAGAACCGATAAGCTACTCAAAGTGTTACGTCAAGATTTTGACATTCTCAAGTCCGACACTTCCATTCAAGACCTGTTTAAGGATCCCCCTCTCATGTCCCGTAGGCAACCACCTAACCTCACATCTCTGCTTATATCCTTCAGGCTGCTTAGTTTGCCTGGCACTGACAATCAGAAATGTGGCAAATCCAGATGTCAGGTATGTAATTTTTAATGATTGACCCCTGTTTCACCCCTCCAGTCACTAAATGTCGTATCTGGCAAGGTCATTTCAATTGTGATACCCCAAATGTCGTGTATTTGATATGTTGCTGTGCATATATACATACCTATATAAGACCTTAGGGAGACAATTTTCTTCGTTATTTTAGAGAGGATGTTATAAGGAAAACATTCTATATCTCCCTAATGTTTTAGGTACTATTTTTTGACGTTTATATATATATATATATATATATCATATTTTGATAGTTTCAGGGTTAGGGGTTATAAAATTGGGTTAGAAAGTAGTGTGTAAGTCAATGGAAATGTGGAAATGTCCCCCGAATATACAATTTATATATATATATATATATACTAAAAGCAAGAACTAAAATTGGCTAAAACCGTGTATTTAAAACTCGACGTTTCGGAAGGGTCGTCCTTCCTTTCTCAAGAGGCAGTGTAATAAAGGATTGTACTGAGAACAGTAAAAACCTGTTAGATATATAGAATAATACCAGAAGACCAACAGAATAAGATTAGAGAAAAGCTGAGTAAGAAGACTCTGAAGTGTACGTAACCTTAACAAAGCTAAAAAAGCGTGACAGCGTAACAAAAAAGCTAACAAAAGGTAACTTGAAACCAAGTAAGAGAAGCAAAAAGATTAGTTTTGCTTCGGTACCTTTTTAACATTGATGCCACTAGGATGCAGAGACTGCAATTGGTGAATCCAAAACAACTCTTTTTGTTCACGTTGTGGTTTGTCTAGATTAGGTAATGTTGAAATGCCAATAAGTTCAAAGTTATTACAAGGCCCTTTAAAATGTTTACCCAGAGGAGTATGACCTTTTTTGAACTCCTGTCTGTGACCTCTGTGTCTTTGTCTAAGTTCACCCCCTGTTTCACCTACATATTGTTTCTTACAATCTAAGCAATTAATTAAGTAGATAACCGAAGTAGAAGTACAAGTAACTGAGTTAAAGATTTTATAGGTAATACCTGTAGTTTGACTTCTAAAAACTTTGGTTTCTTTAAGAACATTACAAGTGACACAATTGCGTTCGTGTGACTTAAAGCAACCCTTGTGCGTTTGCGGCTCTACATCGGCTTTAAGAGTCGAATGCACCAGAAGTTTACGTAAATTAGGCGGTTGGCGAAAAACTACTTTGGGGGGAGCCTTGATTTCCTTGCGCATGATTGTTGAAAGCTGCAAGATATGAAAATTTTCATATCTTGCAGCTTTCAACAATCATGCGCAAGGAAATCAAGGCTCCCCCCAAAGTAGTTTTTCGCCAACCGCCTAATTTACGTAAACTTCTGGTGCATTCGACTCTTAAAGCCGATGTAGAGCCGCAAACGCACAAGGGTTGCTTTAAGTCACACGAACGCAATTGTGTCACTTGTAATGTTCTTAAAGAAACCAAAGTTTTTAGAAGTCAAACTACAGGTATTACCTATAAAATCTTTAACTCAGTTACTTGTACTTCTACTTCGGTTATCTACTTAATTAATTGCTTAGATTGTAAGAAACAATATGTAGGTGAAACAGGGGGTGAACTTAGACAAAGACACAGAGGTCACAGACAGGAGTTCAAAAAAGGTCATACTCCTCTGGGTAAACATTTTAAAGGGCCTTGTAATAACTTTGAACTTATTGGCATTTCAACATTACCTAATCTAGACAAACCACAACGTGAACAAAAAGAGTTGTTTTGGATTCACCAATTGCAGTCTCTGCATCCTAGTGGCATCAATGTTAAAAAGGTACCGAAGCAAAACTAATCTTTTTGCTTCTCTTACTTGGTTTCAAGTTACCTTTTGTTAGCTTTTTTGTTACGCTGTCACGCTTTTTTAGCTTTGTTAAGGTTACGTACACTTCAGAGTCTTCTTACTCAGCTTTTCTCTAATCTTATTCTGTTGGTCTTCTGGTATTATTCTATATATCTAACAGGCTTTTACTGTTCTCAGTACAATCCTTTATTACACTGCCTCTTGAGAAAGGAAGGACGACCCTTCCGAAACGTCGAGTTTTAAATACACGGTTTTAGCCAATTTTAGTTCTTGCTTTTAGTGTATTCTTTTAGACCGTTATATACCTGTTTTTAATACACTGGAGATGTTATGTGCTGTATGGTGGCGATTTATTGTTTTTGGTATATATATATATATATATATATATATATATATATATATATATATATATATATATATATATATATATATATATATATATATATATATATATATACGTACGTACATGCTGTACTACTATCCATGTGTCACCCTTCAACTGTACATTGTGATACCACATTATCTCCAATTGTCCGTCTTCTATCATACTGAGAATTATTAACCTCACATAGGTACACAAGCCAGGCCTAAAAATAGCCATACCCATTGTGCAGGAGCCATGATGGCCTTCTGACCCTTTCGAGTGGCCTTGATGCTCCCGAAATTACCAACACCAACGGCAATAATTACGGCCTTCATTCTGTATTTATCTATTTCAATTGGTGTCCTTTGTCGTATATTGATTACGCTTTAGCCTCCTACTTGGCCTCAGTTGGTGCCTCGAAAAGAATTCTGCAGTCTGAAGGCTTATTTCGAGCCCTGACAATCTATTTGCTACCCAAATCACATGTCCTTACACGGTTGCAATATAGTAAAGTGTATAACCTACTGTAAGTACAGTGGCACAGAATATTTCAAATAAAATAAAAAAAAATTATGTTCAAAAGATTTTTTTCCCCGTAATTCTCAATTCACAATTCACATTCAACACTTTTTTTATCTAGTTAGTAAGCAAGTAATTAGATTCATCCCCCCTCTATTAAAAGTTTAACTTCATCCATAACGACCTGGACATCAAATATCACAACCGAGGTTATGAAAAGTTGTCACACCTTGATAATTTAAGCACATGGTGAATTCTATATAACTCAGACATTCCAGGGAATACTTTTAATCTATCATGCAGGCCTAATTGTAAGTGCAATCCAATTCTAATTTTAGTGGTGCCCACTGGATGCCGACTCGGGGACCGTTACCTTAGAATTCGAGCTAGAACCGATTCAATTGACACCAACTTGAATTCTGGACTTATTGTGGGTACCGAAAAGAGTATTTGTACATGTAACATATATCACAAACATGAGCACCAGCAGCAATGGCACCTTCAGTGATGTTTATATAATTTTATTTGTGTGGACTTGGCTAAAACTGGTGCTGAGTTTTCATGCAGATGTCTCTTCTTCCAAGACAATTCTTCAGTTCCAAGACCCTTCAGTTCCAAGACCTTCCACCCTGGGCTAGTAATAATTCCAGTACAAAAGAGGACGTGAGTCTAGAATTAAGTCCTAGTCGGATATTTCAGCTCTGCTGCTATGAAGCTAAACCAGCAAGTTTTCATCAAATTAAAAGGATATGCTAATCCCACATCACAAATTTAAAGGGATTCATTGAGTTGATATGGATTAGTTTTGTGACGAGTTTGAAGTATACCATTGCATAGCAATACTTATAATTAGACTTATTATTCATGCATTACTTCCAATAGTTACCAAAAATGTGAAAAATTGTAGTTTTTGTGGACAGGGTTGCATATATGATTAAATGAAAAAGGTGTCTGGTCACAAATTTGTAATAAATTATTTTAATCATTAATTACCCTGTTACTGCTATTTCAGTTGTGTGTGAGATGTGCAGAATATCTTAGTTTGATCATTTACCATCAAGATGTGAGTAAATCTCAACAGGTGTGAAAAAAATCATGCATTTCGTGCACCAACTCAATAAGCCCCTTTAATTAAAAGTTCACACCGATCAGCAAGGGAGATACGATGAAGATTTGGTATTAAACCCCGCACTTTAATGGGCATTCAAGTGATTATACATGTAACCAAGGATATTTAGCGAAAAGAGGTAGTGTAATTGTCTGACTTTCACTTTGAAGAACCCCCAAACATGAGCGTCCGCAGAAAAAAATAGGGGGCAAAATTTTCAATTGATCATATCAGGAGAAATTTTTACTCCAAGAAAAAAACTTTATTTGCTAAATGCTGGCGCCTTTTACAGGGGTGTAGTAAGGAATTTGTTGGGGGCAAAACCTGTAGCGTAGCGTAGCGCTGAGAACCATAGTTTGGCGCGAAGTGCCAAGAACATTTTGGCCGACATGCTTCCCACATTGCTAAAAAAGGCAATTCCCAGGCCTTTTGAGTTGCATCTAATCCTTTTCTATTTTGAAAGCTCATATTCTGGAATTTTTCTAGCGATTTCATAAAAAAATGTTGATTTTATTTTTTTTTTTAAGTTTTTCATTTTCCAAGGGGGGAAGTGCCCCCTTTCCTTCTCCCGTATCCCCAAATGTGCGATTCTGAGCTAAAGAACATCTTTTACAGCTGATGATACATACTGCTTTGACGCTTTGTATATTCAGTAACTGTATGTTTTAAACATGAAGCTAACACTGGATTTGACATATCTGAGTTGCATACAAAAATCAGGTAGCAACTTAGGAGCATCTTACCTGCTTCCTGTACAGGAATTTTGCTTCAATGCAAATAACTGTTTGAGACTTGGGTTCACATAAATCCACCAAATAGGATATCCTTGAAAACAGTTGCTTTCTGTATTGTTTATACCGTGCAATAACCTCAGAAATAATAAGATTTTTTGATACAAAGGTAGGAGGGTTGTTTATCTCTATACGTGGCAATCTGAGAGGGTAAAAATCGCAATGTTGTGTAACTCCACAATGCATTATTGAGTGGAGAATTACATAGGCATATACATTGCTGAATGAAGAAGCCAGATTGTTTTTAGGTCTGACATAAAGCTACAAATTTCATTTGTTCCCTTAATCAAAATAATGATTGGTTTGGAGATGGACAGACAACCTTTCTTAGAATTCCCTCTCTAGTACGCAAATTCCGTCCCCGACAAAGGCTTTTCTCCCCAAAACGTTTTGTCACTAATCACAGACTTACTAATCTTTATTTTTGTTTCAATTCTCACAACTTGAGCTAAAGTCTCAAATTGGTGATAATTTTAGCTAAGATTCCAGTCGATATTGTTTCACTTTTACCTCCAGTAAAATCAAAGTTTGTGAAAAAACCGCTCCAACTTTGAACTGGAGATGATCGGGCTAACTGTATGGAATCTTGGGACCAGTAAGTAATGAGAAAGTTTAGTCACAAAAGCCTTAACAGGTGGAAAAAGACAGAAGTTTGAGGGATAGTCAGAGTTCGGTTTTACAATAGAACCTATTGGTTCTACAGTACAACACATAAGTCCCACAGTTCATACTTGAATACTAAGTCTCATTCACTGTGGAAGTAGTGGGCTGTAGAACCAGTTCTGCACTAGGAGACTGGAAGGGGGGAGGTGGCAATGTCCACCCTGGATATCAATAAAACCTATTGCCTTGTTGTAGCCTCCTCTTTCCTCCCCTTTCTCTCTCAGGCATTATAGTCAGTTCAAAGTTTTGTCAAAGACCAACATTTCATAACTGAATTGCTTTACACACAAAACTTTCTCAGAACGAAAAGGTTTCATCCACTCACCTCAAAAACAAGCCCCTTCCCTTACAAAAAAAGTGTGGCATGCCACATGTGAACACACGTAATCACGTGTGGCAGAGCATATGAAAATACATAAGGAAAAAAGTGTGGTTATTCGTGGTGACACATGTGGTATTGGAACCACGAATAACCACACTTTTTTTGCTTATGTATTTTCATATGCTCTGCCACACGTGATTACGTGTGTTCACATGTGGCATGCCACACTTTTTTTTGTAAGGGAAGGGGCTTGTTTTTGAGGTGAGTGTGTTTTAACAGTTCATAGTGGTCACCTTGTGTTTCTCTGAGGGGAATAACACACGATATGCAGAAGCTGTTGAATCTCAGTTGAAAAAAACCAATAGTTTTCAGCCAATTAGCCAATAAAAACTTTTCGGAGAGATTTATTGAAAGAGCGATAAGTAAACAATCGAGAAGAACTTCACACTGGATTATACATGCAAAATTAATGGTAAAAATTCACACAAACCCGTTATTCAGTTACCCACTGTTAGAGAGTGCTAGCAAGAATTATAATTTACCGGGAGGAGACCATCCTGGTACTATCCTAAAAATCCCTTTAGAGAAACTAACACTAACAGAAACTTATACCACATATACCTCAAGCTTGCAACAAAGATAAAACCTATTGAACTAGCAGGCCATGCATACTTCTCAGTGTATATGGATTCTCTTTATAAAGCCAAAAGGATTGAAAACAGGCTGAACAGCAAACACTGCACATTTAGTTTTAGCCACACTGCACATTTAGTTTTAGCCAAAAGACCTGTAAGCAATACAGTTATGTGACGGAGAATATGTGAACACATAGTGGCATATGACCTATAGACCCCAGTTCCACGTACCGTCGATAACACTATACACACTACGATGCGAGCTATAGGTCCGGTTCTCCGGTGCATATAGCAAAAGCAACGAAGTGCAGTTGCGGGATTGTTGCAATGACGCAAGGTCGAGTTCCCTGTCTGCAGGTTTGTCTTTGTCTAAATGTTATATGCCAATTTGGGAATTACTCTAACATTATATAGTACCAGTAGACGCTTGTCTATTCAAGCAACACTTATACGTTGTACTAGCTGCATCCGAAACCTGTAACATACCTTGAATATTAGTCGTTATTAGTTCCACTACAGAGAAGAACGCCAACTCCCTGGTTCCACACAGTATGTTGAAACAAGGATTTTCTGACAAAAAGGTCATGAAAAGCTAACCAAGGTTATTGTGACTGTTTTACGCTTGAATGGTAACAACAATGCCTACAGAGTCGCATCGAAAAACAGTATTCTATGGAAGGCACAAATGGACAAAACAAGTAGATATAAAAGTCAAACACTACTCAGTTGAAAACTGTCATTGAACCTTGTAAAGCTAAAAATACATATTCCACAAACGTTTGCCCTTAAATGAAGAGTTTCAGGGGTACTGGAATTTCATGTGTGGTTTCCAAAAGGTGTTAGTAGATAAGGTTATCACATTTTCAACTAAACGTCCCTTGGAGCAGGCGCATGTTAGACAGGGGCTGCTCTCTAGATCTGCTCCGAAGTCCCTTTGTTTCAACGTCTCTTTATTACAAAAGTCCACATAAAGGTCAGTGCCGTTAGGATAAGGGTTAGGTTAGAGTTGTGTTAGGGTAAGATTAGTATACGGGTCCGGGATTTTGGAACACAGAGAAGTCTGAAAATAGAGGTGTAACCTTTGTTACACCATAACCTTATATTAATGAAGTCTCGTTTGTTTTTCTTTAAATTTTACAAGCAGCGTTTTCCTCCATTATGCCATGTTATCGCAAATTGAATGCTTGAGAAGAATAGGAATGGGAAGCTGATATATCCTGATCAACTTAAAGCCCAAAACAACAAACTAAAAAATAAAGAAAACAGAGCATTCCTCATCAATATGAGTAGATGATAACCACTCCTTGCTTCGAGTTCACTTTACGTCAAAACTGTAGTAACTTTACTAGCTGATTTCTCAAGAACTACACTTTGGATCTGATTGAAACTTTTTAAAATATTTAATTATAATTTACTCAAACTCTTTTTTTTTTTGGTTTGAAATAACATTCATTAAGAACTAGTAAAATATGGTAAATTAAAAGTTTCTTTTGACATACAAGTTTCAGGTAAGCTATTGTGCGATAAAGTTTTATACGTTTAAATTCTGTGATTAGCAGTGGCAGACACTCGAATTGCGATCATCACCGGAAGTATATTTTAGGTTTGGGAAACCAGTAGACCAAATCCGGGGATTTGGATTTGATTGCCAATTTTCACAGAAAAACAATTAAATAGCCACCTGCATTTTTTTTTTTTTTTTTGTTTGGTTGTATTGTATCACCTAAATAATATTTTGCTGTGGATTTTTTCTTTCCACGTGAGCGACTACACAAAAGTAGCCAAATTCAACCAATGGATTTCGGTTAAGCAAGATGTGAAAGGACCCTCAATTGACGCATCCTGTATTTTGGCCTCTGCAGGTGTCAACAGCTTTATACGATGCATTTGTATTTAGGGGTTTTCTCAGGTGCAGTTCGTTGGCTTAAAATAAAATTTTGAGCAAAGGAAAACTTTTGAACTTTGAACCATAGACAGAATTTAGGCAAAACAAACTTCGCGTGGTAGAAGCCGCAAAGACAGCAAAATTGACAGGAAGCGTCAATATATTAGCATTAAGAGATCTAAGCTACTTTTTTCTTCTAAACAATGGCAAAAAAAAAGTTGGTTAAAAAATGCCCGGAGTAAAATGCTTAGTCGTGTTACCTCTAAAGAGTGACCTGAAAAAGATGCCATGTCACTTCATTTCTGAAAATGGTAAAATGTACCCTTTTTGAAAATGTCAATGGACATAGCCACACAAACACACACATACACACAAATATATATATATATATATATATATATATATATATATATATATAATATATATATATATATATATATATATATATATGTATATATATATATATATATAATTGAGCACTATTTTCCCACGAGTCTATAGCATTGCAAATCTATATATATGTAGATATAAATATATATATTTATACATATTTTATAATTGAGCACTATTTTCCCACGAGTGTACAGCATTGCAAATCTATACATACATACATACATACATACATACATACATACATACATACATACATACATACATATATATATATATATATGTGACCTTAGGGAGACAATTTTCTTTGTTATTTTAGGAAGGATGCTTCCACGAAGAAATTTAATGTCTTCCTGATGTTTTAGGTACTATTTCTAGCCACTTTTTGTTGTCGGAAGTAGTTTTAGAATGGTTTTTGGCCTCTGAATATCATGTTTTGATAGTTTCAGAGTTAGGAGTTACTTTTAGGGGTTAGAAAATTAGGTCAGAAATTATTGTGTACGTCAATGGAAATGTCTCCCAAATGCACAATTAGGGTTATATGTATGTGTGAGTGTTTGTGTGTGTGTATCCAGGACTCTGAAGAGTCCCTTTAAATGCTGCGCCCCTCCACTTAGTTGACATGTCGCTACTCCCGCAGGCTGCTTTCCATCATGAACCATTCATGGTGTCCGAACCACCAGGGGACGTCTACTAGCTCCTTTGGTAAGCAGCTGAACTCCTTGAGGATTAACGTTTGGTTCTCGCCATCCGGCACCCAGCCGAAGGCACTTAACCAGTCCATAAACCAAATAAGATTCATGAAAAATTTAGAGAGCCAGACATTGAAGACAATATCGGCGAGACACCTAGTCTCAAATTCGAGCAAATTCACACTGGATCTTCGTCTCTATCGCTCCCACTCCAGAATCTTGTTTACTTTATAGAGATTGTAAGTAAATGGTCTGTTGCCACACTACTTGTAACATATCACTGATATCTGTAGTGAAGGTAACTAACTTGACGCGTACCCGAAACTGACGCACCTACACAACTCGCTCCTTCCAAAGCCAGTTATACAATGCAACTTAATATAAATGGGTAATATAAAATCAGAATTACATATTCTACAATTTAAAATCAGTTTCAAGTATTTTGAAATCAACTTAATGTCATTTTGAAAGATTTTAGAACTTTTTCGTGGCAATAGAAGTAAAATTCAATAATAAAATTAGAACACCCTCAAAACAGCTCAGATTACCTTTTTTGATGTTTGGGACCAATTGTTACTTCGATGTTTGTTGTATTCAAGTCTTTGCTGCGATTTATGATCCATATCCTCTGTTGCAATATCATTAAATTAATTTTAAACTGTTTCAGACTACACTGCTTTTATAGGATTTGGCGTATGTTAATATAACTTATTGCACACGAGTACATATTTTGCTTTAATTTTAGGAATATTAAACAAACGTTTCAAACGAACCTGTCGTTTACAACCAGTAGATTTTTAGTACTGTTCAAACCACTGAGATGTTCCTTTACTGAAGAAAGAAGACTTATAATGGAAAATTGTCACTTACGGTTGCGCAAAGTCGTTATGAGAGATATGAATATCGATGCCACATTTAACAGGTATGTGCGACCACTCACAACAACGAAGAGTGTCTACTTATCAAACGAGCTAAACTAACTGCTAACATAACACTATTACTCGAAACGTTATGATTTACAATGGAAATATGTCAACCGTAACGAGGGGTCAGTGTATCGATAAATAGGACCTAAACCATTGTTAGATCAACTGTTTCGCGTATAAATATAGATGTATTCTATCTCGCACAATGGGCGTTGCATTCCAGATCTAGAGGTGTATGATAGCTCGACATAGGGTTCACCTCATTGGGCTTTCTGAATTCTTGGTGAAACATCAACGATAGTACCCTCATAGAGTGCTCCTCGGTATAGGCGTGAGACCGGGTCGTAGGGTTTCTTCATTCTCCGGAGATAGGAAAATATTTCTCAGACAGACGTTTGGAAAACCAGGCAACCTCCACGAAGGATAAGGGTTTTTCTTGGGCAAAAACGGTTCAGCTCCCCCTCCCCACCCCTTCCTAAGGAATGTCTAGTAAGACTATATCTCTTACGACTTAGTGACCGTGTACAAGTCTGTAATTTCAAAGGCATACCCATTGCAAAACAAATATTGCCTTAAAGGTATAAAGTGCTTACTTTGCACAATTAATAATGTTATTTTACCGAGACCAGGGGGATCTGATGTCTGAAAGCGGGGGGGGGGGCAAAGGTAGACCGTCAAAAGGCGCCGAAGGGCAAGGCGCCCCCTCACGGCGTGGGTTCCAGGGGCCGCCTTAAAACGCCTTGCGGGGTCCAGGGGGCGAAGCCCCCGGAAGCTATGGAGTATTTACGAAATTGTAAGCATTAAAGTGATGCATTTTAGCTTCAACTTCAAATGGCACATAAGTTGGGCAATTGACATACCACAAAATCACAATTTGACTTTTTTCAATTATATTCTTACTCCAAGAGACTAACAGTCAGATGGAATCGATAATGCTAAGGGCTTGAGGAAGTAGGCAAGAATAGTCTATTCTGAGGTTTCCCGGGGATTTATTAATAATAATTTTAAGAATGGGATAGCTAGTATTCAATGGTGCGCGCGAAGCGCGCTAAAAAATCGCATTTTTCATACTTTTCAGTGAGATGAGTAATAGAAACGCTTAGAAAGTAAAGTATCCTAAACGAGAGGATTCTTGCTCCCCCCCCTTCCTTCGCCTAGAGCCTGTCTCTTATGACAGTACCGGAATTGACACTTTCAGTGCCTGAAAACTTTCATCTAAACAATCATTCAAGAGCCGGTAAACTAACACTGATCGATGGTGATAAAAATTTTGCTTTGAAAATTCCTGGGAGAGGGGGAACTCCCCCTAGGCTGCGTACGGCTATGGGGGAATTGGTGATTTCAATGGCAATAGAAGAGTTTGTACGAAGCTATGACAAGCAGGATGTTCATAGGATGTAACCCCGAAATTCCAAGGCAATATTTAAAACGGGTGCTCCCGAAGCACGCAGAAGAAAACAGCGTTGAGACAGCGTTTGAGACATTTAATTGTAACCCATTGTTTTTCTTCAGTTTTAAATGCAGTATTTTTATTGCATAAAAAATTCCTACTTTCTCCAGGTGCCTGTTCTTTCCATATAACAGGAGATGGAGCCTATATCCTGTTCCATGGAGGCCTTCTTTTACGTTTCATTTTGTCGATGATATGGGACAAGTCCCCCTAAACTATTATATAAGGGTGTAAAATAAGGTAGTGTCATTTTTTTCAGGTTGTAGACTATGTGGTACTTAAAAAAGTCAATATAATCTTTTGTGGGTAATAGTTACATGGACATTGTCAAGAGCATCGGCAGTTAAAGTACCAGGGAAGTAATTTTTATTGGAGGCTGCATCTAGTGAAGTGGTGGCCGAAGAAGTCTTTAACCGCCATCTCAGAAGGCGCGAAGATGGAGGCTGGGGACTAGGGGTCCTCCCCAAGACATCTTTCTTAAATCTGACGGCTTTGCAGCCATTCTGGACCATTTCTTGAGAACACCCACTAGGTGTAATCTGAAAAGCTAATGAAGTAAATCTCATATGATGATCGCAAATTTAAGATAGTAACCGTCAGTCAATTTTCTGAGGATGATGGTAGTTGGTGAGGAAAGTGAATAGCGAGAGGTAAAGCGAGGGCTTTGGAAATGATAATTTAGCCAAGCTGTCCTACAGGAAGTATTAACGACGCAATTTCACCAAAGTTGTCTTACGCACAATAGTACAGCAGTACTAATGAGACATTGATTTATATAAGGCTCATGCGAAGCACGCCGATTTTTTTTTCTTTTTTTTTTTCGATAATTACGGTTCCGAATATATGGGTAGGGTTTGGGACCCTGATTGCAAGGAACATGGTGCATTTTATGATGTATATTAGAACTTTCAGTGACCCTTATTTCAGAGCTTCAAGTCACAATAGTGTGGCGCCTAGCGAAAGAAATTTTACGGTGCCAGACAATATTTTCAATTGTATTAGTCAGTGTCCTCTGGAGGTGCGCGCCAAGCGCGCCAGAAAAACTTTCCCAACAATTTTATGGATTTGATATTAATATTTTCCTTCATTAAACATTGCAAAATTTAATCATAATAGGCTATTGAAAATTCTCTTATAATGTCTCTGGTCTTTCCTACTTTGGCTCGTTTGAAAAAAGTGAGGAGGGGGGCAAGTGCCCTGGTTTTTCCCCGTAATCCCGCCTATGCGGAGTGACTCGAGACTTAACGAGAACTTATCACACAGTTCTTGTAAGTGCCCTCTTAAAGGGAATACTCCAATCTAGTATCTTAAGCCGATTCAGCAGGACAGAATACTTTTCTTTGGTCCCAACATGAGTCGCCGAAGGGAATAACCAACTGCAAGGCTAACCGAGTCTCCACGTACAGGAGGTAAGCATGTGTCCCCAAGCCTTAGAGAGCACAAGAAGTGCCTGCCCTCCAACCTAGTCACTGGCACGACTTACATTAAACCTGAATCAGCGTTATCAACTCTGTCACTATAACTCGTAGTTGATCGTAATAACGGGATGGTTAATACAGTAATACTGTGCATGTAGGCCACTTCTGTGGCAGTGTACGGTATACATTTTAGCTATTATTTACAGTGTCTCTCGTCCTACTACTGTACCCTCTTAAATCAAGTACTGCTGGTCTCTGCATTGTGGTATTTAACAAAAGCCCATTCAAACCCAATGCACCTTTGTAGAGATCTCACACTTCCAGGGCAAACAATAACCTGCGGTCTGGAAACACCAGTGACTCTAATACTAAGTATGTGGAAATAGCTAGAATCGTGCCGGTGAATACGGCCAACCGTTTTTTAATATATATATATATATATATGTATATATATATATATATATATATATATATATATATATATATATATATATATATATATTCCCATCAGTGCCACTGTAAGCAAATGGCTAAAAGTTATCCCCTCACATTTTCCTCGGAATTGTAGTTTTCTCTTTGCTGTCGACAGATATGACATACTGACAGAAGAGACAGTTGTAAATAACTGTTATATTATGAGTAACTTTTGCAATGTACTATGAAGGAAAACTTTCAAATGTTTTGAAAAATATGCAAGTTTTAGGTGCGCTAATTTCGTCTTTCTCATTATTACGACCTGAAGGGCAGCTTGAGTGCCCAGGGCAGTAGCCTGCGGGGGTTAGCTGTCCTTCTGAGATTTCCAAACTCTTACTGATAAAATGCCCTTCTTGAAAAACATACTGAAAATACTAAACACTACACCCTCGTGATTATGTTTTTAAGCAGCTTTCCTTTTTTTCAAAACTTTCCTGGGGAGGTCCCCCGGACCCCCGCCGCAAACAGGTTCCTTTGTGGGTAACTCGCACGAATGAATGAACCTCCCTCCTCATCGCTCATGTATGATGCACACAACACAGCTGAAACCTATTCGTTGAAGAATTTTAGTATTTTTTCTCATTCGGTATCCAGCACAGCATGCCAATATACAATAAAGCCTTATGATAACCTTAACTTTCATGTTCAAATTAATGAGCTTGTTTGATAGTACCTTTTAGTCATGTGTTTTCTTACAAAGTGATTTAACTAAATAAATTTTTCAAGTTAAATATTTCTTCTTGAAGCCTCGGTGTTTGTAAGAGAAAATTTTTCACTGGCAGCTGGGCAATGCAGTGTATTGTATTGCGAAATTAGGAGCCTTGCTCCCGAAGAATACGATGCAAGGAATTTTCCTGTTGTTGAATAGGTGAAGGAATGTAGTAATTATTGGCCCGAGAAGCGGAGTGCTTAATGGGCAGTCGCGCGTGGCAGACGCCGTTTAAAGCTCTGACGGAAAGGATGGCTGATTGAGGGAAAGTCATTCGTTTTGAGCAACCTTACGTTGGATTTATGTTTGGGGACGCAGGAAAATAAGCAATTCATTGTGACCTGTAAGTATTGCTGTGTATTTTGCCGGGTGGGAACCTGTGGTGTCAATGCTATAGCGAAACAGGCGGCAGAAAGCAACATATAAAGTTCTTAATGACTATTTTACTTCTTTCTGCTCTCTTCAAAATTTTGCAGGGCTAAAGCATAAGGCAACAACAAAATACCTAAGGGAGAAAATTTACCAACAAGTCATCAAAGAAAACAAAAATCAATACCAAGTCAAACAGAGAACGGGCTAGATAAACTGAGTAGTTCAGGCTAATGGGCAATTAATTCTGTACACTCGTTGTGAGGAGTCTGGGGCTCATCCAGTCTGGCCAAGGGGCGTAGAAGGCCCATGGAAATTCATTGAGGGCAAAAGGCCGGCCGAACGCATGGAGAAAAGTTTACTGAGGACCGCGATTGGTGTACCGTAGTAGCCAGAGAGAAAACCAATACTAAATACCAGCAGGAACGCTAGCTGTATGCATGGTAGAACTTAATCTGGGAGGTCAAACGGTACAGACGGGCAGTGGCGCCGCCAGGCGTTGGTGATTGGGGGCACAACAGATAATGGCACTTCAGTTAACCTCCCAAGTCTGCGCAAAATGCTCCCTCCCTGTTGCTCCCTGCTTTGGTATACACAGTGGGGATCCTTCCTTTGTCAGCTGTCACTGCACTAAGGTGCCGTCCTGGGGGAGGGGTCTAAGGGGAGGGGTTGTCACCCTCCCCTTTGAGAATTGAGAATGATATTTTTGGAGCTGATCACATACCTGTATGGCTGGAAAATGTCCATACAGTAGTTTCGTGAATTCTAATTTTTCCGACTGGTTGAATGCTTTTTCCAACTGAGTGGCGACGCTTAAATATTCCCTTTTTATGCGCCCTGCGTTTTGAATACAACAGTGAGGATCTTTCCTTTGTAACTACGTAAAGGTGCCGTCTTGGGGGAGGGGTCTAAGGGGTGGGGGTGTCCCCCTCTCCTTTGAGCAATTTTTGCTTATTTAAGATTTCTTAGATGAAAAATGGTGCTATCTTTTGGAATATTTTTGGAGCTGATCATATATAGCTGGAAAATGTCCATAATCTAGTGAATTCTAATTTTTGGTTAGGTGAAGAAGGAGAGCATGTTGTCTAAGAGAAGAACACGTTGTCAACAAACCTCCTGAAGACTCCCTTTTGGCTACTTTACAGCCTTCTATTAGAAAAGTTTTTACCCAAAACTACGTGCGTGGAGTCCACAGAAACATTGTTGGACTATAACGAAATTTTCCTCCCCTTCATTGTGCATTATAAAAAGGCATCTAAGGGTGGCAGATACCTGTATAGAGCCTTCCGGAAGCTCTGGATAAAGTACATAAAATGGAAAAATGGAGCAATGACATAATGCTTATTACTTGACGTCCAAATGATAATATAGAGTAGAGCACTTTACAACTACCGTATTTTTAATAATTTTGAACGAAAATCTAGATGAACAGCTTCCAGCAATACCGAACGGGCGGGAGGGAGACTATTGGTGCGAGAAGGTGATATTAGACCTCCCTGATAGGTATAGCAAAAGGGGTGAAGGACTAACAAAGGCTTTTTTCAGAATGCTTTTTTGTCGTAAGTGTATTACAAATCAACATCTATCAAGGGCGTAGCCAAGAATTTTCCAAGGGGGGCGAAGCCCATGGACAGAATCTCAGCGCTTTGTGCCACCATGGGTTGGCGCAAGAAAATTTTGACCCAAAGTGCCTCCCAGATCGCTGGAAATGGCACTTTCCAAGCCTATTTTACCGCATATAAATAGGGGAAACACTAACAATATTGTAAATATAAACATTAAAAAATACCAAAAATATGCTCAAGGGGGCGGCTGCCCCCTTCACCCCCTTGGCTACGTGTCTGCCATCTATACCGATAATGGCTGCGCGCAAAGCATTCGGTACAATTTTTTGGAAAATATATAACCGCAAATACGTAATTTCAACTTTCAAAATCATGCTACAACAATTTAAATTGAAAGATCGCTAGGCCCCTACAGATGTTGTGATTATAGTTCCATGTATTATTATGTTAATGGTGGTCATGAGAGGGTGTGCAAACCGTGAAGCATGCGCGCAAAGCGAGCGAAAATTTTCATTAAATGAGATTTCCATGACAAAACCTGCATTCAGAATCTGCATCGAGACACTTTCAATTGCCCAACAAAACTACATGCCTCTCAAAAGCCAGTCTTTTACCTGTTAATTCGTAAACAGCTTTCAACTTTTGCTGCTGTGCTTCTCCGGTAGTTCCTATCAGAAGATATTGATAATAAGAACACAGTGGTAGGGTTTGAAGCGCTCGGAGCGTGCGAAATTTTTGACAGTTTGCGAAGGATTTGCGAAAATTCTGATAATTTGAAAAACATTTGTGACAGAAAATGATTAAATAGATCTATCACTCGGTTGAAGCACACCTCACCCTACCCCCTACAGAAGTCTATAGCTTAATCGCCTTTTGGGATCATTTCAAAATTTTCAAAAAAATTTCATTGGGGGGCACGCCCCCCATGCCCCCCGTGCCGGCGCCACTGCAGACGGGTTTTGGATAGTATACGGTTGTTTAATTGATGAGAGGGAATATTTGCTTTCAAGAATTGTTTGTGTTCTTTTGGTACTTATATTCATGATAAGAGGAAGGTTTATGGTCCAAGGTCAAAGGAACTTTACTTTCAAGCATGGGCGTCAGTCTCTTACATTTTGGAAATGCACCCATTGACTTAAGATTTTTACAAGGTAAATTTTGACAGAAGTGGCCATGTCCCCCCACATTCGAGTAAAGATTGACGTCCATGCTTTCAAGAATGGTTTGTGTTCATTTAGTTCTTGTAGCCTTTGCATAAGTCATGTAAATAAACAGTCACATGCATATTGCAGATGACGTGTTGGTATGGTTTATTTGAGAAGGTGTGGCATCCTCGATTGTGCCTCACTCGAGGTCTTGATCCGTATCCTAGCTTGTTACAGAGCCGCTGCCTTTCCCGCTAAACGTTTTTCACAACGCGATTTCTGTGTGAACGTTTATGGTTGGCCGGGTTGGACATAAGGCGGACTGATTTCCAGGCGTAGAAAAACACAATATGGTATGCTAGAGGTAGATAATGGAATTCATTTGGAGGCATTGCATGCATGAATTTACTGATTGCAGAGGATATAGCGTAGACGTTCGATACATCAAATTACATTAGTTTGAGGCTGTACGCAAAAAGAATCATGTTTAAAGTGGAATTTGGGAGCAAATTTTGAAAGTTGCACGTTGCAATATGCTTTTCTTGGTTACTTAAAAGAATCTGCCATGCGGGTTGTGAGGTCAAATGATGCTGGGCTGGACTGTAGAAAATATAGGTATAGAAACGAGTAGTGTCTCCTATCAACGTGTAATAAAAGAACATATATACTTGACCAAACCATAGGCGTACGTAGGGAAGTGTTTTTAGCTGGGGTTGAAAATTGTTTCGAACCACTGTCGAGGGGAGGTGCCTAAGGAAATGGGGTGTCCAGACCACTCCCTCCTGGGAAATTTTGAATTATATGATGTTATGTTGTTTTGATTAAGTAATTAAAATATTGTCCGCTAAAAGGTCGTACATCAAATAAAACTCGTTAAAAATCTATTTCAGTCTTTCGGCAAGTAGCCTACATCTTGTCTCTCCCGAGGCTTGTACTCGACTCTTTCATTCAGTCCTTCTTTTCCCGCCTCTGCGCCCAGCACACGCACCTTAATCCCCTTCATTGCATTCTCCCATTTATTTATTAGAATGGTTCTTACGTAACCTGGCATGCCTTGCGCAAACAGCTGTTACCATAAGATCCAACACGACACGCTCCTTCTTATAATAGACTGTGTCAGTCGTAAATATAAAAAAAGCACCAAACTCACGAATGACAGAAAAATAAAATTCCAACACGACATATGAGGTTTCTTAGGTGCAATATGGTGGGACATAAAATGTGCCAAAGTTAAGGAAAATTACTGCAATATTTTTACATTTTTAAGGAAGAAACACATAAGGGTACTCTTCTTTGAGTTGTGGGGACAGGGCATACTTTCCAGCAAATTTTTGATAAATGGCCTTTAGACCATCACCCCCCCCCCCCCACCCGATATGACCCATAAACGGACAGTGTTGGACCGAAGGGTAACATATAGGACGATTTAGTTTTATTTATATCCGAATTATATTCCAGTCCGTGTTTGGTGACTCTGACGAAAGGAAATATGATTTACATTCAAACTTCAGGTTACATTTATGTCCTAAATGTCCCTTATATCAGAATACTTAAAGCAGTCATCAGGAGCGTCAATTCAAACCGAAAAAAGATGAATGGGAATAAATAAATAAAAGTTTTAATGAACTACGGGGATTTATGTTCGAGGGTTCCGGAAAAATCTTAAGTGAGAAGACTTGGAACTCCCTTTTGAGCATCTGGTATCCAGGAGCAGCATGCTGATGACGCCCAGAGTTCAAACCTCTCCTCAAATGACATCAGATGAACATTCAAAAGACAGTAAGTTACACTCTGATAATTTGTTCATAGAAGTCGAATCAACGGCGGGTAGATTTGATAAAGAAGACGAGGCCAGAGATTAGTAAGGGAAGGGGGCTCCACAGGGAATTTTGTAATAAGCCCACCCAGATACCACCGATGAATCCATGTAAAGCGTGCGTATCAGCGGTGAGCCTACATATTTTCCCTTTTCTACTGCAAATGAATTTCTCCTTTTCTGAGATAGAGACTAGAAAGTTCGCCCACAATAAATTAAGGAAAATATGAGCAGACGCCGCAGGGAAAGGAGATTTCTTTGGAAGGCCTCCAGAGGTACGCAAAAGGGCTACAGGTAAAGTTCAACTTACTCTGATTGCCAGAGATCCAAGGCGCACCCTAAGAAGAGTTGGGGTCACTAACATGAAACTCATGTTATCACCTCTAAAGGATATTAGACTCATTCTGAAATTTGGGGCTGACACACAATATTTTCATGGGCTGTCGACCAATTTTGAGACAGGCTGGTAAAATGCCAGGACGATTTATGCTCCAAGGATTCTTCCTACCAAAGCTAGAGAATGCCGAAGCTGCAAAGCATGGGGAGCAGGGGTGGTGGGTTGAGATTGTGAAGGTCGGTCCGAGGAGGGACCAAGCGAGTAGCCGGGGGTGGAGCCCTCTGGAAGACTTCCCCCGCCTAGAAGATCAAAAACTCCCTTTGCCTTAATGCATTTTAGTGTAAAACATATTTCTCCCCCTGGAAGCTTTTTCTCCCCTTCAGCACCTTGTCTGGCATAGGGTCTGGAAGGGAGTGTGTCTTGTATAAAACGGAGCACGGGGGCTTATGACTGGATTTAGGTATGCCGTTATCATGGCAACCTCACATGTGAGCAAAATCTCTGCAGGTTTACTAGTTGGGTCAAGGACGCAGTGGAGTCCCAGACTTTTCAAAGTGGGGGACTAGGGGTCTAGCGTTCCGTCAAAGGGACACACTAAAATGAAGGGCCGGGCGCCTCTGGTGGCATCAAAGAGGCGCACAGTGCTCCCCTGTTGGTTTTTGGCCGAGGGTTTCCACTATAGGGCCTTTAGTGGGTCCAGGGACAATGTTCCATTGGGGGTCCAATAGGCACATTCCCCCGGTGCCTCTAAGGTATTTATAAATTGTTACCATTAGATTGAAGCATTTGGCTACCTCCAAAATGGCATTGAACGTGCACTATAAACAGACCACAAAACAGAAATTCAAAATTTGACCTTATTTAAAAGTCTTACTCGCACAAACGATGTAATGATTGGGAGAAGGGCTGAGTGGGAAGGGGAGATCATGTTAAAGTTTGCGTTGAGCTTTAAACATAAATCCACTCATGTTGCCCAATAGGAGTTAATGTTTAGACAACTACCTTCCAGGTGTGTCACTGAGGGAAGGCCTCCAACTTAGATTATCGAAGGTGCATCTATGCAAATCATTTGATTTTGGGTTCCTGAAAATTATAATTGTAACAGGTATATTTCCTGCATTTTCTTCAGCAATACATAAAAAGGTGGCTAGCGCCAGCTGAGATCTTAAGTTTGGTATTAAGTATCTACGGAACTTTCGTTCAAATTCTTGTAGTCCTTTCGGCGGCATCACCACTTTATGATGCCTGATGTGGTGCTTGGCTCCGCCTCGGTGAGGAACCTGGGGAAGCAAGTCCCCTCCCCCTTGCAAAATTTGAAGGCACTGCAGATTAAAATAAACTGACATTAACAGGAACAGGAACAGCAAAGTCGGGGGACACGTGCCCTCCGACGACGCCACCACAAGCACCGTACGCCTGATGGGAAGGATCCAGCTCCGCCAGGACCCTCCCGCTGGGACCGGTAGGACCGGTTACGACCGTACCCGACATGAGTCCGAGTAAGACGAGTCGGACGGCTTGCCCTCGGTAACCTCGCCAGTCCCGATGAATTCATGGACGGGTTATCCCTGGATTCCTTTTCATGGCCCATGACTCCTAGACGACCCGATGTCTGACGTTCGGAACTGAGGTTCTTACCCGGGACAGCGAGTGGTTTCCATTCTGCCAATTTTCCGGTATCCGGGGCAGAAGCCTCGGAGCCAGCTCTGGAATCCTGTCCTGAAGCTCCCCGATTCTCAGACTGTCACCCGGAACCATGTTTAAGGACACGACGGTTGTTCCCAGGTTTCTTCACCCATTAACCCTCCCCCTACCGACACCCACCCTGCATCATGCACCATTAAATCTCATTCCGTTTACACGGTGTCATGTTACCTTCAAAGAAAGGCCTTGGAGGTTTCTCTGAAAAGAGTTCATATTAAGGTTCTTGTGACCTGTTTAGTTTAAATATCAGGTCCAGGGGCGTAGCTACGGGGAGGATTGGGGCGCCACCCCCACAAAATCGTCGAGCCCCCAAGCGCCCCTACTGGTAATCTGGACCAAAAAAATTCACTCCACTGGGCTACTCGACTTGATCATGATAGATTCTGGCTGTGGAAAATATCTATTCCAATCAATCTTCTGAAATCCATCGGGATAACATCCAATCTGAATAATTTTGAATGAATTTGGATAGATTGTGACAAACTTAATGTGTTTGAGAATAAAAATAAAGACCAAACTTTATATTTTTTCCACCAAAATTCACATCTTGATGGCTGCTACTAAGCCTGAAAAGTGCCATTTCTGGCGATCTGGGATGCATTAAAATCTCAAATTTTCTTCGTACGCTCCGCGCCAACCCACTGTTGGCGCTCCGCTTAGACTGTACACGGGATTCAAACTTGCAATCCTCGGTCCCCAAGTCCGGCCAGCTGAGCTAATCTGTCCTCACGGAAATTTGCTTGAGAATAAAATAAATCTTTACATTTTTTCACCAAAATTGCACATCTTGATGGCTGCTATCAAGCCTGGCAAGTGCCATTTCCGGCCATCTGCGATGTATTAAAATCTCAAATTTTCTTGCTACGCTCCGCGCCAACTCATGATGACGATTCTCTTAGATAGTAAACAGGGTCCCGACAAAAATCTCTAGCCCCCGCCCCCAAACAAAAAAATCCTAGCTACGCCACTGATCAGGTCATTGTAAGATATTTAAATACAAGTGTGTAGATATCACAGCTCAGGGAGTTTCATCCCGTCCCCCTGCATGAGGAGGCGTTGTCCTAGACTTGACAACCTTCTGGTGTGAGGATAATAACGTATCCACCGTTAATTTTAAAATCTTGAAGTCTGGACGGCTTGGTACGGTAATCTGTTGGAAATTTGAATGGTGGGATGGTTTTAAAACTTTATAATTTTTGCTCCTATTTTAAAAAAAATTTAACTTAAAATATACTATTTTGAATAGGGGAGTATACATTAAGACAGTCTGAAGGTACAAAGTTGACCATAATTTGGTGAAAAAAACGAGAAGCAAAACTTTTTTAGAAATAGATTTGGCAGAAAATAAAAAAAAATACATCCATTATTCTTTGGAAAAACACATCTTTCCAGTGAACAACCATAGAAAATCTATTTTAACATCCTCTATTTTCAAAACATGTTTCAAATTGTACTAGCATATTGACAACGGTGTCATGTAAAGACTCCCATGCTAACAAAATCATGGTGCGATTTAAAATGAAGTCCGTAACAGTATCATTTGCACACCTTAAGGCTCTATAAGAAATTTTATACCATTTCACAGTGCAAAAGATATCCATACCATTTTAAGTCCACTGTAAATTAAAACCGTTACTAGCATGATTATTTATGAAATAAACAAGTTATTATGTTAGTATTAAGTTATTATGATCCTTGCGCCTACAAGGGTAGACACTAAACCTAGGAACATCTTCTATTGTCTCTCTCCCTCAGTTTCAAAAGTGAGGTGTAAATTTCCTATGTCTTCCAATGCTTGACGTTCCTATTTATCTTTATACATTTAAGTGAGGACTTCGGCAGCCTATAGTAACCAGATTTTGAAACAAACTCTGCTGCAGTGAAAGGAACTTTCAATTGGGTTCCGAGAGAGCTTTTGCCTGAGATATTTACGGAAGAATGTCACACGTCTACTTGAAAAAATGAATTGTATATTTTGCCCGAAAACGGCAAAATTTTGGGCCCATTAAAGGGAGTGCGTGAGCTTAGGTGCGAAGCCAGCCCAGTCGGAACGGGGCGGGGAGGAGGATGCTGGTATACAGACAAGGTACTGAAGGGGGAGCAATATTTTCTTAGACGCGATATATGCTAAATGCATTAAAGCACTGGTAATTCTGTATTTTATAAAGGGTAAAAAAACTCATTCTAAGGGAGCTTCCCCTCGGCCCCCTTGGCTGGAAGGGGTGGGAGAGGGAGGCAAAGTCAAGATCATTGTCCCATTTCATGGTTTTAGAATTGAGTTGTGGATGCACCATCTCACTCACCTCGAAAGCGTGGTTTTATGGCAGCGTCCCGTCGGGCCGAGGCTAAACCCCGGAAGTTTTGGAGTATTTACAAAGTCGTGGGCACGTATAGATTGAAACATTAAATATCTTCAAATGATTTGACATGAGCAGGTAACGATGATCACCACCGTCCATGTAACTTTTAAAATGGTCAAACTCTGACTTAAAGGGCAACAAACGGTCAAAATTCTCCTACTAAGCTCACTTCTGGCCTCTTCTACAAATCATACCTGTTATTGCCATTTGCGTGGCTAGAAATATTTTATGGGAGCAAAGATCAAAATTTTCCGACAGATTTCTATTATTAAAATAAGAATTTGGCTCTTAATATATTTCAGTGTATCAAGGGTGTCCATATTATTTGAAAGATTGTGCGGGGATTGACTTGGAACTTAAGTGTTGTCTTAGGAAAAGAACTCTTTGACAGGGGGAACCTGTCCCACTGTAATATTTAATTTTTGTAATGTTTCGATACTGTTTTGCTATAGATGGATAGCCTTTACACAATCAGCCAGTAGACGTCTGCAGAAAAATGTCAGGGGCAAACACTTTTGAAGAAGGTCTGCTTCTTGCTTTACCTCGAACGCTGAAGACGCGTGGCGAAAATAACACTGGCACACTCTGTTCAGTGGCCACGCAATTGGATTTTTTTTTTAAAAAAGTGCAGCCCAACTTGAAGGAAATGTTCGGCGAGACAGTGATTTCAAGTATCCTGAAAAATCAGTGATCATGAGCTGTAGCTTGTAACTCCCTCTGTCTCCTTCTTCTCCCACAGCTCTTGCCTCTCTTCCTTGTTCCTTCCTCTTATTAGTCTTAATCTCTTTTTCCCGAAATTCTTCCTTCTTCAATCTTTCGTCCCTAGCCCTTTCTTCCCTCAGCTTACCTTTTAATGTTCCTCCCCTTTTCTTCTTTTCTCATATTTTTTCTATTCCTCTTGAAAAGTCAGATTTATACTCCATCCCTTGGGTTGTCACTGTTTTATTCTTAATACACCGACCAGATGTATTACAATATGACCAGTTAGCCTATATGAAGTAAAACTGAATGAGCACAAACGAAAAGTGCCCGCCAAGCGCTCCGAAAAAAACAACCAACCTTATCTTACCAGAGAGAAAAATTGAGGGTGTAGTGGTCACAGACTCTGCCCGGAAAGCGGAGGATGGCGGGTTCAAACCCTCGGTACGGCTCAATTTTTCTCTCTGGTATTTTCTCTGAACCTTTCCTGCTTTGATAAGGGCTATGCTCTATCTAGGATTGGTATAAAAATTCAAGATCGAATGTACTAATATTTACCTTTCGACCTATATATATATATATATATATATATATATATATATATATATATATATATATATATATATATATATATATATCTTGAATGAAGAAGCCGGAAACCAACGATATTCTCGAAATATGCCAGTAGGATCCAGCAACGGATTCACAGACCACACCAAAAAATATTAATATGATTGAAAAGGAAAATGGTGGGAGTCAACTAACGGCAAAAAGATGGAAAAAACAGCACCAAGTAGGAAGCTTTCGGTTGTTTATTCAACCTTCCTCAGCCTTAAAATGAATCAAGCGTACAACACTTCAAATAGGAGTAAAAGTAAGAGAGGTATTAAAAGGTTAAAGTTTGAAAAATACAAAATAAATCGGTGGAATAAAACATTCTTGACGTCTGGCACAATCGAAGGTTACACAATGGAACAAAATAACAGGCCAGAGGAATGAAAGCAGTCGTTAAAAGGTAGATAAAGGATTAGAAGATAGGCTGAAAGGGAAGGAGGGCAAGCAATTAGCGTAAGTAGCTAATCCTCTTCATAGAATTAAATTCCTTCCTTTTGTTGAGCCCAAAAGGGTGGATAGAACAAAGTTGAGCCATCCAAAATGCTTCCCGTTTGTTTAACAAATAATCAACGTTACCGGTGCTACGAATTTTTTCAATAATAACAAAACGAATTTTTCTGAGAATATGTGGCTTGGAATTAAAATGAACGGCTAACTCACACCTTGCTTTATTATTGACCATGTCGGATTTATGATTACGAAAACGAACCTTGAAAGGAGTTGATGTAGAACCTACATATTGCACATTACATTCTAGGCAAGTAGCAAGATAAATAACATTGCAACTAGAACAAGTAAGATTGTCTCTAATAGGGTATTTTTTACCAGTTCTCGAGCTAAAAAAATAAACGCATTCATCTAAAAAGTTTGTACACAGGTCACAACGACCTCTAACACATTTAAAACATCCAGATTGAGAATTAATATCATCATTAACATTACTATTTACAGAAAGTTTCGTAATCTGAAGGTGATCTTTCAATGATTTACACTTACGAAAAGCTGGAAAGATTGAATCCTCTGGGAAAACCTCTTTCATTAAAGGGGAACTATATAATAAATGTAGATTCTTACGTATGACGTTACCGATATTGGGCAAGGCAGGGTTAAAATCTAAAATAAGCGGAATTTTACGATGGGGGACCCTTTCCTTAACCGTCTTGTTCAAAAGTTGAGTCCTAGGTACATTGTCTACTTTATCAAATTGTTCTTGAACAAAATCAGGATGATATCCTCTGTTAACTAGATACTCCTTAAACTCAGAGAAACGCTTCTTTAAAAAAACAGGCTTAGAGCAAATACGTTTAAGCCGTGAAGCTATGCTAAATGGAATGCTGGATTTACAATGAAATGGGTGAGCACTGTCAGTTCGGAGGTAAAGGTGGCCGTCTGTAGGTTTTGAGAACACATCGGTGTGTATTTGTCCCTCCTCCAAATGAACTAGAACATCAAGGAACTCTAATTTGGTGTCCGAAGATCGAACAACAAACTCAATAGACGGATAGATTGAATTAATAAAATTAGTGAATGTACCCAGTGCCTCATACCCATGAGTCCAAATTTCAAAAATATCGTCCCGATATCTCCACCAATTATTAGGTACGAAGGGGCCACGGGAGGTAGCTACTTTATCAATATAAGTCATTGCTAGGTCAGCGTAGCTACAGGCATTTTTCGGACCCATAGCCGTCCCATGAATCTGAATAAAATGATTACCGTTAAAAGTAGAATTGTTATGGTTCAAGCAGATTTCTACCGCCTCCAAAATACAGGAAGTACTAGGATGAAGTACATTTCTGCTATCAAGAGCTTCTTTAACCGCTCTCAAACCTAAGGTATTATCGATGTTCGGGAACATGGCCTTAATATCCCATGACACTAAAAGGCTTCCTTCCGGTAGAGGGCCCTTCAAGGAAAATTTCTCTAATTTATTAATAAAATCTGTAGTATCCCAATTTGATAAAGTAGACAATGCACCTAGGACTCAACTTTTGAACAAGACGGTTAAGGAAAGGGTCCCCCATCGTAAAATTCCGCTTATTTTAGATTTTAACCCTGCCTTGCCCAATATCGGTAACGTCATACGTAAGAATCTACATTTATTATATAGTTCCCCTTTAATGAAAGAGGTTTTCCCAGAGGATTCAATCTTTCCAGCTTTTCGTAAGTGTAAATCATTGAAAGATCACCTTCAGATTACGAAACTTTCTGTAAATAGTAATGTTAATGATGATATTAATTCTCAATCTGGATGTTTTAAATGTGTTAGAGGTCGTTGTGACCTGTGTACAAACTTTTTAGATGAATGCGTTTATTTTTTTAGCTCGAGAACTGGTAAAAAATACCCTATTAGAGACAATCTTACTTGTTCTAGTTGCAATGTTATTTATCTTGCTACTTGCCTAGAATGTAATGTGCAATATGTAGGTTCTACATCAACTCCTTTCAAGGTTCGTTTTCGTAATCATAAATCCGACATGGTCAATAATAAAGCAAGGTGTGAGTTAGCCGTTCATTTTAATTCCAAGCCACATATTCTCAGAAAAATTCGTTTTGTTATTATTGAAAAAATTCGTAGCACCGGTAACGTTGATTATTTGTTAAACAAACGGGAAGCATTTTGGATGGCTCAACTTTGTTCTATCCACCCTTTTGGGCTCAACAAAAGGAAGGAATTTAATTCTATGAAGAGGATTAGCTACTTACGCTAATTGCTTGCCCTCCTTCCCTTTCAGCCTATCTTCTAATCCTTTTATCTACCTTTTAACGACTGCTTTCATTCCTCTGGCCTGTTATTTTGTTCCATTGTGTAACCTTCGATTGTGCCAGACGTCAAGAATGTTTTATTCCACCGATTTATTTTGTATTTTTCAAACTTTAACCTTTTAATACCTCTCTTACTTTTACTCCTATTTGAAGTGTTGTACGCTTGATTCATTTTAAGGCTGAGGAAGGTTGAATAAACAACCGAAAGCTTCCTACTTGGTGCTGTTTTTTCCATCTTTTTGCCGTTAGTTGACTCCCACCATTTTCCTTTTCAATCATATATATATATATATATATATATATATATATATATATATATATATATATATGCATACATAGTATGTGTAGTATATGTACGTATTGCTTCGAACGCCTGTGTACGAAATGTAGCGACAGTGGTGTACTATATGCGCGGCGTACGTACGTAGTAGCGATGTATTGGAAGCCCGATTGAGCCATTCAGAATACTCAAAATATACACTTAGTGCAAATTTGTGTGTGACAAGGTTGAAAGCAAACTTGTGATTGATAGAGATATCTTGCTATGCTATACTGTTTGTTTTCCATCCTCAGTTAGTCGTAATTTGGCCACTCTAATAATTCTAGCAGTATTTTACGGTTTCTTACGGCAGTTTATGCTTTTGGTTGGCCATTGTGAACACTGAGTTTTTTACGTTCTCATAGATGTAGAGGACCTGTCTATGTACTGGAAACCTAGGATTCTTGAGCCATTGAGTGGGCTAAAACACTATTACAAACTGGGAACTGTCACCCCGTTAAATGTGTTGTACATGGACTTTGTATACAGTAATAAGAAGTCCTTGGCGTTTTACTACTGAGTCTACTGTGCACTGCCCGCGGTCCGTGAGAAGCAACCGTCCACAACTCCACTTATGACCGCCATAAATAAGTTCGGCAATTCGGAGGACTTCTGAACTGATCGTTACAGATTCTACCCGTCTTCGGTATCTACGGGAAATTTTGATTTTGTTTCTTTTTCTTCAGTTTTTCGTGTAATTATTGGTGGAGGAATATTTAACCCCCCAAAAAGTGGAAATATGAGCCTTTTTATCCATTACTGGGTGATAAGCTTACCTGTAATACTTAATCTTTAAAGTACGATGAGCAAGTACTGCACCGATTGCAATGATTATCCGTAATACGTTACTAATTATTGCTGTACATTTGTCTTGGAAGTAGTATCTTTGCTGTCTCACTGCCTCAGAGAGAAAAGACAACAATTTGGACTTTTCCCATGTAGAGCAATCACTATACAATCAAAACTGTGGCTTCGATTAATAACCTAGATTAGCTTGTTATGACTGTTTTGCCAGGAAATCCTTGTTTCGACTTACTGTATGGAAATAGGAAGTTCGCGTTCAACTCACTGGTGAAATTATAACGACCAATATTCAAGGTATGTTACAGGTTTCGTTTGTACCGTATCTATCTAGTACACTAACTTAATGAGCGTTGTTTTTAGTACACAACCGTCTACGAATAGCAGAGTAAACTCTTAAACAGTTGGGCAAACCTAGCACATGATAAATTGTTGGGGAAGAAAATTGCTAAAGGTTGGGCAAAATATCACGATTTTCCCTTATTATTATATACATATTGTCCAATGAATTTAGCAAAGTGTGCTACAAATGTTGCTTGTGCTATGTTTCACCAACATTGGGTATTTTTTGCCCAACTGTTCTTAGAGAGTAATTCCCAAATTGGCCTATAACTTATAGACAAGGAAACACCCGTTGACAAGGAAATCGGAATTGCCTCATTCCAACAAACTCGCAACTGCACCTAATTGCTTTGCTATATGAACTGGAAAATTGGATCTAGCTTGTATCGTTGTGTGTGTAACGTTATCGACGGTAAGTGGTTCATCGGCTGGAGTCTCTAGCTTATGTGCCACTGTGTAATCATTTGTTCTCCGTCACATAACTTTATTGCTTATCGGATTTGTACCATTTGTGTAATTCAGTGTGAAGTGCTTCTCAATAGTTTACTTAACACTCTTTTAATATGTCTTTCTGGAAATGGCCTTTCTGGAAGAGTGTTATTGGATAACTGGCTGAACACTATTGAAATTTATTCAATCTAGATTGAACAGCTTGTAAATACTGTATGTTATTTCCTTCAGAGGAACACAAGGTGATCATCATGGTCTGTTGAAACAAGCCTTCTTGTTCAAGAGGAAGTCCACTTTGTACTTCATTGGAGTACCTTTACTAATTTGTATCAAGTCAGATTTTTAGTTGGTCACCCATTAAAAAAGTGTCGTCTAGTGAAACTATATGGAGGGGATGTCCCGTCTTTTTGAGGAATTTCACCTTTTGTCAAATCTTTGAACTGACTATGCTTCATTCTAAGTTCTCTTAACTGCCGTGTTTAGTAAAATGGGCTTTGTCTAAGGAAACAGGGCCTTTTAGAAAAGTTTTAGCCTATGTGTGGGGGCTTGGATGCAATATTGTGAGCACTATTTGTTTCGACTGTTAAAGTGAATGCTCCGTAGGTTTTATATACAAGGTCTAAGGAAGCGGCATGTTTTGTTAGGTGAGCTTTGAACTCATTACATATTGTTTGAGAAAGGTTGAAAGGGATGTGGAGAGAAGGCTGCAGCAAAGCACCCATATTATATTGGTATCAAGGGTGGACAACCCTCCCCCCACCTTCCCCTCCCAGCCTCCTAGTGCAGAACGGCTCTACAGCCCACCACTTCCACGGTGAATGCGAGTTTTCATTCAAGTGTGAATTGTGAGACTAAGTTGTACTGTAGGATCAATGAGTGCTATTGCAAAACAGAATTGTAACCATCCCTCAAAGTTCTGTCTTTTCCCCTGTAAAGGCCTTTGTGATAGTGGAAAACATCACCAACATCAAGTGTCACAAACTGAAAAGAAAAACAGAAAAGAAAAGTGATTCAGAAACATTTCATTTTACAGCATTTTCATGTTTTCATGCTTGTAAGAATTTGCGACGAAACGTTTTATTTGTCCCGTGATCCTAGAGCAGTTTCCCTGATATTCTCCAGTTCAAGTTTTAGCGGTTTTTCCACAAGCTTTCCATTTTACTGGATGGAAAAGTGAAAAAAAATATTAGTCGGAATTTTCGAATTATCACCAATTTCAGACCTTGGCGCAAATTCTGAGAATTGAAACAATAAAAAACCTTAATGAGGCTGTGATTAGTGACAAAAGATTTTTGGTAGAAAGCCTCTCCGAGGGACGGAATTTTCGTACATGGGGAATTCTAAGTACGGTTGCCTGTCCATCTTGAAACCAGTCCTTATTTTTATGTGTAGAATTGCATCACTGGAACAAAGTAAAATTTTCTGCTTTATGTCAAATCTAAAAACCAGTCTGCCTCCTTCATTCAGCAATGTATGTCTTATTCTCCTCTTAATAATGCATCGAGGAATTATACAGCATTGTGATTTCTACCATTTCAGATTGCCACGTTTAGAGATTAACAATCTTCCTAGTGTTGTATCAAAAATATTACAATTGCTTAGGTTATTGCACGGTATATACAATACGCAACGCACTTGTTTTCAAGAACATCTTGGTTTGTGGATTTATGATCCAATTAGGCCTGCATGATAGATAACCAATATTCCCTGAAATATCTGAGTCATATAAAATTCGCCATGTGCTTAAATATTCAAGGTGAGACAAGTTTTCATAACCTCGTTTGCGCTATTGATATCTATGTCAATAAGGATGAAGTTTAATTTTAATAGAAAAGGACGAATCTTATGTTTTGATTTCAAACTATATAAAAAATGTTAAACATGAATTGGGAATTATAGGGAAATAATGTTTTGAACTTATAATTTTTTTCATTTTTTTTTATTTGAAAGTATTTTGTGTCACTGTATTTGCAGTAGGTTATACACTTTCATACGAATTTGCTCAGTACATCGCACCCATGTAAGGATATGGTATTTGAGTAGCAAATAGATTGACAGGGATTGAAAGAAACTTGCAAGGACAAGGTTTTCAGCTTGTAAAATTCTTTTCGGGGCACCAATTAAGGCCACCTAGGATGGAAATTCAGACTAAAGCTTGATCACTACACAACAAAAAACACCACATAGAAATAATATAGGTGGGCATCATGGAGGGTATTACTTTGGTGCAGATTATGTCTAGGTCAATAAGGCAACGTGGAAGGGCTCGAAGTCCATCAGGACCCCTGGATGGCGTTTGAGGTTATTTTGAGGAGGGTTTGTGTGTCTATGTGGGGCTAATAATTCTTATTATGACAGGCAGTTGGAGGTGATGTGGTATCACACTGTACATTTAAAGGGTGACTCATGGATAATAGTACAATTTATATTTAGCTTGCCTCTCTCTATCCATAACCCAGCGATATGGTCTAAAATGCTGTCTGGGCTCACTCTTCTCCTTGAATCAGATCTTACTCCGTTCCGACTAGAGTGGTGTTTCCTCTCTAAAGGGACTGACAAACATATGTTGATTATTTAATTTGTTTTCTGTTAGTTTCTTTACTGAATCTTCACCGAAAGTTTTCAGTTCAAAGTGGTTAAGATAGAACAGATGAAAATTAGCTTCAAATTGCATCCTTTTCCATTAAATATAGGAATAAAATACAACTTCTAAACAACTTTCAAAGTACTCATCATAAGTTGAATGATCACCAACCCGAGCCCTCATAAGTTCTTGTCCTTACAAGTTTATTATTGCCGGCGATGATTAATTTGTAGATCAGCAAACAACCGAAAATGTCATAGTGTAATACAGAGTATGCAAATAGCAGTATAGGGCATACGTTGGGTGTAACATAAGTGGGTTACGAAGTTCAAGTTTTTTGTACTATAGCTACAGTAAACACTTCGCTAAACAAGCTCCATGCTAAGACAACCCATAAATCACAACGTATTTGAAGGTGGATGAATCTGTCAAGTCGAACTAGGGGGTATTTTGGGAATAATATTACTAGCTTTTGCGGTATAAAAGTTCACTGATTAGAAGGTGGTTCTTTAAATGGCAACATCTCCTAGGGTCTGCTGATGTGTAACCACGTCAATGTTTTGTTCCTTTGTTCCCTTTTACTTTACTGCTGGAGTAGTTTGTTGCTCTTTCGATTGGATTTGACAGCATTGCTGCGGTATGTTTTTTTTTTGGGGGGGGGGGTAATTTTAGAGCAAGCACCCTCAGGCTTTCAATCGTCTCACCTGTTTAATTTCAATTCATTGACATTTTCTTTGAAATAACATATTTTTGCAAAGTATTTTATAGACACCTGTAGATTTAATTGTTTTGTGCAATATTTATCCCTTAATTTAGTGATAAAGCTAACCAACTATACAGCCTTGGGGTTTGGTGGTTAATGCGTCACTGAATCCTACTGTAATGAGTTGTATACCTAATGGCGTAAAGAAATATTGCTAACTTTTCTTCTTGTTTTAGCGAAGTGCTGTTTTGTTGAGTTTGGGGTAAAGTCTGACGTGAGTCAAATAGATTGAAAAGAATGGCCGTTCGACAACACACACCGTAAGCAATTACATTATATACTTACTTCAAAAATAGGCCTACTTGTTTCCAAAAGTTTAACATAATTGTATTAGGCTATGTATATATATATATATATATATTATATCTTTTAAAAGTACGGGTTAGAGTTAGATAAGGTTTTACGGCTCAGTTTCTAACCAAATGGTTAAAGTGTGGCCTGCCGCGTCCTTTCTCCCAGTTGTGGCTCACTGGTTTGTTTTCCCTGCTCCATTGCTTATGCTGAGCACCAAGCACAATGGTGGTAGGTTCCATTTTTAAAGCCTTCGGTATGACCCGGCCAGGAGTCGAACCCCAGACCTTCTGGTTGCAAATCGGATGCTCTCACCACTTGACGATGCAGTCGGTCCTTTAAAAAGTACGGAGTCTAATATATAATGTCGTGGTAATATGGACTGATATAGGTTTGGGACAATATCGTAAAAGCATTGCTCACAATACGCAAGCTGATGTTTGTGAAAGTATGACATCTTGGTAGGTCCATAAAGCATGCATTTCATTTAATCACGGTTTTCGTCTGCCAAATGAAAGTTACTTGATCGATATTTATTGTGAAGGCATAGTCTCATTTATGATCCCTTTTAATCAATTGACACTATTTTGTCACTGAATTCTGAAATTTAGTCGGTATAATATCTTGACTTGCCTTTTATTTGCAACACGTACTTTTGGGGGGCAGCATAACTTGCACTTGGAAAGGGAATAAGAATGGATAAGATTTAGCTGATATTTCACATAAAACTGTTGTGACTGCTTACATCGTTTAAGCCCTAGATAAAGAGAAGTATATGTACAGGAGAGGCTGGGGTGGGTGGACCTGAGGGTGCATCCTCCACGTAGAGATCCTCCACGTAGAGGATTTGGAGCAAAATGCATACGTGAGGAAGTTGAAAATATTTGTGAGAAAGAAAAGGGGTGGGGTGGGATAAAATAAATCATAGTGATCAAGGGCGTAGTGAATTAAACAGGAATCGAACTTAGTAATACCTGAAGTACAAGTCCGACGATTAATCACTTTCCCCTACCCTCTACTACCACGTATGTAATTACATTACATGCCAGATCTATCTTATCCTGTTAATATGAGACTACAGTTTTCTAATTGTCAACTTGAAGCTAACAACTACTTCCACTCTGGACATTCATTTTTTAATGGTAGAAGCCTTTTCAAAAGTATCCCTAACCCTCTCGACTGGCCAAACTTGTCAACATTCCTTGCGGGTTATTGCTACGTCAATGCTGTCAACTATAATTTCTGGCAGAAACCCTAATACTGCCGTACATTCAGTCTCACACATGCTTCTTTCCCTACATTTGTCACTGGCAAGTTGCGGTATGCATCCTTATTTTCGCAATCTACCTGATAAGCTTTGATTCCAATAATTAGATAGATGCATTACCAAATGTACCAAGTTCCTCTCTTTTGGTTTACTCTTACAGATTCTCTTGCATTCAGCATAAGAGATTCGCAAAACAAGATGGCTGGCTTCTGCGGGATGTAACTCTCGGGAATTCTGGAAGTATCGTTGTGTCTGCCAGCAACGCAGACTCTCAGCGAACATTGATTGACATTTATGCTGTCAAAAATGGTTTTGATTCCAGCGATAAACCAAACATATTATATTCAAAAGAATTTGAGAAATATTCAACTAAAGAAAAGGATTTCTTGGCTAGAAGAGTTTCCTTTATTGACCCTGACGGTGTTGAAGTAGTTACCTGTCTTGGTGATAAATTAGAAGTGATTAAAGTAAGCAACCATAAAATTCTGCTATCACGTCGAGTAGAGGGTGAGACTTACTGCCTGTATGTCAAAGAAAGGGAAATATTCGTTGGTTTCTGGGAATCAAATTCTATAACTGTCTTTAGTACTGTAGACTTAGCTGAGATGAAATCAATCATCTTGGAAGGAATTCAGAAAGGTGACTGGCCTCATGATATTACGGTGACGGCAGGGAAAATTTTTGCTTGTGTCGGTCATGCAGATGCAAGAAGTAATCAGACATCGCAGATTTTTAATGAGGAAAATGGAAAGATATTATCTAAATTGACACATCCTACAGGTACCCAGTGGTATGCACGCAGTTTAAGCGTGAATCTACCAACAGGCACAATTGCTGTAGTTTGGAATAACTCTTTCTACAGGGTAGAAGGGGAGCGGTGGCAAGTTGTATTTTATCATCTGAGTGAAACTTACCCCAGTTTTCTCATTTTTGATGTTGAATGTGGTGTCACCAGAATCAGAATATCTGACAGCGGTGAAAGAACAGTAACGGGAAATCTCCTGACTGGTGAAGTGAAGATTTATAATACGGTAAGTACCCTATCATATGTACGGTAATTTATTTGTGCCCTTGTTAGGACAAGTTGGGTTGGAGTGAGTTGAAGAACAGTCTGCTTGGTCTGAATCCACCGGAAGCTTTTTTTTTTTTTTTTTTTTTTTTTTTTTGAGATTGATGTTGTGGTTAAAGAAGCCGAGAATTACCGTAAATTTCCAAGAGTGGCTATCGGCATATATGTCTCTCCCTTTGTACATAGCTATGCAGAAGCAGTTGGACAAGGGAGGTGTAAGAAAGGAAATCCAACATCCTATAGACTCTTGGAAGGAAGGTTCTTTTCGGTGTTAATTATGCTTTCACCTCAAAATTTCTACCTCAGACGATGATCAACTAGGATCAGTTACCTATATTCAAGAGGACAATGGAAAGACGCACTCCCTGCCTAGAACTTGTTAATTTTTCATTGCCATGCGTCATATGAAAATGTGAAATTTAATACTTTCGTTGTTATTTTTGGTAATAAATCTTATTCCAGTTAACTTCATTGAAGAATTTTCTTAAAAAGTTCGATTCTATAAGTAAGTGATGCGGAATTTCTTTAAAAAAAAGAGGGAAGGGCTCCAGGTTTAAACAATGCTTAAAGAAGATTACGCATCAAATCGTAGGTAAACACAAAAAGAACAGTATATAAACTTTATTGCCAGTCGTTTCACTGAAAATCTTGTTCAACACATTGCCCCTTGTCGGAGTCGGAAGCAAACCTCACATCAAAGCATGTCTAAACGATGGCCTTTGTGTCGGATTTCTTGGACATGAAGGGAGGAAATTATAATTACGGGAAGATTACAGTGGCTAAATGGAACAAAGGGACCTGTCAATCACACTTTCCTCACCTAAAAGGGATTAAGTCATTTTCAAGTACGTACTGTTTGACAGAACAGATTGTCGTGCCTCCTTCCTCACCCTCGTTAGACCCGTTATGTTGCGTCGTATGAATCCTCAGGCAAAGATTGGAAAGATTTCCTCCTCTTTTAGAAATGATGAATAAGAATGCCCTCGTTGTTTGTTAAGTCAGTCGATCATAACAACTTCTTACGCAAGAACCTGAATCCATCAATTGCATAGGTGGTTCTTTGCAAACTTACTCGAAGTACTTCTCGGACCAGAGCATCTGTCCAAGGATGAGATAAGATGCTCTAATGGTCTTTCTATTCATCATAAGCGGCATTTGCTTATTTTGGAAAGATTTTTTCGGAACCCTGAGGTTACACTGTCGTGACCGTAAGGAAATAGGGCAAAATTCGAAGTGTTTCTAAGTCCTAAATGGTGGTTATGAGTTTCAATGAACAGGTTCCATTATACATCCGAACAAAATCACTAAAGCCTATTCATTTCTCAGTGCCAATGCTTGATCGAATTTCCTTTCTTCGGGATGAGATGTAATACCAGAGAGGTAACACCTCCTTAGAATTACAAATGACAAGAGGCTTTTGCCAGGTATATATCGTTTTCTGTTTCGCAACGGTTTGTTCTCACTCTCTGGCTGATAGAGAAAGTATATTGTATAAACAATCTCTCTCTTGACTTGGGATACCAACTCTTCTGCCACCTCAAAAAGTCAAGAAAAATCGACCTGAATTTGTACTAATCTTTACTACAATGAAACGATATAGGTGAAACATTGCAAAAGAACGAAACTTGATCAGCCAAAGGAAGAAGGAAATTTCTGGAACACGGCAAAGTCTTTGAAAGGTCAAAAGTATGGAAATGTAAATGACGTGAAGCAAAGCATCATCTTTTGAAGAGATATTAGGCTAAGAGAAGGCTAAGTTTATTTTAATGGTGGCAAAGCTGAAACTTTCACACAGCGTCTTCAGCCAAATTTGACAAATTTGAGCAATTGAAATACTTCAGATACAAGCCCATGTCTGGGGGTTGCTAGATAATTTAGGAGAGGTGCTAAGAGTAAACCTATATGAGAGAATTTTAAGTGGCTGGCAAAATGATATCTACCCTTTAAATGTGATGTAAGGGATCGTCTTGTACAACGAATTTGCTTCCAAAATTAGGAGGTAAGTTATTTGACTTGCTGCTGATCACCATCATTTTCAAGGAATATATTCATTCAATGTAGATACTCAGTCTTTAACTTAGGGTTGTTATACCATTATGGAAATGGTAACAAAATTATTAAGCTAAGATCAATTTACTATCAAAAGAGACGTGTTATTAGCAAAGGAACGAACGGTTCTTTTTCAACAAGGTACTAAGCACATCACATCTCAGAGGAATTTTGAAACCTTATGTTTAAAATACACGACAGGTGCCTAGTTCCATGCAACAACTTGGTTTCAACTTCTGCATAAGAAGTATAGTTCTACGGGTATTCATCTCTGGGGCAATGAACACTTTGGGTACATTCAGTTCCAATAAAAGGTAAACTTTATAGATTAAGACCTTAGAACATGCACCTTCCGATTCATTTCTTATACGTAATAACTAAATCAGTGCACAGTCTCTTATCATATATCGCAGGCAGAGTTATTCACCTATGGTCACTTGAAAGAGGGTTTAGCATCGCAACTCCAGAGAGAAGATTGTATGAGGTTGGCTAAGTTCTTCGGTCTTTCTAAAGACTACGCAGATGCTTTGAAAAACGGTGATTTGCCCACAGAAAATATTTTTCTCACTCTAGAAGAGAAAGATATTATACAACAATCCAATGTGAAGAGATTAACAGAAGCATTCCTTGAATTGAAAACCAAATCATCCTGTTATATGTTAGCAGACACCTACCAAAAGACGAGAAGTAAGTGTAAGTTGGGTTTGAAAAGGTGAAATTGATTTCACCAAAGACAAAATTGTACAATGAGGATGTGAGATCGTAAAACATGTCTTTAAATAATATACCTTCTTATTCGTGTGTAAATCGTGTTAAAAAGGCACACGATAAAGTTAAAATAATCCAGTAAAAGTGTTATAAAGTTAGCCGACTTTTACATATGCAGAAAACAGTCCAATTGTGATCAGATCCGACTTGCAAACTGTAATGGAACCCTTTGTTTCCAAGATAGTACTATAGCAGAGTGTGCATCAGACATTTCAAGGGCCGATCAAGCTTAAACGGAAATAAATATGGCAATGCTCAAAAGTGAATATTCCACAAAATGCTAATAGAAGGTTTAAGCAGTAAATGAAATTCCAACGTGAAGCATTTTTCATGTTGATCAGTATCGAACAATGACAGAGCCAAATGCAGCAAGTACCATTGCAGTACATTTTTTCTCAAACTACAGCATTTGTGCAAATTTCAAATCTTTTAAAATCATAAAGGACAGTATAATGTTTGAAAGGACTTTCCCAGCCAGTAGGTAATCAATCTCACGTTTAGGTCGGACACCAAGTGGTCCGGAGTAAACGCAGGTGACAAAAAAGGTCCCTTTTTATTTTATCTTTGACAAACATCTTTAAAAAATAATTACCACTGAGAAACACCATATCATTTGTCAATGAGAAGTTTTTCACAAAAAAGTTATTTATTCTATTAATCATCCACTTGACATTGTCCAATATTTAATCTCCTGAAAGGAAGCCACATAAATGTCATAATTCTTCTTTGTAATTCTAGAGCCACATAAATGTCATAATTCTTCTTTGTAATTCTAGAGCAAGCAACCATATATAGCAGATTTTTGGCTACCCTATCAACTCATCTGACAGCATCTCTACCAAGAGACCTATGTGTTTATTTTAACATTACCGATGAGAAGAAAAGAAGCATTTGTTCTAATTATAATCCAGGACTTTCGCTGCTCCTGGCTTTAGATGAGATGGGTATCATCATGCCATCTGAGGTGGGAGCCTTAGAGAAGCCTCTGCATGAATTTAAACTGGTCCAAGCTGTAGCTAGGATCAAGGAATATCAATCAATATTTGAAGAAAGAATGGCTCAGTTACATAAGAAAACTGAACTTACAGAAAAAGGTACGTCTGTTAGAATACTTGAAAGGAAATCTACTCTCTATTAGTTGCTTTAGATATAACCAAGATAATGAGACTAGGCATTACGAAATGTGACAGGAAAATGTTCCACAACAAAGTAGTCATTTGCACTGCAAAGAACTCAAACACGCATTGCTATTGGATCACAGGAGTATTGCAGTATTGTACTTTAACAAATAAGGGCAGGAAGAATCACAGTTGCTATTTCTTTAACTATCAGCTTTTCAAAATTAAGCTTTATCATCACTTCATGTGATAGCATGCGACCATAATGTAATACTCAAGATTTTTTTTAGCTTTTAAGACATACTACCCCTGTTTGCCAAAATTTGACTGTAAAGATGTTTTGAACACAGAAAGTGTAACCATTCCTGGTATTTGTGATACTTAGGCCCATAAAGTAGTTACTCTCACTTCGACCTGCTATTATTATGCTATCCTTTCCCTAGTCCTCGACGTATATGTACCCCACTAGTGTCCCAACAAATAAACAGAATTAACAGCAACTGTTAACAGACCTAAATTTTGCTCACTGTGCTTTTTTATGATTAAAACGATTCACAAACCTCACTTAGTAATCCGTTTCAATTTGACATTAAATTCTACGCAAATGATAGAGTAGATAATGGCTTCAGCACATTCAGGCCAGTTGGAAAAGATGTGGCTACTTCTGATTAAAATGTACTTGCGAAATGGATAACATTTTGAAAGGAAGAACATGCATTCAAAGTCCAATGAGACGGTTTTGCAAAAGACTATGTTCTCCCTGTCTCTATATATTATGTAGGGTACAGAATCCACGTTTATTTGTGAAAGACATATTTGTATCAAATGTAGGCTAATGTTGTGAAAACATTTGGCACATTTATTATTGTTTTACCTACAACAAAACTGCAAACATCTAAGCTACACAGGATGTATTTACAAAGGATCAAGCCTATTCAGCCTTTTTAGAAGGATTTAAGGGATTAACAATTCATAGGTAGATATAATTTATATTTTCTGACCAAAAAGGCCATTTAAGTGTTATTTGATTAAATTACACTGCAAGGAAGAAACATTCAATAAAATAATTCTCATAGTCAAGAAAAGTGTAGTTGCAATTTATCAGCTCTGTTGTAACTTTATACCCAATGCTGAAAGCAAACATGGTAAAAATTATGATTGATTATAGTTAATTACATTTTGTACACGGTAATACAATCAAGGAGTGCAAACGTAGAACAAACACCATGAAAATCGTCTAGTCATTCCGTTCTCAGTCTTTTCTTAACTACTGCATTATGCAATTCTTAGAAAGCATTGCAAATAAGGTTTGTTTGCTGGTAGTGTTGAACTTTTATCTATGTCTTCTGTCATCTTTTCCAGAGAAGAAAAAAATGTTCATTCATTGTCTTAAGAAGACGATTAAAAGATGGTATGAAACCATGACTCCAATACCTTGGAAGAAGTCCTGTAGATGGAAGTCGGCAGATCTTTTTATTGGCAGGAGCATGATATTGACTGATTCTAAAAATAAAAGAAGTCTAAGAGATATTGATGAGAAATGTACGATAGCTTGTAATAAAATCTTCAGTGACAAAAGACTCAAATCAGAAAAAAGAATAATTCTTGAGGGCGATCCAGGGTCTGGAAAGACAATGCTTATGTCTCAGCTAGCATATGATTGGTCTCTAGGCAAAATCAATGAAATTGAAATGCTCATTCTACTACCTTTGAAGTTGCTTCAACAGAAGTCAGTTGGTCAGGCCATTAAAGAGTTGTATCTTCTGGGAGAAAGCCATTTGTCCATCACAGATGTTGAAACGTTTCTCCAGTGTGAAAAAAACTGCTGTCACCTCTTGCTTGATGGGTGGGAAGAATACTCTGGTAAGATAATCAAGGGAGAACAATCAGAAGTTATGAAGATCATGACGAAAGCTAAATATCCCCATTGTAAAGTGGTTATAACATCTAGATCAGATTATGTCCAAAATCTTCCCAAATACCCAATGCTAAAATTAAGACAGTTTGGTGAAATGGAAAGAAATTCATACATTGAAAGAGTCTTCTCTGATAATCCAGTCAAGCAGATGGAAGTAAAGGCATTCATTACAAACTCATCATTTATGCTGGATCTTTGTAGTACACCCTTGTTATTCGTCATGGCCGTCCACAATATAGGAAGGATGCAGAACCTAGATAAGAGTCAGCTTGATAGGATCTCTCCATTTATGCGTGAGATGATTGAAACTCTCTGCTCCTCCATCCATCCCATAGATCAAACCGAACCACATCCTGATGTGGGACCCAGCAATGACTGCCAGTCGGAAGACCATGTCTTATTACATAAAAATGCACAGCTTGACGGAGAAACAGAAGGCAGTGGACGAGCACCTACCAATTATGAAGCACTCAATCAATTGAAAGACGATCATGCTGATCAAAGTGTCCAGGATTTAACAGCTGAAGAAGTCTCCCAGTTAGATGTGGGTGCCCAGACAAGTAAAGGCACACAGGCGGCAGTTAAGGAATATAATAAAAACGAGCTGATGGAATTACCTAGAGCCACAACCCAGTTAGGAGTGGTCACACGGTCTAATGAGGAGACCCAAGATAAGTCGGAGATGTTGGTAGAAAATGAGGTCTGGTCTGAACCAAAGGATCAGTTTGATGATTTTCAGAAGACAGAAGAGAAAATTAAAAAAGGGATGTGCCTATCTCTTGAGGAATTGGCATTTAATGGTCTCTGTTGTGGTTTCCAACAACTGTCATGGCAAAGCGATTTTGTAGAGAGAAATGTTGTCGAAATTAAGAAGTGGGTTGCCTGTGGGATACTTGTGACTGAAGAGAGGTTATTGACACTTTTGGAAGGTAATCCTCATGATGTTGCAAGAAAAAAACTCCACACAGAACCAGATGCGCGTGCAAAATTACTGAAGGGCAAAGTAAGGGAAGGATCGATGTTGCATTCTATAGATACCCAGTCTGAACAAACTGAAGATTCTTCAGAAGGAGAAGTTCCCCAAACAGGTATAGAATTCCAAACAGAAATTGAAAAGTCAGAGAATAAAGATATTGAGACTAGGAGCAACCAAATTATGACACAAATTTCGCTGCAAGTTAAATTTCTGCATAAACTAATTCAGGAATGGTTTGCAGCCAAGAAGTTGTCCTCATTGATATGGAAATCGATGTCTTCAAATAACGTTGAGGAATGTATGGATGTATATTTGCAGTATATTTCCCCAGCAGATTTACATTATGTACTACGCTTCACGTGTTTTCTCTGGCCTCCTAGTTTCCATTTCATTGTAAAATATCTACTGCAAAATTGTCATTCGGGTATGAGTAACGCCCACGACTACATCCTGAATTGCACTTTTCTGTGTTTTGCTGAGTATAATGGTGAAGAAACAGATGGCACTCTCGAGGCGATAGCCGACATCTGTAACGAAACCATCACTATACGCGGTGAGGACAGCAGGTTTTTACAACAGGCCAAAGTTGCTCTCTTAGAAAGAGCCTCTGTAAATTGGGTGAGTTGAAGTCTCAAAAGGTCCACGAACACTTTTTTCCGGTCAAGTTGATGTCCTCTCTACCAACGTTGTGCTACCAGTGGAGATAGAATTGTGCATTTCCAAACGTTTATCTGCTATCAAATTTTGGATTTGTTTTATTTCAGGGACGTTAGCGTCATGGCAATAATTTATTTACATTGCTTTATCTGTACTTTGACACGAAGGGCGGGAAATGGGAGAAAGTGGTTGGCTGAACCATTTTTGTCTGGTCAAATGAATGCAACGAGGGGAAAATGCCCTCGTTTTGCAGTAACCCTGGCAGAAAATTGTTTTTTTTTTTTCATACTCCAAGGAGGGGGGGGGGTAATTCCTAGTTTCCTAGTTCGTATGCCTACGATTTCAGCATACTACAACATATTTGGGATACTTTGAACTTGAGGACTGAAATCTTAACACTACAATTTGAACGGTTTTGCAAAAACTTGAAGTGAGATCCAACATCTTCTCAACTGGGCCAAATTTTTTGCGGAGAACACAGTGGGTCAATCAAAAGTGCAATATACCACAATTAAAGTCATTAAGTTCCATCTTTGTAGCAAGAACTACATTTATATGAACTTGGGAGGAAAACATGAATACGATAGTATGAAATGTGTTAACTTATCAAAAGACTCACTTCAGATGAACTTTTACCATCAACTGGCTTTTGTTGAAAAACTTAACTACACATCACTTAAAGATATGTTACTACACGTTTTATGTACTATACTGTGTTTCCTTTGAGACAGATACCCATTAAAAAGCTGGTACTCGCTGACGTTGTTGAGTCTGCTTCTGACGACACCCTTTTATTCAACTCTGGTGTAATGATTACAGTCTTAGATACTCTGGAGATATTAGACGTTAGTCGATGGGATCAAACCCTGAGCAATGACTGTTCGTGCATTTTGAAATTCATTTCAAAGTGTTGTTCAGTCAATGAAGCAAGGTGAATTCTTTGTCTCATTTAGTTCCTTCCTCAAATAGTTCCTAATTAGTGTTTTAAATGCGTGACAAATAGATAAATTAAATACATTTATCGCTGTGTGTTATGTTCAAATTTAACACTGAACATAAATATGAAGGATATACTCTTTTGTAATTTGTGTGGGGAAGTGAATTTTGAGGAAAGACTTAACCCAGTTTGTTGAAGAGAGAGACAAAAGGAAATATTTTCATCCTAAGTATCCTAGTAGTAGATTGAGACCTGATTTTAAAGACCAGAGGAGTTTCACAGTATTTCACTCCATTGCAGAATTTTGTTGATTAAAAACATTAAATCAGTATCCCATGTTTAACCGAGTTAATTTGGTTCCTACCAGCCCCCCAAAAACTGATTACAACTCCATTTGTATGGCAGTCATGAAATACAAACCTATTGTCAAGAGTTCTTCAAGCTTTCAACAGTTGTATTTATAGGTACATTGGTGGAGAAAAATAACCACATATTTAAATGCGTTTACCTCTAAGATGTGTTTATAAAAATTAGAAAACATTGTTTTAATGATCATTTAGACGAATGCAGCTGTTAAAGGATTGATGATGCTGACTCCTCCCTACAAACAGTCTGATGGGTATGTGCATTATATGCTAAAAATAAGTGACGTTTTTCACGTTAATCACATTTCTGAGAATACTGAGAATAATTTGTTGTTGTTCAACTCTGTTCTGTCATTGATATCATCTGCAGACTATGTTTACCACATCCGCCCCCACACCTTGATGAGACTACCTTGGCCAGTCTACGGAAAGAAGATACAATAGGTAAACTAGACCATAAATACCTTGCAGATGGAATTTTCTCCTTATTAATATTGCATGACTTTCCAACTAAGATTGTATTTCAAAAAAGGGAGAAATGTTCACCTTGATAATACAGTAACTGTAAAGAATGGTTTCACAATAATGGGACATGAGGATCGTGGTGAAAATCAGCACTAATATATAACAGTCAGTGTCAACAGCATGTTTATGAGTACAGCATTTATATCCCCCCTTATCGTTGGAAAAAAATACATAATATTGCCAGAATAAGTTAAGGCCAGTCCATTTATAGTTTTATATTTTTATGCCAAGTCACTGTCCTTTACGGAGAAAGCACTTCCATGGTTTCGATTTGTCTATTATGTTATCACACAAACGTCACAAACTTCATCACTTGTCTACGATTCTGTTACCTAATTGATAAATGTGATCGCTTTTAAAGAAATGATGGTTATCAACCGGGTGTTTCGAAGGTCTATCCTAATACTGGTCAAAGTTTAGGTGGGTTTTCCATGCATGAACAATCCATGGTTTTCCCATCTGAACATATACCTTTAAAAGAAACCAATGTAATCTAAATTGTTGATTCGTTCCGTCAAGCGATGTGGATAGTAATTTGTAAGCCATGGAGGCTTCCTCTACATTTATCGTCATTTTAATCGGCTCCGACTTTCATATATTTACTTACAAATGTTTTCACTGTGAACGATATCTGATAACGTCCACTCTTCTTTGAAGAAATCGTCACTTGGCATATAAAACGCTAATCACCATTATTATACCTATTACTACTCTCTTCATAACTACGACGAAATCAGTCACGAATTACATCGCCTAAGAAAAAAATTTATTACTTCTTACATGAGTGGTTGTAAATGCGTTGCTTATCGATCTGAGAAGTGCCCGGTGGTGATTTAAATCTTGACTAAAAGGTAATGATGATAGCAGTAAATACTTTGGTAACTTTATTAATTATTTTTGGAATAAGGTAAATTTCTAAACGATATGTAATTTATTAACACATTACATTTCAGTGACATGGATCCTCGGACTAAAGATGACCCAAAAGTTAGATACAAGAACAGGCGAATGGATGGTAATTATTTGAAGAACAATGTGGCAATTGAAAAATTCATTTAGCTGAAACAAACAGAAAAATTTAGTTCCATGTAATTGGAATCTTTTACAGGAAATCAAAACTGTTTCCCATTCTATTTTCTATATCCTGTCAGTAATCATAGTAAGAGTTGTATTAGAATTTTCGTAGATGCTTAATTCAAATTTAGAAGATGCTTTTCACACAAGTGTTATAATCGCACCTAGGTAGATGTTGTTAGTATTGATTCATGGGAGCATATATCTTATAAACCTTAAAAATAGATCCTCTTATCAACATATCGAGGTTATATTTATTATGACTTGGTAATGTATATGTCAATTGATAACCGTCAAAAGGTATATTTTGCAAATTAATTAACGTCATTGTCCTGTTTCCCTTACTCTCGTTTCTTCTTTTTATTGGTGTTTATATAGGTTCAATCCAACGAAGAAGATGCTAAGTCTATGAATTTAAGACTAATGGATGATATCGGATACCAAGGTATTGGCAGAATTATGTGCATGTCATACGTAAAAAGTCACCCAGCCTCTCCCACAAAGCTTAAAATTGTGGTCAATAGATTGCTACATACACCATTGGCATTTATTAAAAGTTTGGATGGAATAACATGAAATTAAATGAAGATGTATTCATTAAGTTACGGATTTGGGTGGATTCTTTGGTCACAAAGGTGAAAAATACCAAGCACGGTTAAATTCAGCTAAAATATGTGAGATTTGCCGAACGATTCACTTAATTGTAAACCCTCAACGATTACGAGATATGAATTAAGGGGCTATTTCTAAACTTTCAAGAAGGCCTAAACCCCTTTCTTATATTTTAGTATTAATTGCAGATCTTTATACTGATACGAAGCAAATATCTTTCGAAGCATCCTTATCCTTTTCCTCTAAACTTTGGAATATGCCAGATGTCCCGATTTACTTATGAGGCAAAAGTGCAAAGTGAGAAAAATGTCGCTAAGGAGCTAGTCAATTACTGGAAAAGCCTTCTTGTTTATTTTCAGTTGATGTCTCAGTTTCTCAGCTTGGATTGGTTAAGATACATTATCTCAATTGCCTGCCTTAGGCCACTCGTCAACGGTTTACCGGCGTTTTCTTTTTTTCTTTTTTTTGCCTTTTTTTTTTATTTTGGAAATTATGATTTTTATCCTCAAACTATATATATATATATATATGATACATGATGGTTCTGCTGTTCATATTTAAAGGGTCTAAAAATCCAACCGTAATGAATGTTGAAAGAAAAATTTCAATGGATGGAGGGTTCCTGCGTATTCCAGACACGGACGTTTCCCTTTGGATTCCTCCCGATGCATTGGAAGGGGGCGAACAACATTGCCTCATTAAGATGAGAATAATTCCTCCTGAAAGCTTCAACAAACTTTCAAGAGTCTTCTCGAGTAATTCATCTGTCACTGTTGAACTTTGCCCTAATCAATTAAGATTCAAGCGTCCAATACAGCTTACACTGCCACATTGTCTACAGTTGAAGAAGGACGTCGATTACAAAGCAAGAATATTCATGAGTCACCAGGAAGGGGGTAAGATACTTTTCGCGATTAGAGGGGAATACGAAAGGGTCCTTTAATTTCTGTGCCATACTTGAACGATTTGGAGATCAGAAAATGAGATAATACTCTTAGTCTCGTTCATTTGTCTGTAACACTTAAATACTAGGTTACAATTGGCTTAACAGGAAGATATGTTGCATTAATCCGTATGAAAGTTACCAATTAATTCAAAGATTACTTTTTGAATATTTGGTCAATGCATACCTTTTTCTATAGTTTAAACCATCTTCTTGAAAAAGACTACCTTGCATGTCTTATTCGTCCTTATTGAAAGAAAGTTGAGATAAAAAGAAATATTTGCAACGTCATTTAGATTACAACACACAGAAATGTACTTGAGTTACAGGTAATGCGGTGTGTTGGTAAGAGGTTTTCGCCTGAAGAAAAGTAAAGACGAAATATTTCCTGAATTATATCTTAGTTCCATGTAACACGTCTGAAGGTTACACCTTCTGTCGTTTTTGAAATAAAATACTGAGAAATCTGACGGCTTTTAATTAGTAAGACCAAAATGATGACACGATCCCAATGCTTTTAAACCATTTTGTTGTCTGTACTCGCATTGTTTTGAAGTGTATACGCTGCAAAGAAATACTGAAACACAAGCTTTCGCCTTACCGTGAGCTTTCATTAGTATTTAATGAGAACTGTATCGAAATTTGCTATGGATCACGAAAATATAATAGAAGATAAGAGTTCTGTTTTCGATATTCGATGAAGACGTAAGTGACCCTGCCACTGTATTGATACCATGGGTTGGGTTACCGTTATCTTCAAACTATTATTTCAGATATTTCACCAAACTGGATTGAACAGACTAACCTACGCTACCAACTTGATGACAGAATGTGTACAATATCGCTTGACAGCTTTTGTTGGGTGAAGGTAGAAATTGATAATGCCATTGTTGAAGCCAAAAAGATAAAGGTATTCACGGCAGCGAAACCAATCTTCGTACCGGATGATATTGCTGAAATAGAAGTTGGTTATCATTTAGATCTACCTGGAGCAGGAGAGGTAATGTTCACATCGGGATAAATGTCGCACGTACTTTTATTTTAAAGTCACGTGTTTCACATGCAACGTCTGTCTTGCTTTACACGGTCTTTTACTCGAGTTTAAGTATGCAGAGCTTGCAAGGTATAACTCGCACTGACATAATGGAGAATATGCCTTCCAGTAGCGAAATAAGTGCATGATATTGTAGACAAATCCTGCAACATATTTACCAGCACATGGAGAGAGGCAACGTCACCTAGAAAATAGATTGTAGAGGATGGTATGTTGTCGGTGACTGGTAGCCCCATTGTGTAGTGGACCATAGAAACTACGAGTCCATACTGATCATGGTAGATAGACCGTGACGATACATGTAAATTTTGCGTACCGATAATTATTAACATATAATGCCGATCAAACCAAAATTTACTTGCATATCGAGGTGAGCATGTAACTGATTTGGATTCCTAATAAAACATAGTACTTCAATTCTTCGGTAGTTTGAAACATAAATTGCATACGTCAGTTTGATTTATAAAACCAGGTGGTTGCTAGGGCCTAACACTGCCCTGATCCAGCACAGGTGCCCGTTATTTTTAACTCGAAGCCTTGGAAAAAATAATGAAAGAGAGATTCCACGTCTAAGTCATGGGTGTCACGAACGTAATTTTTATGTAAAGTTTTCAAAATATTTTTGGACAGATTCTTCGGTTGAATCCAAGTTTCATCGTTGGACAGGTGAGGCCTTACTTATTTTTAAAGGAAGGGAATCACCCTTTGAAGGTTTCACTAGAGAAAGTAGTTTCACGCACCTGGAGTTACACTACTCCTGAAGACAATCCAAAGGTTAGATGCATCAACTGTTACTTTTAATATTTCACATTGCTGGTAAAATTATTAACCGTCGAAGTGTCGGTAAACTGAAGTTAAATGTAACAAAGTGTGAACTTGTGAATTACTAAATATTTGAGCAGACCGATTACGAAGAAATGATGAGTCCAGTATAAAAACAGCAACTATACGGAGTAGCACTGCATGAGAAATATTCACTGTAATAGACCAATATAGATACAAAAAGTACGCAAGTTGTTAAGTGCGTTCTAGGGTGCATAGAAACCTTGATCCCAGTTAAACTTAACTCAGTGGTGGTCCATTTACATAAGCAAGTCCTTTCCGTGTTCTCCTTCCTCCACATTTCCACTAATTCTTCCAAATTGAAAACGAGGTCGATATACCGGCTAAGGCCGTCTACGAAGTGTCAGATCAACAAGTTTTAACAGTAAAGTATCTTGATACAAACTAAAATAGAATACACTTGTGAACATATTGTTGTCCAACGCAGGAGATCTCATTCCAAGATGTCGCATTATCCATCGAATTTTCACGTCCGTTTCTTTTGGAACAAGACAGGAAAAGGTGTGACATTCCTACCTGCATCTTCAAAGCATCACAGAACGGAAGAGATATTGAACTTAATGTTCGTCCAAAGGTTTGCGCTTTATCAGTAATCACTACGTAACCATTGAAATACATTTCCCCGTATTTTAGACTTGCTTGTTTTCGATTTTACCGCTGACAGGAATTTGAATTCTTTGGTGGTGTATCATCACGTGGTCAAGATATCCTTCTGTTTTGCTTGTCTTTTTGATGAGCTGAAGCTATTAAACATTGTGTCTATCTGTCCATTCTTCACAAACTGGTATTAATAGCTTATGTAAGTACGCCTTGGTCGCTCACGTTATCAGTCAGTCTATACAGTATGTTAACGTGACGTCTGGCGCTGCCAATGTGCATGGAATAGAGTGAGGTCATTCATTAGAACTTCACACTTCCAGAGTTCGTGGTCTAAAGAAGGCCTTGGCCGTCATCCCTGTGGACGCATCTGTCTGTTGTTTACGCATACCATAAATATTACATAACCCAAAACATCGAGTAAAAAACCTGAGTTGAAGAAATTCAGTCCACCTCGGGGGTGGTGCCAGATGTGGGACAGGCGGCCATGGCCTCTTCGAGGAACCTTGATCGGTACGATAAAACACGACATCCCCGATTGTTTCTTTAATTCTTCTCAAGGAGGGCAGGCCCTTCCGAAAAAAACTATTTTTTCAAATTTTTGGAAACTACAAACCAAAATGCTAAAAGTTTCTGAACAATACCCGCAAATTGTCAAGAAAATATGAAATATTAAAATTACAATTTTGTTTAAATGCCCCCAAAATTAATTTCACTGCATCAGCATATTAACATGTACCTTCAAGAAATAATTACCATGTGAAGTACATCATGGAGCATTTAAACGAAAATGCTCAGCACTTCAAACGTACGTTTTAACTTAACGCTAGTTAACAGGAAAACAGAAACAAAATTTAAAATTAAATGTACATGAACGTATCGGCAAATTAAATTAATGTAAAACAATAATACGACATTGTCACTTTTTCTTTTTGAGTATCAAAGTTCATCTGGAGAAAAGAAGTTGCTCTTATTTTTTTTTTTTTTTTATTGAAAGACTTTATATGCTCTATTTTAATTAATATGCGATAAGTCTATGTTTCTGCCTGTTGTGTAGGTCAAATGCTTCAATTTTGCACACTTGCTTTACTTATTTCTTTTTAGAAGGTATCACAGGATGTCAAAAATCGTTCAAGCGACGTCATGTCTTCCGGTAGCAGTGAATATCTACAAGAATTCCCACTTGAAGGTAAGGAACATAAGTTTGTATTGAGTGGGTACGTATTTAAATGTTTGCCTTTAACAAAAAAAAAAAAAGAAGAAGAAAACATACTGAAGAGGGAAAGTGATGGTATTGAGCTAAGGCTGAGTTACATGCTGTTGTTTACAAGCGGTAACAATAAATTGGAATTATGAAGCACTTAATATGAAATAATAAATGAAAATGCTTCACATGGTCGTGGTATAACAAAATAGAAAGAAGAGGCAGTAGTTAGTTTTTGGCGGTAATGATAGCCACATCAGCGATATCTTCAGAAGATAGTGAGCCAAATAATGAAAAAGTGAAATAATTCTAAAAGTTTTTAGGACGTTTACTAAACAAAGATGACAACAAATTATCATGAAATTCCTTTTTTCAACATTTCCACTGTGTTTCAAGTATTGGCAAACAAAAATAATGCTAACGATTATATGTAAGGTTGTGTATCATTTTTAACCTGGCCCTTTGACCTATGACATCACCAGTCCTACATACAACCATTGCTAATGGTTTTGCATCTTTCATTGAATTTGTCAGACTTGCAGGCACTGATGAATTAATAAAGTGCAGAAGTACCTCTTCAAAATAAGTTTTTTATCCTCAAAAATATAAATTACATTTAATGAAAGGAAATAGTAGGAAAAATACAAACCATTAAAAACATAATAAATCACTTGATCGCTGAGACAACAATAAAACGAGTAATCATGGCAACATCTGATATATGCATAGCTCGAGTCTTGAATTGGAATGATTGGATAAATCGCAAACACTTGATTGATTCTTGATTCATTTTGAATAGCTTGATCACTATATAAACAGTGTATTTAGAACAAATATTATTAATAACTAATATCTGTTTCTAGTATGTGGCGAACGTCAGATTCTTCAAGTTGTATATTGGGAATATAAGCACTTAATTGTGTTTTCTGTAAGGCATAGGTAATACTCCAACGTAATACAATGCATGTGCTATGTAAAAAAAAAACTAGTAGTAGTGGTGGTGGTGGTGGTGGTGGTGGTGGTGGTGGTGACAGTGGCAGCGGCAGCGGCAGCGGCAGCGGCAGCGGGAGCGGGAGCAGGAGCAGTAGCAGCAGCAGCAGTAGAAGTAGTGTACTAGTTAGAATTCCTAAAATACTTTCTCTTTACTTTATTTGAACTTATGCAAACAGTACACAACATATACAACAATGTATCAATGGTGCAATGTATAATTGTATATTCCAATATCCCAAATTTAAACTTTAAGTGTACCTTAAGTCTAGTTTTACAAGAATACATATTCTAGAGGTTGAAAAATAAATCTAATTCATCCAACCCCCATGTTTATAGCTTATTCCGTTGCTAAGATAAAATGTTGAAATTTATTTTAACTTACTTTGAAATAGTCGATTGTGCAATAATTTGTGATAGCCTTCTTGTACAAGTCACATTTCCTGCTTGTGTTTAATTTTGAAACTAAAATGTTTATATGACCTTGAAAAATTTACTGTTTTCTTGCATAGCTCGTTGTGCGGATAGGGCCTGGATAGTCAAGTCACCCTAAAACAGTAAGACAGTGATCGCATGATGGCAAAAGGTGCAGAAGCTTTCTACAAAAACAAAGAAAAACAAAGACTGTAATTTGAGTAGTACAAGAGTGACATCACAAATTATTGTGCAATCTACAATTTTCAATTGAGTGCATAAGCTTCAAAACATTTCAGCCCAAGAATGTCCTGCGAAGATGTCAGTTAGATCATTTCGATTCATTTTCCAAGCTTTGTAACATATATTTTTGAAATTCCAGACATTAGGCACACATTTTTTAAGAAACTACACGTACTTCTTGTTACTCTAAAATGCTTAAAAATCTAACATATGTTGCCCTTTTGATAGTCGTTATGTAATATGTTGTCAATTATTAATAAGAAAGAGGGAAAATAAGTAACTCACCGCAGGATGATTTATCATTACCTATTGAAGTGAAACTATACATTGGACTTATCATAAGCTCTTCTTTTATTTTGTAGAAGAATTTTCGAAACTTCTTGCGAAAGTGGCCGTTAAACTCAGCCGTGACAGTTGTTTGTTGTTGGCAACTTATTTCAACTTCCCTAATTCAAAGTTCGACCTTCTCCAACAGGGAAGTGGAACACCGGGAATTGCACTACTTCGTGTATTAAAGGAACGCAATATTATAACTCTGTGTAATGTTACGAAATTGCAAAAGGCTTTGGAAGAGTTAGGACTTCTAGCAATTAATCAGAACCTTGTGATACCTTACCAGGCACAAATTGACTCGGGGAAGTATGGGAATGGGTGACATACGACACGTGCATAGGACTGGACTAAACTTACGGCCAAAGTATATCCCGACGACGTGGTCCTTGTCCGTACCACTGCTTATATGATAAGATATTACGACTGAAGAGGTGCTGAAAGTAATATAAAATTTGAAAGTTCATAAACTTGATTTTTTTACCTAGGAAAGACCACATTTATCTCTAAAAAGTTCTTCCTTTACTATCTATTACATTCGGCATGGATCAAACTCAAGTAATGATTTAGACCTTTTATCAAAAAAGTTAGTATTGCACGCAATGGGGGGTGCTTTCCCCTGGTAAAGGTGCATAACACTTTTAGAGTAAGCAGGTATTAAGAGCAGAGATGTTAATTAACCCAAAGGAACAGCGTTGTCAGTGCTAAATTCCTGGATTTTTAAAGAGGAAAAATTAAAGAAACTCCACTTTATCGTTTGGGGTGCCAAGATTTACCAAGAAAAGTAAGGTGGAACAAGGGGTGGAGAGTTGCTCAATTCGGGGTTAAAAGTCTTTCCAGCGGGCCAGGATAAATTTTAACGTTCAAGACACCGTTATTACAAATTAACGATAGCAGCCTTCGTGAATGCAGCCAAAGGGAACCTCTACACAGGTTAATCGCCTCCATGCTAAAGTTACAACAGTTTATCTTGCTAACTATGTGCCAGGAGAACGGTCAACGTTATTTTCACAAAATCAGCTGAAAAAAGTTTGTTCAAAACTTTCCTCCGTTGAACAGTAATTTAGAGGGACTGGGTGTGATAGATGGCTTAGAAAGTCGTTAAGTATGCATAAAAAGAGGAAAAAGAAAACTAATTAGTTGCTACGCCGAACTGAAACCACGGAGAGAGTCCGTTCCCAGCGTGTGCAAGACTCATATTTGTGCAGAAGGCTATGACTGTGTGCAGCCCTTTTAAAATGGCTCCTTTTTTAACCTAAAATTAATTTATCTGTGTGTTTTTAAGCAGTGTTTGTATTTCTTTTTTGCACTCGTCTGCTAAACCTACACCTTGACCATAACGGTGTCCCAATGTCCTTGTGCGTAGGATCTTATCTTGAAACAAGACAAATGAAGGCAAGAACTTCATACGTAGAAACCTCAAGTTAGCCTATGCTAGCAAAATCTCAACCAGATGCTCGCAAATTGACCTTTTGGGGTTAAAAACATGAAAATTGAGTCATTTGTTTTACTGCAAGAGGTATTTTTGTAACAATCTGTCAGTTTGATCTTAAAATCCTGTGTACTAAGTGGTTTTTTGTTGTTGTATACTTTCACATTTAATTACAATGACTTTTTTAAAGTTTTTATTGCTATGTTTTTAACCAAATCCCAAAAATAATTTGGGGAAAACTCTTGCTTAACCTCTCTGTAAATGACACCATTTAATTTCATGTTTTGTTATTTGTTTGTTTGAACCAGTGTTTTTTTTTATTTATCATAGAAACACCGCGCACAAGATTTACGTATGTCGTACAGTAGATTATATGGACACTGCGTAGCTATCATTTCCGTCTTATACAATCAATGCTCTCTCGATGTCTACAAAGATGTAAATGTTGAGGCTGATAAAGGAAAACCCCTTCTTTCACCCAAATGCAGGCTTTTGTAACTTTAGGGCTCAACATAATTGTGTACATTATTGCACCTGTATAATCATAACCAACGTAATTTACCACATGATGTTCAAACAATATTGAAAATGATAACGTTATAAGTGTTTGCGTGAATATATTAAGTGTACGCACAAATTTTAACAAGCTTTACTTCAGCATCCCGTGTTAATATTAGCATGAAGTGAGTTTTTTATGTTTGGCATATGTTTACATTCTATAATAATTCTTTATTGGTCAAGCAATAGGTCTAAGCCATCAATGTCTACTTTCTCAACTGTACGAATAACTGTAAAAATGATATTTGCAATTTGAAAGTGCAATAACATTTAAACTATCTAAAATATTGAAGTTTATTTTCCTGCCTTCTCCTTTACGTGTGTTTGCTGGACAACGCCCTTGAACAGCCTTTAAACCAAATGATCTCCAATGTCGGTTTCTGGAGAAAGTGAAGTTTCAAAATCAAATCCCTGCTTTATATAGTTTGCAGAAATGTAAAGAATCACATGATCTTCTGTTTTCGTTCAGCATTAATCAATCGTTACCAAATTCCTCTAGAAAATGCAAACTTTACACCTCAAAAATATTCGGATAAAATTTGAACCCAACGCAGATCAGTGGGGCACCGAACCGGAATCGTGATCATTGGCCTGGTAAAAAATGAAAAAAAAAATGATCAAATCCGGATTTATTTGTTTTCCAAATCTAATCAAAGTAATGATCCGGATTCAGGGTAGATTACCCTCTGAGCCGGACGTTTTTATACTGTAATGATAACTTTAAATGTTGCACGTGTGTGACATACTACTTTTCAAAGAAAAGTCAATATCCAAATTTATTTTTGATATGTCAGATTCAGACTTATTCAAAGTATCACGCTGAAGAACTACTCATTTACGACGCTCAGTCCTCGATATATTAGCAACTGACGTTCCTATCCAAAGTTGGAGCAAGAACGTGTGTTGTCAAGGATTTACATTGATGATCAATGTTATGTAATTTTTTCAAAAATTTTCCTACCATTTTGAACTACAAAAAGCTGATACTTTCGAACTATGAGTAAATCCTGGGCATTCATTAAGTGTACATTTCCGTTAGGACTCTTTGTACACATATATTGTATGCAGACATACTGAGTCTGGCCACGTGACACCCGAGTAAAGCTGTTTTATTCGGAGATGATTATCAACAAAGCTAACGGGGTTGTACACGTAATAAAATGGTAGTGACCCTTTCATTCCTTGTGGCCAAATTGTCAACCCTACCCTATAGAAAGTCAAAGCAATTTATTGAAAATGTAAATCCAAAACATCGGTTATCAATGTGAATCCATTACTCCACACTTACTTCCAAGTTCACTTTTGACAGGAAAAGTGACAGTTTTAACCGAAAGCAAAACAGGATGGAAATTTCACCAGAATAGTTTGATTAATTTCCTCCATGAGATATCAATAGAAACTTGACTCTGTGCTGTTCTTTTAATTTGAAATAATGAATCCGTTTCCTATTTTTTGTCGAGAAGAGTCTTTTGCCAATGATTACATTAACACAGTGAACAGACTTTTGGGCTCACCTATTCACACTCAGGCTCTTACCTTCCACTTTGAATCTGATCTTTGAACTCTTGAAAAAAATCGTTAAAACCAGTGACGACGCCAGGCTTTGGTGATGGGGGGGGGGGCACAACAGATGATGCCGTAAAGGCACTTCAGTTTACCTCCCCAATCTGCGCAAAATGCGTTTTCTTTTTTTTTTCTGTGTGTGTGTTCCCTGCCTCCGTACACACAGAGGGGATCCTTCCTTTATCAGGTGTCACTACACCAAGGTGCCGTCCTCCCCTTTGAGAAATTTTTGTTTATTTAAGGTTGCTTAGATACAAAATGGTGCTATCTTTGTGAAATTTTTGGAGCTGATCACACGTACACCTGTATGGCTGGAAAATGTCCCTAATTTAGTGAATTCTAATTTTTCCGGCTGGCTGGATGTTTTTTCCAACTGAGTGCGGCGACGCTTAAATATTCCCTTTTTTATGACCCTGCGTTTGTATACAGCAGTGGGGATCTTTCCCTTGTCACTAGATAAAGGTGTCCTCCTAGGGGAGGGGTCTAAAGGGAGGGGGTGTCCCCCACCCCTTTTGAGATATTTTTGCTAATTTAAGGTTTCTTAGATGTAAAATGGTGTTATCTTTGGAATATTTTTGGAGCTGACGGATCATATATAGCCGGAAAATGTCCATAATTTTGTGAATTCTAATTTTTGGTTAAGTGAAAGAGGGGAGTATGTTGTCTAAGAGAAGAATACGTTGTCAACAAACCTCCTAAAGACTCCCTTTTGGCTACTTTACCGCTTTCTATTCAGGCAAAGTTTTCACCCAAAAATAAGTGCGTGGAGTCCACAGAAACATTGTTGGACTATAACGATGTTTTTCCTCCCCTTCATTGTGCATTATATATAATAACTAAGTTCTTTTCGATACATCCTATTAACTATTTGTAAAATACCGGCAGCAATTACTCTTGACTATTGATAATGAACGATTGTGAAAGGTCTTAATGATACCGCTTTTCTTAGAGGTAAAGAAGCATCCTGTACATTCGTTCCCATGTTTGTCACTTCTAGGAGTGACGCAACTGATCGTCACCTCTCGTATTACTAATGGATCTCTACTAGAAAAATTAATGAATGCCCCCCCCCCCCCCAAAAAAAAGTGAAAACATCCTTCGTGTACAAATCGGTAGTGATAAAACTGTGAAAGCATGGCAACATGTTTTTATCAAGATAAAAATGTGCCCTTTATAATGAATTTGTGTTACTTTTCCCTATAGTTCATATCTGAGATGTTCTTTTAGATCAAGCTATCAAAAGTTAGCAAAAACTTTTAACGACCACATTTCCAAATTTCCTCTGTCGTCCACGGAAAAGCACTTAAAACAGAACTTTCAAAGTCATTGCTCCATTGAAAGCCCTATACAACAATAGTGAGTAGTCAGTTCACACATACAAAATATAGGAAAGCTACGCCAGCATTACTTGTTTGCCTTTATATATATGGCACACACCAAGTCACGAACCATACCTGCATTAAAGAGGTCATTCATATAACCTGTACCAAAGAGGTAGTATAATACTGCCTCCTTTTCTATACGAAACCAGTGAGCATGCAATGCCTGGTCGGACTGGTCGTTTAGCATTCAGTAGATCAGGGGTCGTACACAACCTCCCTGTTTAGATATGTACTATAGTGTCATCATACAATTGGAATCAGATAAAAGGCATCGCCGTTCCTCGAATTGATGACCATGAAGTAATAAATTTTGAGGTGGAAGAAGAAATCTTCACTGTTAGCTGATCAGGTTTTTTTTTCGTTAAAATTTGAAAGTAACTCGTTATAGTTACAGTTATTTCCATAAAATACTGTAACTGGTTACAGTTACTAGTTACAATGCTGCAAAAGTAACCAAACAATTACTTTTGACTGAAAAGTAACTAGATACATTTTAAAGGTACATTGAACGTGAATATACGGTACTATGTTCGAGTTGGAGAGAACATAATCACATAGTAATAAGGGGGCACATGAGAGGAGCGACACAGTCTACTTTGTGCCGGTTAGTCTGATTAGCGGTTTCCCAAAGAGAGGCAATGAGCTCAGCTGACCATCACTGGGGATCCAACCAGAGGTGCCGAACACGGCTGCAAGGAATCAGATGCAGAAGCTCTTTACACTCAAGGTTTTACTTTGTCTAAAAGTTTAAATTAACAGAAAAACCACCAAAATTTCAAAAAAATCGTAATTTAACTGATGGAGTAATCGTAAGCCACGGTTTTCAGGATGTTCAGTTTTAATGAGGATGTAGATAGCTCAAAGTGTGTGTATTATTGTTAATTTCTTGGTAAAAATATAGTTTTTACAGCTTAATGAGTTTAAATCCGTTATGATGGCGGCACATGAGTGTTTGATCACGTTGCCAAATCTGGGATCTATCTTGTCAAGCCTCTTAGCCAACTGGGTGCCAGATTATGCCCAGGAATTTTCTCCCACAGAAAATTCAAAATTACCATTGCATTAATGCATTTTAATGTATGTCTCCTCCAACATCCCCCAACCACCCCCTTCAGTACCTTATCTGGCTAGAGGATTGATCTTGATGTGCAGCAAATTTTAGGTTCCTGGAAGTGTTAGGAGATTTGATCGTGGCCAATTTGTAAAGACTAACAATTTTGACATGGGGGCGTCTTCTGGGATAACTGTAACTCGTCAGTCGAGGGAGTGTTCTCAAGTAGCGTACAGTCACGAACTATGCTTGTTCGGAAGATTCCAATTCAAAACGTTACGTTTCTATTTAACAAAGGCATTCTTGATCCTTTGCATGCACTCTTAATATATTCCCAGAGCAGACGTGGATCCAGGTGGCCCTTAAGGGTCCTACCAACCCCTCCCCAAACAATGTGTTTATTTTTGCCTACCGTTACTTTTTTTATATCTAATGAAAATGATGAAAGTGCATGTCCAATCAAATACTCTAGAACTCAAAAATGCTTAGACTGTTGTTTCCGCATATCCAGGAAGAGGCCCCTAACTCCAACCATGACGTAACTTCGGTGATATAATGTGAGGGATTCGTTGTAAAAAATGAAAGTGTTTCTTTTCCAAATCCCTGGTCCACTCCTTTACCGAGCCCTAGTGCAGTCCAACCACATGGATAGAAATAACATTTTTTTTTAAGTTTGGTAGCAAACAAAGCATCATACATGACCCTTGGCGGAATCCCTGGCTTCTAGCTTTACCTGGCCTTTCTGTTTTCCTTTCTTTTTCGTCCTTGTTCATTAGTCTAATATCTGCACTAAACCCTAAGCTGTTGTTAGGCTAGCACAGTCAAGTATGCAGGTCTCAGTGATATGCAGAGATGCTAAGCCCCTCCCCCATTCATTTCCCTGATGCTATTCAAGGGGGAGGCTCAAGCTATATCTGTCTGGCCATCGAGCTGTTTCGGAGCTCCCCGGTTAGGTGAACTAGACATAAACTCTATGGCTGACTGAGGTTTGGATCTTATCATTGTGACTGGCATCACCTAGCGCTGTGTCGGAAGCATTGGCATAGCCGCAAATTGCTTATGTAATTAAGGCTGTTCGGTATCTTCTTTGTTCAGTAATATCTAACACAAAGCCCGAGTAAACAGAGTCCGCTCGCAGCTTTTTTAAGCCAGAGAATGTTAAGGTGTGTTCACGCCAAAACCGCGCGGTTAACGCTACGGGAAACTCTTGAGTTGCCCGCACCGCAGAGGGTTCTCACTGAGGGCTTTTTTTTTTCAAAAGTCCCCTCAACTCTCTGGCGAAGAGCCAGGGGCGAAAACCAAACAATACTCGACAAGGAGTTCTACTCCCTTATGGAGCTGTACGTCCCCAAGGGACAACTTAACTACCGAACAACCTGACGTGCGAAGTCTCGTTCTAGACTGGCTGAATAGAACGGGCTCCGCCACTGAGGGCTTTGATAGCCACTGGTAAAATTACTGACGCTAAAGATGGTGTGGGAGATTTGTTGGCTCTTTTTCTACATACAAGGGCCAAAAAAGTAATAATAAAGAAGGAATGTAGACTACTGTTCTTGTAAAGAAAATTTACAAATCAGCAACTGTTAAGTAAAATGGGGAGGAAAAGATACGACATGGATGTCATTTGTAATAAAAAGTGAAGTAACACGTGCTTTTTGGGCCTGCGTCGGAGTGATCACTCTCCGACAGTACTACGAAAATTGTAACTGCAGCCTTTCTTCTCATTGGACAGCTTGAGTACAATTATTATGTCTAGATTTAATGCCATTGTCACAATTTCATATGCACAAGAAGCTCCAGCATCGTCAAAATTTCAAGTAGGCAATTTAAAACATATGGGGGTTGTTTGTTGCATAGGCCTATTTAACTGTCCAATGCCATTTTAAGATACTTAAATACTCTATTCTAATGCTCGCAATTTTGTGAATACCTCAGAGCTTCTGCCCCTGATCCCTGTATTTGCTTCTGGACCCGTACCCATCAACGTCATTTAATTACGGGACCTAGAACCGAAACATTAGGGTATGACTCATTTCGTCCTGAACCTTCTTCCCTTTCATAGCAAATCTTGGATGCGTTATATTAGAGTGATTACGTACCGGTACTGCTCTCCAGCAAAACTAATCATTACGGAGTTAACTCCGGAGGTGATACTGACAGAAATTATTCGTAATTTTTCATTCTGTTTTTTTTTTTTCGTTTTTGTTTTGTTTGTTTTAATGTCACAGGAAGTCTTCGAAGTAGCACCAAAAAGTGATATGGCAAAGTTATCTCCCAAAAAGTTATCAGAAATGAAAATGATTTGATGTTCGTTCCAAAATAGGTCACGCTGAAAAGACACATAGCAAATCATACAATGTGGGGGTAGAGATATTACTTTACAGTAGCCTAATCAAGGAATGGATCAGAAATTAAAATTCGTTTTTCTATTTCACATTATATGAAATTCCGAAATCATTTCGTCCGTTATTAAAACTTATTTTGTCATACGAATTTGTTTTTTCTCTCAGTTTCGACTATCAAACATTAAACTCCTACGTCCTTCTCAGCCATCATGCTCTGCAGTCTGCACTGTACAACAATGAAAAATCCAACATTTGTGTAAAAGAAACCCTGTTGTATGGCGAGCTGCTATTATTCTCCCAACAAAAATGGCTCAAATCCCTCGTTGAAATCATTCAAAGATGGATCGATGCGGGGGGGGGGATAGTTTTTTATTGGTAGGATGGCGAACGGGATGGAAAAATAGGTTTCTTTCAAAAAATTTTAAATTTGTTTCAAAATCATGGTAAGGGTTAGAATTTAGGTTAGGGTTACGTGGACAAGGGATATTTGACCTGTTCTTTCATAATCCGGAGTCAGGATTACAAAAAAATAGCTGAAAAGCTGTTATTTAGGAATTAGGGGTGTGGCCAATTTCCAAGAAGCTGATTCGACCATTGGCATGATTCTTCCATTTCCATCCTACGAAAAAAAACTCGCATGCACGGGCCGCTGCGTTTCCCGCTAAACGTTTTTTCACAACGCGATTTCTGTGTGAACGGTCCCATAAAAAGACTTAAAAGCCATCTGCTTTGCGACTACCGCCCCTCAAAACGGAGCGGATTTCAGTTTTGGTCTGAACGCACCTTTACATGGGGCGTAATTAGTCGCCACCATTCCACGGAGAGAGGATGGGCTCCAAAAATGCGTGCGGAAGCGATACACCCTCTTGTGTGGCGGCTGAAGGAGCACAACTTTCGTAGAGACAGGCTTGAGTCCAAGCCCCGTCTTTAACTGTGTGCACGCAGTAATCGGTAAGTTGCCTTACTTTAAACAATCTTTTTTTTTAATACAGCATTCATTTTAGGTGCTGACAGCTAAGTATTCAATGTTGATTTGGGCCTGCCCTTTTCTCAACCCCGGAACTCTAACTTCAGAAATGTTTTCACTCGCAAGGAAATTTTCGAAGGAAAACAAAAGTTGTAATTGTCTTAAAACATCTTAATCTATCACGTGACCATAGCTGAAAAATATCTTCCCCTTATTGCAGGTAGGTTTCCTTGTTTCCCTCTTTAAGACCTAAGTTGTCTGAACTTCCCTCCGACTCCTGAGAACAGACTGAAATGCAAGGAAAAAGCGTATGTTCCCTACTGTGCAAACATGCGCTGGGGATACATATTGTCACTATGCGCTCTTCACATATCTTTCTTTTTTCCTGTTACAAAATTGCTTGATACACCCAGAATGTTGGTCTGTTCGATGGGGGGGGGGGGTCGATAGAAGGATATTTTTTAATCCCGGCATGATAATGTCACTGCATAACTTGAGCATCAAGCGTTGCTACTTCACATTCGAGGCGATGCCCATTTTTTTTAAATTTAGCACGATACATATGGAAAGCAAAGTCAATGGACTGATGAGGAAGACCATACACCGCCAGTTGGGCGAATAAAACAAGTATTAACGTACGGTAATCGTTCCATTTGAAATAGTCTGCTAGTCACCTGATTTAATCAAATAGTTAATTTACATAATGATGAATATAATAATAATCAACAGGCTGTCATACCCACGTCACGTAAATAACTTCTCAGAAACCTATCCAGGTGTCCAGAGTTCAAAGCGTTCGAACTTATAAATTAGTCCCGACCTCAGAAAAGTCTCGTTGTGAAGTGTTTATTTAGGATTTTCTTATCAATAGAAACATAATTCTGAGGCCACCAGAACCAGGGAAATTATATTAAAGGGTTTCTTTTCCTGATTCTTCCCTCCGGGATCGGATAGAAGGGACCGGCTCCCTGCTATAGCCTGACACATATTTGATACTCATATGTAAAGGTTTCACTCGGACTACTCTGTAGGCCCCAAGCCATTCCTCCAAATCCCGAACCCCAGCCACTCGTGCTTATAAAACTTACCTTCTCTACTACCTACTGTAAACCAGTAAATAAAGAACAAACTAAAACTTATGTGAAGTACAATGTTTCCGGGAAATGGCGTCGGCAGACTTTCCGAAGGGATAGAGGACTATAGGGACCCAACTTTCCGCCGGAGGGGCACACCAGTATAAGGGACTGAGCTCCACTAAAGGCGTCGAAGTAACTCGCAGCGCCGACTGAAGGTGCTGAGTCCCAAGGGCCCACTGCAGGGTTCCTAGTGGTTTACAGGGACAACGTTCTATTGGGATCAAGGGGCCAAGCTCCCAGAAGGCTCTACGGTATTCATAAACTGTGACCATTAGAATAAAGCATTTGACTATCTCCAAAATGGCATATATTGGATGTACACTAAACAGGCCACAAAAATAGAAATCACAATTTCACCATTTTGGTAGCCTTACTCGCACTAACGATTTAACGGAGGGGGTGGTGAGTGGCCGGGGACACCGGAACATGTTAGGGTTTGCGTTGAGTTTTTTAAACTTATAATTCCATGATGCTGTCCAATATTAAATAACTCAACATAAATCGCCTTTTTTTTCAGTTTTCGAATAATAAAATCTGACTGAAAGATAATCAATGTGGGAATTGGATTGAAGGAAGAGGACTCACGGCCGCAGAAGTCCCATAGTTGTTGAAGGAAGAAATGTTGAAAGAGTAGCTGTGGATTACATCTCCCCATAAGGAAGTCCTTAACATAGTTCAACACATACGAGCGAAGCGCGCCGAACACTTGTGCAGTAGTTAATTTGAGAACATTTTGTGCAATTTTAGCTGCATGACTGACTTTTACAGTGACAGTGAACCCTCGTGTTCATATCGATATATGCGTGAACGGTGCGTTCGTGCATAATTTTCATACCCAAAATCTCATGAAGGGGGAGGGAGAGGCACACGGGGGCACAGCCAACGTTTGGGGGCACGCGCCTCTGGCCCCACCCTCTTGGTAACTTCACTATTTCCAGGCCACCCCATGGGAAATTTCCATCTACCTGTGAACAATTACTCCTAGACAGCATGGGGACAACATGGAACAAGTCCCACTGGAAAAAATTCCCCTAGAAAATTCTCACTCGGGATAATTCCAAGCTTTCTCTTAGTCAAAGTTGTCTGAAGGGCTATTGTCGTAATTGTAGATCGTCTGCAGGGTGGGAATTGTTTTTAAAGGGGGGGGGGGCGGAACTGTAACACATGTTCGGGTGGAAATTGTCCGGAGTTGCCCTGTCACGGAAGTGATATATTACCCTAGAAATGTGAATTTGGGGATTTTTGTTTCTCGTTATGGCCTATTCCTTTTCAGATGTGTTCTAAAATAGGAGCAAAATTAAGAATAGTGTATTTGAAGAAAGTATGGAAATGCGGCGTCCTTTTAGGCAATCTGGAAGTCACCTTTGAACGATACATGGACAGTGTCACGATCGTCCCTTTCGGGAAAAGGTTCCTCCCTCCCCCTCCACTCCTTTTCCTTTTCCAGTTACATACGGAAAGGAAGTGAGTATCATCTATACTCTCTGCACGGCTGTCACTGCTACAAGATAATTATTTTTGTGGATAATTTACCATTTAGCAGCTTTTCCGATGAAGATTTTTCTTAGTGAATCAATAGTTGATAACGATATTAACTTATGTAATTTATACAAAGAAAAGACTTTCGGTTATACAAATTACCGCTTCCTTGACTGTGAACAAGATATGTAACATGTGAATAACAACTTTTTCAATATATTAAATATGAGCTTTGAATATTACACAGATGATCAATTCAAGAAAAATGTTGATTCTGAAAAAAAAGGCTTTCTATCATTCATTTCAATTGCAGAAGCCTATATACAAAGTTTGCTAGTTTAGAAACATATTTGAATGAGCTAGACCTAAAATTCGATGTTGCATTACTCCCTACCGTCAACACAGTTAGCACCACAGAATTCTGGGACTGGCAGCGACTTGGTAAACAAAATGAAATATTTGTAGAACGATCTGTAAGGTCAATAAAACTTAGTCAGGTAAGGGAGTGGGTGCAGATAGGGAACACCTTGTTTATCAGTTCTGCTTTATGACTAGATATACTTTAGGATGACGGGTATTTTATTGGATTGTACGACTGTGTCCTCTGTGGGAGCAACTTCTCATGATGTATAGAGGGATTTCATGTGACGTCACGCGAAATGGATTCCCAGGCACTGAAGGGCAAAACACACACGCAGTAAGCGAACTTGCTGCTCACGCGCACGGCATAACCATAGATACTACTGTGACACAATGGGCGCCTGCCCGTCAAAACAAAAAAGAAGCGCGATTTTGCCCTTCAAAATTGCGTCTAGTTGGTTAAAGTCACGTGACTGAAATCCCTCTATAGACATAAGAAGTCTGACATTTATTAATGTAGGAGCTTTAATGTTAATCTCCTTAATACTTGCACTGAAACTGGTACCAGAGATTTTGTAGATACTTCGTTTAGCTTAACTCTCCTCCACCCCCTCTTTTGATAGGCCAACTCGTATAACTGATCATTCTGTTTTATTAATCGATAATATTCTCAAATGCCCTTAAAAGAGTGGATTACTTTGTTAATGATATTAGCGACCAGCTTTCCGTGTTTAGTATTACTGATTACAGCCTATACAGGAGATGCAGGAGAAGCCATACCGAAACAAACGAAATATGTGCTTGATTTTTAAGGTGGCCGGAATATTAAAGTGTACCTAAAGTCTGAAAATTCAAAAATACATATTACAGAGCATGAAAACTGAATTCCAATGGTCCAATTCCCATCTTCACAGGACTTTCTTAAGCTGAGATATAAAATGTTGAAGTTTATTCACTCGATTTAAAAAGGCAGATTGCGCAATAATTTGTGATGTCATTGTTGTACTACTCAAATTACAATCTTTGTATTTCTTTGTTTTTCTGAAAGCCACCGCACCTTGTGCCAAAATGTGATCGCGTTCTTACTGCTTTGGGGTGACTTGACTATATAAGCCCTCTCTGTACAGCATGTCAAGCAAGAAAACATGAAGCGGTCAAGGTCATATAAACATTTTTAATTTTAAAAGAAAACAAAGCATTTATTGTGAGTTGTACAACAAGAATGTCAAAAATTATTGCGCAATGAACTGTTTGGATTGAAGTGAATAAATTCTAACATTTAATATCTCAGCAATGGAATAAGCTATGACAATGGGAGTTGGACCAATAAGATTAATTTTGTAACCTCTAAAATATATATTTTTGAATTTTTAGACTTTAGGTCCACTTTAATTCTATGTTCCTAGCAGACACAAATGAGGCTGACTATTTTTGAAGTTGTGTGAGTTTTAAGTAACAAAACCTCAGTTGATTATAATAGTATGAACATGACATTAATCAAAAATATCCTACCATATGTTATACAACCCTTTACATACATTTGCCAAAAAAATCTTTTTACAAGTATCTTCCCTCAAAGAATGAAAGTGGCAAAAGTTATTCCAATTTTCAAGTATGGTAAAAAAGACATTTTCAAAAGTTATAGGCCAGTGTTGTTATTACCAAAATTTTCCAAGATACTTGAAAATCTGTTTCATAAAAGGTTGGATGGATTTATAACCAAATATAATCTACTCAGTGATAGTCAGTATGGTTTTAGACCAGATCGTTCTACATTCATGGCACTATTAGAGTTAACTGAAGAAATATCTACATGGTTACGTAATAAGAAATTATCCACTGGAGTTTTTATTGATCTCAAAAAAAAAATGACACTATAGATCATCAGTTATTAGATAATTACGGATGCCGTGGTGTTGTCAAGGATTGGCTGGCTAGTTATTTGGCCAATAGGAAGCAATATGTTCATTCCAATGGTATCAACTCAGACTTATGTAATGTTACATGCGGAGTCCCTCAGAGCTCAATTGGCCGAAACTTTTTATTTTATACATTAATGACTTATGTAATGTATCAAATTTATTAAAATTTGTGATATTACCAGACGATACGAACATTTTTGTTCTCATGACGACGTCAAATTTCTGTATGAACAAGTCAGTACTGAACTTCAAAAAAACTGAGTGTATGGTTTGCAATGAACATTTCTACTTTTCTCCTTTTCCATACAACCAATGGTAAATTACGATTATATCATATGAAAATAATTTCGATTTCAAGTTGAAGATGGTAGAAATAAGTTGTTAAAACTGCAAATTAAACAAGATAACTGGAAGAGCGCCATCTATTTTGCAAAATATGACTTAGTGCGCGTTACGCAGACTATGGCTACGAGTAAAAGGACACATTTTGATAGCACGCCCTCTTTATGACCTCTTTTTACACAGCGAATGTGAAGGTGGGCTTACATGCTGTTTTTCTAATAATATAAACCACTTTTATCCTTGCTGTTGGACATGTTGTGGTAAAATGAGAAAAGTGCAGGGCAAGGAATAACCCTTTTATATGAAACGCCTTTTGATTACCTTTTTAATTTCCAAATCTTGGAGATCATCCCATATAAATCTTCGCGAGAAACTGCATGCATGTCTGCCCGTAATCCTATCGTTAAAAATATAGGATACATTGTAACACTAGGATCTAACTTAGGTACGTTGTTGTAAATGTAGGCCTAAGTTAGGCTAACGTTGTTGTAATGTAGGCCCTATGTAGGGGCGCCTCAACATACAACAAGCAGGGTGACCAGACGTCCCGTAAAATACGGGATTGTCCCGTATTTGGTTCATTCGTCCCACGTGCCGTATTGCACCTCCCCGGGACGCCAAGGCCTATTTGTCCCATAGGCCCAGATTGCATAGTTTGTTAATTGCACGCGGAATGTAATTGTAAAGTTCGAAATTGCGCGCCAATGCCGCTACAAACTGAATACACACAATACATTTAACTGTATGTGTACATATACGCATATGTATACTTTGTGTACTACATACTACAGTAAAACCCCGGGAGTAACTATAGAATACCCTGCCTCAGGAAGTAACCTCTTTTTAAATCATGGATGTGGAGTCTTAGTGCATCTGTAGCCAAAGAAAAATCTCATACTCAAACTGAAGGCCAGGGTGTCAAGTCTGTTGCACTGAACCCTTTTCCACATTTCCATATATCATCTGCCAATTAGCTTCAGCTTAATTTAAGAACGACATATGACGTCATTGACTGGTCACTGCCACTGAGCATCCATCTGAGGCTGGATGCTCAGTCCCAGTCACAGTGAGTGAATATTATTAATGGCAATGACACCATTGACTGGTCACTTCCACTGAGCATCCATCTGAGGCTGGATGCTCAGTCGTAGTCACAGTGAGTGAATATTACTAATGGCATTGACATCATTGACTGGTCACTGCCACTGAGCATCCATCTGAGGCTGGATGCTCTGTCCCAGTCGCAGTGAGTGAATATTATTAATGGCAATGACATCATTGACTGGTCACTGCCACTGAGCATCCATCTGAGGCTGGATGCTCAGTCGTAGTCACAGTGACAGAGATATAGCCTAAATAGTAATTAAATCCAGCCTGTGACCACGACTATGACTGAGCATCCGGATGCTTAGTGGGGTTAGTAAATGAGGCGGGGTATTCTATAGTTGTACCAAACCCCGTTTATCCGAACCCCGTTTATCCGAACCCCGTTTATCCGAAACCCCGTTTATCCGAACTAGCCGTCAGATTTGACAACAATAATAGTCAACACAATTACAGTAGTATACACCAAGTTTTAAGTGCTTTACAAGGCAAAATTCAACGTAAATTTTTGCAGAAATGCACTAATTTTTCTCGGGACTTTAAAAGTAATGGAAAGATGTCACGATGGCTAAAACAGCCGACATGTGGACATGGAAAACAATCTGTTATCTCTTTGTCAAATTTGGAAGAAATATCGTACGTATTTGCTTTGACATTCTTGTTAGGAGCCATGAGTCGGTATAGGCTCAATATCCTCTCATACAAAAATACGTTAGGCTAGCGTAAGTCTTAGTTTCACTAAATCTGAAAAGTTAGTAACGTAGTGAGCTTCATTCTAAAAATAATGAAAGTAGACCTTACAAAAACATTGCGAACTGCTGTTTGAGAGTCTCCTACACATGTGTCTCTAACATTTTTTTGAAATTTTTGCAGAATTTTTACTATAGATACGTCTCCAGATCGTTACAGCTTTTCTTCAGCACACACAGTCATTTAGTGTGTAGAAAGCATTGATCATTCAGACGAGCGAAGGCTCAAATTTTGGGAATAAAATCTCTCTGTTTTAGACGTCTTAAAATTTATTTGTCATATCATCGGTCACAAAAAAAAGTAATGAAATATTTTGGGGGATTTTGTCTGCAATTTTAAGCCTTTTCGGAATTGTTTTGGGAAATGTGTTGACACACTGTCTTATATGGACCCAGTGTACCGTACTTAAGGCAAAAACTTGAAACTCCGTTTATCCGAACTTTTTCTTTAGATATCCGAACAACCTTCGGTCCCGATGTGTTCGGATAAACGGGGTTTTACTGTATATGTACGTATACTGTACGTACATACACTACACTTATCATACTACTGCCAAAATTTATGTACATTTTTCCTATTTGGCAGGAAATAATCATATTTTGTGTGGTACTCAGTGGGAATTAAGTGGAGGCACTTTACAACACAAAATTGAATGGCTGCCGTCAGGGGTCGAAATAAGCCTTCAACCTTTGTGGGCCTGCCGGGCCCCTAGCCCATGGAATCTAGGGGCCAAATGAGAAATCAAGGGGCCCAAAACCTACAAATAAAAAAGGACTGTTAAAGTGTATGGTTGCTTTCAGTATTCTCCTAGATTAACATTATGCTAATTTTTGCGTATTTGTTATTGTTGATGTGGCGAGAAAGGGGGCTGAGGCCGGCAAAGCCCCCCCCCCCTTGGATCCGCACCTGCTGTAGTCGGGCCCAGGCCTACAGTCCAGAAAATGGCAGTGACAATTAAGTTAGATCTAATCTCAAAGCTTTGTGTCCTCCTTGTGAGTAATTAAGTGAAGTATGCACAAAAATCATACTTTTTCCCCTTTAATATATGGGTATATACTTTGATCATTATCTTCCGACAGGAGTGGGGGAGCTAGGTTGGGGCCATGGGCCACAGTGTTTTTGTCTGGTGGTAACTGATGAATCCTCCACCCCCACATAGCAACAGAATGAGGATTTAGAGTGGTGTTATGTTCATGTCACTTTAAGGACTTCAAGAGACTAAAACTATTTGCTTTTCGTAACAGTAATATGTATGGCAAAAGGATTAGAAAATATTCAAGTTGGATTGACAAGCAAAGACCTATTCTGGCCATAAATATGCCTGAACTCTCATACCAATATCTCAGATAACATCTGATAACACTTTCAAACAAAAATGATTGGTAAATTTTAGACCCTGTAGCTCTACGATTAAGCAGACAACTGCATATTGCAGCATCTTAGTAGGCCTATCCATGTATTTTACACGTTAGGCAACGGCAAAATTGCAAAGCCCATCTGTAGAAATGTGCATCGTGGTGAAAAACCCTCCAATCAAAAATTGTCAGTATTATGTAGATACTTGTTTGAGAGTCTTTTGAACATGTCAGGACAATGGTTTTGTCATTTTTGACAAATTTGGTAATGTTTGACAGTGAATTGACACTCAAAAACGATGTATTTTGAAATAGTACTCTCTGCCGTACAAGATGCATGCAGCAAGCTGTAGCTTACTTGTGCAATCGAACCATGTAAAATCAAGCTGTGTCAGATTATACGGCTGGCTGTTTTCGCTACGGAAGTTGCCGAATATTTTGGCGTGGAAAGTCTTTCTTGGGTCTTTTAAATGTACTAATCTGCATGTATTCTGATGGTTTTAGCATTGTATTTTCACACGGGCGATCATATTTTCTCAAGGTGGGCTGTTTGTTGCCCAGCACGCAGTTTAAGGAGGGCATTTTGTTGCACACCTTGCAAGTGTTTTTGCTTCCAAGGCGGGCGTTTAGGCGGACACGTACGGGCGATCGCCCGGGTCAGTATACACTTTCAAAATTTTCTCGTAACTCCGGAAGTTATTACCCGGTAAACTGAAGGGCACCGTTCAATTCCCGCCGACTGTCTTCGTCAGTTGATCTTATGACGTTTCGCCTACATTACTCGTGACTGACATATCGGTGTATGTCTGCATGAGTGATCTTCCGTGTTGTGACAAAGCAGACCTTTATGAGGGATGTGAACTGATTTCAGAAATAATGTGTGTTTCGCAGGTTTTTAGTGGCTGTTAGCATATGAATACACAGGCTGTGCGAGATATAAGATCGTTGAGTTGTGGATGGAGAGGTTCACGTGCAGACTGTACAATATTAGACTTGAAATATTTAGGAGCCAACCGGGCCCCTTTCCCTGTAGAAGTTACGGGCCCGAGCAAATTTCTAGGAGCATCGGGCCCACGGGCCCCCGTTATTTCGAGCCCTGGCCGTGTGTGTATTGGATAAGGCTTGTTTGCATTGCACAGTATGCTGACAGACCGAGGTACTGTAACCCTTTTGCTACCGCTATGCCGGGATGGAGTCTTGCTCTGCGTGCCACACACCAAACTGAATTATTGCGCGCCAAATTCGTGGTAAAATCAGTATGAAAATTGAAAATGCGCGCGGAAGAAGTTCCGCGCGACTGACAAATTATACAGTCTGGCCATGGGCTATTTCCATGTTGCTTCAGGGGGCTCCTTATAAAATAGACACAAAAAAGGGGACACAACACTGCATTTGTAGAATGGACAGATACAACTACTGCAAGCAACCTTGAAATCTACTGTAAAATGTGTTAGCAGCTTTTCAAAGCCTGCTCACCTAGCCTAGGCCTACACGTGTTTATGTAGGCCTAGGCTATTATGATTGTGGGCCAACATAAGATAGTGTCGAGGTTCGTAGTCATTTCTGCAGTTAAGTCCCGCATAACACTGGTGCCTCTGGCATATAAGTCCTATGAAGCCTGCAGTTGCAGTGTCTCCCTTATCAGATCAGAACTGCAAATTGTAACTTTTACATGACATGTTCTGAGTTTGTTACATATGCCCAGTCTTACAGGCAATTAGCCTAGGCCTACTCAAAGCTGTGTCAACAAAAACAAATATAACTAGTCTAGTAATTGACATTTTCAACACATTTTTAGACCTTGTGATTTATAACTAAGTCTAATTATGACTTTCTGGTGCTTTGAATCCACTCAAATCCAGGAGCTTCTGAGGGCTTTGCCCCTGGACCCCACCAGGGGCCCTAAGGCAGGCCCCTGGACCCAGTTCGATGGGGACTTCGCGCTACCCATGCACACAACCCACTTTCCAACCATGCAGTGTCCCGTATTTTTCTTTTCAAAATCTGGTCACCCTGACAACAAGTGCAACGCACGGGCGAACAGGAATAGGGTTGGGCGCAGGGTTTGCGTTTCTCTGAAAAAGTCGTCGTAATTTTTCATGATAGTATTTTCCTCTTTACCAACATTCAAAATTTCGTGTCGTAATTTTTAAAATTTTTGGCGTAAATCATTAAATATACAATGCCTACCGCGATAAGCAGTAAACGGCAACGTTAGGCCTAGCCTATAGGCTATAGCCCACAACAACGTTAGTGCAACTTATCAATAAATTCAAGTGTAACTGAAATAATTTAATACCAACCTGTTTTTATGATGACAAATGATCCTTGGATAATAAAAAATATTTTCACTTCCCTCAAAGAGAAATTTAGCCTAAAATATTCAATATATTCCGTGTATGATCCAGCAACAGGTGTAGCTTTACCTAACGTTAGCATAATATTAGATTAAACACAATGACAAATGTATTTCCATTCAGTGTACATACAGTATGTATGGCAGTGCCGTCCGATCCGGAACGTTTGTTGTCACTTGTCAAAAGTTGCAAGACATTGGGATAGACCATTATTTTGGAGGTGTTCTTTTTGTTAATTATTTGGTTTTAAGAAACTCAGAATTTTCAGCCTTGTTTCGACTTCGTGAGTTAAATGTTCTGTCGTAAAAATGGGCAAGTCAAAATTTATATTAACAACTGAATTGTATTTTTGGTCGTAAGTAAAATTTCCGTCGGCGTAAAAAACGCCCGTTTCGGCGTAAAACGCAAACCCTGGTTGGGCGATATTGACTTTTTACCATCGTGATAATAAAACAATTTTCCTAAGACACTTTTAATGCGAGTTCCATGTTCAAATTATTGGAATATTCAGGGTTTAGAAAAATCACCACATCCCAGATTGGAAAGTTTGCCCTACACGGGGGATTTATTTAATGAATTTCGAAGTTGCCAGCTGGCAGTTTAACAACTGACAACTGCAACCGCACAAACAGGAACTTGTTGGCAGCAACCAAGCAAGTTGGCTGGGAAAGGCAATTTCCTGCAATCCGCTTAGATAGTATCAGCCACACAATTCTCTTGGCTATTATTAATATCCCCCGCGCACCATTGCAGGCTTTCCAATCTGGCCCTCGCGCACCATTGCAAGCTTTCCAATCTGGACCACACTGCACATCTAGGCCCCTAGGCTAGGCCTAGTCCCGTTTGTTGCCATTTTGCATTTTGTGTGCATTGGTACTTGCGGGATGGAAAATAAGCTAGCCTAGCCTAAGTCAAGTGAAAATATTTCCAAGACACCCATGTACCCCTAGCCTGTTTTATTTCTTCCCAGTTTTAAAAGGCCTAGGGTAAATGAGGGGGTTTTCGGCCATGTGGGGGTTTTCGGCCACATAGGCCCTAGTAGTGTTCACCAATTTGTACTCACCCTCATCATGGAAAGACTATGTAAACTGTCCTACCATAGGGTTTCTCTTACATACTTAATGCTTGCCACTTGCCATCAATGGCTGGCAATGTACTGAGACCTCCCCTTTAAATTCGTAACAAGAAGTGCATTTGTCATATATTCCAGATGTTACTGTTGGAGATAAGAAATGTGCACTTCAAAATAAAGCTCCTACCTAAACTTAAATGTGACAAAAACATGTCAAATTTGGACACTTTAATGGATATGAGTTTAGTATGTGTGGTGTTGATCCTGCACTGAGTTGAAATGAGATCTCCTACTATATTCAGGGGTGGCCGAAAACCACCTCACAAAATATGGTATGCTGGGATTTTTGGCCGGTGGCCCTTTAAATGCCCTATAATCTCCCCCGAAACTGTACATACAAAAAATCATCGTGCTAACTTTAGGCTATTTCTAGCCCTTCCAATTCGAACAAAAACACCAGTCTAGTGTACCTTCAAGACAGAGCCACAGAAGTCTGCACTAAGTTTCCATTCCTCAAGGCCATACTGACACACAGCTGTGTGTGAGCCTAATTGGGACTTAAGTGGACTGTACAAGCCATCACTGACCAACCACAGTCAAGCTATCATTTGAATAAAAATCAATCAAAGTGCAGTAACCAGTTGTATTTAGTACTATAAGGCTACTCCTAATTTTGTCTGGGGGGATGCCACAATCCCTACAATTTTTGACCATGGTGGCCGAAAACCCCCTCCCATGTGGCCGAAAACCCCATCGTATGTGGCCGAAAATTTTTGGCACGTTTTTGTCACATTTAAATTGAGATAGGGGCTTTATTTTGAAGGGGATATTCTTATCTCCAATCGTAACGTAGGAATATGACAAATGCACTTCTTTATGAATTTGAAGAGAACTCAGTACACAGAACTACCATTGATGGCAAGTGGAAAGCATTACTGTATGTAAGAGAAACCCTAATATGTAGTAGGATAGTTTACATAGACTTTTCATGATGAGGGTGGGCACAAATATGGTGAACACTGCTATGTGGCCAGAAACCCCCACATGGTGGAAACCCCCTCCCTCATTTACCCCAGGCCTAGTGTGACCAGTATTCATTTTTTCAAGCCAGAATTCAACCCCTGTATTAATTATTGTACTCCTCATAAGTCACAGTAATGACTTTTTAAAATAGTGTCTCTAATATTTAACTCCATTATTTGTTCCTTCTTCCAATATCAATAACATTTAACCTGTAAAGAAAGGGATTCATTATGAAAGGTGGAACACTGGTAATAATGTTCATCAAACTTTGCAGACCAAAATTCAACCTCTGTGTTATATGCTATGCATGTACACATATAGGCCTAAATGTATGGTTGAATAATACATAGCACTTTGCAAAGCGGAGCCCAGTAGGCTACCGCCCAAATGAAATGACAGACAAGCATTGGCGAGCTCTGTATTTAGTTTATGGATGGTCTTGCTACCCAAGCTCTCAGCTCCAACAATGTAGAAGCTAAAATATCTTCAGTTGGAACAAAGTCAAGAATTTTCATAAGAGGAAAATCTTAACTGAAAGTTTAAGAAAAGTGGCTTTTCATAAAATTACACCCGCCTCATGTACTTAGAGTAGAAACATGTCATGAATTTTGTAGAAATGGGCTGTGTTGTACATACCAGTAGTTAGTATAGGGTAATCTTTGAAGGTAACGTAAGAATATATTGACAGTGCTATTATGGGATAGGAGTGATTTATATGTGGTTGAATACTGTGTAGTGCCAGTATGGAAAGTATGGCAATTGCACACACAAGATTTTTTCTAGATTTTTATAGCACACTTGAAAATTCACATTTCACACCTGATTTTTTAAGCCGACGGTGATTGCCTTGTATAACCCTAGGATATTAACTTGGCCTATTGGCCACCTACGTACTGTGACTGTAGAGAGTGACCATTAACTTTCAATTTTCAGTTAGTTAATTGTGACAGGCATGTGTGGTATGTTAAGGAGGCCTTCAAGGGTCTTGTTTAAATTTTCCTAATTAATCATTTCACACTTTACGTTTCGTGTGCACACTTGAAGTGTGCATTTGATACCTTTTTGCACACTGCACACTTCAACTTTTTTTGGTGCACACCCGAGATCTCGGTGAAAAGTGCCATACTTCCCAGTCTGGGTGTAGTGGTCGAAAACTATGTGACTTACCGTAATGCAGTTTCTTGTCTATTTAACACCATCCTGTTGTGTACCAGAAAACCGAATAGGACCCTCCTATATCCCCTGTGGGCTGAGGGTTGTTGAATATGCCCACGGTATTCCCCGCCTGTCGTAAAAGGCGACTAAAGGGGAAGACATGAATCATAAATTCTACAACGTGAAAGACACTACATGCAAGTGTTGATGTGTCGTTAAACCTCATCTACCTACCTACCTACCTACCTGGAGCTGTTATCAGAAAGTATTGAGTAATTGAAGGAAAATATTAAAGTCTGAAGCACGCAAGGCGCGCAAAATAGTTACCATGACTCGGTCAAAAACACATCTCATAAACTGTACAGGGGTATAGCTTAAATGCCTTTGTGGAGATATAATGGGACATGTGCACCCAGTCCCCATGCCAGTGCCACTGAGGAATGGAGTGTAGACCATGGCGATTGCGGCAGAAGCGGCCTGAAATTTTGCATTAGAACTGTTGTAATATCCAATCACCGTTGACCAACCTAAATGTGATTGATCAAAGAACGATTCAATAGCACTGAAGATAGAAGTGCAGGAAGTGCCCGGACCTTTTGGCAATTTGGGAAAACAGTTGATCAAAAAAGATTAAAATACATCCATTATTCGCTCAAATTATACCTCATTGCATACCCCCTGCAGATTGAGGATAGACAAGATGTATCTTTGATTTACAGAAAGGTATCTTGGACCAGGGGAGTTGTTAGGAACTTCCATATAATTTTATTTCCCTTCTTTATAATAGTTATAAGATATATACATTGTGAACAGTGCCAAAACGAGACAGGGCATGCCAAAAAATTATTTATTTCCATGACAAAAGTTGCAAAAATTGGGCTCTATTGTGCTAACGTAAATAACGAAAGGCGGATACGTCCACTTGGCAGATGAAAGATATACATGGCCAGAGCACAGTTATAAAACTGTATTACATTATCCAAAAGTTTTTTTGTCCAGCAGGGGGCGGACAAGCTTAAAATGTTAGTCTAAATTACTTATTTAACGAAACGAAACTTTGTTATTACAGTTTTTAATTCTATTTTGCACATCTGCACAAAAATTCTCCTTCATATTACCCAAATTTTATATGTTTTGGGGGCTGCAGCTTTCCGTCTCAAACGCGCATGCAGTTTGGGATAAGGAAGTCGTCGGGTGGATGTTTTTTACTGTAGTGTATACAGCTTTCCATCTGTCCATTGGGTCGGTGAGGATGTACCATGTGTTGAGGGGTGATCACGCACCTCATTTTTTATGCATGATAGATAAGAAAACAAGAGTTGCACGGGCAGGCCAGGTTAGGTATCCCAGGTAACATATATGTATAGCCTGGCCTATTGCCCTACGTGTTTGGCTTATGAATCGTCTCGATTTTGGTAAGGGTTGCCAGATCCGATTATAAGGCCACCGATTTTCCGTGAAAAAAAGAGTCAATTTCCGTTACAGCAATTTCAAATTCCGTGAAAATCCGTGCAAGCAATTTGCCAAATCCGTGACTTTCTGTTTTGCATTGATTAGTGTGTTAGGCCAGTGCAGCCTAACCAGACTAAAATCCATTCACCAGCCTAACGTCTACACATATACGTAATGGACAAAAGAAAAACCCCAAAACAACTTGACTTACGATTGTTTGAGTGTGGGTCTCTTCTTTTTCTTACATAGTAAAAGATCCGTATAAAATTATATCCAAATGATATGCAGGTACTACTGTAAATCCGATAATTATTCCACAATTGAAAGTGTAACTTGTCAGTTAGAACGTTATGATCGTTCGATCATGAACGTAACAACAGAGCAAAGCATGAAACTTGGAGAACGTGCGCAACAGTTTGTTATGGCGCACTCATGCATAGTATACCATACATAAAGTACATGATACAGTATAAACAAGAATCAGCTACAGGCAATGGGATCGCGGGAAAACTTTGCAAGACTGAGCAACATTAGACAGGTCTACCGAAGGCTAGTAAATGCACAACTCGCACCTGGTCCCACATACAAGAAGCATCGGAGGGTGAATTTCAACAGTTTTCTATCAGATTGTAGTCTGCTAGAGCCATCCAGTGTTACATACAGATTTTTAAACTTTTTTTTTTCATTTTGCCCTCTTGATTGCAGACTTCTTTAGCATTCTGAGAGATTTTTGAAGTTCTGTGATTTTCCGTGAAAAAATTAAAATTCCGCGATTCCGTGACAATTTCCGTGATCGCGGAAAATCGGTGGCCCTACGATTAGAGTGCAAGGCAAAATTGAATTGACTAAATGTGAAACAGTAGCCTGACTAGGCTAGCCTGCATTTCATTCTTTTCCGGGGGAATATTTTTCTGCCAAAATTCGTGATTTTTCCAAACGATGGGAAACTAACAGATTTTTCTCCGAGTTGAAGCTGTTGTTTGCTGTGTAGGTTACAGTTTACATCTGTTTGAATAATGTTATTTCACCATGAGATTTGAAAATTTGGCCGTGAGATGATTCCCCAAACCACGAGGCTCACGGTGAAACCGTGGGAGTTGGCAGGTATGCTACGTACATGTACGTAAATACCTGTTTGATACTGTGCGCAAATCATTGGAGTTAGTACTGTACCCTTTGAGTAGGTACCAGTCGAGTGCAAGTTTGAGTGTGTCACTTTCGTGCACAGCTCATGATGGCCAAAATTCAGTCATCTGTATTTCGTAGCCTAAATCATAAACGTAGGACTGCAAGGCACACTTTCATACCACACAAATGAAGATGTATGTTTGTACATTAAATGCACCCACTGTTGGTTATTACAACTACTGCAAAAAATGGTGTTGCAAAGTTTTGGAAATTTAGCGGCACAAACAACGATCCAAAAATACTGTATACTTCCCTGCACCATGCCTTGCTTTGCTCTGTACGTCACCTTCTCTGTAGTGCAGTTGTATAAAAATGTTTGGGTGTTTGCATACAATGATGGACCTACTGTACACATGCACTTGACTTTACTGTGCTCTCATTGTGCGTATCACTTGAATTATGTACAGGACACGGACATAGCCTGAAGTATCGGCTTTTGCGTACATTATGGATCTGTACCGGACATACAGTTAAGGACTGCAAATTTGTGTCACCCTCTTCTCCATCGCAAAGCATGGAGAGAAATCACAAACTTTCATCAATTCTATGTAATAAAAAAATGCCTTCAATAAAAAATATTTTGGAGACAGCAAAACAAAGAAAGAAAACAACATGAGGCAAATTACTCAACATTTTTTTCACAGGAAATTTTGAATTATTATCGTATCGTCTCGTCTCGGAAAAATTATCGCGGAAACTATAATTTGTGATGTATCGCCCAACCTCAAATAGGAAAAAGAGCCATCATGACTGATGAATCATTCACTCAACTGGTCGATTAATTGTACTACAAAAATTACAATAATCTCATTCAACTCAAAGTGGTTCTGTCATTGCCCTTTGTATACTTTTCAGTCATGGGCCTAGCCTAAATACCAGCCTAAGGGAAGAGTGCACAGCAGTGTTCACCCCCACCTACAGTAGTATTCAACCCAGGGAGCAGAGCTATTTTCACAACAAATATTTTTGCACCCTCAACATCTAAGGACTGTGAGGGTGAAGTTAAGGTCACTGCATGTATCATGCCCAGTTGGAAAGCAATGACCTATTAAGCAAAGCTCAACCATACATATTAGTTTGTATAGCATGTAGACAAGTTTGGGCTAAACCTGCCTCTTAAATCACAGAAAGTGACCCATCTCATTAGAGTTATATTACAGATAATGGCCACTGTTAAGGCATTTTGTTATCTGTGCCAAAAAATAACACTATTTAATCATGTTATTTGGAAGCAATGCCAGTAATGGTGCTAAAGTAAGGTACAGTAAAAACCTTAAAAGGGCACTGACTGAACGCAAGGCAATTGATTGCATGTGGGACTTGAAGACTGAAAAGTCTTAAATACAATATATATCGCTATTTTACTCGTAAAATGCATAAGTTTCAACATTTTATATCTCAGTAACAGAATAAGGTTGGAAGACGGGATTTGAATGAGATTCATTTTTCCACCTCTGAAGTATATCCTCTTCAGGAAATAATTTATCTGGTATCGCATCTCATTTTACCTCACAAAGTGTTCAAATTATTTGCCCGACTGCAAATTTGTATAGAAGTTTTTGTACATACAACATGAACAGCGTTTTCCTTGATTTTGTGATGAAGAACCCAGGAAACCTCAAAACTGCATGCAGATTTTGAACACTAAATTAAACCCTGCTCTTGTAATTGTAGAAACTACGTCCACTCAAAATAGAATATTCCTCTTTCTCTTTGGTAGATGTCGGGCTGCACAGTCAAAGACGTTGATCCAGCTGAGTTTGTCAAGGCCCTGGCTGCCTTCTTCAAAAAGTCTGGAAAGTTGAAGGTTCCAGACTGGGTAGATGTTGTCAAAACTGGAAAACACAAAGAATTGGGCCCAGTGGACCCAGACTGGTACTATACTAGGTCAGGTAAGTTGAAGCTACAGAACTTGGAAGTTGCTGAATTAAGGCTTTATGCATCCCCTTTATGTGCTGTGATGTCGTACATAAGGTTTAAAAAGTAACACAAAATGTGCATCCATATGTGTCACATACATGTGGTTCAAGAGGTCCATTATCTTCAGTCAGTCAAAAATTATTTGAGGGTCAGTCAACTTCCTACAACAGTGTGTCCATAGTACTATGAAGGGATGTATCACTGGGTGGAGAAATGTCCCTCACACATAGTAGATATTAACACACTCTTCTTAGGAGTCATTTGTCCTATAATTGATAATTCTAGCCCCTCATTTCAACCAGACATTTCAATGGTTTGGACTGTACTTTTACACCTAGGATTTTGTGGACAGTTTAGCACTTAAATTGTATTTAAGCTTGCGATAATACAAACAAAAAAAAAAGAAAAAAAAAATATGAAACCGTTCATAACATTACTTAGGCTGTAGCTCCTTGTACTTTTTTTTTTTTTGTGATATTAACGCAACTGAATTTGACAGATTGTTAAATTAATTAACAGTTGTAAGAAGGGGAAGGGAGGGAGATACCCTTGTGCAATCTTGCATTTAGTACTGTGTCTTTAAAAAAAAAAGAAAAAAACAATTACCCTTTTTGATTCCTTGCCGAAGGCAGGCAAGGAATCTATGCGATGGTGATGTCGTGTGTGTGTGTGTGTGTGTGCGTATGTGACGGCTTAGCTTGTTTACACGATATCTCAAGAAGGGAAAGTTGGACAGTTCTCAAACTTGGTACATAGATGGCCCATATTCAGAGGAAGAACCCTATTGCTTTTTGGTGGAGGTCAAAGGTCATCTGGGGTCACTGGGGGTCAAAATCTGAAAACCTTGTTTACACATTATCTCAAATTAGAAAGTTTGGATAGATTTCATGCTTGGTATGTAGATGCGTTGTGGTGAGAGGAAGAACCCTAGTATTGTTTTTGGTGGAGGTCAAAGGTCATCTGGGGTCACCGGGGGTCAAAATCTGAAAACCTTGTTTACACAATATTTCAAGGTAGGAAGCTTGGATAGATTTCATGCTTGGTGTGTGGATGTGGTATGGTGAGAGGAAGATTTCTGTTATTTTTGGTGGAGGTCAAAGGTCGTCTGGGATCACGAGGGGTCAAACTCTGAAAACCTTTTTTATACCATATCGCAAGGTAGGAAGCTTGGATTGATTTCATATTAAGTATGTGGATGCGTTATGGTGCGAGGAAGAAGCGTATAGTTTTTGGTGGAGGTCAAAGGTCGTTTGGGGTCACCAGGGGTCAAAGTCTGAAAACCTTGTTTACACAGTATCTCAAGGTAGGAAGCTTGGATAGATTTCATACTAAGTATGTGGATGTGTTATGGTGCGCGGAAAAACCCTATTGTTTTTTTGTGGAGGTCACAAGCCATTTGAGGTCACCAGAGGTCAAAAACTGAAACTTTGTAAACATGTCATTACAAGGGAGGAAGCACAGATAAATCCCTTCTCATACGTTTTATTTATTTTTTTTTTTTTTTTCATTTTTTTGTGGTTATTCAAGTTTCGGTTTAAAGGTCATGTGACATGAGCTGATGTGAGCAGGGGTCAAATTGTGACCACATCATAAAAAATGATGTAGAAGAGAAGTATAAATTTGATGGATGAACCTCAGTGTAACAAAGCACCCCCTTTCGGCAAGGAATCACCAAGCCTTTTGGCTTTCTGGTTGTGTATCCATAGACATTAGTCAGTAGTTACTGAAAAATGCTGAAGTGACCTGTACCATTTTCCAGTTTCAGTACAGCTCTACAGTAGCTTGCTCTGAGAGAGAGAAAAAAGGACCTTACCACTTTTAAATTGACCCTAACTCACAGACAGTATCTTATTTGGACCTTCTCGTTTTGATATTTCTACTGGTTTGTGTTTCTGCAATCACTGGGGCTATGCTCATAGTTCAAACAAAATGTTGGCATTTGATTAGTTGAGTGAGTTTGCACACAGCTGCATGACTGTTACTGTTAGCATAGTATTGTTTGTATTGTGTTACTTTCACTAACATATAATCCAAAACACACTTAACAACCAAGGTTCTTCAGTGGCGGCCCATGGGTAATTCGCAGTGGGTGACATGCACTCGGAAGGCAATTGAAAATTTAGATAACAAAACAAACATTCAGTAAAGTTATGACTAATTTGATTGTCGTAAAGTAAAAACTCAAGTAACAATGTCCCTCAACCTTAACCACTTGAGAACCCGTGGTGCAGAAAAAAAGACCACCAAGCTTAAAGCTGCCGCAATACAGAGACATGCTTAAGGTGTTTTGACAAGAGTGGCATTAAAGGGAAGCAGCCCCTAAATTTGTACATTGTACATGTAGGTGTGTCATTGAATATGAAATATTACATTCTTATAAACTTTTTTTTATCTTCAGCTGCTGTAGCCAGGCATTTATACGTCCGAGGAGGTGTTGGTGTCAACTCAATGACAAAAATATTTGGAGGTGAGTGTACTGTCATCTATGCAAACATGGGAAGCTTGTGCATAACATGTAACATGTAAAGCTTCTGCATTACATGTAACATGAGAACTACATGTAATTTGGGAAGCTTCTGCATTACATGTAACATGAGCAAGGCACCCTTAGTTGAAAGGCAGGCCCATGTCACCCTCAAATGTAAAACAACCTAACATCCATGTTTGATTGGCATGAGTAGAAGACAAATTCAAATTGTAGGCAGATGAATGTGTTCAAGCCACACTGATCAATGATGAGCTGATCAGTGAGATGAATTTGCGCAGCAGTGTGTTTCTGGTATTTTGGAGGGGTCGACAGTCTGAGTTAGTAAGGTCATTGTTATGTACTGTACTTCAGCACTTTTGCAGTCGCTGCAATCATGCCATGTTTGATTGTGAATGTTTTGCTGCCTAGAGAAGTTAAAGTATTACTTGTTACACCATATTCTCAAGAGGAGATGATAACCCAAGGAGACTGACCAGTTGGTAGGTACCATGGTTCCATAATTGATAAACCTGTGCAATTAAAATTTGACCCTGCAGACTTCAAGAAATGATATTCAGGGTGGTAAGCATTAGAGAATGTCTTCTATGAGTTTATTATCTCTGTTGGATTGACCTGGTCTGATGCAAGTTCATTTCTATAGACCCTTTTCCAAATAGGAATTACAAAGGATTGTGGGATAGTTTTGATGTGTGTCATTTTTGTCCACAGTAAAATGCCATTGACAAAAACGACCCATACCAAAACTCTATCCCATAATCCTTTGTAATTGCTAATTGGAAAAGGGTCTATGTACAGTATTTAGGGGCAATTAAATGTCACTTGCTTTGCATGTATGCCTTCAAGGATGTACAGGTGCTGCATTATACAACTGTTGATATCAAGTGAGAAATTCATTTAGTTGCCTTACTAGCAAGCCCAGTGGATCAAAATACTTGCCTTGTTCAGTTTCTGTTGTGGTTAGTGCTGGGAGAGATACTGGTAGCTATGAAAAGAGAAAAAATGTCATACTTTATCAGGAGTTGTGAAGACTGAACATAAAGCACATGGTCTTTAGGTGGTAGGGTGTTAGTGTGGTCTGCGCTTTGCTGTGCATTTTACATGGGCTTGAGTTGGAATCCAATGTATGTGGGTTTGTCTGCAGGTAGTTGCATTCTTCAAATTAAGCCTAGCTTGAGTTGCCCAGTGATGAAGAGTGCTGCATGCTGGATTGAAGCTCTTTCGGGCAGATCAGATTTATTAGGCCATGTGCCTGTTTTTTGCTGCATACTTTGTGACCATTATGCTACTATGGCTTTCATTCTGTGACAGCATCTTTCATTTGTTTTGTTTGTTACCCTTGTGCTACTGGGTCTTTCATACTGTGACAAGAGTCATTTGTTTTGCTCTAGGGAGGAAGAGGCGAGGCACAAGGCCCAACCATGCCTGCAGGGGGTCATCATCGGTGGCCAGGAAGGTGCTCCAGTCACTGGAGGGTATCAAGATCATTGAGAAGTACGGCAACCACGGCCGAAGGATAACAAGTCAGGGACAGAGAGATCTGGACAGAATAGCTGCTCAGGTGAGGAATGATGGCAGCTTCCCTTTGGTGTGACATAAGCTAATGACTTAAAAATGTATTATTGTAGTAGCTTAATGGTAGTGCTTGTGTCTTTACTTTGAAAGGTGGCAAGTTTGAGGTCTTCCTGGGTTGCCAAGATGTGCCATTGAACAAGAAACCTCAGTCCGTCCTACTATAGTTCACCCAACTGAAAGTATGTACTAGCTTCAGCTAGCAGGTAATACAGGAATGGACTGATGTCACGAGGGAGGTTGACACTCAGGTCTGTTTTATATCACAGACAAAGGGATTTAAGAGTCATTGGTTCTTTAGGCCCCTGAGTGTTTGTTAGAAGGGTTGCTTCTCCCAAAGATAACAAGCCAGTGAGCCACAACTGGAAAAACGGCCGTGGTTGTCTCGACTTGAACCAATTGGTTGGAAACTGGGACGTTAAACCTCATCTAACCTAACCTAACCCAAAGATAACCTATAAACTGTTGAAGGGAGTAGGGCCATGACCATGTTGTGATTCATTGTACGACTGGTTTGTTTTTCTTCCCCCAGTTTTTACCCATTGTGATATAGAATCTCCCTGTCCCCTGTCCATCCTACCTTCTTGGCAGAGATATATTCAAGTCAGTGTTTTCTCAGCAAGTTAAGTCAACTGGAGCTATTTTAGGGACTCAAGTCAAGTCATTTACTCGAGTCTCTGTGTTATTTCAATAGGGGAAAATTGCCCACAATTTTTCAATTCAGGTAGTGTTGGCAGGATGTGACTCGAGTTGCGACTTGAATACAAGTCTGCTTCTTAGGCATTGTTGCAAGCTTACCAGTGAGGAGGTACAGTAGTGGTAGGTAGGATTGGCACTAACTTCTACAGTTGCTTTGATCAATAACTGCTCTTTGGCCCCACACTGCACAGGTGATTATCTTAATAAGTCATGAAATGAATGCAAAATACTAAGATTAAAGATTCAATGATTTTGCTCTACATTAACATCCCTAGTAGCCAAGGATTGTCAGAGAGTGCTCAAGTACACATTTGGTGATGTTTACTTGTGACCCTGTGAAGAGTGGATGTAAATACATTATGAATAAAATCAAGGAAAGAGTATCAGATTTTTCAGTCATTTATTAACAACTGTTCTAGAAGTATGCAAAGTTAAATTGGAAGCATTCTAAGAGTGCCATACAGCAGAGGGGAGGAGAAATTGAGGAAGCTAGTGGTGAGCAGCCATAGGCCACATAAAAGAATATTTGCAAAGTTATGAGGTGTTCACTCACCATCCTGTCTTATATGGATTTTGCACACTCATCAAATAGGACAGTGTGGCAACTGTAAAAGGCGCCCATAGCCATGGGGGGAACAGGGTGGTAATAACTAATGCCTTAATGCATTTTAGCATTCTAGCATAATTCCTAAAGGGAGAGAGCATATCGCATATCTCTCCCCTTTAAGTAACCCCCCCCCACCCCAACTTATCTCAGCCCCCAGGGTTTCCATCATGAGATGAAAAGGGGATGTCCCCCCCCTCTCCTTTCCAGGGGAAGCAGGGTAAAATGCCCCTTTTCATTTCCATAAAGGTAAAAGAAAAACTGTCAATATCTTGGTTTCTTACTTAAGAAGATGACACCTTTGCAGCATTATTTTAACTTACATAAATAAATGGCTTTTAAAACCCTTCAAATTACATCTTATAGGAGCCTTGAAGCAAGCTTTTATTCCCCTGAACCCACTTGTAAGTTTGGCCAAGGACAGCATCAGTTTGCAGGGGTCGAAATTCCCACTGTTCCGCTGTTCCGAGAACAGTGCCTTTAGTGCCGGAACAGTAACTTTTCAAAAGCTACTGTTCCGTGGAACAGTGTTTTCCATAAGAAGCAAAGTGCATATAAATATACGCGCATGCTAAGCTCTGAAAAAGTAACGACGCTGTGAATATAAAAAGTCCCCGTAAATTTTGGCTTAAGTATGAAATGCAGTCTCGTTACACTGTTATCAATTACATTCAGTTACACTTGCACATGTTATTCCCTATGCTGCATGGTACAGTACTTCGTAAACGCACATACTGAAGTTCACTACCAAACGCGGAAAAACTTTTAGTACAGTATGACATTATTGCCCTGTAAGCGAAGGTCATCTTGCATCACCCTTTGTCTTGTGTGGTTTGTTCCAAATGACCTCTCAACTTTTACTGATATTCCTTCCACTTTATATTGTGTTTTTAGGGGGTTTTGTATTAATATTCCCTCCAAGCTAGCAACTAAGCACAGAAACTTGAAACGACTAAAAGCAAATCTGACTGCTGACATCTCGCAACCAAAGTCAATGGGTCCTAAGTGTTTGCTTTTCCTCGCAAGATCTTCCCATTGACTTACCGTGTGGAATGATACTTGAATCAAGGTTATGGCGAAGGATACGATTAGAATGATTTCACGTAAATTTGCTGCGAGAAAATAACATCAGTATGCATGTGCACTCATATGTTGGAGAACCCACTCATTGCTTTGCTATAGCACTAAACCGCAATGAAAAGGATGAGTCAAGCAAAAAGATTCCTTTACGGTGGAACTTTTTTGCTCCCACTCAAATCCCACTTGCCTTGCTTGCTGTGCCTTCTGCATCAATTTTGTGTATTTCATCCTACAGTAGGTCTTGGGACACTGCAATGCAAGGCCTCGGGACAATGCAAGATTTTAGGCGATAAATTTGTGTTTAAAACATAAAAACCAAAAGAAATTCAGGATATGATATCCCACTGGCTAATCCCCCCTGCAGGCGAAAATACACCCCTCCCCACGTTACGGTCAAGTCGTGCAGTCATACCACTCGAATACAGTAAACAGCAATTTGCAGTTTGCACATGTGCACGAACTGTACGAATGCCGAGGTACTGTGCTCCGGAACAGTAAAATCTGATCCGAAACAGTACTTTTGGAAAAAGCGCTGTTCCGTGGAACAGCAGCAAAAAAATTAAATTTCGACCCCTGAGTTTGGACTTGGGGTTTAGCAGTAATAAATCATCCCCTTTTGTGAGTTCCTGGCAGAATCCCTTGCCCCTTTTTTTGGCTTACTATGGGTCTGCTACCCAAAAAATCGTATGGGGAAAAGGGCACCTATAGGGCCTAGATGATTAGTGTACAACAAAATGTCAAAACATTGCATGTGCATGGTATGGTGTGATAAATTAGAGTAAACTCAGTGCAAATGTTTCTGTTTTCTTGAAGGTAGACATCTGTGCTAAAAGCCTTAGTTGAATAGTATTGAAATTGTGCGGTATCTGAAAAGTTTTGTCTTTCTTGGATAGTAATTGTGCCAACATGGGGATATATCCTCTATCTACAAACAGTAAAAGCATAGACAAGTAAGATCAAGTTAATTTGAGTAAGGGACACATTCTTTTAAGGGCAAAAACAAAGTATGAGACAGCAAGTTACACAGATGCCATGTTAGCTGTTTGTTCCATTATACATTTTCTGCCACTCTTGTGCATTTAACGATGTGTGGGTAGAGCTTACTTGTAAGATTCAAAGTTGGGAAACACCTCTGCATTGGTAGTTTCCAATTTCGGTTACATGTTTGAAACTAGGCCTAGATGCGTTTTGCATTTTCACATTATGCTCAGAAGGGGACGAATTATTCATTGTAAACTTTTATCTCCTCTCGTCCTATATTCAACAGGTGAAGGCTGCCACAGAAGGGAAGGCTGGGAAGCGCTGAGATGTCTTGACTCAGAATGGATAACCTTAGCCAGCTAATGCAAAGGAAGTGAACATTTGTAAACCACTGGCATTGATGATCCATTTTTCAGTCAGTTGTAACTAAGAAGATTGAAATAATGAATTTGTGAAAAGAAAAAACAACTGTTTGTCTTTTATCATTCCATTGGTTTAGTCTGTGTGCATTGGTGGTAGTTTCTCCACCCCCATCACTGAAGGAATGGAATACGTACTCATGGTTTAGACATAAAATTTGTTTGCCTCAGAAAAATGTATACATTCCTAATGGTGTGGAAAATGTGCATTGTACTTCAAAAATCAATGGTGCCATATGCAAAACCATGGGTGGAAAAAGTTGGGAGGGTCCTTCCAGGGAAATTTGGGTATTTGGAGGGCAGTTTTGGTCATTGGAGGGTAATTCACACCTTTTATATACATGAAAGTATTGGAGGAATTGTGGAAAATTTGACTCCCCGGAAAATAAACAATTTTCCAGCCCTCTGCAAAACAACCCTGAAATGATGCTGGATCAGGCATAAAAGACAAAATGTATCACAAGCTCACTGAACTGCCTCCTCCTTAACATTGCTTCAACCAAAGCAGGCCTCTCTGTGGCCTGTCAGAAATGTTATTTCCCTCTGAGTTCATTACTCCTATGGGGAGCAGTTTCTGCTTTTAAATTGCAGTGAGATCCTGCAAAACTTCTTCAAAAGAAAGATCTTTTAGTAAATAATTAAGATACATACAAACTGCCAGTGCCTTTCTTAGCAATACTTCAGCTTTCCTGTGGCCATCTAGACTTAGTCTTCCAGTAATATTGATGACAAAGAAATAAATATTAACAACACTCGTCAGTCTGTCATTGGTTGGCACCCTGAAAGTTTGTAAGGTAACAGTAAGACCTAATGACAGACAAGTGTACAGTTCCCTCCAAATAATATCCTTGTGTAATAATACTCTTGTGCAATAATATCCTTGTGTTGTCCCCAGGTTCCCCTGCCTCATGTTCTTGCTACATACCCCACAAGAATGCAGCCATGAGGTAAAAGTGTGACATTAAACTGCAGAAAGAAATAATTTTGAAGACTGTATCCATGATGCAAGATGAAATGGTCCCAGCTTCACATTTGAATGTACTTTGTTCCTACCTGATGTAAAAAAAGCAGTAATGAGGAGATACATGTTCATCTAATCCCATCTCAAACTGAGTTGAAGGGACACTTGAAGGGAAATAAATACTAGGCTATTACATTAAGTAAACGTGACTAAGAGGTGTATATTCACTTCAGTTTGAGGTTAACATACATGGAGTGTACAATTAAGTTCCCTTCACATGTAACTTTTATAGCTTTGCTGAGCATTTTGAACCACAGAAATAGAATGGCATGTGTCAAATTGGAGGTCAAACATGAACAATACACAGAAATTTGGACATGGGTCAGGCCTTTGCACAGGTCATGACTAGGGACCATTTTACAAAGAGATCTGCTTGATCTAAAGATTGATTTTAATAGGACTATTGTATTACAGATCAAACATAAGATCACTCCTAACTCTTCATGAAACTGGGCCCAGGAGTTGTAACCTAGCAAAAGAACCCATGTTGGAGTAGGATGCCCAGGACATCAAATTATGTTAAATTAGCTAGGTTTTACAGGGGCATAGACAACACACTCCTTTTTCCTGTTCATCAAGATTTGAAAATTAGCTTGGAAACAGGCAAGTTACCACTAACATTTGTGCAATCTGGATGAGGCCAACAGCCTTGCCAACAAAATGTCCAAACTTACGTACTCCTATACTTGATGCATGTGTGCATCATGGAAAGGAGAATTATGGCATGCTACAGCTAGAGGGTAGATCAGTCTTTCTATTAATACAGAATAAATGAACTTTACCTACAGCAAAAACATCACACAGTACAAATAAAGTTCAGTAGAATACTTTTATTTCTCACAATTATGTACACAATTCTTTGATACCTCACCAAAACAGTTTCAACTGGAAAGGTTGAACTAGAGATGGTAAAAGTAGTTACAAACAGAACATTTAATGGTGAGGTTTAGCCAGGCATCTGCACATACAGTTCTATGTGTATAAAGACAAAAGCTGTGCCAAGAATATACACAATCTGTAAGCAGTGCTCTCTGACACATAGGGACTGTTATGAAATTATCTCCAATGGTGATGATAGTTCCAGGCGTTGGAGTTACCCCAATGTGAAAAAGAGGTATGAATGTAGGACATAAAAATTCTCCATAAAATATGATAACAGGATTTTGTGCACTAAAAGCTGGATATTGGCTGACTTTTGGGGACAATCACATGACCTTTGGAAAGTTGGTTTCCATACCAACAGCACCAATGGCTATCCCACACTTTTTTCATCTGTTGTAATGTCAAGTCTGAAAATTAGGATGAAGTAAGACTTTCAAGAAGTGGAAGGTTTATTAAGAATAGGAGAACAGAGGAGTTATTTCAATGCCTGTATCTGTGAGAATTTTTCCTTCAATGGTTCTGGCTGCTTCTCTTATTACCTTTGAGCAAAGGGAGATACAGGCCATGCCTGCATGACGAATCATCACCTGCAATCCAGCATTCAACTCCACTGACTTTAACCAGCAAAATGAAAAGCATTTTACAGGCTGTTAGTCAGGTAAGCAGCATGTTATTCTAAGTTCTAAATATAAGTCAAGGTATATCATAAAATAATACAATAAAATTCAAGGTGTTTGAAGTAGAGTCACATACAAAAAACCAAGGTTTCATATTAACAAGTCAATACTTGAAAAATGTATCTATCATATTACCTTACCAGCTTGTAAACAGATTTACAGACAGTGTTGTTTGGACCAGGGACTACAAGGTTTCACAACATTAGCTACAATCTCATAATGAAAAATTTCCTATGCTTGTGATGTCCTTCTAGTAGGCCTAACTTTTCATATGAACAGAGGTTAAAAAAACAACAACCCTCCCTTCATTCCTAAGTCTTGGGAAGAAGATGCTACCCCTCCCTCAACCTTACTCCTCCAAACTGATTTTGTAGGTCTGACACTTTATCAGGATACACAAAAAGTTATAGCCATAACTTAAAATTGTTATAGTCAGTTTTGGCATTCCACAATGGATCCACATCAGATCCAAATATTTGTCTTTCATAACTTCAGTCCAATCCATTCACAGGCATAACTCAGTGGTGATGAAAAGTATCCTTCAAGTACCCAACTCAAGCCACAACTTCAATATAATCATTACATTTTCCTCCTCCCTATTACATTCCTAGGGCATTGCAAAAGAGGATTTCCTTTCGTTTTGTACATCAACTTGAAAGCCCTTATTCATCCACACCACAGCTGTTTTTGTTTTTTCAAAATTACCTCTAATAAGCCCCCCCCCCCCCCCCCCCAAAAAAAATAAATAAATAAATTAAGATGTGTGATGCACCACAGCAGATGAGATAATAGGTTTTGTGACTGTCCATATGTAAACGAGCTGTAGTCTTGCTTCTTGTTATGTGAAAGTTTATAGTGACATGCAACCAAAATGGGCTGTTTTTACTTGGACAGTTAAGAACAGAATCCTCCAATGAAACATCCACTACAATTATTTCAATATTTTTTACCATTCTCAATATACATCTCTTCAAATTGTGCAAATTTGAAATAACCCTGTTAAGTGGCCAATATTTGACCATTCTGATATGTTCTGGGTTTTTAAAGCTTTAAAATATCCAACTAATTCATTTTCATATGGCACTTGAGCTTTGATTCATTACAACTGAGCCATTTTAACTCAGCCATTGAAATACAGAAGACGCAGTCATAGAACTATGATTTTGGTATCAAAGACACCTTTTTTCTGCTCCACTCATTGCTACTTATATCTCAATATGGTCTATGTAGCTGACATAATACCTAGTCTGCCATGATGCCTCACACATGTTCAATTATCTAGTTCCCCATGCATATAACTCTTTTCAATAAGTATTAAAATTATAACCCTCATCTTCCTCCACTGTCCTGTTCAAATCTTTCTGTAGATTGTTTTTATCTCTTAGTTTGGCTTGCATCAAGGAGTGTTCTAAGACACCAATCCTAACGTCCATCTGGGTGACCTCGTTCTTCAGACGTTGTAAGGCTTGTTTGATCTTCACCAGGGGTGCTGTCAGAGAGGGAAAAAGAATGGATGACAACTTAGGTAAACAATGATTTTAGTATGAAAAGGGGGCAAAGCAGTCACCCTAAATTTACTAGAAAACAACAGCTAATCTTACATTCTCTAGTTTCCCTCATAATTACCTTTCATGATGTTTTAAAACAATATTATTGCAGGATTGAAGATAACAGCCTACATGATTAAGCAGACCCAAGTATGACATTTCAGACTGGAATGTCTGCATTACCTTGTTAGGAAAATATGGGAGGGGGGGGGACTAGACCATGCAGAAGAACTTCCTAGCAGAAGTGTTGTGTCAGAACAACATCATTAGTAGACTACTACCATCATAAAGATACAATTCAGGGTTTCCCCTGGCACTGTTTCTGTGAGGCAGCCACCTCACAGTTTTTGGCCACCACCTCACAGAATTTTGCTATAATTGCCACCTGTACTGTGCTAACTGCCACCTGCCACCTGTACTGACATTTCTCCCTCACTGTTGGTGTCAAAGCTGGCACCATATTACCCCCATACACGAATACCACCTCACTCGCCCTAAAACCCAGGGGAAACCCTGCAATTACAATCAACTTAATTAGGCCATACTTCTATCAGCACCCTCTCCCCAGCCCCAATCCCAAACAAAGGAAACTATATGTGACATATATTTGACTTAAATTTGCAAATTCCCTTTTCTTTGTCTTGGCTCTACTTCCAAGTCAAACTCCCACTCCTAACATGCGTATACCTATTACACACCCTATTTTAACAGTCCTCCCAACCACACACTACAAATTTACCAGCAGAGCCTGCTGCCTTCAACTCCTGTTCTACCTTCCAATCTTTACAGCACTATCACCCATCATATGCCCTTTCTCCTTCAACAGGACAAGTCCCTTCCAGCCTCCCAGCTTTACCCCACCCCTCATCTTCTATTTCTTGCCCCTCTACTTACACCCATCTGTCATGCTTGACCCCCTCTCCTCCATCTCTTGCTTCACTCTCTCCAGGTCTTCAGATATTTCTGCCAGGGCTCTTGTCCTCTCTGTGACCCCACCACTAGCTTGCCGGTATTGTTCCTTAATCTGAGTATTTCAAATTAAAAAATGACACTGTGAAGACTTATATAAAACAAGAAGGTAACAGCCATTTCCCAGTCTTTACCCTAGCCACTGTTTGAGAATTTGGCTTGAAACTTCAAAGATTTCCACATGTGTGATGTTTTGAAGTTTCTACACTTTCCAGACAGTGGTATTTAAAAACATGATGACTACCAGCTATGTCATGGTAACATGAATTATGCCCATGGAAAATTTGTGCTTCCATAACTCAAGTGGATTATGCAGTGACCAGAATCCAATATAAAATTACATTTTTGAATTAACCATCTAAAGGAACCTTGCGACTTCAAAGCCGCAGATCATTTAGAGCCCTTCATCCCTCCCCAAGCCATTTTAAAATAACTGCAAAGTCAGGAGTAAAATGGTGAACATTCTTAACCGTCCTAAAAACATCTTTCAAAAGAAACCAAGAGACACACTTCACAAAATCACTGCATTAAGGCCGGTTCATACTTCCAAATTTCTCGCGCGATAAAGCGATCAATAACCATATATGGTCAAAATATCTTTGCCGCCAGTTCGATTCACGGTCATCGCTTGGAGTTGAACATTGTTCAACTTTTCTCGCAAGCTCTCGAGATATCGCAAAGGAAACGACTTCTGATTGGCTGCTTGATAGGCAAACGACCTTTTGAAACGAGCTCACGATCCTACTCGACAACAATGGCGGACCTTTTCAGATACCAGCTCACTACATGTTTCGGGTTCCGTGCGAGTATCGGCGGCCTGATTGTGACAGTGAGAGTTGTCGGAATGGAGGGAAACAGTTATTGCTTTCCACGAATTAAGACATAAAGGTTAGTAGGGCAGGATTTTCTTGTATTCCCAAAAATTATCACGGTAATCAATTTTATAGTGTACTTTGTCGTAGAGCCGATCAAACCGCATACACATATGTACTGTACTTGGCCATTGCATAGGCAGGTATTGGGAGACTGTGCATTGCATGGCAGTACTGCGAAAGTTGAGCTATGCGAAAAAACTGTAGTAATCATTTTTACATCGGCATATCGAGACCCAGCTAACATCCTTAAACACAGCTTTATAGCACTATAATGAAGTATGAACCGGCCTTTAGTTATAGCTTCCTAGCTCATTAAAAGTTTTTTTTTCTTTCTAGTATCCTGTCTACACTTATACTGTACCAACATAATGAACGAATAAATGACAGTAAATTAAGGAATTTCAATGCACACAATACCACAATTTAAAGAAAACTTACTATACAGTCCTTAAGTTTCCACAAACCCAACAACTGAATGCACTTAGGTTTCAGCCTCAAATTTTGAATTGCTTTTTACTCACTGTAGGGGACCCACCAATCCCAACATAATCCCATCTGGAAGAGTCCCATGACAACTCTCCCTACAGACTAACCCCCCACAATCCTTACCCATTGGAAATACCAATCATAACAATTGCAACTTAAGGAAACTCCCTCACCCCAGCCCTACCAGAAAATTTGGAATTGTCAAGGAGAGGAATTGCATGGGTAGAAATTGTCATGGGTGGATGTCATCTGGAATTTGTCAGAGAAGTAATCTTCTGGGTCCGAATTGTCGGAGGAGTTACTAGGGAACAAGAGATAACTGTTGTGATTCATGCAATTATGGAAAATCCTTGAATTAAACACTGCCATCGGAATGTCATGCAATTTTGTCATATTATAAAAGGTTATGGAAACTTGAATTTTAAGAAAAAGTCATGGAATTTTGCACAACCCTTATATACTGATTCAAAATATATGGCTATCACTTTGAAAATGAGCAAAGACTGAAAATTGTGCTTAAAGGGGAAATGCAGTCACCCCAACTTGAAGTAGTGTAGTAGACTGTCCTGTTTCATGATTGGCTCTTTAGAGTCATGTGACAATATTTTTTCTCCTCAAATGTGAAATTTACTAGAAGTAACTGATTGGTTTACCTTGAATATGAAATATTGAAGTCCTAAAATATTATGAAAGATACTTTGAAGAGAAATAAGAAGAAAATTGTGAGATTTAGCTGTTGCTTCAAAATAAGTTTGGGGCGACTGCTCTTGACCTTTAAGTGTTTGGTACTGTAACATTATATTTTAAGTGGGTGGACCAAGGAGCTATAAGGTGAAGTGGGTGTCATCTTCTCAATGATAATACACATGGCTACCATTATTTTCAGTGTGATGACTGATAAGTGATGTAAATGTATCTGACTCAGGACATGTAAAAAGAAAACAACTTGTAAGAATTGGTGACAGAAACCCTTACTTTTCTCTCCGAAAGCCATGGAAAGAAGAGTCATGAAATTTCATCTTCTGACTTCTGTATAAACCATGAAATATGAATGTTTGATATGCTTACCTTACCTACAATAACATACATGTTCCACTGGACTGAACAAATACACTGAATGAACAGAGTTGCTCTTAAATGATTCTCTCATTTTAACACATTTCAATGGCAGATGGATTCTTGCCATAAATATCACTACTTGATTTGTTGCTGACAGTTTGAGTAAGTAGTCTAGCGCCCTCACCTCAGCTAAAGAATCCTGTACTCCCCTAAATTCTTGTAAGTGGTGTTCGAGCTGGTTATTGATGTACTTCTCTCGGCTGGCAATCTTTTCAAGTGTCCGACTGATCTCCTTGTGAAGTTTATCAAGGTATCCCTGAATGAAGGGTTGCAAAACAAGGAAACAACTTGCATGTGCTATATTCATACCAGAAAAAGGGCACGTAGCAGCCATAGGATCACGACTAGACCCTACACTTGTAGGTTACAGTCATATAGCTGTTTAGGCCTGAGTACCTGGATTTATATTCGGGCAGGAAATGTTCGGGCAGGAAAGGACAAAAATTCGGGCACAGAATAGGTAAAATTCCGGCAGAGATGAAGTTAAAGTGAAAAGATTGCCCGAATTTACCACTCAGTTCCCAAATTTTGATGGAATGCCCAAAAATGTGCACAAATTTTCGTGCACAAGTACTGGTTTGGTGATCTATTTTATGCACCTGAACTGCAATGAAATTCGGGCAACTTTTTGAGATTCGGGCAAAAAATTGTCTGCCCCCCCAAATTGGAAGTCCCCTATGCCTATGGTGCCATGTACTCAATCTATATCCATAAAATTTTCTTGCTACTTCCTAGACACTTCTCTCTTACATCCAGTGTTCGCGCTAAGGCGCGGGACTGCGTGAATCCCGCTTTTGTCTTTCGAATCCCGCACAAAAATAAATCTTATGCGGGAAAATCCCGCACACTCTTCTGCAGCTGAGATCCTAACTATAATTATAATACACACATTAAACTGCAATAGTATCTTTACCAAGTGATAACCCCCTCCTTGATTTTGAAAATCCCTCCCCCAAAAAATTATAGAGAGGGAATTCCCTCCCAGGTTCAATTTCTTAGCGCGAACACAGCTTACATCTAAAACTTGATTTTGTTCAGTAATTTTCAAAATTGTGTACAAATGAACAGGTGAACATGTGTGTGATACAATTACAGCAGCTGGCTAGTATCCACTACAACCAGTGCTAAGTAAGGAACAAAGGTGTCTAGCAGGCAGTAAAGTAAGACAGTGCTCCAGAACACTAACAGGAGAATTTAAGCCAGTGAAACAAAAACAGACTAACTTCAATTACTTTTATACAAAAAAGGCAGCGGTGTAACATGGCTGTTGAAAGATGTATGCCACCCGCCCATCCCCACCCCCCCCCCCCCCAAACTTTCCATATTTCAGACGAACCCAGTTAGGAGTAAGTCCTGGGTTTGACTAGACTCAAATTATGAGGGTCCAGTTCCATATTTAACTATTTGAATTTGACTATGGTCACTTAGTTTATGCAAATGCATTTTGCACAAATTCCATATAACAACAACTAGATTGAGCCAGGTTTTAATTGAGTTTTATCTGGGTTTCAACTAAAATTTGAACCCCCACTCTCATATCCTTACCAAAACACAATGTACTTGCTGCACTTTCATCTTTCACTCCTGCTAAATCTGGCTTAACTGATTTTATGTCCCCATTGTAAGATTCCTCTAATTAAAGTGATATATTACATTCATGGTACAGAAAATTGTCATACCTTTAAATGATGACTTACAGATGAACGATGGTAGGCCTAAGTAATTCAAAATTAGGTAGCTGGGTAATTTTATTTTCATGAAGTTAACTTCTCGAAGAAAGAAATTCACTGCTTTGTAGCTTATGATTAGTTTGTTTGCCCAAACTTTCAACTGATTCAACATTCATAGCTCTTGTAATGCATAAAATTTTGAGTAAAAATACTAGTGTCAGGGTTCTTTGGAGGCAGTAAAGGGTTTAAAAATGATTAAAACCTTTTTCTTTTTGTTTGTGCCATGTTGTTGCAATTTAAACACAACATACCCTTAAATATATGGCCTACCTTGGTCTCTGATAGGGCACTCTCAATACCCTCTTTGTGCTGATGCATCTGGTCCACATGGGTCCGCCAGTCTTTGTTATCAGTCCTAATATGGACCTTCAGGGATGGTGTCACCCTTTCTACTTCTAGTTTCCACTGATTAGCATCAGTATTGGATAACATTATTTCTTCTGGTCTGGAGCTATCTTGTGTTTCCTGTCATGTTTCAAGAAAGAGGGCAGGAAAAAACCCTAATTCTGAAAAGGTCTTTGGAAAGTAATTCTACTGCATACAAATCCTCATTCCATGAAAACACCACCCATTTCATAACAACAAACAATTATTCACCTTGATGTGAAAGAAAATGTAACCATCTAATAAAAAGAAGTCACTTAAAGTACCAAACAACAGCAAACAGTTAAATACTTCCACTGTGCTCAGGTTATTTCTATCAAACCAAAAATAGACCTTACGCACATGGCGTCATATTGGAGGCAAACACGTATCATTTCAACTTATACCAGGCTTGCAGTGTGCTTCATTGTTTTGCCTACACAATAACATTGGTTGACGTCAATGCATAAGGTATATTGTAAACCTCACTGGGAATTAAATGCCCACTGAGAGTAATATTCAGTGACAACAATGCTAGTTAGCAGATAAATAAAAATCCCCACACATTTTGTTGATTGTAAATGCACAGGTGACAGATGTTTAATTACAATAATCCAAAAATTTCTCATTTTCCAAACTCTAAAAGAAATTGTAACTAATCTGAGATCAAACTCTACAATTGCAGTTATCACTGAAACCTGGAGAATCTGATAATAATTCCAAAACCTGCCCTTACTCGTTTGTTCTGCAGATTTCCCAGTCCCTCAAGGTCCATAAAGCTCTCTTCTTCTTCGATGTCATCCTCTTCCTAGAAAATGAAAAAAACCTCTATTAACATACTTGCCATTGAACATTGTCATCTCAGAAAACGGAATATATGTAGCATACAATCGATCCACTGTGCGTGGCGACTGCACAAACGCTAACCCCAATGGGTAACGTCCAGGGGGTGAAACTCCTCTTTTCCTCTCTAAATGTTCACAATAAATGTTGAAATCACTTAGGTGTATGCAAAGACTGACTTTATTTTTGCCAAGCTGTTGCTTCACAATATTTCTGATCATTTACATTTTAATACTAAAAGTTAGAAAAACAGAACGTTCTGATTTTTATGGGTGTTAAAGCTCATAAAACGGAACAGTTCCTCTTAAAACGAAATGGTTGGCAAGTATGTATTAATTGTACTATGAAAGCACACTTAAATAACAAAGCTGCCATCCACACCTCATTTTGAAACATAACTAAATCAAAATTCAAATCTCTTGGGTCCCTTGCAAATATCTTTCATGTATTTCACAACATCAATGTTGCATACTGTAGAGGGGTTTCACCCATGTCACATGATCGCACGTCTCTTTGGTTTGGAAGGCAAGATCGCACGTCTCTATGGTTTTGAAGGGCTACTGAGAGTCCGTTGTGTCACAGTAGTATCTATGGTTATGCTGTGCACATGTGCTGCAAATATGCTGACTGCACATGAGTTTTGCCCTTCGGTGCAGGGCAATCCCAACTGCGTGACGTCACATGAAATGCCTCTAGAGGTAAACCAAGCACTTACACTGCAGGTAATGTAAGAATTCAAAATCAAAAATATTAGCACATGCATATAATAGGCCATTTATGAAATAGCATACCACAGTATACTAATTAAAGATTGGGTGACTATTTTCACCCTTTAAGGAGAATAGTGCAAGAATATTGGTCCATCATGGTACTCCTGCTAAGGTGCATGACTGGGAGCATTCCCACCTTAGTTGCACTATCATACAATGAAACATGTTGCATGAATGGAATTCTGACATACTTTTAGCCACCTAAACCTGCCAGTTATACCACAGATAAACCTTATATGGAAAAATCCCAAATCCCCAAGTTACCTTGCATGAGTAAATATTTCAGTGACAAAATACTGTCACAATTATAAGAACCATACCTAAATAAGCATATAGGGCTATGTTTAGTCAACCTGGGATGACTGCCTGTTCCCTTTAATATCATACAACATGTGCTTCAAAGTGACTTCTCATCAAAAGTTTCACATTAACAAAGCCAGCCACTTTTCCAGTGGGTTTATCCAAAACTGATCACAGTGAGTTTCTCCATGAACCAAAAGACTCTCCTCATTCAACTTTTGCACCGTAACTCTATGATCTGCATGAGGCTACGTACATTTAAGTGAGTTCCCTGGTTTGGCTATGATCTCCCACTTATCTGGCCAATCATTTATTTGATACATCCCTGAAGTCTTTTATGCATCTGGTTCTAGCATTAGCATATCATATTCTTATTGCTTGACATTTTCACATCTATATTTTACACAGATATTCTTTCACTTTAACTTCCTTTTTAACATTTTCCTCTGCCAAAACCATGTAGCCATGACTGTAAAGCCAAAACTTAGCCATCTTTTTATAGATACATTACATTTTATCCTTGTTTTTACTAACCAACAGCATGGTCAAGTGGTTAGAGCATCCGACTAGCAGCCGGAAGGTCTGGGGTTCGACTCCTGGCCGGGTCATACCAAAGATTCTAAAAACAGAACCTACTGCCATTGCGCTTGGTGCTCAGCATAAGCAATGGAGTAGGGAAAACAAGCCAGTGAGCCACAACTGGAAAAACGGCTGTGGCCGGCCCAACATAAACTACTTGGTAGGAAACTTAGCCGTAAAGTCTCATCTAACTCTAATCTAACCCTTGTTTTGCTACTATATCCTTGGAATTACAACCCTCACTAAACTTACATAACAGGTCAGCCTCTGCAACTACTTTTGAAGTCATCAATTTTACAAGTAGTGAGTATGAACCTTACCTTTATACTTCAGTCTTACACCAAATTAACTTCTCCACTTTCATAATTTGTAAAATGGCAGAGAGAAGACAAGAGAAAACACTAGTACCTGTATTTTATCTGCATTTAGTCAATAAAATGCAAGTGAATCCACACCCTCTCCCCCTCCCTTCCTCCCTTCAAGTACAGTGACTCAAGTGCATGGCTTAGCTCAAGGTACTAAAACATGTCTAACTTGGACTTATTATCCACATAGTGTTGTCACTGCTCACAAAACTACAGACAATGCTGAAATTTGGGGATGGGTTGGGGGGGGGGGGGAGGGCAGGGTGTTTGACTTTTCTTACCATAATTTCATCCTCCACTTTCTCCAGGGTCAGTTCAACATCATCTTCAATGGCTGCTTCTTCTTCCAGCTCTTCCTCTGGGTATACAGGTCTGTAATGTAGAAAAAAATAACAATTAATACCCCAGCATTTCAGAGTGTCTGAAGTCAAGAGTACTACCAACAAACAAACAGTTACATATACTTCCTACCTGAGATTACATGAGTGTATGTACCAGGTCAGGACCCTGTTTCATGACAGAGTGATTCTCAGTCTTGATGTTTATTTAGAAGGAATATGGCATGATGGATCACTGTTTAAGTCTGATCATAACTTTTTATGAAACAGGCCCTGCAGACTTGGTCACATCCCACCAACACTACCTGACTTGTAAAATTCTGGGCAATTTTCCCCTATTGAAATAAAACAGACTCGAGTCAATGACTTGACTTGAGTCCCTAAAATAGCTCCAGTTGACTTGACTTGCTGTGAAAAGAGTGACTTGAATACCTCTCTGTGGCCTTGCTATTATGCCAGCCTGTATCACTATCATCTAGAGTCTACTTATGTGACTTTGTTGCTAAACATTAATTTGTTGAAATTAGACCATTTTCTACCCAAATCTTAAACAATATAGGAAAGATGTGCATAGGATTTTGGTATCAGAAGAAAGCTTTCAACATGCTCATTTTCTTGTTACTGGAATTCAATATGGCCTTTGCAAGAAAAGTATGACCTGATAAACATGCATCATAACTGGAAGGCCTGTAGAAGTTTAACATAATTCTTCAAACCTCCCTGAGATAAATATAGATACTGTAGTATGCACTTCACAAAACAAGACTCATAGCTTCAATAGATTATCAGCTAATCTGCCACAGCCAAATACTGAATACTACCACCACTTTTCGTTTTGCTTCACATAAAGAGGAAAAAACAAGTTAAGAGTATTTCAATAGATCAGAAATTTCCTGAATTTCTAGTATTTGTGTCATAGTATTCAACTCTTAATGCTCTTACTGTACACTACTTCAAGCTGACATTCATTTTGTGTACAACTTACTTGTCCCACTTAAAGCCCACTTTTATCAATGCCTCGTCAGCCAGCTTGTCCACCACATATATACAGTGTTCTCCGTATCCTGGCTTCAGCTTTGCAGGAGGGAAGTCCACCGATGCACCAATGGTGCGCACTTCTGTAATGATGTTGGCAATGGTTGCATTCGGATCATCATACTGAAAGTAAATGATGTTAAATAAATTGAGGAAGAATAAACCGAATTTGAATTTACTCCAAAACTGAATTCAGCATAAATCAGGCTTGAAAAAATCCCCGCCCGACAGTCCACGACAAGTAAAAACTTACTCGGGCAAGTGCATTGTTCAATATCATAGCCCGCTAGGCAAGTACCCTTGCGAAGTCTCCTCCACAAAGGAGTTCAAAGGCATATTAAAAGTGGACAAGTAGATATTCATGCAGACAAGTAGTAGTGTTTGCACGGGTAGTAAAAGTGCTACCCGGGTAGACAAAATAATTTTAGAGCGGGTACCCGGGTACCCGAAAACCGCAGAAACAAAAAGTTTATAAACAACTCACAATACTGTTGTACTACATGTATTGTTCGGAGGAGGTATCGTGTCGCTCAAATGGGGATAATTAATTAGTGCAATAAAAGCAAAGGATAAAAAAGATTGGGTAAATTGATTAGCAGTATAACTGCTTATCAAAATCTAAATTCACTAGCAATTACTTCATCTTGGTTAGCAGTATAAATAACGATGACCAAAATAAAGCAACATTTTGTAATTGGACACATACTCCATGACACTTGCCCGATATTTACACCTGTATCAGAGTGGTAGTGGCCACAAGTTCAAGAAGACTAAAAATCATCATAACAAAATCGCGTCGTTTCAAATAGAAAATTAAGAATGAAAGAAACGTGATAAAAACAATTAGATGAGAAAATCACTATTTCCTAAGGCCTTTATCCTCATACTGTACTGAATTTGGGGGCATTTTTCGAATCAAAAAGCAAGCTTTTAGATTATACCAATTTAAAAAATATGAACCAATCAGAGCCTTCAGAAGTTACTGTAAGTATTCTCTTGCACGTCCAATTTTACAGGAAGTAAACAATGACGTCACTTTTATGATGTTTCCTACTACTAGTGTACGCACTATCACGGACAGCTTCCTACGTTCGTACGTAGCTATCCATGTGTTGACATCCGGGCACCTTACCTAATTAGCTTGTTTTTACAAATGCTATTATTTTGGTGCAAGCCAGTGTTAGATCCAATAGCATGGTTAACTTCGAAATCTATGTAGATACTTACACACGGTGGCAAGGTGTTGATTTGCACATCATCAGAGATGCATTTAACCATTAATCGAGATTTTTTCCCTTTTGGCAAACACGAGGGGGAATTCCGTATTGAACTGAATGCACAACATATTGCGTAGTACATAGCTAGCCTATGTGCCGTACATGCACGGCTCAGTTTTAGTAGCATGCCGAACGTAATGGCACCTTGCAATGGGGAGGCATGGTCAGCTAGCTCAGGGTTCAGAATTTTGTCTACTACATAAAACTGACCTCGCAGTGTCAGGCCCGGTATTGCAGCATTCGCCGTACCGGATAGAACACTAACATATATGTGCGATGTACACTTCATCCCAGCCGTGTGTATTATGTAGCCAAACATGACATGTGCACGGCTCAGTATTTAATTGTTTATAACTTTTCTAGCTATGTGTTGTTGTCAGGCGGAAAAGAGCAGAAGCTGATCTTCTGGCTTCGGCTTCAAACAATACGACAATTGTTATACACAGCGTCATTGGGGATAGTTGAAACGCGAACATGGCTTGACAAAATAATGATTCGCATCTTCCGCGAGGCCAAATTGAAAAAGATTCGCAAGTAAGCAACTAAGTCATTCTTGGCTAGCAAATTGCGATGCGAACCCGGTTATTTTGTCCCCTGAAAAGCGCAAAATGTGTGAGAGCATGAGAAGAAGAAGAAGAAGAAACCTAAGACAGATTGTGAGTGAATGTAATAAGCATTGCTATAGGTTTATAGCATGAAATATCCAAAGTATTTTTAATGTGCTATTTTTCTGGAACCGGGTAGAGGACACGAAACCCGGGTAGTAATATGACGGGCGGGTACCTGGGTTTTCGGGTAACCCGTGCAAACACTAACAAGTAGACTAAGAGAACAGCTACCCCGATGGACAAGTAATGAAAAAAGAATTTGTCGAAGCCTGCATAAATTCCCACAAATGTCCTGGTCTAGGAGTCTAAGAGCTCAGATACTTACCTCCTATTTACATATGAATTTCTCTTGTTGCCTATACTAATTATGATCAAAGGCCTTCCACTTTTTGCCTTCGTCAGCTGAGCAATTTCTCTAGTGTCTGGTAGAGTTTATCCTTCTTTCTGAGCTTTGACAGACAGCTTCTCCTGTGTTTTGTTCTACCTATAGTAGGGGAGTATGGGATCTTAACGGTTCCTTGACAATTCTCAACTGAAGGATTTACTCCTGGACAACTCGCCCTAATACGACTCATCCTTAACAATTCCAAACCTGGACAATTTCCATCCAAACAATTCCCACTGGATGACAATTCTGTATCTTCCATTGGGGGGAGCTATGGGGTAATTGTCATGGTTGGGAACTGTTCCAGTGGGCACTTTCCCAGACGGAGGGAACTGTCCAGGGTGTGAATCATCTGGGTGGCTATTGTTAGAGGAAAGTTGACCAAGGGGGTGCTGTCTGGGAGAAATTGCCTTGGTGGGAATTGTCCAGATGGGAGTTGTCTAGTCATCTCAGGACGACTTAGCTCAAGTTTCAAACTTGGGGTGGGTGGCTGCTTGCACCTTCTAAATCACTAATACAGACACAGTGCTTATGACCCCCCAAAAAGGTAACTGCTTTTGTTCCCTTTTCATCCACTAACTCCTTTTACCCAAAGTACAGCTATAAAAGCTTCCCCTTCAAAGTGCTTCAACCTGAAATGCTCCTACATAGCTGCTTTCGAATGATGTAATGGAAATCTCCCAGTTAAGCTGATGAGAGAGCTTGTTACAGCAAGATTTGGCACTAAGTTACTAAGTTCCTTCTTCACATTCCTTCTGTGAAGTTTCAGGTCAAATTAGTACATGAAATGGAGAGCAAGACATTTAAAATGCTGTCTGCTGTGGATGCTCTGGTATTGCTGCTTCAAGATGACTTTAAAGACTGAACACATGTGACAAGAGCAGTTTTAGTGGGACTGAAAAAAAAAATTAAGCAAAATTTCAAGTGACAATTCATTGACATTAAGCCTATGGACATAGTGGATGACAATGTAAATATCAGCATTGGACGCGGGAAAAGGTCATAGGTAGACTCACTGTAAAACTAACGTTATGGTATCGAGCTGGCTGCCCATGTTAGGCTTCCATTTGGCTTGTTACAGCAAAATGAGTTAGGCTTACAGTTTGGGTTACCACCAGGAATGGGGCCAGGATTACAACTGGCACTGCCAGCTGTAAAGCTACCAATGAGAGTAAAAAACTTGTTCCAATGGTTTAGCAGATATACATATATTGCACCTAATCCACTTACCCCACTTCCTCAGGTGCTACCTGTGTCGTAGGGGTGCCGGTACAGGACAAGCAAGATGCATGGGTCGTGGTGGTGGGTATGGTAATTTATGCCCATGTGATTAACTCAGGGTCACAGTGTCAATGGCCATGCACTATTTAAGGCTCAAAAGGTTCATATTTCTTACCTCTTCTGGCATATCAAACTTGTTGCCACACTGGTTGATTAACCACCCACACAAGGAGGTAAACAGGAAAAATTGTTCCCCAGGATTGGTTGGAATTGCAAAATAATGTCTGCAGAATGAGAGCATTATTGAAGTGAGTAAATATTTAAATATTTCAAAATTACAGTAAAGTACTTTATGAATATGATCACAATGCAAACATCAAACTCTAATCTCTTTCTATAATAGTTCTTTTGTCAAGTTCTGGTGCTATATCACACTGTGACTGTTAACCACTAAAATCTGTGACTTGTTAATTTACTACATGTGCACTTCTTTGCCACCCCTCACTTACCGGAGATGTATCCAAGTCACTCTTTCCTCAGCAAGTCAACTTGAGCTACTTTAGGGAGTCAAGTCAAGTCATTGACTCGAGTCTCTATGTTACTTTAACAGGGAAAAATTGCCCAGAATTTTTCAAGTCAGGTAGTGTTGGCAGGATGTGACTCAAGTCCAGACTTAAATACAGTATAAGTGTGTCACTAACTTAACATTTCTCCAAAAGAGTCCATTCTTATTGTATGAGATATGACACTACCCCTTTTCAAAAATTCCTTCCCACAAGTGAGCAGCTGCACAAGCTCATAAGCCTACCCCCCCCCCCACACACACACCCAAACACACGCAAGATATACCCTCCTATTCATAATCATTAATATCAAAGCTTAAGATGACTTACAAATTATAAATATAAAAATGTAGCATGTTGTCCTTTAACACAAAGACCAGTCCATTATACCATACTCTCTTTTCCCCAATATGCACACTACTCTCCTCAATAACTATGACAAGGAATACCCTTTGGGAGGGTCATGATCTGAACCAGACTCTTCTCCATGCTGATCAGGGCTGGAAAAATTCTATTTCAAGTCCCACAAAGTGTGTCAAACTTCCCAAAATGAACAAAAAAGCCAAACTTCCCTTTAATTGCCAAGATTATTGCTAAAATACCAAAATTTCCTGGAAATTCCCACACCCCAACTTTTTCCACAAAGGTTGATGAACAGGTTTACTTTGTAATATAACACACAACCACCCCCTTTACAATTTTAAAGCGTAAAGTATTTAAATCAGAGCTTTCCATGTGTAGGTCAAAAAGTGTAAATAAAAGAAAGATCAAAACTACCATATAGGACAAGAGTACAACTTTGTAGACGAAAAGTAGGACTTTTTTCTTTTTCCCTACTGACCTGTGTTGACAGAATCACAGAGGCTCAAGATTTGTTAAGACATTCTGTCAATAATTTTAATATGCTATTCTTTCACATCAAAAGTAGGACAAAGAAGGAAAGTTCATGTAGTACAAAGTAGAATTCTCAACAAAATGGACAAGTAGGAAGGTCCAAAAAGTAGGAGAAAAGGGGGTTAGTAGGAGTTAGTCGAAACCCTCTTAATCAGAACCAGCTGACTCACCTTGAGAGTGGCTTAAAGCCAAGACTTTTCAGAAATCTCTCTTCATAGCTGAGTAGCTTCAACTTGTCAATCAGGTCCTCCATGATGACATAATGCATAAATTGCTGCCCTGGACCCACATCACCATCCTCAGTAGATCCACCTCTTCTTCCCTCTTCACCCATGGCTGCTTATCCCCCAACTCAATTTGCTTCCTAAAAATTTATTTGTGCGCAAGATTTCAAAAAATTCCTCTATATGTAAGTGCAATGTATTTATCCTATCAATTTTATACAACACCTGTGCAATGATACTTACAGCTCAGGTGATGGCCACATTTATTCAGTAATCGCTCATGAGGTTATCTGAAGATTACTCGTTTTTTGAAAAAGCACACATTTTTCCTTTTCAGTCAGTTCTCAGTGTCATCTTTTGTTTAACAATCTTGATGAAAACTCATTCTACTTTTTGTATGTTACAAAGATTTTATTTCTGGCTTTGTCTATAATCAAATCATTCTTTCAATGCCTCAAGTTGAGGAGAAAAAACGTAACTCTTCGAATCAGCAGGTGAGAGCTCAATCTGTGGTTAAAAAAAAAAGAAACTTCTGCTTCAGTACTCCAGCATACATTCAGATTAAAAAAATTATGAAATCAGTATAGTAGTAAAATGAAGACATTTGATAATGATGAAAGCTCGGTTTCATATAGGCTAAATGGGTGTATCTAGCATTTTATCCATTAAAAGCGACTGGCCTCCTGCCCTCAAAGCCTTCCTAAGTATGTGGCAGTTGGAATGGGTAAGAAAAAAATATATAGTCAACAGCACCAAATTCTGTACCCAGATTTTGTGACCTTCCATTCAAGAATAGTTTTACACCAATATTTCATTCAATCAAAGACTTGTAAATTGTGTTTGCCTACTAACACTGTGTTATACGGTCAACTAACAGGTGCTGTAAGCCAAGTTTTAAATTTTCAAACTTCATTCATTCCTTCAAGTGATTTCCACATAAAACAATTTTTTGCTGTACACTCTCACCCAAACCTAACCCTAACCCTTATCCTAAGACTAACCTTAATGTAGAGTTTCGGAATATAGAGAAGCCGGAACAAAGCCTTACATCGCAACAGAAAGCAGTCCCCACACTGTTGAAATATGGGGGAAGCAGCTAACATTTGAAGGTGAGGAAGCTTACGTTTTTTCTAAGGGAGGCAACAATAATAAACCCTTAAATGAGGTGCCAGAGGTTGTCTATGTGAACTTTTGTGAGAAAATGTTATTTGAGAACATGAGGAAAAATGCTCTGGCTCTGTAGGTGTGACTTGTGGGTGTGAGGGTCAGCTGGCCTAATAAGTTAAAAATCTAGGCTAGGTACAGTAGGATGGGGAGGTTAATGCCACAGGTTTTTGATTTTTGAATTAAAAAAAGCACAGACATTGAACCAGCTTACCTTTGGTCAACACCTACAATGCTTGCACAATAATTCTGTGTGTGCTCTTTCTTTAAATATTAGGTTTCTTATAGTGGAATCTATAATGATGACAAACCCAGGTGAAAATTTGCTGGTTTCAACCAAGCTTAAGAGTATTTTGAACTGCCTTTTTGAAAACCATGCTAATTTAAAGGCAATAAGCAGTTGCCCCAAAATTTGCTTTGAAAAATTAGCAAACTCTTGCAAATCTTTAAAGCATAATATTATTCATTCTAATCAATTTGGTTTTCGTAAAAATGTTTCAACGTACATGGCGGCTGCTGACATCGTTAAGTGTATCACCGATGGATTTAATAATAAAGAGATTAGTATCGGCATTTTTCTAGATCTATCCAAAGCTTTTGGTACCGTAAATCACTATATTTTATTACGTAAATTAGATCATTATGGTGTTCGTGGAACTGCCTTTGACTGGTTTCATAGTTACCTGTCTAACAGGAAACAAATTGTCCGCATAAACGATAAGTCTTCTAGTATAAGTAATATCACTTGTGGCGTACCCCAAGGTTCCATCCTAGGGCCTCTGTTATTTCTTATTTATATAAATGATTTACGTAACTGCTCTTCCTTGCTCCATCTTGCCTTATTTGCCGACGACACTAGTATTCTTTACAAGCATGAAGATCTAACAACTGGGGCCCGGGTAATAAATAGCGAACTAGAACTAGTTTCCTTATGGTTTAAAATCAACAAATTATCCCTGAACATTTCCCAAACCAATTTCATGATTTTTCACCCTCCTCAGTGCCAAATAGGCAGTGTTGACGTATTTCTTGATGGAACTAAAGTTGCCCTTGTCAATGAAGTCAAATTCCTCGGCATTCATATTGATCCATGCCTTACCTGGAAACACCATACTGATGCACTTTGTTCCAAAATATCTAGAGTAATTGGAATCCTGTTTAAAATCAGCTCCTTCGTTCCTTCCTACACTATTCAATGTCTGTATGATTCACTTACTCATTCCCATCTATCTTATTGTAATCTAATTTGGGGGAATACTTATCCATCTTACTTAAATGGCTTATACTTGCTTCAAAAAAGGGCAGTTCGAATAATTACCAACTCTGATTATTATGCCCCCTCAAAATACCTGTTCTTTACACAAAGAATTCTGAATGTTTTTGACATTTACAAATACCAAGTTTCTGTCTTCAAGTTTAAGTATGTAAAAGGACTTAAATTACCCTCTAATTTTGACACTTATTTCTCTTATAATCATGAGTATCATTCATACAATACTAGGTCTTCTCACTGCTTTCGTATTAATCTTTCGTCAAATGTAGTATCCCACAGATTATTTACAAACAGTGGTATTACCCTTTGGAATAGCTTAGATGATAACAGTAAAAATATGAACAACATTTCCTCTTTTAAGAACAGACTCACAGGCTTCGACAAATTCTTTTTGCACTACTTGTCCATCGGGCAAGCTGTTCTCTTAGTCTACTTGTCTGCATGAATATCTACTTGTCCACTTTTAATATGCCTTTAAACTCCTTTGTGGAGGAGACTTCGTAAGTACTTGCCCAGCGGGCTATGTGATTGAACAATGCGTTTGCCCGAGTAACTTTTTACTTGTCCCGGACTGTCGGGCGGGGGATTTGTCGAAGCCTGAGACTCAAAAATCGTCTACTTTATAACTACCTCTTGTAAATTCCTTATTATCTTTAGAATTTTTATGTTTTCTGGGTTGTCTGTATGTTGTTATGTTGTTACTTTGTCTCGATTCATCTTGTGTTCACTTTACTTTGTCAAAGTGGGGACTGCTTGTACAAGCTACAGTATCTGCTTTTTCAGTCCTCCCCCACCTCCATGTGCAAGTTATTGTTTCATTTTGTACAGACTGCATTATGTGGAAATAAACTCAAACTCAACTCAATCTCCTCTTATTGCATTGCAAGTACCTCTGAAGACGTTTTAAACATAACTATTACAAACAATAGCTATTTGCAAGGTGAAATTCTCCTTGAATTTCACAATTCACTAACAAGAACATTGTCACATGATCAAAATAGGCCATTCATAAACCAGAGTGATGGCGCAGACTACCTCTGATTGGGGTGACTGCATTTTCCCTTTAAGGTAAAACATTTTCTATGGGCCATATGTGGTCATTGCATAGGTGTTGTGACAGAAGTTATATACCGAGGTAACTGTTTCACATTTTGATAAAAGGCCATTAATTATATCACTTAAAGTATAAATTAAACAAATTGCAGTAGTTTCCATGATTTTATGCTGGTCAAAGACCTGGCCTTATGTATGAGTGTTTACATTACAGTTACGGACCTACACATGCACTGACATTACAGTGCTTTCATCGCGTTTTTAACTTCAACTTCAGACCACAAAATGGACCTGGCCTAAGGTATTGGTGTTTGCGTGTGTACAAACTTACCTATACCCCAAACATACAATTATTCGTTTCACTCTCTATACTCAATATAAAAACGTGGAGAGAAAAATGATGTTTTCATCAGGGCTGGTCATGAGAACTTTTCAGGAGGGCAAGCAACTGCCCGCCTTGCTTTTATAGCAGTTACACTTCAAGGCGGGCAATTAGTTGCCCACCCAAGATTTTAGGAGGGCAGTTGTGTATATAAAATTTACATTTAAAATTCATCTTAGCTAAGAGCATAATAGTATTGTACAAACTGAACTGCAAAGAAACCTTGTTGCAAAATAACAACAAGAATGAGGATGAACACTTTCATGTTTAACTGCAATAACTGCACAAAACTCAGGCTTGGCTCAATCACCCCATGTAACCAATGAGGAGGTTTTGACATGAGCAATGGGCAGTACATACCACAAATCACCTGGAGCACAAATTGTGGGGGTCATGGGGCAATAACCCTCTCTGGAAATAAATGTTAGGGGGAAGCACCCCCACCCCAGCCAGATCCAAACTTAGATGCAACACTCATAACAAAAACAGTGGCGCCATGTTTTCTAAAATCATGTTATAAATCAGTCAAAAAATGAAAATGATTGTATCTTAACTTGCCACAAATACCCCCATTACCAACACCATGGCACCCTTCAAGGTAGAGTTGGTGCTCTATTCCCTTCTACCATACAGTATGCACCACTGTGGACACTGGGCGGACCAAGTCCGGGGTAACATATGGCGGAGCCACTCCATGAATGATGCTAGTAGGGTCCAAGGATTAACTGATATCCATACAGTTTGGCCTATACCAATATTCCTTCGATGGTACAGTCAAGGCATGGATCCAGAAATTTCGAAAAGGGGGGGCTAAAAGCCCCCTTCAGTATTCTCCTAGATTAACATTATGCTAATTTTTGCGTATTTGTTATTGTTGATGTGGCGAAAAAGGAGGGCTGAGGCCGGGAAGGCCCCTCTCCCCTGGATCTACACCTGCTGTAGTCAGGCTCAGGCCTACAGTCCGGAAAACGGCAGTGACAAGTTAGATCTAATCTCAAAGCTTTGTGTCCTTCTTGTGAGTAATTAAGTGAAGTATGCACAAAAATCATACTTATTCCCCTTTAATATAATGGGTATATACTTTGATCATTATCTTCCGACAGGAGTGGGGGATCTAGGTTGGGGCCATGGGCCACAGTGTTTTTGTCTGGTGGTAACTGATGAATCCTCCACCCCCACATAGCAACAGAATGAGGATTTAGAGTGGTGTTACGTTCATGTCACTTTAAGGACTTCAAGAGACCAAAACTCTTTGCTTCTCGTAACAGTAATATGTATGGCAAAAGGCTTAGAAAATATTCAAGTTGGTTTGACCAGCAAAGACCTATTCTGGCCATAAATATGTCAGAACTCGCATACCAACATCTCAGACAACATTTGATAACACTTTGAAACAAAAATGATCCATACATTTTAGACCTTGTAGCTCTACGAGTAAGCAGACACCTGCATATTGCAGCATCTTAGTAGGCCTATCCATGTATTTTACACGTTAGGCAACGGCAAAATTGCAAAGCCCCTCTAGAGAAATGTGCCCCGTGGTGAAAAACCTTCCAATCAAAAATTGTCAGTATTATGTAGATACTTGTTTGAGAGTCTTTTGGACATGTCAGTACAATGGTTTTGTCATTTTTAACAAATTTGGTAATGTTTGACAGTGAATTGACACTCAAAAAGGATGTATTTGGAAGTAGTACTCTCTGCAGTACAAGATGCATGCAGCAAGCTGTAGCTTACTTGCAATCGAACCATGTAAAATCAAGCTGTGCGGCGGCATTGCCACGTCAGATTGTACAGCTGGCTGTGTTCGCTACGGAAGTTGCCGAATATTTTGGCGTGGAAAGTCTTCTTTTAAATGTACTAATCTGCATGTATTCTGATGGTTTTAACATTGCATTTTCACACGGGCGATCATATTTTCTCAAGGTGGGCTGTTTGTTGCCCAGCACACAATTTAAGGAGGGCATTTTGTTGCACACCTTGGCAAGTGTTTTGCTTCCAAGGCGGGCATTTAGGTGTGCATGGGCGATTGCCCGGGTCATATGACAAGCCCTGGTTTTTATTGATTTAGGCCTAGGCCCTAACATCAGTCAGGCCTAAATGTAAAAAAAGAATGCTGTAAGTGACAAAAATATATGAGACGGCAACCCAGACTGCATAGTTTGTTAATTGCGTGCAGAATGTAATTGTAAAGTTCGAAATTGCGCGCCAATGCCGCTACAAACTGAATACACACAATACATTTAACTATAAGTGTACGTATATACATCTTCTTCTTTCGGAATACGGTGACACATCCAGAGGGACATTACTTCACCACGCATGCGTCGAGGGGTACCTAAGCCCTAATGCTATTTGTAATAAACTGAACGGGGTCTTTATGATGCACAGAATTTTCGACTAGAGAGGCAGGGAGACTATTCCAATCCTTGACTGTGTTAGGCAGAAAACTATACTTGTAGCAGTTAGTCCTAGTATAAAGATGGCAAAAGTGTAGGTTATGCATGCCACGAATTTTGCGAGTGGGATGCCGAAGTCTATCAACAGGGATCTGAGCCTTACCAAAAACACCCTTAGTAAAAAGAATTAGTCTATTTTGCCTACGACGTTCCGATAACGAAGGGAGATCGAGGTCTTTCAGTACAGAAGTCATAGACCCAGGCTCACGTGAAAAGGTAGAACTGATAAAACGAGCCGATCTCCTTTGAATACTCTCCAGCTTATCCTGTAAGTAAATCTGGTGTGGATCCCACACGCTGCTGGCATATTCCAAAATAGGCCGGAGAAGGCCCTTATAAGCAGTTAGCTTCACATCGCTAGGGCAAAAAGATAGATTTCTTTGAAGTACCCCTAAGATTCTATTACCTTTATTACAAATAAATTGGACATGTTTATCCCAACTAAGGTCACTAGTAATAAAAACCCCTAAGTACTTAATTGAATCAACCTTAAGTAACTTTTCACCGTTTAAGACATAATCGAAACAGACAGGCTTCTTTTTTCTGGCAAAGGTGATGATATTGCACTTTGAAGGCTGGAATCTCATACCCCATGTCTTAGCCCAGAGACCTAGATTATCAATGTCAACCTGAAGCTTACGACAGTCACTAGCATCATCAATAACTCGGTAGCAAACACAATCATCAGCAAAAAGCCTGACATTAGAACTGGCACTACTAACGATATCGTTGATGTGCGCTAAAAAGAGAATTGGTCCTAAAACGGACCCCTGAGGGACTCCAGACACAACATCGTCGAAAGAAGACCTAGTACCATTTACTACGACAGCCTGTTTACGATCAGAGAGGAAATCATCAACCCACTGGAGGATCTGTCTTGAAACACCAAGACTAAAAAGCTTGGTTTTTAAGAGCTCATGAGGCACCGTGTCGAAAGCCTTTTCAAAGTCCAGAATGAAAACATCAATTTGCTTGTTTGAATCCAGGGATGAAGCCCAGTCTTCAATGACTGACAACAACTGAGTATCGCAGCTGTGCGATTTTCTAAAGGCATGCTGCTTTGATGAAAGGACATTCTTGGATTCAAAGAAGTCCATTAAGTTTGAGCTAATAATGTGCTCTAACAATTTACAACAAATACAGGTGAGCGAGACAGGCCGATAATTACTAGGGAGGGAACTGTCATTCTTTTTGTAAATAGGGCAAACATTTGCCCTCTTCCAATCAATGGGTATTCGCCCACTTGAGAGGGATTGTTGATAAAGGTGACTCAACATAGGGGCAATATCCGATGCGATTTCCCTGAGGACCCAAGGGTGGATGTTGTCCGGTCCAACAGCTTTATGTTTGTTAAGACCTTTTAACAGTTTTTCAACCCCATGTGTGGAGATAGTAATATCAGCCATTCTGCTATGAGTCGGTCTACGGAATGGAATTACACTATACAAAGTTTTAGTGAAGACACTAGTAAACTGAGAATTGAAGGCCAGGGCCTTGTCCAGATCAGTAATGGCTAATTTGCCATTTGTCTGGAGAGGGGGGATACTGTGCTTATCCTTTTTTTGTCCATTTATGTACTTCCAAAAAGGCTTTGTGTCATTTTTTATGTCCCCAATCATACCATTAATGTAGTTGGTATGGGAGATATAAACTTCCCTTTTAATTTTCTTACGTAAGTCAGCCCATTTGTCGTAAATATTAGTCTTATGAGTTTTTTTAAAAATAGCATACAACTTGTCCCGTCTCTTGATCAGCTTACGTATGCCGTCAGTGACCCAAGGGAGGGATGTTCTAGTCCTAGTAGTTTTGGTGGGAACATTCTTCTTTACAGTCCTTTCGAGGAAGGACTTTATTAATTGCCAATTTTCGTCAATAGAACGATTTTTTTGCCCCCCGTTAAAGTAACCAAGAGCAAAACTCCGGGTATCACTCCTCATGGTACTATAATCACCTTTAGAAAACTGCCAGATAAGCCTACGAGGTTGCCTAATCTTTGGAAGGATACACTTCAGTCTACAGAATATAGCTTCGTGATCACTAAAAGGGTCTAAGGGGGAGACTTCAATGTACTGACTCGGCGAATTGGTTAGAAGTAGATCAAGAGTGTTATCACCCCTAGTAGTGAAATTTACAAGTTGATCAGCAGCAAAATCGTTTAAGATATCAAGGAGCAGTTTGCCGGTACTGTTGGTCAGACACAACCCACTATCCTTATTTAATCTGGTAAGCCAATCAATTTTGCTGAAGTTGAAATCCCCCAAAACATGAAAGCAGGGTTGCCTGCTGGATTTATGATTAGCCATAATTTTACTTAATTGCTCCCGAAGTAAAGATATGTGCTCAGACGGAGCGTCAGGGTCCCTGTACCAAGAGGCGACATAGTGCATAGTACCATTAATAGAGAACTTAGCCCAAATTGACTCAGAACCGTTAGTGAGGTATCTAACACTTGATGGGGTCAGATTTTTTTTACCAGCAGCATAGTGCCACCGCCCCCCAGGGTACGGTCATTTCTGAAAATGGTATAGTCAAGAGAAGCAGGAAACAATTCACTCGTTGTTATAGAGTCATCAACCTTAGTTTCCTGGAGAGCCACAACATCAGGTTCGGTCACACTAAGGAACGCTTGAAGATCAATTTTTTACCACGAATGCCATTAATATTAATTGAAACTAAGGAAATCTCCTTTTTGTGAGCAGTCTTATGACTGAGAATGTGCTTCGATCTCGGAGGAGGTGACTCCGCGTGAGTAATTGAGACATTTTGATACTCATTTTGATCCGGATCAAGGACTTCAAAACAATTACTTAGGCCTAGGCCTATGTTACTATTGGGGGTGGTAGCTAAATTACTTTGGTTACAGGCTGGACATATCCAAACACAACTTGTGGCTTGAACATGTTGATAATGAAGGTCATCGACCTGAGAGCACCTGTTATGTATCCATTTTTTGCAGGAGTCACATTCAATGGCTGGGTCACTACTCAGAACCATATGTGCACATATGCCACAAGGGGATGAGCAATTGGAGCAATACCATTTGTCATCGGGGTTGGAAAGTTGTAACAATTTATACCCTTCATTGTCGATGCCGGCACACCGCGTATGGACCCATTTAACACACCCATCACACTCAACAGCTTTGTCCCGTTTTTTGACCAGTTTGCTACAAAGCCCACAATAAGATCCCGGGCCAGGATTGACCTCAATGTCCCCACCTAGAATAAGAAGCATGCACACAAGGGACCGTGTGTAATTTTGAGAGTTTGATAAGTGAGAAATACAAGTACGACTAACGTATATACGCATATGTATACTATATTTATGTATACTACACACTATATGTACGTATACTGTACGTACGTACGCTACACTTATACATATCATAATTCTGCCAAAATTTATGTACATTTTTCCTATTTGGCAAGAAATAATCATATTTTGTGTGGTACTCAGTGGGAATTAAGTGGAGGCACATTACAACAAAAAATTGCATGGCTGCCGTGTGTGTATGGATAGGGCTAGTTTGCATTGCACAGTACGCCGACAGACCGAGGTACTGTAACCGTTTTGCCACCGCTATGACGGGATGGAGTCTTGCTCTGCCCGCCGCACACCAAACTGAATTATTGCGCGCCAAATTCGTGGTAAAATCAGTATGTAAATTGAAAATGCGCGCGGAACTTCTTCCGCGCGACTGACAAATTATGCAGTCTGGACGGCAACAGGAAGCAAAAATACAGCACAAGATAATTTTTTTCACATTTTCTTCCACAGGAAATTACATGTTCATTCCCATTTGCCTAGGACTCTAATTACACAGACATTGTAGGCCTAGGCCCCTATGCAGACATACAGTAGCCTACTGAGTCTGGTCACGTGAAATAAAGTTCTTTTATTTGGGGATGATTATCAACAACGCTAACGGGGTTATACAAATAATGATCGTAAGTTTTGTGTTCTTATTACCCCATCTTTGGCTTGAAAAGGCTGAGACAACCCCTCCTCTAACTCGCAGAGCAGGCATTTGTTTTTAGTTTGCTAGTTGCGTCGCACGGCATAATTCTACTCAACAATAGCCTACATTGGAGTATTTTCGTTAGGACAGGGAACATCTTTGTTACCTACTACGAAGGTTAGCGATGTTGCGACAGTAAACAAGTATAGGCTAGGCCTAACGTTAGGCCTACACTGCAGAGCAGGCAGCTGTAGGCCTAGCCTATGTAGGCTTAGGCCTACTATGGGATTGGTAATTCAGTGAATTTGTGTGTTGGGAATCACACTTTCTCGTATAAGATCCGACAGGCAGGGTTTTGCTTTCGTGACTCTAACGTCTGATTCCATTTCCAGACTGGGTGTAGTCTATACTATTAACTTATTGCTTGCCTAAACTCTGTACAACGTAAAGGGGCGCCTAGGCCTAGGCTAAGTTAATGTTATTGTAAAGCCTAACGTTAACGTTAACATAGGGAACGAGGCCACATAATCATTTCCTTACTTCAACTTGGGACTAAATACCACTCATTTATAAGAAATGTTACTGAAGTTTTCTCAAGATGACTATTCTTAGTAACCATAAAAAAGTACAGTTTCTTGTCCCCATATGTACCTTAGAATCTCTTTGTACTTAAGGAAGATCAACACCAAATCCAGCGTCCCGTTGTCATGAACAGAAGAATGTTGTGGGGGCGCTACAACAAAACTCCTCTTACAAAATAACTGTATCACTGTTTCTCAGTATCGGCCTGCGACGTGCAGTTAAATGGTCGAAGAGGATTAGCCCAGAATTCATATAAAAAACTTCCTGGGTGGAAGAAAAGACTTTTAAGTGTGTTTAATTAACACACATCAAAGATAAAAAGATCAATCGTCTTAGGCTAAAGATCGAAGGATAAGATCGTTGAATGAGTAGGTATATGGGCTGGAAAATAGGAAGTCTTGAAATAAATGGACGAAGGTGAAAAAAAGTTATATTGTTGTATAGGGCCGTCGAAATGATAATCGGTAGTTTCAATCAACAATCAACGTTAATTAAACTGAATCTCTTCAACCACTTTTTAATTATCCAACCACCCAATCACTCTTACTTCGATACAATAAGTTCATACACTTCTATTCAAAGCTACATTCAGCAAACTGTTCACCCTTTCCTTTGTACTTTAACTTGCTACCGCGCTCTTCCAAAAGTTTTTAAAATGTGCCTGTTAGCCTATTTGCTCTCAACTTGTACCAATAACATTCTTCTTTCCCAAAAGTGCCCTTTCTACCATAGGTTCAGGCACGTAGCCACCCAGGGGAGGGACGTCCCCCATTTCATAATAGGTCTTGCACTGAAGGAGGAAAAATTTATTACGAGACCAACATTTTAGAATACAAACTGAATAGGATATTATATGAAGAAAAATTGAAAATCTCACACCATTGTGCATCTAGAGTTCTTCATATATTCGAAAATTTTCAAAGTGGAGGAGAACACCCTCCCCTTAGACCGGCGAAACTCTAACATCGATGTGCCCCCTCCCCCATTGGTTATCATGGCTACGGGCCTGCATAGGTTTCTCACATTTCCGTCAAATTAATATTGATGGAGGAAGGATGCGAAAACTATGGCGGAATCTTGTGACGGAATGTACCGATGATGGCGGATCTAGGCATATCGCTTGACACATGCTGCATGGGTACAAAGCCCGACTTGCTTCTGATACGTTGTGGCGCCACTAAGTTTTGGGGCCGCCAGAACTTGGTGGAACGTTGAGTTGGAGGCGCCACAGAAAATGATGTCGTTAGCCCATCCTAGGAAAACCCAGGAGAGTTAGTTAAAAAGTGTGACCAAATAGCGCCCAAAGCTCTCGAAGAAAATTTTCGTCTCTTCTTCTAGTGGCAGTTTCTCCTTTTTCCGTCTCTCTGCAGCCTGCGTACAAAGCAGGGCATAAGAAGGTGAGGGGGATTATGGGTGGTAATATCGGCGTTTCGAACAGTGGCGTGGGTAGAACTTGGTGATGGGAAGGGGGGATACCCTCACCCAGCTACTAATTAAAAGTCGCTGGCGTCGACGGGGAGACAGGGGAACATCTTCCGAACCACCCTTCCTCAAAAAACCAAGTTGGCCATTTGTTCCCCAAATGAGATTTGGGTTAACCTATTACAATAATAACGCACCGACACGTACACGGTGTATATAGCTATTTGGACACGAGGACCTACTTACCACCTTTTCGGCCAATCAGGAGTCTGAAATTGAACAAAATATTCTTGAAAGTATATTTTTACCGCATGCCAAGCTTCGTGCTCATCTACTTAATTTCTCAACCTTTGTGAAGTAGCACTACTTTACTCGGGAAATATATTCCAGAAGTATTGTTTCAACACCTTTTTTCAAGAGCTATGGGACCACGGCCACCGTGAATCTTCTTCCTTCAACACAATTCCCACATCTATTATCTTTTAGCCCAATTTTATGTTCGAGAACTATATATTACGTTTGAGATTGTTGACGTCTTTAATTAATGTTAAGTAACAATTTAAACAGTAGTAAGATCCGCTCCTGCAACTCACACCCGCCCCCTTCCAATCATGGAATCGTCAGCTAACAAAATGGTCAAATTGTGATTTTTATTTTTGTAGTCTGCTTAGCGTGCTTCCAATGCCATTTGCAAGTGGTTACGTGCTTTATTGCTATGTTCACAATTTTGTAAATACCCCAGATGCCCCCATGTCTTTCCCTTAGACTCCTGCCAGAGCGTTGTCTATCGATCCCACGATCAGGGACATTAGGACGTGGTGACGCTTCCCGTCACCACGACGCCTCCGGCGAGGCTCAGTCCTTCATCAGGCCCGTATCCAGGCCGGGGCATGGGGGGTGCCCCCCACCGTGCGGACCACTGTACCCCACCATATGGAAAATCGATCGAAAATAAAATTTTAATACCGTGTAAACGATGGCTCTGGTATTACACCAGGCGATATTTGACTAAAAATGATCCCAAAAGTCGTTAAATAATGAACGTATTTTGCTTTCTGTAACATTTTTGTTATACAATTACAAAAATTTTCGCGCGCTGCGTGCGCTTTCATCTTCAGTTACATACAGCTTTAACACCGGTTTCAGATATGTTGGCTTTATATAAAGGTAAAGGTTCCACAATTAGGCTATTGTTCTTTCGTGTAGGTGTGATTCCCGGAAAAAAACACAAAACTGAATCCATAGAAAGTTCCATCCTCTTTCTCTTACGATCGGGAAGATTCTTAATTCAGACTCAACATCATGATAAACATATTTTGTAAGAAACGTGAAGTGTCTCAATGTCCAGGGGTGGTGGAAGGTCGCCCCGCGACCAGTCGCCCGGCGTCTTGGTTTTGCTCTTAAAGACAGACACAGATCACCCCACAAACACTTTTGTTGAGAGAAAGCAAAATTCTCAATTGGTCAGTGGTGAATGCTCTTTAACTGACATCAATGTCAAAAGATGCAGAGTAGCTCACATTACACAGCATGTGCAAAGAATGTTGTGATTACATATTATAGCCTTGTATGCCCATCAGGATATGACCTTAAGTAATAAACTAGGTTTGTGTCTGCACAAGAAGGGGCTCAATACGGTTTTGGAAGGAGTAACTTAGTCTCGGGAGAACTGGAACTGTCTAGGACGACCAGGGCAGATTCTTCCATAGAAACCCAAAGTTTCTAATTTTCCTTAATAAGAACCAAACATTTTTGATTTTTCGTCAACAGAATCCCAAATTTTTCGTCGCGCGCCAAAAATTTCGCGTTCAGCATCCTTTTTGTAACCCATTGATTCCAGCGGGGCTTCGGGTTGATGGACTCCTTAGGGGAGCTTCGTCCCGTCGTCGGGCTTATCTTTTTATCAGCTTTTGCTGATTCTGTATGCAGGTTTTACCGTGGTAACAATTTTCCTGCAAAATTTCGGCACGCTTCGCGCGCAATTCTCACAAGCGAAGTTATATCGCCTATGAACATTATTAGCATAAAAATTCCAGTGAACTATTCTAGGCAAAGCTAGGTGAAGGCTCAACCTTAGATGCTGGGTATCAAGGGGTTTTCATGTAGTAATCTAGTAACTTGAGTAACATTCGTAACGCGATGACTATATGGTTTGAAGCTAAATTTAATCGTACCCAAATTTATTCCAAAATTTATTTTTACTGTTCATGCTAAATTTCGTTCAAAGTAGAAATACGATAATAACCATCTGAATTGTGAACTGTGAATTGATTGGTGTGCTCTCACTGTCATTCAAAGTCCTTCTCAAAGTTCCATGTTAGTTTTCCCATTTTGCTATTTCCTCAGACATTTGGGGAATTTCCCTCTAGGTCCTAACAAAATCATACTGGACCACACCAAAACTGCCTAATGGCAGCTCCTGGTTCCCTCGCCGTTCGCAAAGTACTCAACTCTTCACCTGCGCTTGAGAAGCTGAAGAAGCATCATCGTGATCATAGTCTTGTTCCCTTCACTTGTGGAGACTGTCCACGTCTTTGTATTGCAAAAGGAGGCGAAAATGTCCATCACAAGAGTGAAATTTTTGCGCGTTTCGCGCGTATGTGCACACGTAAAACCGATACCTTTAAGCTGTCCGTGGTAAGCTTGAGATATCATCCCCTGTAGTTCCTGCAAACTGTAATCATATGGTGGTTCTACTGTCCACAAACATAATTATCTTCTTCGGTGCCCCTCTATGAGGTGCCGGTGCCCCCTATGTAAGAATTCCTGGCTACGGGCCTGTCCTTCATGTTGGTATACCCCCCCCCCCCCAGTTGGAACTTTATTCCCCCAGTGCTCCCCCACACTTCAAAAAGTCAGACGACACCACTATGTGAACTGCATATACGTACCTACGTTAGTTTGCAACAGGGGGAGCCTTTCTTTGCCATCTGGTGCAGAGGTGTAATCAGGGGCGTCGCCAGAGCATTTATCATGCCGACTGAGAAGAAACAAATGCCGACTGAAAGTGTTGATAAGCGATGCAGTTAGAGCTGAGAACCGTTAGTCCAACCGGTAGCGGTCCAGCAGGGGTGGCGCTAGGATTTGTCCAATGGGGAGGGGGCATCGACCCGAAACCTCGACAGCCCCGATGCCGTCGAGGAGTTGGTGAGAGGAAATGTGAAGAAAACCTGTGTGCTATACCATGCCAGTGCTGGGCATACATTATATGAAATTTTGTATATACTAGATGAAAATAGTTGCGCGCGCCCGATTTAAGGTTTTTTTCCGGAAATCCGAACTGTGAAATTGCAAAGTGAGCGAAATTATTTGGGTAGACTTACACTAAAAATAATCTGTACTTATTTAAAGCTTATATAGGTCAATTGTCCAGACAGTTGGCATCTTGCACAACTTACATTTACTTCCCTTCTCGATTCATAAGCAATGCAATGGAGTAGGGCCAGTGAGCCACAACTGGAAAAAAGGCCGTGGTCGTCTCGACTTGAACCAGTTGGTTGGAAACTGGGACGTTAAACCTCATCTAACTAACTAACTTCCCTTCTCGATTCACTAGCTTTACCGAAAGACTTGCCCGCCGGGCGGACATGTATTACTCCTGCACCTATATTGGCTGCACTCGTAATGTACGCCAAAGAGGAGTACCGGTACATATTCGACACCTGCTATGAAGGTAACCGAAAGACAGACTCAAGAGAACATTAACTTAGTTTAGCGAAATGAGATGAAATTCCCGGCATTTACATAAAACGATAAATTCTACTTATTAAATTACTTGAAAAAAATGGAAAGAGTTTGTTCCATATTTAGCTATTAGTAATGAAACTGAGGAGTTGGTAAAGCATTCTGAAAATTTTTGGTTTGATCGCAGAAATGACCCTTTTGAAAACTAAAAATAAGTAAATCAACCATGGCTGGCCACAGAATTTTCCCGACAGGAGGCCGGGCCATGCTAGCTACCCCAAGTTCCGACAGCTCCTTTGTCGAGGGGGTGGTGAGAAGGGGATATGAAGGAGCCTAACAACCCCATGTCATTGCAGAGTATATTTTGCATTATATCAGTTAATATGTCAAGAGCCGAGTTGCACACTGATAGTGTTCTTTTGAGTCTGAATCGTGAAATTACAAAGAGCGCGAAAATATTTGGTAGGCTGACACAAAAAACTTTTATCAGTAAGAACAAAAAGAAAAACATAAAAACTGTAGGGGTTGTAGACTGTATCGGGGACAACATACATTATGTCGAAACCACCTGGACTACCCGATGAAATAGCCAAACGTTGCTCCGTGAGTCGCTCACCAACTCATGACCGTACCGTATGACACACACTAGTGGACAGCAACTATAGGCTTTGCGATATGGGATGAAATTTCACTTCTTTTACTCTTTCTTTTCCTCACATTCCGTTCATTTTGCCGACTGGTGCAGAATTTACCGATTCAATGTCAGAAACCACATGAACGATGAACTCCTTTAGTAAACAATGATACTGAAAAGCCCTATGTAGCTTTTTTGCCGACAGAATATGTTTTAAGTTTCAAAACTGAGTGCTGCTTACGGGCTTTCGGAAAATATTGTGATAAACGTTGTCTACAAATGCATTCCAATCTTCTGTCTTCCGTCTGCACCAACACTTTCTCTTGCCCTGCTTTGTCCCTCCCTCCCCTGTTCTTTTCTCTGTTCGCTCGGTCTTTCTCTGCCCCTCTTCTCTTTCCCCCTTTTACTCTTTTTTCTCTTTCTTCTAGCTCTAACTATTCTTCGTTTGCACGTCCCTCTTTCCTTCATTTTACCAACTAGTGCAGAATTTTGCCTACTGGGTGAATGATTGGGGTTGTCACACGGCCCCCATCCCACCCTCTCTAGCGAAGGCCCTGGGTGTATTCCTAGGGACTCGGCCTAAGGGGAGGGTCTGTTTCTTTTCGAGAAATTTGTGTTAAAGTTTTTTCGGTGCAAACTAATGCTCGGCTGTGTATTTGGCATAGCCTACTTTTATTAAATATGTAAAATGATCTTGTTTTGATTGGTTGAAAGGAAAGTGTGTGCTAAGTAGAATGGGTGACAAATTGTTTCATGCAAGGTGGCTTAGATGCAAAATGGTGCTATTTTGACAAAGCTTTGAACTGATTACATATTTAACATTTGGCAATGCAGTTAGTGACACTGTATTATAGCTGTGGCATGGCACCCATCGAAGGCTGGTAGTTGAGACCGACTTGCTTCCTGGAAGCCCAGGGGTAATTACAGTTGTCAGTTAGATAGGATTTAACGAAACACCAACACGAATGGGTAAAAAAGTGTCAGCTAGATAAAAAGGTAAAGTTCAAATACGGTTTCAAATATGGTTCAAGTTCAAGTTCGATTTCAAGTACAGCTCAAATACGGTTCAAGTCCTTCCCTTTAGTTGCCTCTTACGACAGGCGGGGAATACCGTGGGCATCTGCTACTACCCCCAGCCCACAGGGGCTAAGGTAATTGCAAAATGGGGAAACCAGCATATTGCTTTTAACAGACTTCCAAATGATACTACAAGGGGGCATACCTAGCACTTCACAAAATTCAAACTTTTACTAATTTCGGAACGAGAATGTAGTCGAACAGCTTCCATTAAGGGATGAGCAGGAGCGGAGTATAGGTATAGCAAAAAGTGGCAGAGGACTAATAAGCATGTTTCTTAATGTTCATTCTCCGTAAATAAACAGTACTAGCAACAGTTAATGACCTTCGAATAAACTTGTGTAATAAGTTATATACTTCAGATCATGTTTATCCCCACTTTGAAGAGAGCTTGGTTTTGGAAGTGTACCTCGAAAAGTGGTTTTCGCCAGGATAATCTTGTGCGTCTTAGTAATGCTATCAGGCATAGAGTGTAAACCGTGGCAATTGCGCGAGAAGGTCGACGAAATTTCGCATAAGACTTTTCCTAAAAGCCTTACTAACCGTTGAACAATGTGAATACGTTTGGAAGGGTATTAAAGAAAAACAATAGAACATAGGCGGATCTAGGGGGGGGGGGGGACTAGGGTCAACTGCCCCCCCCTATGACCAGTCTAGCGCCCCTCAATACAAGAAAAATGCGCCCCCTGCGTCCTAAAAGTTAAGTAAAAACTGCCCGAAAAGTAAAAAAAAAAAAAAAGGGCCCCAGAATTTCGAACCGTATAGCTATATATAACTATGGCAATGGGAGTTGGTCTCCGAAATGTAGTCGGTCAAATTCAAGAGTATGCGGCCCCTGCATGATGTTGGCGCCCCCCTTTTCAAACTGCCCCCCTTCAGCTAGGGGCTGGATCCGCCCTTGCAATAGAATTGAAAGCTAAAACCAGTAAAGCAGACGAAAAGTTTGGTAGCTTACGAAAAATGCTTGATATAAAACAAAAAAAAAACATATATCATTCGTACGAAAGACCACTAACGATACCCCTGCAGACAAGGACCCACTAGGAGCTATCGATTGGGGGCACCGCATTAAAGAATGTCATAAGCAAGCCTTTACACTAGATAAGCCCATTGGCACATGCACATACCCCAACAGCATGCACATGCTAACAAAGGGCTCGAAAATAAGTCATATCCCCTGTAGCAAATTTTGTCTTTCTGTACAGCGGCAAAGGAAGCAGGGCCTTTTGAGAATTTACCAAATGTACCGTACCGCAGAAAGCGGAGCACCACCATTAGTTGGTGCGTAGCGTACGGAGAAAAGTTTTACAAAATGTGTCACAGATTGCAGAAAATGGCACTTCCCATGTGTTACAACCGATAATGTAAAAATCAACCGATAATGTAAAAACGACCGATAATGTAAAAAAAAAATACCGATAATGTGAAAACAACCGATAATGTAAAAAAAATTTACCGATAATGTAAAAAACTCTTTGAACCGATAATGTAAAAAACTCTTTGAACCGATAATGTAAAAACGCTCGTCTACCGATAATGTAAAAAAAATTTACCGATAATATAAAAACTGTTCTAACGACGCTTTCATATGGAATTGGAAACGTGGAATTTTATCAAAAAAGTCATGCGTTTGTTCATTTAACAAGTACAGTCGAAATCATATTCCTAAATTTTAATTGGCAACCATCTAGTATGAAAACTGGGTGTTTTGAAATGCCTAAAATCTGCTCTTGGGGATACTGCCCCTAAAAGTGGGCCTTTTGACGGCCCGCACATCCCACTTCGACCGAGAGACGGGATGACTGACTTTGGATCTGTGATCAGCGTAATCGATAACCTCTAGGACGCAATTCTTATCAAGCGTGAGCAGCTTCGATTTCATACCCTTCTTCCCCTGGGGTGTGGAACGGGTGAGAGGGAATAACCTTTCTTCATCTTCAAAATAACGATAATAACCCTCCTGGGTTTTCGGACATGCTCATTTCAAAAATATAATTTTCAGTCCTTTAGTTTTTGAAATATCTGGTTTTATTAGAGGGCGCCCTCTATTGGGCCATAGACCTATGCAAATAAGCTGTGCCATCACTATGACCCACCTTTATCTAATAAAATATGTTGCACTCCCTTTCATGATATTTTTTATCGTAGATATGTTCTTTTTGGTGAGCTTGCGGAACAACAGGGGAGTGAGGGCGCTTTAAGTATATGAAGGAGAAATATGGTAGCATTATGTATTTGGCCTAGACAATTGAGAAAAAGTGACCTTTAATTCTTCTGCTGTCTTTCAATGTACCTTTTTGAAGCGAAATATACCTGCAAGAGGGCGCTGTAAAATAGAGGCGAGAGCCCCTTCCCCTGGGGTATGACCCACGACCTTTCTGAACTAACGCATGACTTTTTTGATAAAATTCCACGTTTCCAATTCCATATGAAAGCGTCGTTAGAACAGTTTTTACATTATCGGTAATTTTTTTTACATTATCGGTAGACGAGCGTTTTTACATTATCGGTAATTTTTTTTACATTATCGGTTCAAAGAGTTTTTTACATTATCGGTAAATTTTTTTTACATTATCGGTTGTTTTTACATTATCGGTATTTTTTTTTTTTACATTATCGGTCGTTTTTACATTATCGGTTGATTTTTACATTATCGGTTGTAACACTAGGCCAAAGTTGCATCCAAACATTTTTGTTTCGATCTCTCGTTTTAGAAATATCACTTTAGGTTAGAACGACTCTGTGTGGTAGAAAGTTTTCGCAAATGAAAGTACAGCGATTCTTTTTTACTCAGCGAAGAGCACGAGGCCCGGGTCAAGCTGTCCTGGGCCGAGCTTTTACGGAGTAATATAGGCCTACAGGCTGGGTCCAGTGAGAGAAAGCCTGGAAGCTCTGTGGTAATTACTAAATGGAGATACCCCAAGGGCACTAGCAATGGGTATAAGACTCTCAGCCTGCAATGGAGAGTGAGTGATAGGGGAGTAGGAATAATTAACCCATCAAGGGTAGTGGACTAACATGTTTCAGAATGCATTTTATTTGTAAAGGCCATCATAACGAGTGAGCGCGAAGTGCGCCGTAAAAACATTTTTTACAAATGTGTAACAAAATACACACAGGGCTGCATCCGATTCCATCAAGGCTAATCCAATTCCAGGCCAATTCCAATTCCAGCACTCCTAGGCGATTCGGAGCCAATTTTGATCTTAGTGAACCTAAGTTCGGGTCAATTCCTAGTCCGGCTATGTACAATGTGGCATATCATGCAAAACCTTTTTACTGTTTTTATGTTTCGTTGTCCCCTCCGAAACGTAGCTCCTTTGGAGAACAGAACTCCTTCAGGGGTAACGTTTGGTTTTGGCCTTCGGAGAGAGTCGAGGGGAATGCTGTTTTTCAAGTACAGTGAATTTAAAAGGTTGACCTTGTGTGTGACCATACATGTTCTTAACTGTGCACCAACAATGTAGCTTTACTTAGGCAAAATCTTGAACTTTCATATCTGTGGACTCGGCTGTCATTAGCTCCGAGTCCGAATTCCAGTCTAACAGTAGATCATTTTCCGCCAATTCAGATTCCGGGACCTCTCATTCCTAGCCCAGTAAAAAAACGGACTGGAGTCGACGGGACTGAGTTCGAGTCGGGAGTCGGGTAGTTACATTCCTACAACTACATGCTTCCAATCCGTTTTACATCATGCTACAAATGTTAGCTTATAGGCTACTCATGATGTCAGCTTACTGCAAGCGGATAAGCAGGTGGTTCGAGGGTTACAGGCAAACCCCCTTTCCAGCTTACCCCCATTTCTCTTGAGGAACAACCCCCCCCCCCCCCCACGTACAAAGGCAAAGGACTTCACACTTATATACTACAGTGCTATAGCCTGAACGCTATCCGCAGGACGTTTATTCGGGCTTTTATCTAAAACTACGTAGCCTGTATGTAAACTGTCCACAAGAAGAAGAACAAATGAGGTAAGCAACTTGTATAACACCGTAGGCCTATCTGCGGAAACGTGGGCAATAAACTTCCAGACAAAGCCAAAATAAACTTCCACAATAAGCCTGCAAAATTTGTCTATCGAAACGCAAAGGGTTGTGCGAGAATAGATGATGGGGCTTTTAAATCTTAATCAAGGTAAACTTCTGTTCCATTTCCAGTGTGATTCGAATATCGATCAGGGTTCGGGAGAATGCCCTTTCCCAGCACCATGGGTCCGTGTCACATGAGCGACCCCCTGCCTACCAACATTTTTATCTAGTGGCACCCTGACTGGAAATATATACTTGAGGAAAGTCGGTTAGAGTGGTGATTTTAAGATGCCCAGAGACCAACAACTATGAACTGAATAATGAACTGTCCAAACAAGTTTGCTCCAAAATAGTTATTCAAGTACGAAAATGCAAAACCCAGATGTACATTTGTTCACTCTCTTGTAAATTACCATAGGGAAAGATCTGTTACGGGACATGGTAGCCCCCGTCGGGTAACATGTCCTCCACGATAGGCTATATCAGGGGTGGGGAACCTCCGGCCCGCGGGCCGGATACAGCCCTCGAGACAATTTTATCCCGCCCGGGAGGAAATTCATAAATGTAAATTCAGAATCACTTGAAAGGTAATTGATGATAATCTTTTAGCCCACGGTGCCTATCATTTTTTTCCTGCTTCTACCACTTTCCGCATATTTCACGTAAAACTGCAGCTGCGAAACACTACCAGTTTATTACTAAAAATACCTTAGTATCCACAATGTAACATCCCCACCGTTTCGTTAGACACGAACTAGGTGCAGAATCCTTGTCCATTTGGTGGTATCGGAAGTTTTGCGTGGAAGGTTACATGGCAATGGACAGAAGTGCACTAACAGGTGTATAGCTCTGTCTATGAGAATGCCATGAGTACTGAACTCGGAGGACACTGTATTTATTCCGGTAGATTGGGTGGTGAGGGGAGGGGGTAAGAACTGTCCCTTCGAAGAGTGAATTAAACGTTACAAAGTGGAATAAAGTTAGTTTAAAGATACGCGTTTTTTCGGCGCACTTTTCGTACTTGTTTATTCATTACTACTACAAAGTCAAATGGTCATATTGTGATACTTCTGGTCTGCGTAGCCTTTGGGATTCAGTGTCATTTAAAGATAGTGGATGAACATTCTATTGCCTAAAAATCTGTATAAACTCCAGAACTCCTAGGGGCTTCTGCCCAACAGGGCCTGTTTAGGGCCCCTTGCACTGTTCCCCATGGGAAAACCTTGTAGCGCCCTGACTTCTGCGGCTCGCGAGCGGCTTATGACTATCAAAGCGGCCCGCCGGAGGAAAAGGTTCCCCACTCCCTGGCCTGTATAGTCACTTCTATCCTGTAGTTCACCTGTGTTTATTCTTCAGGAGCTCAGATTTTTATCTAATCCCAAAGTTTCTGGCCACTTAACACGTTGTAGGGTTGAATTGTTACTTTTTTCCATAGTTTGGTTTTTTTATAGCTAAATAATACGATTGCTGTATTCAGTGCAGTCGAAAAGGGCAGGAAGGTGCTGTAAATGACTTGGATTCAGGGTAATTTGCGGTCCCAAAAACCGGCCCAAGTGAAAATGTTTATTTCCATTCATTTATTGGAAACTATGGAAAATTTGAACGTCATAAGAACGAAAATTTATTGTGACTTGTGATTTGGCCAATTTCACGTCAGATTTCTAAGTTGGCAGGTGTCCATCGTCCCTTAACCCAGTCGACTATCCTGTTAATGATATTTCTACCCGATGTCTGTGGGATGGCAGTGTTAGAGGGGGCGCTATCTACAGAGGGCAAGGTGGGAAGATCGAGTGCCCCTTCCTGGAACTTTGATCGGAAAGGCCAGCTCAAGCTAAAGGCTAATACCAAAAGCAAAGGAAAGGGAATGAGAAAGGAAAAGGGAAGAGAATTTTAGCATGAACAACGAATTCATTGCAAAACGAGATAAAACATTTATCTGTAAGTTGATATCTTTATTTTCTTTTGCTCTTCAGGCACACGTATGCAGGGTTGGGAAGTAACGAGTTACAAGTAACGCCGTTACTGTAACGAGTTACATTTTGTGTAACGGAACCCTGTAACGAGTTACATTTGCATTTCAGTAACGGAGCAAGTAACTAGTTACAATTCTGTGTAAAAGTAACTGTAACGGCGTTACATTTGGGTCCCGTTACTTTCCCGTTACAAATAGTCAAAATGACCACAAATTGCATTTTCTTTGAGCTAATAACAGAATAACAGAAAATTTTCAAATTGATGACACTTTGGTAGTAAAATGTAAAATTATTTTCGATATAGGCTATTTATCATTCATCGCTATTATCGACGTCGCCCTCACCGACATCAAATTTTATTCACGATTAGAATCAGAAGTTGATATTAGATGCACACGCTGCAGGCTTACAGGCCGGGCCACTTGATTGTCTATTAAACCAGGGAGTTGTCAAATAGCAACTCCCTGATTGAAATAAGTTTAAAATTGATCTGTATGTCAAAATACTTATTAGACAGATCAATGCTTATTATCCATGAGACCGATTTGTGCGATTATTTGAAAAATACTGAACGGTCCTCTAAGGCTCAGCTGACTTTATGTATTCTAAGTAAAGTCAGCTGGGCCTTGGTTTACTCATATTGTCCTTTAGAGGACACAGTGGAGACAGTGTACCGTGAGAAACGGGTTGGCCCATGGGCATTCAAATACCAGCTTACTTTGAAAGTTTAATCATTGCCTCTTGAGACGTTAGGGCTGGACCCGTGTTCACCCTATCCGAGTCGGAGCTAACTGCGATTCTAGATTCCCGAATCTTTCCGAGCATGGTACTACTCAGGATCCTCAAATTTCTGCCAGTTTTGATTCCAATGGCACCAATTCCGAGACCAGTCTTTTTGCCAATGTATATCATATCACACATACAGATGTTTTAATTCTATCGTACATGTCCACCATTAATTAACAAAGTCATCGTTTGTACTCACTTCCATAGCCTGGCCTCCTGAGTAATTTAGTTGATTGTATGTGACAATACCTTAGATCTGTACATTGTGCACAAATGGAACTTTAAACACTTTTAATGTAACTTTCATATTTGAGAACTCGGCTGGAATGAACTCCGAGTCCGAGTCCAGTTACATCACATTCCGTAAAAATTTCGATTCCGGAACCTTCTATCCCGGGCAAATTCCTAATCTAGAAAAACGCTCTTGAGACCGGCATTAAGCTAACCGAATCCGGACTCTTGCGTTGGAGCCCAGTAAATCTATACGGTGCCAAGCGTTGGTAAACACCGTGCATCCATTTATGCATCTAATTTAACATGTATGGTATCTTTATTTGAATCAAACGTATGAATTTAGGCTATATCATATCCTTTTCAATGTCCGTAACTCCTTACACTGGAATAATAGTACGGTTAATATAAAAAAACAGCAGAATATTGAAATGGTCAATGGCGTTAAAAGTATCCTAACAAAGCTAATTGGAAAGAGAAGTGTCCGACTTAAAGCTTTACCTATTGTAAAGGGAAAGTGAATTATGTGCACATGATCTGCATGTATAAACTGCATAGTATCACCATTTCTATGCACTGTTTTATATCGACACAATGTGAAACTTGAAATTTATGGGGAAATATCACTTAGCCCAACCTTAGCGGTGAGGTTTTAAAATTTTACTGCTAACAAATGTATTCATCCTCTTATTATACCATATTTATGCCCTTGAGGGGTGAAGACTTTAATTACTGCTGAAACAACGCTCTTCCCCTTTCCGGCATAGCCGCTAACCTCTCTAAATTAGCCGACTGTGTGATGGGAGTATAAAGATTTCAACCCTCAAAGAAGTACTTTGGTAACTGGAAAAGTTTTGGTTATATTCCTCTAACAAATAGTTTGCGTAAGCTCCGACACAGTATCATGATTCGCTGCTTCATGTTGAGCATTAGGAGCCTCTGCGACAATGCCCATTGAAGATCAGCTAGCTTCATTGACTTTCTTTGGGGAACACCTAAGGATAACCGGCACAAATGAGGTGTCGGTCGTCTCATGTGCCCCCGTCTTACTATCTAATTATGCCCCCCCCCCCTCCATTTCAGGTACCGAGGTACCGTATATTCACCTTGAAGTAACGAGTTACTTTTGAAATGTAGCTAGTTACTTTTTAGTCAAAAGTAACTGTAACTAGTTACTTTTTCAACATTGTAACTAGTAACTGTAACGAGTTACAATTTTACGGAATTAACTGTAACTATAACGAGTTACTTTCAAAGCGTAACGGGAACAACCCTGCACGTATGGATGGTAATTGTAGGTACTACTACTCCCTGATTAAGTGAAATTTATTCCAAACCCCATCATGGGTTTGGACCTGTAGGGGCCGTATGTCCCAATACCCAGCCCTGGCTTCCGTTCGGATATTCTTCCAATGGTGTCAGAGGTCAAGTGAATAAGATCTAGTGTGAGGATTTCCAACGACGGTCAATCACCTCAACGGTTTGCCTTATTTAAGTTTTGATCTCAAAGAAGGCAGCTTTCTAGATGTAATCCCTAATTAAATTCCGCGCGTTTTGCGCGCGACATAGTATGATACATGGCTTGTAATAAATTGTTTGATTTCATATAGGGCAGTATACCATCCCATGCTCCCATTACCAAATAATTAACTCATCCTCGGTTTTATTGCAGGTTATTTCTTGTGTTGTATCTGTTGTAGGTATGATAACCGAGTCTGGGGGTCAAACCGTTTCAACTGGCAGATGGGCGGATAAATTAAATTGTTATTCCCGATAAGAGTCCATTCTGCTCTTAATGAGCACAGATTCTGTCTTGCGTCATTGCACACTGAATGTCACCAAAACAAAACCAATGGTTTCTGGCGGTGTCCGCCAACGTAGGACATATATGTCGGCCTACTTGACCCCAAAATTCATATAACACTTCGAGTTCCAGAGTCTTTCTTCAACGTTCGGGAATTCCAACCTGAAATTCTATGAACAAATCCTAGTAAGGCGCTTGATTTCAGTTAGTATCTATGTGTCCACGCGGTTCAATAACTCATCCGGATTGATATGCTGTTCACCAGGAGGCAAGAGCCTTAGTGCCCAATTTTGGCAAGTCTCTTCAAATAGTCAAATACGATACTGACTGTTGGTAGCAAGGCCTTATCATGCGGTGGTGTATATGCTTCCTACTGTAGGCTTTCCTTTGTAATTTAACCCATCACCCCACCCCCTTCCGTTAATACAACAGACCCATGTTTATATTCTGTTCCAGAAACCAGTTCGGTCTGGGCGGCCGTGTCTGGATTTCCAATGTGACAAGACAATTGTCCGCACGCTATGAACTGGTTAAGTCTGCTTATTCACAGCCCTAATGAATACGGTAACCTTTGCCTGACTTAGCCTAAGCAGTAGTTTATAATAGTCGGCCAAATTCAAGATCAATCTGGATGCTATCATGTAATTGTCGTGTACAACATTGAAACTTAGAAGGGGTGAACCACTTAAGAAACCACTTGACGCAATTTTCCCCTTCCTCCGATCCTTTGCCTGCAATATATTTGTAGTACTTTAGATGAAATACCTCCTAAGGATTTAACCTAGCGACACCCTTCCTCCTTGGAAAATACTGGTTATGCTCTCGTACTGTATTATTCCCTCTTGATCTGCGGTCATTACAGAGGCTGGAGATGTACTTCTCATCTTCGGAATAGTGTTTTGGCCAGGATAAGTCCATGTATGATTATCGCCCCCATGATATAGTCCTAAAATATGTAAAGTGCAAACCGTTACGAATGCGCGCCATGCTCGCCGAAATTTTGCATTAGAAATCATTTCCACGATGAAAACTTGCATGCAGATTCTGCATCTAGACACTTTCAGGTCCCTTGAAAATGTGTTTGCCAATAACACGATTCTACGGCGAGTCTGCTGCCTAGTCGTCCATTAAATTCAGCGGCGGCGTCAGGAATTTTTAGTTGGGGAGGCTAAGGGGGGGGGGGGGGTGAGCAAATTTTTGGGGTGGCTTATAGTACTATAATTTCCGCGTTAGCGGCAATCCGAAGGGCGTAGCCCAAGGCCCGGGCGTGGGGTCAAAGGGGCCGGCCTAGGGCCCTTGGTGGGGTCCAGGGTCACCGCCCTGGCGGGAGCTCTGCTAGGATTTTTTGTTGGGGGCTGAGGAGGGACTCGACATGTTGACGAGGGGGGTGGTCTCCAAACACAGAAAATAAACTCAGATGATGATCATTCACGAACATCTGAACATGGGAGGCATACAGTACATGCCATAGGAAATTCAGGGCCAATGTGGAAATTCAAAACCTTCTTATTGTAGGCCCTGGCATCTAATCTTCCTTTCAACCCATGTAGCATATACGTCTATGTAAATTGCTTCATGAAACATTACTTGAAGTATCTCTTCCATTGTCGAATAAACAAAAATTGAAATAAAAACAAAAAGAAAAAGGTGTCACAGTTTATAAAACATTATTTGAATGAAAATGATATTCATATATAGCTGAAAAAACACTTTTGAAACATAAGCACTTCCCCAGAAACTATATTTTGATTACAAAAATGTAATCCTCTTGCTAAACTTAATTGCAAGTTGTCCCTTAAGAATAGTTTTAAAAACAGAAAGAAATACATGTTTTCTTCATTCAGTGTCCTTAATATGAAAAAGCCAGTAAATCCTTGATGTTTTGACATTTCATGGATTTCAACCATAAACATAAAGTTAAAAAAAGAAACTCACGATGATACATCATTCCACCTACTTCAAAATGATACGCCTATTCCTATGGTTGGCAGCAAATGCATCGATAATCATATCCCTGTCTAACATCTTTGCTCTTTGGGAATTGATGTTTAATACTCCAAGATTACTGCCGGAAAAATACACACATATTTTCCTCATTTCAGATGGGGGGAGAGTTAATGGTCGGGCTAGCGCTGATGGCTGACAAATTTTTAGGGCCATTAAAGCATTAAAAATTCCAATCAATAAAATTGTTTTAAGGAGTGTTCTAAATTTTCAATTTGCTCATTTCAATTGGGGGCTAATGGGGGGCTGACCAAGCCCCCAAGCCCCCCTTGGCGCCGCCGCTGATTAAATCTATTAATTTCTTCCCAAACTAAGGGAAGGCAAAACGAATTTCCCTGCTTCGCATGGTTGCAGTACTGTGCTCCTCCGTAATCAGTATGTACACAAACAATCGGCCTAACTTTAACCACAACCGATGGTTAATATGAATACGTATGAGAGGAAACTGATAATCAGCATAGCAATGAGACTGATAGCGCGCGAGCATTTCTATAGTTTGTGGAGGATTTCCGATAAAAGTGATTAGGAAAGATCAAACAGTAAGTAGAAACACACCTCATCCTGCAGAGACTTCCTTTAATGTCATTTGGGTTCATTATAACAAAAAAGAAAAAAAAATGGAAATTTAGATGGAGGGGGGGGGGGGGGAGGATGATGAATACACGAGAAACACCCCTGAAACATGCCATAAGACATTTTAGTGTCAAGTCTAAATTTCCTTTATATTTCAAAACTTATCAATTAGATAAAAAATCTGTTCCAATCTATTTCGTCCTTTATTTTCCTTTTTTTAATCATTACAGTGACTTTGGTCTACAATCTCGAGCATAGGATCTGATCTGGATCTGCACCCGCTCGCGGTCCAACATCTCTCAAGTGTGAATGCTGTCCAAGCCTTGCATGTTCCTCAGCACCGTCGCCCTGGACCTAAAGAACAAGAAGGGGAAGGCAGACCCTACACCGACAGAACTACCCCCCCCCCCCAAAAATTAAGTAAAATGAGAACTCCAAAACTTTTAAATAAAATTTACACAAAATGCCTGTACAAAATTACACATATATGTCGGGCAAAAGATAAAAATTACTCACGAAAAAAAATGTAGCAATTATCCTTTTCGTGAGCATTTACACAAAATAAAAGCAATTTCCGCATTTATAATTTGTAAAATTTTGTTTAAAAGTTCTGCAATTCTTATTTTGCTTAACTGTTCTGCAGGGGGTATTGCGGATAGGTGGCCTTGGAAGCTATTTCATTGTGTCTCAGTACAGTGCTGTGTACATTACAAAGCCATGGGACCGTCATTACATCTAAGCGAAGATTGAGAGACCAACACTTGTGTCCAGTGTACCAAAGAAGAAATGGCAAAAATAACCCAGATATTGCCAGAAACGGTACTTCTAAAGCCAACAAAGTTGCATTTGCACGATCTTTATTTTGTGTTGTGGTTTTTTTCAAAACATTTCCAAAGAAAGGGTAAATCAGAAAAACCCATTCCACAAGATTACATTGACAGGATAAATAGTACAGATGCCCTTTGGAAATCGTGATAGTTATATAACCAGGGAAGGAGAAGGAGGATCTAGGATTTGGAGAAAGGGCTAGGGTTCATTAATGAGGGTGACACCATCATAAAATAGTATCAACAGTAGGTCTAAACAGGGGTTCCGAGGGCTTCACCCGAAAATTAGAACGAATTGCATGCGTCTTAGTTATAGGGATCTGACTGCGTTGCACAAGAGCGCACCTATCTAGGAGGTTGTTTGAGGGAGTGTCCGCAAAAAGGGAAAAAGAAGACAGGAAAAAAAGAAGAAGATGAAAATATCAATACAAAGAAAAAAAAGGAAAACAGAAAAAGTTGTTGAATGCTTATATCGTAAGCATTTGCATGGTAATGATATATTGGAATACAACATGATCTTAGATTTAATACATGATCATGTAAATTTAGTACATCCTCTTGTAAAACAGTATATCACCGTTTCTGTTTGCGTAATAAAAGTATCTCTGTATATGAATTCTGTGGCGCCAGACCAGGGTCATAAGGGTACTCCCTCCCAGCACATGCGTCCATGTAGAAATAAGATATGATTAATTAGCACTGAGAAAGCCCATTACCGCCTTCCTCGGAGTCCCGAAAACTTGTCATAGACTCCTTTCCCGACAAGTACAAAGGACGGTGGGAGAGAGTTTTGGTATCCGTTGTTTTTGTCCACTGCATTTTACTGTGGCTAAACAGGTCGCAAACCAAAATTCTATCCCACAATCTTTTGGAAAATGGTCTATTGAGAAAATTTCCTCTAAAGATATTTGGTGTGGAAAATCATTTATGGCTCACACCAAGTCTTGCGGCAAGTCTCAAGTGGATCTTAAGGGTTCGGACCCTATTATAACTACTTATAAGAAAAATCCCCCACGTAAAATATAGAATATTGATACGTAACAATAGAATCATGATCAATGTAGGCCAAACCCTTCCAGAAGAATACATCCGACGATGCCTTTCATGACATTATAATGGCGTACACTTCTAATAATGGTCAAGCAAATTTACTGAAAAAAGAAATGAAGCGACCTAAAGAGCATAAACGTCAGGGTATTTTTTTTTTAGTTGGGCCCAGAAGGAGGTTGAGCAGTCTCTGCTCTAAAAATCCATAATTACCTGAGAAAGTTACCCTGTGCTCATGGTTGACCAACAGTGAAAAATTTACTACCCTAACCCTTTCGCTGGACTACCGTGTTCTTAATTTTATAGGAAAATCACCGATTAGCCGACTTTAATGATTGTAAGTCATCATGATGGGAACTGGGAGACTACAAAAAACCAGCGCCATGCCAAGATGTAGTGCCTGCTATAGCGTATGTAAGTATAAATGTGCGACTATTGACTGGTTGAAAGTTTTACTCCCAGTTTCCATGATCCTTTTTACGCTTGATGAAATCATTAAACTCTGCTATGAAAGTCAAATTAATTGTACCGAAACAACAGTCCCTTCGGTGTTCATTTTGCCGACGCAACACTCAGTCACGGGGCTGAGCAAACAAAGTCCGTTCCACAGGGTATATTCACCGATGTACATTTGCAAATGTTAATAAGAGGGATTTAACACCTGAAAAGTTGAAATTTGGCATGTTAAAGTAATAAATATCTTTTCCTACAAAAAAGGAAAAAAAAAAAAAAAATCTCATATAATATATTATGAGCTTTTAAAATCACAACAGCGCCATCTCAAACATGTGCTTTTATTTGTTATCTGCTGCCATCAATTTGGACTGACAAATGTGAAGTCCTGTTTCGCGACAATGTCCGGGGTATTATTTGAAGATATTTTCGATGTTAAGGATAAAGATCCTGATGGCAAGAAATTCGATCGTGGTGGGTATACATAAATTGAGGATTATGAACCGCCAGTTGCCAAATTTTCTTTTAGACTGATGAAAGCCTTGCGTTGTAAATAAATCGCATGATCACTCATGTACCGCGCCATTTTGAATATACGGCACAGCACGTTAGAAATACACTGCTGTTATAGTAACATTAGGCTTAGGCTAGCTGTAGTAAACAAGTCTGAACATGTTTCTGCAGTATGTCTCTGCGCCCGGACCACACAGCAAGGCAATTCCCTGGGCCAATTTGTTCTGTTTAAGAGTGAATGATTTAATGATTGTGACCTTAGGTGAGCACAGCTTGGAGGACCAAGACATACTGGAAAGATGATCAGTTTTTGAACAGACTGCAAATATGTGGCATATGAAGCCACCAAATTCAAGAAACTTTGCCATATAGCCCACAGCCTAGGCATGGTACATGATGACAATGCCACTGTGGTACAACAGTGGCCTACATCCTAGACCAAATACATCTTAAGGCAAGGGTTAAACAATAATTGTTTTGATATGTGAAAGAGGAAGTAAATCTAAATATTCTGGTGAAATTTCCATTCAGTTCCTATACATATGTCATATCCAATGCATATTTCTTTTGGGACAGTCTCTCAAGAAATTAATAAGGTCAACTTTAGGTTTAACATAAGAGAACATAACAGGTTAAAGGGCAAAGGAGGGTCAAGGCCCCATAAGATGCCTAGAATAACGTTTCACGTTATACCGGTATTTTTGTGAGTACCGGTATGTACCGGTACCGATACGGTACGGTACCACCAATTACAAGGTACCGAAGTACCGCGGAGAACAGTACCTGACAATACATCAAAACAAAAATCTAAAAATACTGCAATTGAATGGAATATAACTGAAATATAAATACTATAATCCATATGATAACTGCCTTGTGTTCTTTTAAATATAAAAATGTAACCATGAAACGTTCATTCTGTAACCATTTTGCATCATTTCTGTCACAAATTTCCCCTCGTAATTTCGGAAATTGCCCTTTAACTGTTATGTATGTAAATTACCACGTGTAACGGGAAATTTCGCCCAACCAATACTTCCCACACTAACTTGTAGCTTATTGCTTTCTTTCGACATTGTGTGCAGTTTTCGAACGATCGTTCGTTATCAGCACATACATTTGTATTATGTACTAATAGCAGTTGGTATCATTCACTTTGCGTATGCTTACACAAGGCATCGTATCATTAAGAAATTCGTTGTAAGCTTACGAAGAATCATTGCATCGCTGGCTCTGACATGAACGTTGTTTCAACGATTTCAAACACAGTAAGATAATGGGACTTCTCCATTGACATAACTGTGTGTGAGAGAAATCTTCGGAAGAACGTTCTTTCAACAGTTTGTACAGTGAGTCAATGGGACTTGTCCATTGACTTAACTGTATGTGAGAGAAACTACACAGTAAAATCCCATTGAACGTTGTCGTCGTGGTCCCGTGAATTCAGACTTGCTTAAGTCGATTTAGATTTTTGAGACACTCAGTAGTACGGCGTTCTCGTATTTTCGTGCAGTCCCAAAGATCGTACAGAACGTACCTATATCGTTAGGCCTACATCTATGTGAAGCTGGCCTATCTGCACGAAAATAGGAGTCCCCATCCTACGAGTGTTATATCAGTCAGTGATTTACGCGGGTAAAAGCTAGTTAGACTGCGGCGCTATCATACTGTTAGGCATCTTGAACTCAAAACATGAAATGTTGGAAAAAATGTTTTGATAGTAATAATTGCGGTCGGAAATAGGGTTGATGAATCAATAGTTTATGGGAATAATTTGGAAAAGTTCCACCTAAAAACTTCAGGTGATAATTGACGAAGGCGATTTTCATCATTTTTAGAAATTATTTTCGTAACTGTAAGTACAGTTTTGAGTGTTCTTTTGGGACTTTCGGGTTCAAAATCGCACTCCGCTCCCCGTGTTTTTCGGACGCTGGCTTTCGGCGGGTTTCACTTTTTGTTTGCCAATGTGTTGAGTGTACTTATTTCATTAACAGTGTAGCGGAAGGCAGGGATGATCAGAACACGGCACGTACGTTAATACCTGTTGTTTTTCCGGGTATTTTCTTGTTTTTAAAGTGAGACTATTTTCTCTTTTGGTACCGGTACTACGGTATTACCGGTACCATTTGTAGCGGTATTGACGGTACCAAATTTTTGCGGTACCGTGAAACCTTAGCCTAGAAGTCAGAAGCAACCAAACCAACACCAAGCAACTCAGTTGTAAAGTATATGATACTATTCTTCCTAAGCATTTGAAAATTTTAGCTAGCTTCCTGTTGTTTAAAAAGTTCACTTATTAAAGTTGACTCACATTTTTAAAATCTACTCCAGTTACCTTTCTAGTTAATCTGATTACTGTATGTCTAACATTAGGTCCATGTACAATCATAAAACCAGAAGAAGTGATTATTGTATCAGAATTCATTATTGCAGCTCTAGTTTTGGTCAGTCACCTTTCATTATGACAGCTAGTAAGTTGTGGAATTGGTTACTCCTCTATGCTCCGGCGTCTCTATGTTCAGACAGACTAACCCTAGTCCTTTCAACGTAACCTAACCCTGACGTAACCCAACACGGACCTCAGTAAAGTTTTGATGGAATATAGAGATGTCAGAACAAAGAGAAGCCCCTGAGGAATTCTCTCCCAACTGAGCCTTCAGACTTACCACTACCCTTGGAAATTGAAAAAGTATATACTTTTTGATTTACTTAGCTGAGGAATCTGATGATTTTATGTTTTTGAGTCACTTGTAGTTCTCTCTTTGCTTTTGGATTTTTAGGTGATCTTCATCTCTGTGTTTCTATTTGTACTGTTTTACTGTTTTGCATTTTCATACAGATACCACATTGTAAATAAGTCTGCTGATCAGACTTTTGCGGGTTATCCTTATACCTAGCATTCTCTTTTTTGTTTTTGTTTCATATTGGTGTTAAATAAATGAAATCAGTTCAACTTCCAATGTGTAGTTTGTGAGATATCAGCAAAGAAAGTAACCACATTTGGGTCATTCTCTGCCGACTCAACAAATAGGTCGGTCGGGCACCGACTCAGATTTTGCTGAAACTTTTATGAAGCATAGTTCCACTTATGGAAAGAACACACCGAAAATATCAGGTCAAAATTCCAAACCGTTTGGGAGTTATGGCCCATTGAAAAATGGCCCGGACCCCATCTTTTCATGCCCAATTTGTGCGCATGCCATTTCGATCATTTTTGAGTGCCTATAACTTCCCAGAGAATAAAGATACAAAGCTATAAGTACCTACCTGGGGTATTTTCTACCCAAATTTTCAGAATCTGGCCTCAGACACACTGTATTTGGCTTAATTTTGAAGATAAAGAGCTCTTAACATTGCATTTCATTTTAGGCGTCCATGTGAGTTTTGATATTTGGACCCCTGTGGTTCAACCAACTTCTATCAGATGAGTACCATTTTTTATATATATAATATCTGGTGGGTGCACTTTGCTCTCACAAAGTTAAAGACCTGAAATAACTTCCATGACAAAATGGTTGGGGGTCAAACATGGTCCCAGAGCCAAAAAACCAAAATTTTGATGTTTTTCAGGTTGACCTTTGACCTTGTTTATCACCTCCCATGAACTAAAATTTTTTTCTACCAACAGCTCTATCCCTTTTCTGTATCTGCTTAAAATTTCAGAGAGGGGTTTCCCCACATTTTTAATTAAAAAATCTTTAAGTTGGGTAGGTGGTGCACCATTTCACATAGCAGTGTACAGTGTATATACTGTGTATATACTGTACACACGTATACAGAAATTAGTAGTGAGTGTACCACAAGTGTAGCCCAATAGCTCACATATACCTTGTTTGCAGTGTGGTAATACAATTAATGATCATCATTCTTGTTTAAGCACAGCTCATGGCTTTAAAAATAAGTATCTTTCCACAAGTCTTAAATGGGCAGGACAGCCCCTTTGATTTCTTAGACAACATTTGTTATCTGTAAAGTGCTGTATTATACAGTATCTGTATACTGTACATACAGTGCATACTTGTTAAATTTAATAGTACAATTATTACAAGTTTGTACTGTAAGTTACTTAAAATGTCTTTTCCTAAGTAGACTGTAAATGAAAATAGTATTACTTTTGTGGTTGAAATTATACAAACAGGCCATGACATAAGGTCATGTGTGCTACACGAGTAGTTTGTACTATTATATGTATATGTACAATAGGCCTACATACTGTACAATGTGTATGTGACATTGAACACCTAACCAAACTCAAAAAATGATTTGGCAAGAATGAGGAAAAACCCCTCTCTGAAATTTTAACTAAATATAAAAGGGGGTTAGAGCTAAAGAAAAAAAATATGTCAAGTTCATGGGAGGTGATAAACAAGGTCAAAGGTCAGCCCGAAAAACATCAAAATTTGGTTTTTTGGCTCTGGGACCATGTTTGACCCCCAACCATTTTGTCATGGAAGTTATTAAAGGTCCTTAACTTTGTGAGAGCAAAGTGCACCCACCAGATATTATGTATATGAAAAATGGTACTTATCTGATAGAAGTCGATTGAACCACAGGGGTCCAAATATCATAAATCACATTGACGCCTAAAATGAAGAGCAATGTTTAGAGCTCTTTATCTTCATAATTAAGCCAGATACAGTGTTTTTGACGCCAGATTCAGAAAATTTGGGCAGAAATTATCCCAGGTAGGTGTTTTCAGCATTGTATCTTTATTCTCTGTATAGAAATAGGCCCTCAAAAATGACCGAGATGTGGACCATGCAATTCGGGCATGCAAAGAAGGGGGTTTGGGCCACTTTTCAATGGGCCATAACTCCCAAACGGCTAAGAATTTTGACCTAAAATTTTTGGTGTGTTCTATCTACTACTTGAACTACACTAGGGAATTTTTTCAGCAAAATCTGGGTTGGTGCCTGACCATGATTTTCTGAAAATTTGTTGAGTTGGCAGAGAATGACCCATTTGTGACAGGAAGAGAGCTTGAAGCAAGCAGGGGTTACAGTATATATCATCTCCTCGCATTGTTGAGTTGTTACTCAATGTGTTGCTTTGACCTTGTAGTTGAATGGTATGTGCTTCCACCTCACAGAAATTTGCTAGTATTACTACCTGTACTGTACTAACTATAGAAGTATTGATAGTTCTCCCTCACTGTTGGTGCAAAGACTGGCACCATATTACCCCCATGGACTAATACCACCTCACACTCTCTAAAACCCAGGGGAATTCCTGTTTTAAAATTGCAAACTTCCCATGACTCTCATGCATTCGTACGACAATAACATGAGACTGTGGAGGAGAAAATTGGTTTAAACATTTACTGTAAAGGGAAGCAAAAGAGAAAAAGAGTTCATTAATGTGAGGTTACCAAAATTACCAAAATCTTAAGGTAAACTGGGGTAAGAATACCTAATTTGGAGGTTTTGGTAAATTATATCTCTATACTCCTTGCAGACTTGAGGAAACAAACGTATGGCTTTTTGCAATGTCTCTTTTATAATTTGCTTAAATATATTGTAACATCATGGTTATAAAAACTGATAAGGAGGAATCTTCCCCAGCTTTCAACACCAATTTTGGCAGGCATTTTTACCCAGGTCTCGGGGGAGAAATGCCCACCCCTATTTTTTAAAAAATGATGACTCTTCCACAGGTTCCCCTGTGGTAAAGTTATTTTTTTCTTTTATTCGTTTATTTAATTTTGAGTATTGCAACCTTAAATACCCCAAACATCTCAAGCACAGCTGGAGGACTATCTTTACAGTGACCTGACACAAATTTACATGTATACATGTATGAAAGTGAAGCATTAATGACAGTACAATAAGCATGGCCTTGCACATTGCCTTGTGCTCTGGAGAGTCAACAGAGATAGAAGTGGTTAAAAAGGCAAACTAATAACCATAATGACTTTGTGAATCCTCCTTGTTGTTGGCACTGCATCTTCATGCATCTTCACATATAAACAAGTTTTTGCTACAGTCTTTCTCTTTCAAACCCCACTGACGTGTTGTTATCGGAATGATAGACTGCACCTTTCAATGCAAAAAGAAACGATGGCAGCTATATCCTCTATAATCCACTTTGCTCTATAAGTAAAAGGTTTTTTTTTTATTTATTGTACTTGGCCAAGTCAAGATGGTTTATCTTGAAATACAGTGAGGTACAGTACACTGTTTGCCAAATTACTACTGTACAACTCCGTACCTTGACTAAAACTTGTGTGAAATGTTGTGCTTCCCTGTGTGGGCCTACATTATCATCACTGGGCAACATTATTTTCTACCCAATGCCTAGGCCTGTTATACATGGCTTAAAAACATGTCATTTAACCAGAGAATGGTGGAAATGTAATTTGCATGACTATAAACAGACTTGATGAAGAACTTGAATCGCTCAGTCATATTGCTTGAGGCAAGTTACTTTGAGCTGGCTTAGACCAGGCACTAGTCCAATCTTTGTAGATTTAAGCAGAATCAGGTACCACATATGCCCATAAGGAGGAGCCTCGGACCTTAGTGTACCTGTGAAGTGTTAAAATTATTAAAAGTGCAAAAGTACATTACAGTATGTTTGACATGATGAAAGTGTGCCATCAAGATTTTAAGAGTTCCCTGGTACTACACATGGCAACTAGTGTTGGCACTGAGTATCAGAATTTGGAGGCGGGGTTGCACCACCCACTCCCCCCAAATTAAAGGGGGATCTCGATAAGTTGCAACATAGAAAGTTAACTTTTCCCAACAGATTTTCCAAATAGGTGTGGGATATTCCCACAAGTGATTTTAAATCTTGCCAGATTGTTGAGATGAGTGCAAGAATCGCGCCATCCCACTGCCTAAGGGGAACACTGATTTAATACAGAGTGCATTTTATAAATGTGTAAGGATACAATACTGGGAAACAAAAGTGGGACATTTGGGTCTAAAACAAAATATAAGAATGAATATTAATTGCTGAAATTTTTTGATAAATGTACTGGGAAATTCCATCAAAATATAAAACATGTTTGTTAGATGAAATAATGTTGTATGTTGCAATAACTGGTTGGCATGTTACGTCAGTTACACAAGACACCAAAGTAGAGTTAGGTACCAAGGAAAAATTTAAAAGACTGAAGTTGGCTGTAATTTACTGTAAATTTGTTCATACAGTATTTCAAAGTTGCAATGATACATTAACATCTCTTGACTAAAGATCCTTGCATTCTGCATGCCTGACCAGGGCAGGAATTAACATTTGTCATAAGAGGGCTCTTTTGGGGCTAGTTGACTGAAATGTGCAGTTAAAACGGTCTTCCCTACACAAACTATATGGCCAAGTTCGCCCTCGTAACCCCAGTTTTGGGGGCTATTTTGCAAGTTACGGGGCTAATTGCCCTGAGCCCTCGCTTACTGTTATTCCTGCCCTGTGCCTGACCATGTAAGTGCCAAATGTTACATTAGTTACATAAGACACCATTTTGTCCCACTTTTGATGTCTTTGTAACCAACGTAAAATTAGCAAATACTTTCCTAGTCAGCCACCCATTGCAAAATGTTAGGAAACAGTAGTCAACAAATATGCTAAATTATGATTCCAACATAGTTATAAACAGGTCACATCAAATTACATTATTGACTAGATATTTGGTGCATAAATATGGATTGGTGCCTTGTTTGGTGTCTTCATAACTAACGTAACATCATTGGCCAACCAATACAACATGTACAAAAGGACGGACAAACATGTTTTAATGTAGAAGTATAGAACAGCATATATCACCAAATCAGAGAGTGAAAAATGAATCGTGAAATTTTGAGTCACAGTAACATTTAAGCCCAACCAAAGCTAGTATTGTATCCTTACACAAATACAGTATGTGAGTGAGGTCAGATCAATGGCCTGGAAACAAGTTGAATTCCTTCAAGGTGATTGGAGAAAGTGACTATGTGTAGTACTCAGTACAGGTATTGCAGACATGATGACTTTCAGTGACCTTGCAGTTTGAGAGTTTTAAAGTGAAATGCCTTCCTTCAGTGCAGAAAACAAGAAACTGTGAGATCTTATACAGCAGGGGTTCTCAGATATTTGGCCGGTGGGCCACTGTTACCTGATTTTTTAACTTTATAGCAATTTTGGTAGCCCAACCTTAATCAAAAAGTATGATACTCATTTAAACTTTTGGCTGAGTGAGTGTTCCATGGGCCATTGATGTGTTCATTGCAGGCCTCAAATGGCGAGTGGTCGGCCATGTGAGAACCCAGGCTATTCAGGCAGGTGTGCAGTGTCTGGAGGGTTCCCACCAGTTTCTGTATTAATGACATCATTAGCCACCTGTATGGTATAGATGTGCAGTTCTATGATTGTTTGCAAGCCAAGGGTTGCCACACTGTATGTGTTGCAGGGCTCTAAATAAGCTTGAAAAAGGGCACAGCCAAAATGAGCAAATTGGTTGTCGGTCTATGTTATTTCATAGGACATTGACTGAGGGGCACTGCACAGCCATCAGTTAGGGCCCAACGGCCATGGCTGTTGGTGCTACCAGTCCTGGTGTTGGTTAAAGGTTTGATTTTTATGGTCCTTTGATTTTTAAGGTTTTGATTTTTATGGTCCTTTTGTCTGACAAGTAGAAATCCACCGCAGTTCCATTTATTTGAGTCATGTGTTTGTTCTGTTGTGGATTTTAAGTTTTGTTCAGTTTTGCTCAATATGAGGAAAGAATGTGATTGCTGTTACTTAAATGCAGTATTCAGTCTAAAGTTACATTCTGAATGCTCATGTGAAATTCAAAAGGAATATAATGAAAATCTAAATAAAGAAAAAAAATGGTAAAAAGTAGATGAGCTGAGGCATTATAATAGACTTGCTACAAGTGGGAAATGGTGGTTTCCTCATGAATGAAGAGAATGTATCTCAGGAAACAAATAATACCTGTATTTATTGTTTGGGTTTTTGATGAAAATATACCAAGCAAATAGATTAGGAGTTGAAAAAGAGTGGGGTAGGATCTATGCTTGTACTCTTTGATGTATTAGCCCTAGTTTGGTATATGTTGTGCTGAGAAAACTTGGAAAATTCCACAAAAATATTGTAGATCTTACAACAAGTTCCTTCAAGACCAGTGTAATAAAGGCAGAGATGCCAACCCTCCCTGATTCTCAGGGAGGCTCCCTGAAAATTCATGGATTTCTGTCCATTCCGACTAACAAATATGACAACCTCCCTGATTCAAGAAGGACTTTCCCCTATTAGGTTGCATGTAATTCTAAAAACCTCCCTGATTTCTGTGTGAAACCTCCCTGATTTCTGGATGTAAATGTTGGCATCTCTGTAAAGGCTTCAATCTGTATTTTACAGCTACAGTATTTAGTGGTGAAATGAGTACTGTACACCCTGGTACTTGATGGCAGGGCTATAATGGAATGTGTTGGGGGGGGGGGGGAAGGGGTGAAAATTCACAGTCTTGGACATGCCTGCCTGGTACTGCCAATTACCCAGTTACAACTTGGCAATCTTGGACATGCCTGGCACTGCCAGTCATAACTACAACCTAACTGTGGAGTTGAGTCAGTTGACTTCAACTTTCTTGGTTGTAAAGGACTGGTATGATTTCATAGAAACTTTCAGTAGGGTTCCCATGCAGGAGGACAAATGGAAAAATGTGTCCCAGCATAATTGACAATCCTATATCACCTTGTGTCAATTGCAGCCAGAAAGAAATTTACACTGAAGGCCACTATGCTGTGTAATTAAGAGGTATATGATTTCTGTTTCTACAGTGTACCCTTTGGGTTCAAAAGTTTGGCCTTGCCATGGTTTGATGGCAAATCTCTGCCAGTCAAAATGTCATGTCATCATGTCCATTTTGGTTCTTTTCAGCACCCTTTTATTATTTCTAGAATTCTTTAGACAACACAGCTTACAATGATTGCCTTATCTGTTTTTAATACTGTAGTATGTTTTTACACCTGGCTAAGAATGTTATAGCTGGTTACAGTTTTGAACGGAATAACTTTCCCCTCATTTAATTTGAAGGACTTACAATACCTTGATCTTATTTGATTTCAACCATTAATAGCTGCCCACGTTGCCGTACCCTCCCTAATTCAAAGAAATAGTTAAAACTACGATAATAACTGTTAAACTGATTACTGAATTGTGTTACTGAACTGTAAAACTCAAAAGAAAACATTAACAGCCAACTTGCCATTCTGTCAGTTCTGATTGGTTAGTTAGGATGCAACAGGTCAGTCCATGATTGGTGGGAAAGAAAGTACAGACAAACAGGACACGCTTCCCTCCCTTTGATCTGATTGGCTCAGGCTGATAAAAAAGTCTTGAAGTGACTTTTAGCCCACATGTACAGGAAGTCCTTGATGTACATTACTATATTACTGTATAGGGATTGCTAATTATACTGTGTACAGTGTTCAAGGCTGGGTGATGACATTACACTGAGTATCGTGTCGTGTTGCCAGCAGCGTTGTACTGTAGCATGGTCACGTTACCCAGCACAGTCAGACAACAGTTACAGTGCTATGCATTTATAACAGTATTAGGAATGAAAAACATTCCCAGGGTTTTACTTTGTATAGATCTTTTAAGTCAATTTCATTTAAAGTGGTCATGTATAATAAACTAGACAGTAAGCATAGATCTGTTATATGAGGGTTTTTAATGAGGTTTTTTATGAGGTTATTGAGGTTTTGGTTAGGAGCCCAAGGTAGATCACAATCAGGGATTCCGCCAGAAATGCAAAAAAGGGGGGGATTAATTGCTCTTAAATCCCTAGTCCAAACTGATGCTGTCCCTGGCTAAAGTTACAAGTGGGTTCAGGGGGACAAAAGCTTGCTTCAAGACCCCTATAAGGTGCATTCTGAAGGGTTTTAAAGGCTGTTTACTTATGAAAGTCCAAACATTGCTGCAAAGGTGCCCTCTTCTTAAGTAAGAAACCAAGATATGGACAATTTTTTTAATTTTTATGGAAATGAAAAGGGGGGGATTTTACCCACCTTCTTCTGGAAAGGGGGGGGGACAAATCCCCCCTTTCCCCCCTTTGGCAGAAACCCTGACAATCTGTCCAAGGAGTTTAGAGAAATGTTGTTGATGGACTGTACTGTACCAGAAGTATAAAGACAGACCTGCTTTAGATGCCAATATGATATCAGTGGCCAAGCATTTAACTGATAATACAGTATCTTTAAGTTAAATAACTTGATATGCATGAATCTTCCAACTTGAGAAATCTGAAATTTTATTTTAAAGAATTTCGTATTTTGGGGGACAGGGGTGGGGGTGGGGGTGGTGGTGGTGGTAGGCAGATAGCTATTGTATGCCCTGGCCTATGAAAAAAGAAATATATCTGTCCTATACTCACAATACATCTAAAATCAAGTTAATACTTGAATCCAAAGTCTGTAATAATTTGTGAAATATTTTTGATATTTTTAATTGCATTCATTCAAATTTGATTAAATTATGATTAACTGTGTGAATATGATACATAACAAGTGTCATTTATTTCTAAGACCTTTCACCTGAATACACAACCTACTGGTTGTACAGTTAAAGCTTAAATTGAATCATCATGACTGAGATACCTGACATGGTACTTGGTTTTGTTGTCTGTGCGATCAAATTGAATCTTATTAAATGATATTCTGTAGTGACATCATCAGTGATTGTACAGTAATTTGGTATATAATTCATTCAAATTTTCAACTTACAAGTTTATTTGTAGTAGCCTCAAACTTTCTGAACATTAAGACATGTACAAATTGTACTGTGTGCACATTGGACATTCAAGAGCTTTAATAGTTATCACATAGGCTACCTTACAGTACATGCAGTTGCACAGTATAAATATTTTAATGTTCTTTACGTGAGACATAGTTCCAAGAATCAAAATACACAGGCAGGGCTGGAAAAAAGTATATTTCCTGAGAAGGGAATCAAAATCATTCCTCAATTCCGCGAGTATTTGCATGTACATAAAAGGTGTAAATTTCCATCCAATGACCAAAATTTCCCTCCAAATACTCAAATTTCCCAGGAAGGAGCCTCCCAGTTTTCCAACTTTTTCCACCCAGGTGCACGGGAGTGATGGGGTATTTGACAGTTTGCACTTGCTGTAGCCATTAACGACTCCAGAGATATTGAAGAGGGCAAAAAATGCTGAAAATTGCCCTTTGTGGCACCGATAATTTTTTTTCCAAAATAAAAGGAAAGAAGGAAAAGAAAATAGCCCTTGTGGACTCCATTATGAGTATCCATTATCTCTGGCAAAACATTTGAAAAGACCCCCCCCCCCCCACCTACCTTGCAGTAGATGACAGTGTCTTATACATGTTCATTATTTGTAAATTATTCCTGGTGCCTTGGCTCTCAGTGTTTAGACTGTGAAGTTTTACTGTGTATGTTGCTATACACCAAAAGTAAATAGTTTCAACTTCTATATTGTATAAGTACAGACCTGTATGTGAACAAGTGATGTATGGACTGGGGTTTTATCTTCCTTCTCAAGCACTCTTCTTCCTCTCTCCCCCTCTCCCTCCCCACCCATGTCTCGGAAAATAAAAATAAAGCTTCTGTTTTGTTAAATTGTTCTATCATCTTTAGAAATAAATTGTAAATGGTTCTTCTGTCATCCTCTCAAGATAGTGGTCTATTAGGTTCTATCAAGACAGTGCTTTGTTCAGGTCTATGTAATTATTACTTTGTCAAGCTAGTAGCACATTCAGGTTCTGTAAATTATTACATTACCAATCCAGTCGTCTACTCAACTTAAGTTTTTAAAGTTAGTTACCTGTACTGTATGTACATTATCAGTCCAGTGTTGTGTGCAGTTTTGAGCAACATTACATTATCAGTCCAGTGGTCTACTCAATTTTATGTTACATTATCTAGAATCTGTTTAGTTATAGAAGCCTTTGTAAATACCATAAGTTTCAATGTACAGTACACGTTACTGTGTAATTGTATTTGAAAAGTTGCCACTGCAACTTGTATGCCGTATATTGAGGATGGGACAGTTCCTTCCTCTATTGTAGTACATACCCAGTGTTGAACTTTTTCTGAAACAGAGGAAAATTCTGTTTGTGTGAATAGACAATTTCCATGCCTTTAAAAGCGTGAATATAAAATGAAAGATAATTCAAAATAAGGTGCTGGGGTATTTTCAAAATAAAAGTTTCTCAGAGCTGGAAAATATTCACTGTTTTTATATAGTCTCTTGAATGATGTGTTCAGCAGTCATGTGACTGATGTAACAACTAGCTACTATATTGTGAGAGTTTGCTAATGAGGTTTGTGCAGATTTCGGAATTTATTTGTAATACAAATTGGTAATGAGCAAACTCACTTTTTCGACAGAATTTAACAGTCAACAGTTATTAAGTATGTGCAATAGTTTGTATGTACAGTATGTGTATGTGTACAGTAATTTGTTTGTGAGTTTAAGTTTCCATTTTGGACACTTCTGCATGATCAAAAAGACCTGCAAACTGGCTGAATAGGTAAATTGTTCGGCATTATTGTGTACTGTTGTGAACTAATGATGTGAGGCTTATAGGTTAGGTCTAGCCTAGGTCTGTAGGCTTGATACAAAATTCACTGGGCTTGGGAGGGGGGAGGGGTTTAGAGGGGGAAGTTATTAAGGAAATGGTGTTACCTGTTTTTTACTTTGAAACAATTGCCATTGTTATATGATGGCATGTCAGGGCAAGATATTTTGAACGAGATTGTGCTGACCTGTACCTTTCAAAATAGTGAATTTTGCGAGCTGCCCTAGATGCAAGGGATTTGTAAGTGAAACTTGATAACATTCGAAACATCTTTGCATGGTACATTTCATGTGATAGATGAAAAGTTCTGTATTAGGTTTGCATATGTTTATATTAATTTGTTTAAAGATGAAAGTAAAATTATCTTAAAACTGACGGAAAATTTCTGATCTCCGATATCCTTAATCATGTGTGTCTTGTGACAAGTACAGTAGTCATTACTGCATTGTTTAACTCTTCAAGTTTTGCCTGACCTTTGATGTGCAAAAGTTATGTTCTTAACCATGCTATATCTTTGTATGATAAGAACAAGCAAATCTGTAAGACTGCCCTGATGTTTCAAGATATGGCTGGTACTGTTTTTTGAGTAGTTGCCAAACCTAAATTTGGAAACATCACAGCTATTTATACCTTCAAAGGTCCCATACCCCTTTACAGCACTAGGCAAAGAGTATTGAAACTGTACATACTGATGCACTGTGAAGTGTGGAGTATCTACACACACAGTAGCAGGTAAACAGTACTTAGCAGATGTACCTACTGAGGAATAATGCTTGAGCTATGGTCCCAATGGGCTACTGTACATTTCCCATTCAGACTCCCTGTTCAGAACACCTTCATCGGTCTTTGCAGTACTGAAGTCAATTGCTGTCAATGATTTTTAAAATGAAACTTGGAAACTGCTTTCTACAGTAGGTGACATATTGTAGACCATACTCTGCATACATGTACAGTAAAACCTGATACTGAGATTACTCTGCAGTGCATTGCTGTATTCGGGCAGCCATAATGAAAGGTGCAAAATATCACCTGTAGTCAATTAAAACCTTTCCCAGAGACAACTCCCCTCCCCCCCCCCCCCCCAGTCCTTAAGACAACTCCCTTTGTTTGGATATACAATATTTCAATAGCTACAGTAAACACTAGACTTAGACAAGTTAGAAAGATTTGGTCTAGTTTCACTCACGAATGTGACGAAGAGCTCTGAAATCATCATGGTAGGCTCAAGGAGCATGGTCTTCCCCCCCCATCTCCCCCCCCCCTCCCATCCCTTATAATTACTGGAGTGAAAAACATTTTGAAAGTAGGGATCATCATACTAGGCCTATAGCCAGGATAGCAAATTTTGACTCCAGGCTGTAATAAACACTTTAAAGGCAATACTTTCCAAATACTTTTAGCCACAGGTGATTATTTCCCCCCCCCCCCCATCTCAAACTTTCATCTGGGGTCTGGAGCTTCAGAGTCCCTGTCCCAAGGTCACACTGTGGCCTAGATTTAGAGATGGGAAAAATTGTTGTGTGAGGTGAGTACTTGCATGGATCCTATATAATTCTTCTGTAATTTAAGTCACATTTTCTTTTTTTTTTTTTTTTGGGGGGGGGGAGGGTGGATGGTAGGTGGCGTGGGGGAGACATATTAGACTATGAGGGAACTTTCCCCCAGATCTCTCCCCACTCACTTTGACTGCTAGCTCAGCCCATTTCACTTGCCCTTTATCCTTCTGTTAAAGTAGTACGATACTTTACTCATGCAAAGTTATTTTATCTGTTTGTAATTTTTAACTGTTTTTAAATTATTACTGAAAAAAATTAAGGATGATGGATGGAACTGCTTTCCCTTTGTTGGTATTCTATGTAACCTTCACCCCTGTTTGCCTGCCAGGATCACGATATAGTAGGAACAACTATTGAAGATGTGCTTCCAACTTTACCTATTTGTTGCAGCTGTTTTGCTTTTGAATGTGCCCCCTCCCCTCCCCTTCCCCACACAAATACCATGTGCACTTTTCAGGTCAGAACTTTTGTACAATATAAAATGTCATCTGTCCTGTAGTGTGATCTGGAACAAAAAAATATGATGCATTATTGTCATCCACTAATTTTCCTGGCATCTTGACAATTCACGGTACGGTAGTCATTCCGAAGATACACTGAGAGGGTGATAAATTTAGGTATTACAGAAGTATAGCACCAATTGGTCAAAATAACTGATGACGGTTGGTGACTCAGTTTGAATCAGCTACAGACCCTGAAAGATTCAGAAGATTCATGAACAAAAATGCTGTAGCATCAACCAGGGACCTGCTGAGACATTACAAGTCTTATGACAGGCATGGAGAAAAATCTCATCACTTCTACAGATATCTTTTAGAGTGGGCTTATAGTCTTACAGTATCAGTGGAAAAAAATACACATTTGTGAGGCATCAAGGATTATAAGGAATTTGTGTACTTCAGTTAATTAATTAAGCATACATGATTGTCATTTTTTTGAGTAATTTGTGAATGGATTGTCACCTGAATTTATGGACATGGTTAATATCTTACACAATTTACACTGCTTTTTTCAGGTAGGTGATTATAAATATAATTTTCAAACTTATGCAAAGATTAATGCTTGCATTTACTTATTTTGAAGCTGCTAATGTTGTACAGTAATGTAGTACTGTTAGATGTTTTCATTTTTTTTATTAGTCTTAAAGAATTTAGAGAACTATACTGTACAGTACAGTTGAGGTGTATTGGGAAGTCTGGTCATAATTTGATGTGCAGTTATTCTGCAGGCATGAAAATGTGCCCATTCCTTCAGTAGTTGATTCCAATGTTGAATCAGATTTTTTAGTCCCACCCTAACATTTGGGGCACATAGAATATTTTTATACTTATTCCTAAGGATGGATGGGTTAGTAAGTCTACTAGCAAAATATGATGCTTTATCTTGCCGAGAGATTTTGTGCATTGTCTCTGAGAAAGTGAGGGGGAGGGTGGCGAGGGTGGTGCTGTGTTGTTGGGGAAGGGTAGGGGTACTGTGTTGTTGGGGATGGGGGAGGGAAGGTATGGTGTTGTTGATTGGAAGGAAGGGGAAATGAGGGAAGGTCAGGAAAGGCAGGAAGGAAAACAATATTAAAACAGTTCACAATGATCCATGACATCAGTATAAAAATGTAAAGGTCTTGTGCCAATTTCATAGTGGTACCTAAGTTCAAAATTTTATATGGTAGGGGGAAGGGGGAAGGAGCATTAGCAGATAACCACACTGTTCCTGTATACCTGCCCCAACCCTCATGTGCTTGTCTGTGTATCCATCTTAGTAACTTGTTAAAAAATTGAATAATACCTGTGATGAGGTTTTTAACCTCATTTGTACTGTGTTATTGACCTCTGCTGCAATATCATACAGTGCCCTTTAAATACCATACAGTGCTCTTTAAATCAACTTGACAGTGTATGGTGCCCGTAATATAAAAGGCAGTTTTTAGTTTAGTACTGTACTCAAGTATTGTGCTCAGTCACTGACAATGACCAGGAAACACACTGTAGAGCACTGGTCACCAAAGTCAAGACTTAAAGGAACACCATTGTTATTGAGGAATAGAAATGTTTCCAGGAACATGCATAGCAATTTGGAAAATTTGCCATGGTGGGAACCATTAAATTCCCATTCCCCAGAGGTAAGGTTGATACCCTTTCTTTTCTGACTTTGAGCACTAAATGTGCTTTACACATTTTCAAACCATGATTAAAGGCTCTGTAGGATGGAAAGACAAAAAGACATGAAACTAATGGTAATGCTTTATGAGGGCAGTAAATAAAATTAGAATGAGAACAACACACCTTTGAAAGGTAAAGGCATACATGTACCTTATAATACTTGGGCACACTTTACCAGGAATGGTTTGTGTTAGTCATGTTACAGATCTTTTGTTGTAGAATTGTTAAACTTACAGAATATAATGCCTTTTTTATCATGTGAATATATATGCATACTGTACATTGCATATACATTGAATCAATGTGGCAGATAGCTTATGAGGGAAATTATACTAACTGTGCAGAAATTGTTAAATCAGTTTCTACAATGGATGTTTGAAAGTCAGTTTTAGGTGATTTCATAAAAGCCCTTTAAGATATCAATAAGTCAAGGATGCTGTAAGGTGATACAGTGTTACTGGTTGGATCCAGATTCACTTGTTAGCAAGTAAAACCTTCCTGGATAGAAGAATTAAAGAGCTCTGAGTGTACATTTGCTGTACTATACATGTACAGACAGTATTCAGCATTGTGTTTAAATGCAACTGGTGTGCATTGGAGATATTGGTTGTACAAACATGTATATAACAATTATTAAATAACATTTACTGTATCAGACTCATAGCCAGATAAGGTAATGAAGGGGGACTAGATACCTCCCATTATGCTAAGCAAGTGTACAAAAAAAAAAAAAATCATTTGAAAATGTAAATTAGAATTCCCTGAAAATATGGCCATTCTAGACATCGTCACCATGGTTTTGACGTATTTGGTGATCATAGCGCATGTATCACATTTCTGTAGCGGTATATACTGGTAGCTTGCATACATACATACATGTATGTGTACATGCACATTGAAGTTCCTGCTTGAACAGGAAACGATCTTTTCAACAATGTTTAAGGACAGTTCTTATCATATCACTCCAAAGTGTATGTGTCAATTCCTGCAAGGAAAATTAAGTTACATTTTTTTCCCAAAGTAGAAAAAGAGATAGAAGAAAGGAAAAAAAAAAACCTTAGCTAATACCCTATGTTACAGTCAAGCCTAACATTAAGCAAGCTTTAGTGGACCTATGAGACCAGTCCAGTTCTGGTTTTGGGAGGTGCTACATCACTGGGACCATGGGGAAAAAATGACCTGGTTCCCTCTTAATGTAAGGCTCGGTTACAGAACAGGATTTGTGTGGTTTACCAATATGTTGAGTGCCTGATGTTATAGTTTCAGTGGTCATTATGGGGGAATTAATTACAGTTGTACTGTAGGAAGGATATCTAGGCAAGTCCAACTAGGTAAATGTTATAAGTGCATTGTACCTATGTTTAATATAATTAATTAATGGTGAGGTGTTATGAATTGTGTGCCTTAATAATACAGTGCTGTCAGTACTAGTCAGTGAGTCAGACTGAGTAACTTTATGATTGAACCCACAGTATGCAATTTCTTTAAAAACAATAGGCAGTCGCCCCAAAATCGCTTAGAAAAATCAGCAGACTCTTGCAAATGTCCTCTTACTTGCCGTACAAATATCTCTGAAGATGTTTTTGAACATATAACTATTACAAACAAAAAGTAAAGCAAAGAGTTTTTCTGTATGAATTTAACAATTTAGGAACAAAAATATTATCACATGATCAAAAATGGCCATTCATGAATTAGGATGAAGGGTACACTAATTCTGATTGGGATGACTACATTTTCCCTTAAATTATACATTAAGCCTGATTTAAGCCAGGATGGTGAGCTCAAAGACTCGAAACCCAGTGACACAGATGACATACTTGCATTGAGATGTACTAAATACGTTATTAAAGGAAATGTATAACAAGAAGTCTAATGGACTCCTACAGCGCCCTTTGTCTAAAAACCCTCAATGCAAGGATCTATTGTATGATAGTCACTGCCAGTCTTCTCTGTAAATCTTTGCAAACTACGATATATAATGTATGTTTTAAAAACAAAACCAGGAAACATAGCTGAATAATTAACATAGCTCCAGATATGTCAGACAAATTTCATTCTGTGCTATTGTACGCACGGTACGTGTCATTACTAATGGTAGTTCTTTCAGCGACAATAAACCAAATCTTATTGGTACGGACTCATTCATTGATTGGTTTGCAAGGGATCATCCTTTGTTTCATCATTTCATGGACTGTACACAAACTGTACTCTGGGGAATGGGCTTTTGCCTCTCTACCAATAGTGGAAAGCTATAGAAAGAAATGACCATTCAGGCATATTCTATTGTTTGTCAGGGAACATTTTTTTCAGGGAACAATTTTTTTCTCCTGGAAGGACTTGTTATAAATGTTTTTGAGAAAATATCTCCCTAAAAAGTTTCTGTTGGTTATTTTTATGTTCACAACTGGGATATTATGACTGCTGCTGGTAAATGTTAGGAGAGGAGGGCCATTTTGAACACCTTGAATTTTTGGTCTTCTTAACTGTTGAATTTTTGGCCTTCCTAAACATTCTTCTGGTGGAGAGTACTGCAGGTGTATACCTCCAGGGTAATACACTGTACACTTTACTTTTGTGATATGTTCACTATTAACATAATGTAGATTCATCACCTATTTTTCCACACAACATTGACACATAGCCCTTAGCGGTGTACAGTCTAGGAGAGGCATCATGGTTAGGCTGTGGAACAAATACCCCAAGTACTGCTTTCATGTTTTGGCTTCACCCACCCCCCACCAGCCCACCCCCCAAAGCATGCATTTAAGTGTATTGCCTACTCAGCATCAGCTCTGGTCTTAATTATTATCCCTGAGCACCCCCATCCTGCTACAAGGCAGACCTCGTACAGCAAGACAGCTATGATGCACAGGTATACATGAACTTAATCTCGTTTGAACCTTCTTCGTGTCAGCCATTAGGCGGAGTTGTGATATCATTTGTCTGCCTTTGATTCTCTTATATTCCTTTTGTTTCTGGTTAATAAGTAATAACAAACAGTTAGCTTCTATTACTTTCAAATTAAAGTCAATTCTATAAAACAGATGGTAAGATATTTTTATTCATACTTTTGTCATTCAGGATACAGTAAACCTTTAGTTTTCGTCTTCTTTTTTTTCCCCCCGACAGTTTCGAGGCTTCACTGCGAAAGCGAAAGTTTCAAAATGGAGCTCATCTTGGACGTGAACACCCAGCTTTATCCTGTTGATATTGGTTAGTATCTATGAGGTCAAAGGTCATATTTTTAGCTATTTTAATGACTTTTGTTAACATTGTTTTTTGCTCAACTGTAAGTGTCTTACTGAGAAGCGCTTCACATTTCATTTTCGTTCTGTTGATTCTCTCATTTTTTTGTGCGTTGAATATTTATTCAAGCGCAAGACAGTGAACACAGTGAAACTGATTGGTTGACTGGGGAGATAAACATGAAGATGTTTTGTATGTACGTGCATGATAATGTGTATCACATGTGCAGTACATGATTGCAAAAAGTGAGACTTCCTTAAAGGGCATAGCGCTCGCCGCAAACTTATTTTCAAACATGAGCTAACTTCTCACAAAAATCCTCAATTTCACTTTCAAGCATCTTTCATGATGCTTCAGAACAAAAATGTCGCATACTTGAAGGTAAACAAAGGAGTTATTCTGCATGAATTTAACAATTCAGTGAGAAAAATATTGTCACATGATTCTTCAAAGCCAGTCATGAAGTAGGATACCTGGGTACACTTATCCAAATTGGGACGACTGCATTTTCCCTTTAAAGGGTAAATGTAGTCTCCTCTGTTTGAAAGTAATGTCTCTTTCATTCCCTTTCCCAGTCCCCTATGCTAATTTTTGTACGTGGCTGAGGTGTGTACCCACACCATGTGGCACCAGATGGTCCTACCCTGGACCTGACATGAGTTAAATGAAGTGACTCCTGTCTGGTGCTGTTTCGTTCTGGTACAGTATAGACTGACAGATGACCATTGATTAGTCTCTCCTCGTGGACCCCTCCTCCAGGATGGCATTTGTTCAATGTGCCATGCACTTTTAAACATTCATGGTACAACCCTGCATGGATCATGTTCATTATGATGGAATATCCTTGTTTTTTAATGAATGTAAGATACCATCTTAAGTTACTCCTACAGTGACAAGGAAAAATCATAAATCAAAAGCAAAATTGTCCTGACTTCATTTTCTAATGTAAAGTAAATTCTGATGTTGACATGTACCAGCAAGTGTTTCAGGCATTAAAACCCTTTCAAGATGATCAAACATTTGTCTACAAGCATTGCCAAACATTTGTATTGCATTGTTTTTGAGCAAACATAAGCATGGTACCATTAGATTTTTTTGGGGTGGGGGGACACAAGTCTTTTGCCTGAACTTTGCACCTTTGTTAAAAATACCTGAATTTCTACAAATTTTGCCCAAATTTGAAGTTGTTCAAAAGGGGAGGGGGGCACAGTGCCCTTCCTACCCTTCTCATAAGCCTATGTGAACAAATGTTTTCAATGTCTGAAGCCTGAAGGATGTTTAAAACATGTAGGAACAAATCAGAACCTACATTTTCAAGACAACAATTGTTGCAGATTCTTACTTTTGGCATTTGGGTTCATCAGTTTTTCATCCTAGCTGGAGGCTGCCAATCTGCTGTGCCCTTTTCACACTACGTGCGGCACAACACGATACAACATGATCAAAAAGTTGAAAACAATTTTTTTAATATAGACCCTTTCACACTACACTCCATACAATGCAATAAGATCGAGTTACAATAATTTCAACTTTCACCCACTTGTCAGTGAGGGATATTTTGTGTGACCAATGGTGAGATAGAATCACTATCCTGTTAGATCACATGACCAATCGGTCATTGGAATATCGCTCAGAGAGTATTAGGAAAAAGTTGCCTGCTGTGTGAAAGGGTTCGCGACATTTTGTCATGTGGTATCGCATTGTGTCATATAGTATTGCATGTAGTGTGACTGTACTGTACCTCATCTACAGCATAAGCCCAAGTCATACCACCATGACTACCTGCGACTCTCTGTTAAGACAATTGGCATAAATCGTAGACATTCTGCTGCACCGACTGCATCCAGCTATGATTGAAGATGTTCAATTGGGCCAATGGCTTACATCATGACAGAATTCTAGTCGTGGAACTGGTCACACCATCATGACCACAGCAAACGTGATGGGTGATTGCCATCGTGGGTTGTCTCGGCAGTGTGCCCCTGGCTTTACTCAATTGAACCGTTGCACACACAGGAGAATAACAGAGCCAAGAATTTTGCTGAAGCTAGTTTGTCTTTTAGCTGCCAATGAAGCAAGGGCAGTTTGAAGTTAGCAGTGCTTACAGCTGGAATATCAGTGGGGTGGGTAATCTTCAAACCATTGCCAGTGTTATGCTGATGTAGATGGGGCTCTTCAGTTGTGTTAAAGGTGATGTAAGTAGTGCTTACAGATTCACAACCAGGTAGCTTGTTTTTTGCCAAGCTTACTGTAAATCCTTGCTCCCGGGCAGATATAATCTTACAGTAACAAGGGTTGTGATTGGCTGACAACAATGAATTCAAAAGTTTGTAACATTCTACAACATGTCAAGTGTGGTCTTGAAGGTAAGATTTGGTTTGTTGGTAACTACAGTATTGTGAACATTGTCCATAAGTTTGAAAACTTTTTTTCTGTGAAAATCATCAAAGAAATGTGGGATTATGTTCCTGGACAAAAATTTGCACCTGCGGTTTTAGTATAAAGTCAGGCAATGGTAAGGGAGACAGCCAGTAAACTGCATCCAGTGATCTGCTACCTGCTGCTGGTCAGCCGGTTGGGCCCAACTAGGACACATAAATACTGCCACTCAGAAATTGTTATTTCTGACCAGCACTGATTTCAGATAACAGAGTTAACAAAATAGTAGTTTCTTACTTCCCTTGATATGTACCCTTTTCCAGCCTTGTATGTTTCTCATTACAATGAACTTCCACCAAGACACTAATCATCATCTTGTTTTCATGAGGGATATATTAAGTGGTTACCGTAGTAACTGGAAATACACAGGTCTGGTGTATTTTCTTGTCTTTCTTTGGAAGACAATTTGTCATCTTTGGAAAGGTACTGTATCTCCCCTATTTGGTTTGTAGGACAGCTTGCACCACGGTTTATTTGGACCCTTGTTGTATAAACAGGGGCAGGAAAAGAGCTGCCGGCACTCCAGTGAACTTGGGCAGAACCCTATGCATCACCCACATGGCTAGCATGAATGGATGCATATATATATATATACTCCTTTCTCATGGACTTACAAAAATGGAAGAATCATTCCAATAATAACAGCTATTGAGACTGTTTTCTTGAAATAAGTAAAACAAAAGTGGTACTTTCTGTTTGAATTTCTTTGAACCAGTGCTTTGTCTGTGAATGGTATGTTGTGGTACAGTAACTGAACCTTTGTTCAATTTTGGTCTGGTTGCAAAAATGCTGTTCGTGGCAGTAATTTAATATCTTTCAATAAGGGGTAAGAAACAAAAATCAAAACAGAGGGGTCAGAGAAAGAAAAACAAAAGTGGGACACAATTTGAAGGTCAAATCGTGAATGAACAAAAAAGGGTGAGGTATGGGAGGATACGAGAATTGTGTAGTAAATAGATAATTATGGATAGAGATTAGCATATTTGCAAGCAAGCGTTAGTGTTTTATACTGCCTATAGACTGAAGGTGTTGTTCCCTTCAGATGGGTACCATGTACAGTAATATTAATACAACAGATGGGTTGTGGAACTAATGCGTTGTACGACCAACGGATGGTGGTACTGTACAGTAGGGCAGTCCTCCTTGGAAATTGTATTCATACAGTATTACTTAACCTGATAGAGATAAAACCACACTGTTTACAAGAAATTTGTCAAAGTAATTTTTTCTTCATGTTATTATCATCACAAAGTGAGTTGTATTTAAAGCAGGGGTGCCCAACCTGTTGATCCTGATTGGATGTGTCTATATTGAAACCTTCAGGTTTCAAAATGAAGACTGTGTAGTAAACTAAGGCCTGGATGGTACCACTTTCTGCAACAAGCCTGCATTTTTTTGGTACACTGTGTGTCATCTGCTGATGGTATTCCTCCGTAGATACAGGTATTATGTTGGTAGATGTTGACACAATATTCTGCTACTAGGCTTTGGTCCAAGACAGGATGGACACCAATGCTTTTTAAGATTTGGTTGGAATATCCAGGCACCATCACACTAGAGATAGAGGCAAGCTATTCACTTGTTTTTAAAGGGGTTAAATTGCAATCATTTCAGACATCCCTAGCATTATCCCTGTATGGAGATATTCAAAAATTGGAGACTGCATGCACTTTGGTAGAAAGTACATCAATTCAAACAGTATACTAGACTCTGATTGGCCAGTGATGACTTGTGTAGTAATGTTGTAACTTACACAGTGCATAGCAGCCAACTCACACAGTACATGGCCTTAAGCAGTTTATACTCAGAACAGGCTACTGTAGTTTTATCTGGAAGATTTGTGCACAACTCCCCCCCCCCCCCCCCTCCCCCCCCCCCCCCCCCCATTTTTTAATTTGGAAGAGGATCCCTAGAAGAAAACTTGGTACCAAGAATTTTAAAGCCTGAGGCAAGATATTAGTCCCTTCGATATTGTTACAACAGGGTTAGACCAATCATGATTCATCATGCTGTGAATATTGCTGTGCCTGGGTCAGATTGAAGGGTGTACAGACAAGACACCTGCCAACATGAGTCCCCAGACAAGAGGGTGGGGCCAGGGATCTACTGTCACCATAATTAATATTTATTTGCCCATCACAAAAGAGGAAAAAACATACAAATGATGAATAGATTGTCAGGTACCTTATATGGAAAGCATTGGCTATAGGGCAACAATGTTCCTAAATCTGGTACTGTATTGTTCTAAAATCCCCACACTTTGGCCCAAAGAGGTTTTTTTACTTAAATCCAGGGTATGATGTGTTTACCTCAGTGCTGTTCATGCTTGAATATTAAGATACTTTAAGTACATGTACCCTCATGTAGGGGCCCATATCAGTGTTTGTCAATTGGTGGGCCATGAAGTACCATTGGTGGGCCATTAAGTCAGCCAGAAATATAAAAAAACTTTGGATAAGCCTTCATTTCTACAATTACTTTTTGATACAGTATATAGTTCCTTTAATCCAATGCAGATGGAATTTTAAAAGTAAATGATGCTTAAAAACTTGTCTTAGGTCCCTTTGTTAAGCGGGACTTGGTTTTTCAGTTAATGGTGAAGGTGGTCTTCAGATGATTTCAACAATCAGAAGTGGGCCTTGAGTTATAATACAAAAGGTTGAGAAACCATATGATGCACAACAGTCATATTAACTTAATGTAGCACTAGTACAGTCAAGTACTATTTTATGCCATGTATCAATTCCAATGGCATTCTCACTAATGTTATGAATTCTTTAAGTTGAGTACCTCATTGAGACTGTCAATGTTTCATGTGGTTGTTTTTATAAGCTGGTATAGGCCTATTTGTTGAAATCATTCTTTACTAATGGTGGCAAGTCCTTCAGGTAAACACCCCTTAAAGTGGCCATGACACGTAAATTGAAATTATGAGAGAGTAATTTAGCCTGAAAGTACAGTACACGAAAAGCTATTTCCAAAACTGCATGTTTTCATCACCCTTATAGCCTTAAGCATTAATGAGAAATTAATGTTTTTAAAAATTGCCACGGGAGGAAGACGGGTAAAAATGAGATTTTCCATTCCAAAGGAAGTATTATTTTAACTTATTTCACATGGTAGCTGTACTAAGCAGTGCTGGCAATACATTGTGTAGAATGTTGTGAACAGTGTACTACCTATGCTGTTGCATTGTACATTTGTACAGGCCGGTACTTATCATGGTAAACAAGACTAAAAACCTGCATGAAATGCATTTAATTGACTCAAAAGAACTGGCAAGCACGATAAGGGAGGTAACAATTCCAAAATTTAAGACTTTTCACGCAGGTTTTACATTGTATCGACCTTGATCACCGGTACAATGGAATGTAAACACTGTATCAAATGTCTGGAGGATACCACAGTAACAGCGAACAGTTCCTTAAGTGACATCACATGACGTAACAAGATTTTGAAAGTTTTCCAGAATACTTTTCAAGGCTGGAGGAGGGTATAATCTTTTCCAATTTCCGAGTGGAAAAACAAGTAATTGTAAACGAACACAATGGTTGATTTCCGTTGTAGAAAACATACTCCTAAAGATAACAAAACGGTTTAAGCCGTTGAATTAAACGTGGCATAGCCACTTTAAATTTTTTTAAAGACACTTAAATCATTCACAATCAAGTTACTTGGAATCCATGACTATTAACCTTACAGGTCACTGTACCTGTACAGAAGAGTATTTCTTGGCAGCTCTGTGACAATAAATTCATAAATCCTATAACAGTAATAATTAAAGCCTACAGTATTGTCTAAATGCAGTGAATATTATATTTCTGTAATTTAGGATTTGCATGATATAGCAAGAAAAAACAGGACTCTAGGGAGAAATCACCCATACTGTGAAAAAACCATTTTGCCTGAGTGTGTTTACCTACTGTACTGTTTTAATAGGGAGCGGGTTACTGTATGGTAAAGTCGTATTAATGACACAATGTATGCAATTACAGTACTTCACTGTACATCAACTTGTATCCGTTATCACGCACCGATGAGGGGCCATTGAGATACTGTAACACATATATATATCTCAGAACTTAACAGAGAAAATATATGCTTGTGTATTTTATTGTTTTGTTTATGCTGGTTTGTATAGGCAGTATGTACTGATTTCGCCTGACAGTTACAGAATGAGTTAAGTCTGAATTTAATGTTGAGTTGCTACAACCCCCCACCTCCCCCCTTAATTCTGTTATTTAACACGACCTGGATAGGAAGTTGCTGCTAGCAACAAGTGATCTGAAGTAGGTCTAGCAGACCACACAAGCAAGCAGTGCAGGGTGCCCTCAACAATAGTGTAGTTGTGCTAAACTAGATTAATATTATGTAATCAAATTATAATTATAATAGTTATAAAAACGAAAAGAAAACTTTGTCAAAAGTGTTTGGAAAGTCTTTCGATTTTCGTTGGTTATCTTGTTTCTTCCTCGTTTCAGACACTATTAAGTTACTGTATCAATGGCTATTACAGGATACTATTTTCAACCCCTTGGACTGAGCTGTTATTCATTTCCTTTCTCGCACACAGTATTCACCGTTCTGAGTATCAAAGACTGTTTGTAGTAACCGTGGAATTAAAGCAATCGTTTCTACATCTCAAATCAAATTCTGTACTTATTTGACATACACGTCTCTATAAAGGGATGTGTCCTTCCTTGAAATAACTCTGAGTAACTTCCTCTAAATATTTTTGAAGTTATCATTGAGGAGAGGCTTGCATAAAGGTTGCCAGGAAATGTCTATAAAAACTGTTATCATTTTTTATGGCTGTAGTTAAGCTTTAGAAAGTTAAGAAATGTTTTACATTCCCCTTTTCTAGTTTCTTTGGTCTTCCCTTATCAAAAACTCTGTTCTATTGGATTTTTTATAGTTTAGTATGGTTACCAGACAACACTCCCAGGCAATGCATGCCCACTCGAACAATTTTTCTGCGGACAGTTTCCTCCCATGACAATTACCCGTCAGACAGGCCTTCACCAAAATTCGTGGAGTTGTCCTGGGTGGGGATTGTCCCGGGGAAATTGACACTTGTCTTAGTTGGAAATTGTCCGGGGCAAGTTGTCCCGCGGGAGTTGTCCGGGGGAGGTATCCGGGGAAATTGTCACCCTGGGAACTGTGTAGTATGCAGTATGTAGGGAATGCTATTGTTTGCTTAAAAATATCCCTTGATAGCATGCGATCCAAAAATTGACTCCTTGTGGGAAAGTGTATATTTCTGCACATGCAGCAGTTATAAGGGAAGTAAATTGCTGAGTAACAATTTTCAAACTATTTTTGCTTCCCAGGATATATTAATCCTTAGCTTGATGTATGAACATTGTGTTGCTTTAAATAGGACTGTGCATAGGCAACCTTGGTTGTGAGATCTCTCTCCACTACATTGGAGTAAAAGTATGAAAACATGACATTGTAAGCTTTTGCTGTTTAAACTAATTTTTGTGCCAAGGACGAGGGAACAGACTGCATTTTTATGGTGGCATATCTATCTAAGCTCGTTTATTCCCTTGTGGTGCATACTCACACAAATACGACTGGAAGTTTGTACGAGGAATGTAGGTTCAGTCATGTAATTGATAAAACTACAATGTGTAGTTTAGTTTGATTCTTCATAGAGCCCTCCTTCCTCTCTGAAAATGTTCATACCCATCCAAATGATAATTTTTTGAAACACTTTGCTATGGCATCACCTGCAATGTTTCAGTATACCAACTTTCCATACAGAAGGATGTGAGACTGCTTGCAGCAGGCCCGTAGCCAGACAAGGTACTGGAGGGGGGCCAAAGTTTCCAGGGGGAGGAGGGCAAAAATTTATTCAGGGGGCCAAATGTTTACAAATGTATTAAGTCACTGGTAAGATTTAAACTCTCTCAGGGGGCAAAAAATTTTAGGGGGGCTTCACCCCCTAGCCCCCCTTGACTGGGGGCTTGGCTTGCAGTGGTAGGAGGAAGGGGTTGCCAGACATTTGCGTGAAATTTGAATTCATGTTTGCCTGAAAAAGCCTACATTTTACCCGACAAGGCAAATTTTTTGGACAAAAATAGGGGAGGGGAAGGAGCCGGCCCTTCCATCATGTATGCCTTACATTCCACACTTTAGTCTCCCTGGAGTGCTGTGGCCAGGAGGACCAGAATGTGTTTTCGGTCAGCCTAGAGGGCCAGAAAATTGAGTTTTGTTAAGTTGTTATTATCTTGTAGGATATGCATTTATGATATTATTTTTCATTTACTCAGGCCTCGAAATTTGAGGCATGTGAGCGCAATCACACACTACAGTACCACTCGTCTCAAATTACAATGAGTGTGATTTTTTGCACACCTACAGTAGATAAAGAGTGGGAACTAAGATAAATCTATTCAAGTTTAATAAAATAGTACACCTACCACACTCCTGAGGAGTGTGATTGTAGCACACTTGGAAAATTTAAAACCCAAGGCCTGTTTACTACACATATGTGCAAATTTACTGTTCGAAAATCTTTAGAAAAGGGTGTTATAAAGCAATGATCAGGCCTGGAAAAGAGTATAGACGTTAACAAAATATCTCAGTATTTGGCACAAAATAAGCGTCAAATTTCCAATGCGTCCTATCATGTGAAGACTGTGTGAGCTGTGATTTTTTCACAGTGTGAATCACTGTATATACACAGTAGAATCCAATTGAACACTATATTACTCATCAAGTGTAAGTGAATTTTCTTGATTTTGAGAAGGAAAATAGCACTGAGCTACCTTCTGCAAACTTGTCCAGTTAAGAAGTTACAGTATTTGTTTTTTCTTGAGGAATCCTGTGGGGAGTCCACCATTTTTTAGTATTTTTCCATAAACTGGAGTATGTTAAATACAGTAACTGTGAAAAAAAAGTATGAAAATTCTAGCCGGGACCCCTGACTTGACTAAAACATAAAGATGACACCGTGGTCCATTTTGAGGTCCAAAGTCTGCCATACTTAGATGTCTGTTTGCAATGGAGTTCCCGTCTTTTAATACTGTACTTGGAGCAGGCTAATGTTCTAAGACGTGGGTTCTCCAGTGTTCTAGGCTGTGGGCCACTTTAATTTGACTTTTTTTCTTTAAATTTATTGTTAGTAGCCAGGGCTGTTGATCAACAGCTTTTGTTCTTATTAAAATTTTGAGCTCCTGAAATCTTCTGCAGGCCATATTTGTGCACGCACCAGGCTGCAAACATCCAGCGGGCTGCCACTTGAGAAGATAGGGCCTAAGCTTTCTCTTTAGATTTTATTTAATAGAAATTGTCCACGAGGAAGGTGTTTCGCTAACCCTTGTTACTCAGTTAATGGGTAACAATATAACTTGATAAATATTAATGAAGTAGCATTCATTCAATAAATATTCAGTAGTAAAATGTTTGAAGCACTATCCTTTCTTATTTTCACTTCAGTACCTCAAATGTGGCACGTCCATGGAAAGTTTTTATTACTCATACGTCTCTTTATGTCCAATTGCAGAACTTTGTCTTTCAAGTTGCTCAAATGGAAAGTTAAAATTTCTTTCTCATATGCCAGCAAGCTTTTTGTTTAAAACAAAGCCATCGAGAAACTCTTACAACAAAGGCATCAACTTTCATTTAAGAGGGTATTAAATGCCTGGAAAGTCTTTTATGGTCTTTGTTTTAAAGGGCTACAATTCGATACAAGCATACATGTACCCACATTTTGTGCCAATTCGACGTGAACTGCGACGAGGTGCTGTTGATTTTGGTTTCTATCCCTTTGTCATGAGTCACCACGTGTGCAGCTCTCAGTAAAACACAAAGATACAGAGTCTTGATTTCCTCGTTGCTTTACGAGTTTAAATGTGACGGATTGATCAATGTGTGAGTCAGTCTACTCAAGTCATAGCGAGTGAGCACACGCCACCGCAGCCGAGGCAGATTTTTTTTTTTTGTTCTTCGACACAAAAAGTGAAGGAATTGGACAGGAGTCAGAGTTGATAGTGGCCATCCTAACTTAAAATGGACTTTCTGGGCCGGTAAGTTGTGACAAAGAGATCTCAAATGGGAACATTTAAGGTCACATTGCTAAGAGCATGGCCGTCGATTTTATCATCATTTTCAAGTGAATGGATAAAATTGTAACGCAAAGGTTAGGAGATTAACGTTAGCTTGAATTACAGTGGTCTCTTTGTTAAGCTTAGTAATTCTTACATTCCAATTTTTCATTGGTTTAGAGTGCAGCTGTATTCAGTCTGCATTGCACAGTTTGTTTCGTCTGTAATCTGCCCTGTAAATATTCAAGAGTCTAAAAGGTGTCAGACATGATTGGAAAAGGAGGCAAACTAAATTAAAAAAGCTCGCTTCATGAAATTTGAATATTTTAAGTTGATGACAAGCTCTAATGCATACTGTACAAGATACTCATTCGGTAGTGGTGCATTCTTTGAATTATGTCCTCTCAATTGAGGTGTTCTATAAGCTGCCAGTTAACAAGTCTGTTCTCTTATCATGGCATAGCAGCTTCGTTGATTAGTAAGGCTGATATTCTGGGAAATCATAGATAATTAAGAAGACACACTTTTCCAATTTAAAGTCATGACTCCAGGAGTTTGTAGCTGTTAGTTTATCTTGTAGTCCAAATGTGTCAGTGGAAGTGGTCAGCTGTTGAAGTAGGCTGGATGGAATTGTGGAAGTTAGATAAAGATCGAGACTATGAATACTTTACAGAGGAAACCAGAAACTGAGGGGAAAATGGACTTCCAGAGAAAAAAGTTTAGGCAGGAAACTCTGGTAGCTAAGAGGAAGTGCCTGAAAGCTGAAGGGGTCAGGTGAAGAGCTATCTGTTGTCAGGTAATGATAGGATATATTATACAAACCTAACAGGGGCCAGAATTGATTAAGCTTAGGACAAGGTTTGATGAGACAGGTTGTAAGAGACATACAGTACAGACATCAGAAAAATTGAGTTTAAAACTTTTGTCTGTGTATATCCATTATTGATAAGATTTCATCGGATTTGGTGGTCTTCAAGGCCTAATGTAAGGCCTACACCAAATAAAGCTTAGGCTTTTTTCATATCCTGTTAATGTATGGTAGGCAAAAAAAAACTAAGATTGTGTTGAGTCAGGTTCACATCTTATCTTTATTGTCGAATGGGCTTTGTCTTAAACTAGAAAAGTTCACTTTCAATGGAACTCATTTTGGGGACTGAGAAAATGGATTACAAAACCTGGCATCCTTGTCTAAGTATTTTACAGTGTGGCAAGTTTACTGTCACTACAAAACAGATTCTGGTTTCTTTTAAATGAGAATAAAATCTTGAAATATTTTTCTTTGTGATTATCATAACTAACTATCATCTTTTATTTTTGATGCCCTGCCTTGAGGCTCATTTTTGTGGCCTTGGCATCTGTTGTGTGCATAGGGTCATGCCCCAGCTGGTCCTGTACCCTCTGGCTTCGAAAATTCATCTGAGGCCTGTTCAAGGCAAATTTGAAGAAGGCTATTGCGCCCCCTTATAATTTCCTAAAGATCGTACAGAAATCTAGTTTCCTTGCCAAGTATTTCTAATTTTCATGCTTATAAATGCCCAAGCATGCCTCTCACCAAGTTTGTCATGAGATCATCACATCAATTAGTATGACAGGCCATACTACAGTCTTAATCATTAATGAAATCATTTTGGTACAGGAGGGTGTGGCCTTGCATGGCCTCATACAGTGTGACCTTGCCCTTGCATGGCCTCAGGGACCAGGGGCCAAGACTGACAGCACTGCTGAGTCTATGTCGCTCCTCCCTTACCTCCTATTTACATGTGTATTTGTTTATACAAAAACATGTCAATATGTGAGGCCCAGTAGAAGTATTTTATTAGCTTTTTAAGTCATTTTTTTTTTTATTTAAGAGCTATCACTCGTTTCAAAAGGTTAGCACTTAGAATTTAGTTCAGCAATGGCTTTGAAACAAAGATTACTGCAGTTGTGGCATACAGTGTGGTAAGTTAGATTAAAACATTACAGTAATATAGTTGTTAAGTAAGATCTGTTTGAATCAAGCTACACATGTAGCCTACAGAGTAGGTAAGCTTAATCAAATTGGGATGGTGAGGAGGCTGCATTGAATGTGGCAGGTTTAAGCTCAGAAATGTATTAAATCTCAAGTCCCAAGGTAAGTACCCTAAGAGAAGGGTATGATGATAAGAGAGAGCCGCTATTCATGAAGGCTGCCAAGTAGCTGTTTTAAGGCGTGGTCCACGCTGCATGACATTGGTGTCGTATGTTCAATGCCTTCTCAGCTTATAGGTTAGGGAGTGTTTGTGAGGCAGTCTATAAGGCAGAGCAGATTATGAAGGTAATTCAAGTTTTTGATGGGTTGGTTTTGTGAGAAGAGGGACCTGTGAAATCTGTAGTGTACTGCTACATTGGCACTGAGAAACTGGGGGTGTGAAAAGCATCCATTGTAAAGACAAGCCTTCAGCCTATCTCACATTTCAGGATGAAGAAAGTTGACTGAACTTTCACCTCATACTGTGACGTATGTTTATAGATTAATGAGGTAATATTATGTTTGGAAGTATGCCAATCATTTCATCATCATGTATTACATGTAATACTATGGGACTCTGCCCACTCACCTTTTTACAGTTTGGATTTGGATTAAATATACTCATGTTTAAAGGGATACGGATGTCACACAGAGAGACAAACAAACAGACAAACATACAACGGAATGGTACAGAGTGACACAAACTGACACAGACTGACACAAACTGACACAGACTGACCCTGATGTACAGTTAAACTTGAGGCAGACACAGACAGACACTGTCAGACTCTGACATAGATGCAGACATACTACTGCCAAACACAGATGGGCACAGACATGCATACAGTTATAAAAAAACAGATAGACACACAGATATTCAGAGGCTGACCGACCGACCGACCGACCGACAGACAGACAAACAGACTGAGAGATAGACAGACAGATAGGCAGAGACAGACAGACTGAGAGACAGACAGACTGAGAGGCAGACAGACAGAGACAGACAGGTAGAGGCAGTCACATAGAGAGACAGGCTGACAGACAAAAAGACAGACAAACAGACTGACAGTGAGACAGACAGACAGATGGGGAGCAAGATAGACAAAGTCGTTTCATTGCACTTTGTTTGAATACCTCCCTCACCTATTTACTAATCAATGCTTTATCTTTGGTTTGACAGCTTTTCCTTTCTGCATATATATGCTACTGTACATGTCTGTGTTTCAAGTTTAATACAAGTGTTTGACTTTGCTTTTAAAGGCATTTTTTTTGGGGGGGGGGGGGAGGGGGGCTGTTGTCAGTGTAGTTTTAAGGTATCAGGTATGATTTAAGTTTTCTGTCTGAATCATATGTACATTAAATACTTGTGTGTACTGTACACTTTATTTTCATTGCTAAAATTATAACTTTTTATACATTAATTACCACTCCATAACATCTAGGAATACAAAATAGTGGGGAAGCCAAGGACCTATTTGATTGTTCTGTAGTATTGCAAAGACCATTTATAAATCAGTGTTTGATACATCATCTGTCAAGATTGCTTGCTTGCTTCATGTTGCTATGGTTATCTCTCCATGTGCAAATGATGTGCTCATCTCCCCCTCCCCCCCCCCTTCCCCACCACAGAAAGGAGATAATTTATGATTCAATATTCACACCATGCCTACTTCAACCCTCCTTACAGCACCTTCAGTTTACATAGGTACAGTACCCTTCACATGTCAGGTTTAATAGTTGTTTTGATGGCCACGTGCTCCCAAATCTTTTGGCGGCAATCTCCAACCCACGCCTAATTTCCACGCCACTTTATCCAACAGAAAGTGAACTGATTGCCGTTGGATTGATGCAAGGGAAAGCGAAAGATGATAGGTGTTGTAGGTTCTATTCTTATTTGAATCATTTGTAGCTATCATCAATTTCTTTTTTATTAATTATGCACAAGGAAGGAAGCATCATGTTTTTTTTACTTGAATTGTGTTTCTGCTTTCCACATTCACATGCTTAGCAGTTCATTTAACTTATTTAGTGTAATCTACTTATCAACATTGAAATATAGCCTGGCTTTTCCTGGTGCTGACTGGCGCAAATGATATTGCTCAATTCGATATTTGTTTTCAAAGCTGTACATGTAGTGGGAATTTCTTTGTGCAACTTGGTTTTTGCTTTCCTTGTACAGAGGTGAATATTTTTTTAATCTCAGAATTGGGTTTTTAGTATCCTTGTTGTGAGAGCTGTCATTACAAATTTCAAAAGATAATCTGAGTATCTTTTGCTGGATTCCACATAACCTTCCCTGACCCTGAATCTCCCTCAGACCTCCTCCCATAAAATAACTTTTTGTCACTCTGTTTTGTATCCCTGGCCGGGTCATACCATAGACTTTAAAAATGGAACCTACTGCCACTGTGCTTGGTGCTCAGCATAAGCAGTGGAGTAGGGAAAACAAGCCAGTGAGCCACAACTGCATGGAAAAAAGGCTGTGGCTGGCCCGACTTAAACCAGTTGGTTAGAAACTGAGCCATAAAACCTCATTACTAACACTCTGTTTTGTACTGAGTATGAAGTAAAATGTTGTACCAGTCAGTACCCATTCAGTAGGACTGTGGCCGATTTACTTCTTAACCCTGCACCAAAGTTTTATATTTTGTCTTCAAAGTTCTTTCTAGTACTTGTATGTCTTTCTGATATTTTCATCTCTGCTGCTGGGAATCTGGGTAGATAGTCTATGCAATCAATTTACATGGAAAATGCAATATTTCCATCATTCATGATCTCATCTTTAGAAACATTTTACAAGGAGGGTGGGTGTTAGGGTAGGGGTGTCTTTGTTGTAACTGAATATGCAGCTGGAAACAACATCAGGTGGTTTTCAACAAGGGGCACCATATAGGCATACAGGCAAGGGGCATAACATTTGGGTATTTTTCTCAAGATTTTTGTGTATGAATGATGCCTGGTCTTTTTTGTTTCCCCCATGGATATACCCAGTTTTCTGATCATACACACACTCAAACCTTTTTTTCTCAAATCTAGGGCATTCTCCTTTTCTTTTCACAGGAGACAAGTTCCGTTTGGTCTTGTGTACCACCCTCCGTGAGGACGGTATTGCGGATGATGGCCACTATAATCCTTTGGATGAAAGTGCAGTGACCCGAGCCAATAGCTTTGAATATGTGATGTATGGGAAGGTGTATCGGATAGAGGGTGATGAAACAGCCACAGAGTCAGCATCAAAACTGTAAGTAATCAACATTCCACACAAACCCCCTCCTTATGGTATTGTTAAGGGTAGGGAGGGGGAGACATGTCCGTTGATTGGAACCCCATCCTCTCTGTGAATTGATGGGGGTACCATTATCATGGGAAAAGGAAGCAAGTACTGGTAGGCCTACTTAATGAGTGGATGTTATCATTACATCAGCTAAATTATGGCATGAAAGTGACATTTTCCTCCCTCTCTTTCCCCCTTTCATCCTAATGCACAGTACTAATGGTATATCTGAGTATTCCAACATTTGGGAGGGGGGGGGGCAGAGGGGATGAGAGGTGGGAGATCATTTGAATTTCAGAATTTAGTGAACTTCTTGAGGACAGTGAGCATGTCTTTAAGAGTTTCATCACTGCAAGTAAGTCAGTGTTTATATCGTGCAATATAATTTGTACTTTTTAGCAAGTTACCTTTTTACCTTAGTATGAAATATTCCTGTGATGATTTGACAGCTTTGTGTAGGGCCATCTTGAGAAAGACGGGTAGCCATAATATTGAGGCAGTTATAAACAACACAATGTGCTCTGTCAGGATTGACACAGCTGTTAACTTGTCCCACACTGGGGCTACCATCACTCTGTAATGACCACCATTAGCCCATACTGTACACCAAATTACTCCTTGAGTCCTCAGTCTTTCCCCTCCCTCACCACTTTTCTGTCTCCCATTTCCCTATAATGGTTTTATAGTTAGGATAAATAGTACCTTGTGTTGTGTGTGTTGCTGTTCATCCCCTTACCATGTTGATTCAGGATTGTACTCTGTAGTTTTGTATAGATCTGCCTCTGGATACAATGGGAGTGGTTTAACTGCATTATCCAATGAGAATAGTTGAATACATGTCATACATATGTAAACTTTGTGAGGCCTACACTGTCAGATTAGTCTGCCTTGTGGTACTGGTGTTTATTGTTTGGTTGATACAGTGCACATAAATAAACTGTACAAGATAATCACTGAGCTTTTCTGACTTAATTTATTAAGATGAGAAACTACATCAATATTGATGGCTGTGTGAGTCAGGCTAGGCTGCAGTACTAAAAATGTTGTACAAGCACAGTATACATTGGCAAGGCATCTGTAGGACAGGACTGCAATTTATTGAATTGACAGATTGACCCTGACAGGAAGTGATGTGAGTAGATACTTGAAATAACTATGAATATTCATTGATCTGCTGCTCTGCTTGCCTGGACATGCATCATGCTAGTGCAGTTTTTTTTTGTGTGGTAATATTCAGGCATAAATAGCAATTGACAGATTGACCCTGACAGGAAGTGATATCTAGAAACCTCAAATAATTATGAATATTCATTGACCTGAATGTGAAAGTTAGATAAAGTTTCATTGCCCCTCTGTATAATGTTTCCTGTGGCTTTCCAATCTTACACTTTCAGTCACTGGATTCTGTGAATAGACCAGGAAGAGATCATTATATGTCCCAGAAAAGGAAAGTTCCACCCAAGTGTGCCTGGATAAAAAACTAAAAACAAATAAAATAAAAAACTAACAAAGTAATGATTATGAAAGCATCTGTGGATTACAGTAGCTACTGGAGATTTTTTTTTTGTAAACTTTCAACCTACAATGAGAGAACTCTAGTAAGATATGGAGGAAAGCAGGGAGGGGTAAATAGGTTGGGGAAGCAGGGTTTCCATTAAGTGTGGGAGAGAGGGGATTTGCCCTACCTTTTCCAGAAGGAGGGTAAAATCCCCCCCCCCTTTTTCATTTCCATAAAAATATATACAAAAATGTCAGTATCTTGGTTTCTTACTTAGGAAGAGGACACTTTTGCATCAATGTTTGAACTTACATTTAAATGGCCTTTGAAATCCTGCAAATTGCACCTTATAGGGGCCTTGAAGTAAGCTTCCCCCCCCCCCCCGAACACACTTGTAACTTTGGCCATGGACAGCATCAATTGGGACTCAGGGTTTAGCAGTAATGAATCCCCCCCTTTTTTGAGTTTCTGGCGGAATTCCAGGAAAGGGTACCTAACATGTACTATGTAACTTGCTGCTTTCTAATAAGAGAAGATTGAATGTAGATCTTTTCAATAACCCAGGTTCTAACTGGTTTCCTTTTTTTTTTCGAAACCTTTAGAGCCATATTCTTTGTAGTGGCATTATTCAGGGAGGGAGAGAGGGAGAGGAGAGGTGGGCCTGGGGGTTTGCTGGAAAAGAAATGGGAGTGGTGGCAGTCATTGGCTGAAGAATAATAGAAAAATTTAGCAAAAATTCAGAGAGAAAAATGGAATAAGCAAAAAATATCAAGTTCATGCCCTGGTTGAAATAAATCACCATGGGGACAAGGCCATTTGCTTAATCCCTTTTTAAAGGGCATATTATACGGGTCCAAAACTCTCCTTTCAATTACAAAAAGTTCACAAGTTTGGTGGCCTTCATTTAATTCCAGCCCTGAATTTCCACAAACTTTCGTGAATTAAATTTCAGCCATTTCAGTAAAATCATGGTTCTTTAGGCTGTTTAATTTATAAAGTCACCATGAAGTTGGCCATATTAGCCCTGCCCCTCCCTCCACCCCACATGTACACAGACACATCCCTTTTCATGGTGTTTATAGTGCTACAGATGGATGGACAATACACTTGGTCTCCACTTGACAGCTCTAAAAAACTTGAACTTGTATGAAAAAAAAACATTTTAATTTTCTTTAGATTAGGAGCAATGTGTGACCTTTAACGATTTGACATTGTTAAATAATTATACAGTATCCTGTATGAATACTGTCTTCAACAATTAAAACGCTGAGATGATTTTGTTTTAGAAATCATCTTTTTACTTTCGTTGTGGTATCTAGATTGTTGCTTTGAGTGACAGAGAACAAAGTTATCAAGTCAGGGAACACTACCTTACATGTTGCTCTTTTTTTATGATTGGTGATTGGGGAAGGGAGGAGAGGGGGTGGGGGAAGGGTGGCAGAAGCCAGAAGACTTGCTCTTTAGATAAGATGTTGAAGGACTTTGTTGAACAGTTTGTCAAATTACTTTTAGAAAAATTTTGAGGTACAAAAATTGCAGGGATGGTGAAGAGTTAATAATTCACAACATTAAATTTCTTAATTTAATTTCTAAATTTACTAGACCAGTTCTATGATCACTTCTGTTGGAGAGTGGGTCTGGTACTGTACTTGGCACTTGAAATAACCAAAAAAAAAAAAAAAAATGGGCAAAGGACATTGGTTGATCCAGTATTTATACCTGAAAAGGGTCTGGGATGGGAGAAGTCAGTACAGTACATGTATACAGTAATGTTTGTTTTGTCATAACAAGATATTTTGTGAAAATATCATGATGGAAGCCCCATCAAAGGTTAGTTAGATAGGATTTAAAGACACACCAACACGAATGTGTTATATAGTGTCAGCTAGATAAAAAGGTAAAGTTCAAATACGGTTTCAAATACGGTTTAAGTTCAAGTTCGGTTTCAAATACAGTTCAAATACGGTTCAGTTCCTTCCCTTTAGCCACCTCTTACGACAGGCGGGAAATAACGTGGGCATAGTCTACATCCCCCAGCCCACAAAGGAAATCCTGTGTTATCGCCATGCTGTTTTCTCTGAATGGGGACAGGGGAGGGGGAGTGAAGTTAAGAAATATATATGATGGGGATTTACATGCAGTTAAATGGAAGTCAATATATCACAGCCACTTTTTCAACTAAATCTGTGGTCAAGAGTTGATGTAATTCTTTGTAATGCTTGCATAAGTAGCTGCAGAAAACATAGCAGTACTGTAGGACCTAAGAATGAGAGAGGAAATGTATGTAACACTATAGCCTTTTACTTGAGCCCCATTGTCAAGTTGGGGGCTGGGGGCAGAGGTGGAGGAATTCAGGGTGTATTGTATGCCCAAAATATTTTTTCCTTCTAGAAAACTTTTGAGAACAAAAGTTTTAATTACCTTACATTACAGCCGGGAGTACATTGCCCCTGAAGAAGCCAATGCCCCACCCCCTGCCTTCAACACCTAGTCTGGCTATAGGTGTGCTCTTATGTATCAAAAAGTTGCAACAAGATATTCTATGTTACTAAATCAGTGAAGGTGATAGTGCACAAGAGGAAACAGGGAGGGGGTTGGGTGAGTCTGTCTAAAAGTCACCCAGGTGGAAACGATTAGGTACAATCCCATTGTCAAAATTATGTATTCATGACCAGTGTAATTCAATGAAATATGTTATTTAGAATTAAATTAAATTTTGGAAAGTTTGAACTGTGAGACCAGCCACAGTAGGTTGAACATTCATAATAATTTTGTAGCCACAGCTTTCTGAGAAGCAATTCAATTTTCCCACAATTTTTTAGTTAATTTTATGTATGAAAAGGGTAACATATCCACCAATTGTCAAAATTTCCTAGCAAGTACTGTACCAAAATTTCTTGGCAAGAAGCTTACTAGATTCTTAGTTTTTTTTTTTTTTTTTCACTCAAGGTTCTACCTATGTACATACCGTAGGATGTAAGTTTATACCCTGTCAGATTTTAAATTTGAGCCCCCCACCCCCGGACACACTCCACCCCAAAGTTAAACTCTGAGTTTGACCAATGGTATGGCATGGGTTTGTTTCAAGTTGAAGACAAATTTAAGTTGGTTCCTTATGCTGTACCCATTTAGGCTGAACAGTGTGTTGAAGAGATATTGCTATTAGAATTAAGTCTCAGACTTATAATGACTGCTTCCTCTAATTAAAGATTCCAATCATAGCAATGATGGTGACATGACCAATCTACATGGCCATATTGTAAATGCTGTCATTTGTAGGAAATGCTGCTGTGTATCAATTACAAGCCTGTGTCCTGATCAGACCCCACAGTGACTCCAAGTTGTTTTATCAACCATAATACAGAGGGACCCCCAAATAGCCAAGCACTACTTCCTCAGATAAACAGCCCTATCCTTCAGAGTCCATATAAACTTGTTCATTGTATAGTACTGCAATAGCTCTGTACTTCCTATATGAGCCACACACAGCTTATACTAGCTCGATCTTTTGTCTGAAAATTATGCAAATGTGTAGTCACAAGACAGGAAGTGGGAGTCAAAGAGGTCAGAGCGTTTCCTGGTTATGATTAGCGCGGTAAAGCTGCTGTGCACAGATAGCGTGGCACTTTCCACATAGGCGTTGCCAGCAGCGGTTGAGTTTCCTTATAAAGCCTTGGCCGTTGAGTTAGTGCTGTACATTTGTAGAGGAAATCGCATCGTAACCATCATGGCTGTATGCTTTCCTTGCTCGTGAGTAAAGGCGGAACTCTTTCCAGTTACAGTCAGCAGTTGGACTTGGGACGAAATAGACTTTATTTAGTCTTGAGCAAAATATTTGTTTCATCTTAAAGAGTGTGCAGACGGACGCCATTGCTACTTTCAGTTGCTTATTTACTTGTCTGTGTGTAGTCCACAATCACAAACAGTTTTTGCAGCCGACCTTAAAGCTCACTCAGTCTTCGTTTCATTTTGGTGTTAAACTTTTACCTCTAAGTCCTGGAGAGAAAGTCTAAAAAACAGGGAAGCAAAACTAATGTCAAAGTATCACAGTCACTTTCACTGTACAAGCCAGCTTGTGTGCTCTTCAGCAATGGGGGAATCAGTCATGTGTTTCTGACGAAAGGTTAAAGGTCATGTGTTGGCGTCAGTAATTCTGCAAAAAGCCACGCCCAGTTCCACAGAGTGCTGCTGAAATGGTTTTTGGAAGAACAGTGTCCTTAGCTGGTGAGCAGAGGTGTATGTGTGCGATCACAAGTTAGAAGGTGTGTTATAACACATGAGATGTGAACTTTAGGCTGTACCAAAGACTTTCTTAAACAAAATTGTGACATTTTACAGACTTTTGTTAATTTGGCCTGAAATTCTGCTCTAATGTATGTAGGGTAGATCTTTGAAATTGACTTCAACTATATTTTAAGATTAAAATTTACTTTTTTGGACATTTTCTTGAGGATATTTGATTACTTGTTATTTAATGTGTGGAGGTAAGTTAGAACTTGCTTAACTATGAGGTAATTAAGAGGTCTATATTTGTGTACAATTAGGTAGTAGGCCTATCCATCAGTTAGGCCTTACTTTGCCTTATCAGATTGCTCAGAATAAGTTTTCGTGGAGTTGACACTTTTATTTTCAAGTCTTACATAAAATCCAGTTGAGTCTGCAGTTTTCTTTGGCTATGTACTGTAGGCCTAACTCTTCCCCTGTGGTATGTTGTCTGTTAGCAGGTGCCTTGTGTTAGGTGATAGCATTTTTGCAGAGCAGTTCTAAGGAAGTTACAAACAGTCAAGAAATTTTTTAGCATACATTGTGCCCATAGTAAGATTTCTGTTAGAACTCTGCCATTGCATTAGAACTTTATGATTCTGCTTAGAGTTGGCAATAAAACTTTGCCAGTTTCCTTTTATACATTCACAAAGCATTTTCATACTGTGTCTATGTCTGCAGTGACATGTGTACATGTGCGCTGACATGTGTACATGTGCGCCCTGAGAACAAGTCAAAATACTGCCGTTTGATCATACTGTGTGATTCCTGATTTTAGGTTGTGGTTGATCAAACATGGTATTACTTGTTTTGCTGAATTTATTCGTTTAAAACCTTGAAAGAGCTGCAGTTGCATCAGTCAGTATCAGGTCGTATATCGATAAGAGCTCTACGATACTGGTAGGCTGTCCTGTACTTGGGTTAGATGTTTGTGCTGTTCTCCTTGGTGTGGTAATTCTTTTGTGCCGTGTTTGTGGCAATTGCTAGTGTAGGAGGCCTGACGGTTTGACTATGTGGCTTTTTGCTCAACACCTACCAGCGTCTTTTCGCCTCAGCTGTGAAATTTTTGCAGGCATGAGAGAGGAACATAAATCTCCCCTCACAACTACTTTTCATTAACTGTAGTGTGTGCTGGCTTAACTGTAGTAATGTTTGCTCTTTAGTGTTAAACCTACAGTACCATGGATTTGAACTTAGTTTCCTAGTGTATGAGTTGATCAGTTCATCTGGTTACCTGAATAATCTAGTGTGTTCTCATTGGCAAAAGTTAAGTCGTAAGGGAATTTAGAAAAGTTTTGTGCTCACCAGAAGACATTTTGCAACAAGCAACCCTATTATCAGTAAGGTATTGTAAACATAGCCTGGCACTACTAATTTGTATCACAGCATTACATAGTGTCACTGAAAGCAGGACGAACTCTTCATAGTTTGTAGGAGGTCTTTGTTCTACTTGGATCAATTCTGCATTGTCCTGTCCAAAGCTTGGTTATTGTGTGCAGATGTTCACTCTGACCATGTTGGACCTTTCCAAATTAACTCAGAAACATATTTTCGATTGTTTTGAGGATTTTCGTAATTTTTTTGTGAAGTATAAGTTTATCTACTGGATGTTTTCTACAACTAAAAGGATTGCTGGTGGATTTCATCAATACTAATCGAGTATTCTGTTATAGTATGGATTTTAGATCATGTCTTTAGGCTTTTATTTATTGGTACTATGTCAAGTGTATAGAATTGTGTGATTCTGCTGTCTTGCTCAGTCAAGTTTATTTGCTTTACAGTTGATGCTATTGTATTGCAGTCTTGTATTTGGAATCTGTATTTTAGTTTAAGTTCTGAGATCAAAATTTACAAACCATTTCAGATCCTCCCTGACTGTGGTGTTGATTTGAATGTTTTGGTTAGCTCAGCTGCTATGCATAGCATTCCTTAAAGTGTACAAAGTGAATTTCTTCAGAGTCTGATAAAAGTATTTTTTGCACTGTTTATCACAATTTTTTGGGCCAATTGATAGTTGATTTGGACATAGATAGCTACTTTAATCACTTCTACCGTGTCGGTAATTACCAAGCTGTGTGTAATGTATTTGTTTCCCAATTCGTTATACAGTACGTGTAAGACACTTTTTGTAAACCTACGTAATTTAAAGACTAGTAACCTTTTTATATGCTTTTGGGTCGCTGCATTGTTACTGGGGTAGAGTTTGGGAAGGGGTGTGCAGAACTATTTCATGACGAGATGCGGACTTCCTCCTTGGCCATCTATGAAATGCTGCCCTCAAAGTGGACCAGAAGATACTATTCACGTTTTTTGTTAAACTCCGTGAATACATCTGCTGGTCTATTTGAAGGGTAGGCCCATCATCTTCAGCTGTTTCCATGGTAACCCCATGGTTCCATTGTAAGTATCTTAGGTTTTTGTATGGGATGTCATATCTTGCTTACTACAGTGAGATGGTAGACTAAATTTTTTTCTGAGGGGGTGGGGAGAGGGGGGAGGGGAGTTCAAGGAAGATGGGAGGAGGGTTAGGGGGTGCAGTTAGCTACAAGTAGCATTGTAATAATGCATGGTTCATTTTGTGACTTTTAAAAGGAATTAAAGTTTTTAATCTCTTTTTAAAATCTCTTCAAAGAATTTCTTTGAGAAAGAAGGACAGTAACTCTCTTCTTATTCATTTAGTGCCACAAAAGAAAAAAAAATGGGAAGAAAGGCAAAGCAAAAGATAAAAATGTAAAGAGAAAGAAAAGTAAAAGTATCAAAGACTGAAAAATACCTGAGCTATGAATGTGAAGGTCTTATCTTAAATCAAGTTCAGTTTCAAAAATTTGATAATTCCAAAATTTAAGTATAAAATCAGTTCTCCATCCTGAAAGCAAGATCTGGAAACAAAGGTTGAGAAATAAATGCATGGACAGATACGGTGTTTGGCCTGTGTATACTTGTATAATTGATTAAGTCAGAGCATGTTTCAATATGTGAAATGACTTGTTGGTTTATTGATTTGAGTTTTTTGAAACAAAATAAAATATTTTGTGACTTGAAATTACCTGTTTTTCTTTTATTCTGATTGTCAGCTTTGGTCATAATTATGTTGCAGACGCATTCTTCGTTCTGTCTGTTGCACATTGACAACGGTACGACTTTAAACTTTTATTGACTGACCAAGACTACTGTACTTGAGTTTTATTAATGTCACAAAGGAAGAAATCTCCAGCTTTGTACCGCAATTGGGTCTGCGGAAAGTAACTTTTATCATCATCGTTGCAGTTGTTTGGGTCAGAAGAATTGATTCCAACTGAACCTATGATGTCGCCCTTTGCCAACTGATATTACAGAAAGAGACCACCCTTGCCCCTTCCTGCATTTAATCTGCTCATCAAGAATTTAAACTTCTCATTTTATATTGCAATAAAAAGAACGCTACCTATTTAATGGTAAAATGACATTTTACACACCTTAAAGGGAACATGCAGTCACCCCAATCGGAGTTAGTATGCCCCGTCACTCTTAGTTCATGAATGGCCTATTTTTATCATGTGACAATGCTTTTGTTAGTGAATTGTGAAATTCAAGGAGAATTTCTCCTTGCTTTACCTATTGTTTGTAATAGTTATGTTCAAAATGTCTTCAGAGGTGCTTGTAATGAGATAAGAGGTGATTTGCAAGAGTTTGCTGATTTTTCAAAGCAAATTTTGGGGCGACTGCCTATTGCCTTTAACCTAGGTGAAGACCTTGCATTCAGGACATGTTTTCCATGCAATGGCACAAGCTAAATCTTTACCTCTTTTCCCTTCCCAATTTCCCTCTTCTGATAAATAAAATTGTGCACAAAATTGCATTAAAGACTTTGGGATGATGGTTGATTATGGTCCCTGCTATCATCCCATCTTTGGGGGAGGGGTTATCATGAGTAAATAAAGACCAGTAATCTGGGAATCTGCATGGAATATTTTGCTATTTGGAGAAAAATTTTGGCAATTGATTTTGGCTTTTCTGTACTTGAAAATCTTTACACAACTTTTGGAATTTTGTCTCACTTCCCTGAAGATGTGCAAGTTTTCCAGGCCTGGGGTTGATGGTAGGAGAGGTGCAAATGAGAATTGCACATGTAAGGAATTTCTACACCCATTCCTACAGGCGCGGTCACTTGGAACACATAATGGGGGACAATTCGAGAGACAAAAGGAGAGCTTGCCAAGGAGGGACACTATGACAAATTTGAATTAACTACTGGACCGTTGCAGTAGCGCCCACTCAAAAGCAATTGTCCCGTTTTAAAATTGGGTGTTATTCCTTGTAACTAGGATCTTACAATGGGTTCTTGGATTTTATTGTGACAGATCCTTGCCTTAAGATATGGTTATAAGGCATCAGACCTAAATTAAAAAAACAAACAAAGTAATTAACAAAAATAGAGATCTATTTTGTCAACTTGATTCAATGACTTGTGGAGAGAATTGTCATTGTTGGCACTTAGTTTGGATGACAGACATGGAGTAGGCTAATACCAAAGTATAGAGACAGTACTTCCATTTAAAGCAATGTAAATTTACACACTGAATTGCATGAAGCTGTGCAGAGATGGATAGTGTCAGGCATGTGTTGAAGGGAGGGGGGCACAGGGGGTCTGGAGCCCCCTGCTCGCTGCAACCTTAAGATTTTTAGTTTTTTTTTTAAGAGTTTTTGACCTTCGGCTTTGCCCTCATGCCAGACCCCCCTTGCTGAAAATCCTGGACAAGTGCCTGAGTACTGACCCTGGAAGGGGTTAATGAGTACACTATTTCTCTTAGGGGAATGAAGAGTAGAAATAGGTTAGTATACAGTGCTCATGAGGAAAGAGCTGGATGCCCAAGTCCCAACTCCTCCAAGGGTCCTCAGGATTGGTTTACACTGCTGTGCACCTGGTGCATAAGGGACCCAGTCCCATCTGTGGTTCAGGTCTGTGTAGGTCCCAGACCCATTCAAGACTCATTGGTTCCATCTCCATTCAGATTATGTGTCTTCATGGGTCCCTATAGTCCCATGCAGGGTTGAAATGCCTGCATGGGTCCATCTCCATTCAAAGTCTTCATGGGTCCCTGCAGTCCCATGCCTGCATGGGTTCTGAGTTTTTGATTCTTTTCAATGTTCATACCTGCACTGGTTTATATCTGGGTACTCTTGCTGCCATCCTACTTGACCAAGGGTTGCCATCGCACTCATGCAACTATGCACAAGCCTGGAGCCAGCCCCCTCTGCTGCAGGTCTGTAACCAAGCAAGGTACTAAAGGGGGCAAGATGGCTTCCAAGGGGGAGGATATTTTTAGCGGCTGAGATATACTGAAATGCATTGAGGAGTCATAGTAATTTTTTTATTTTAATGGGGGCAAAACCTATTGTAGGGGCTCTCGCCTGTCCATGGCCCCCCTGGCTGACAAAATTTCAAGACTACAGTAGCAGGGTTCATGCAGTTAGGGAGATTAGGGCTGAATCATTAATGTATTTATTAAAACTTGTGGAAAGACAGCACTTGTAGACATGTTCCTTTAATATCGTTTTCAGCTTTGGATAATTTGTTTATCCTGTGTTTGCTTCAAGTCTGCTCACCATGTATGGTGGTTCATTAAACAGTACTAGTAAGTTCCGTCACCTGACCGTTACAAATATTAAATTAATCACATCTGGGATAAAGTAAAGCTGCCCTATTTTGGTATGAAATATTTACTTGCATTAAAATTTCAGGTTCCTCTCCCCCATTTAAGTCAAACTGCTAGTTTTTAAGCCAACTGTTCTTTTTTCCCTTCATCGGAATATTGATGCTTCATGACGATATGGGAGACAGGTCGCCACAGTGGCGTTAATAGGTCTTTACTTGCTATTAATTATAATTACTCTTCTTGGGGTGAGAATTCTCCACTGGATGTAAACACGGTGACGAAAGAGTGACTCACTATGTGTCGTACACGTCCTGCGACTGAAGGAAGTTTTGAAGGAAGCCTAGTAGTACACACTAAAGTATATGTAGGCAGATGTACTGCTTTTATATGAGGTATCCATAAGTGTACATATTGTGCATGGGAGGGAAGAATACATATTGTATGGTATGAGTCATTTCATGTACAAAGAGGATAACTACAGTACTAAATATAGACACACAGTAGAGTTTATCACATATGTTAATATATATCACACATGGAAGTCAGTCTGGTGTTGTATTTTAGTTCAGTAATAGCTAATGCTAGAGGCTTTCAACTGGAAATTTGTCAAAAACTCATTTCTCCAGATTTATCTTACCAGTGCAATTTGTAAGCTGGTCAAATATAGCCATACACAAATGCAAAATTTTGAAGCAGTTTCTTTGCAGCATACATACATAATAACCCTTTGAATTTCACTGAATCTACTTCGCCCCTCATCACTAGGGAGTTTCGGGGAATCTATTTTGCTGTGGGGTGACTGGTGGGTAGGGGAGAGGGGATGCAGCCCACCCTAAGAGTTGTGACATAGCCATTTTGGGGGCAGAGTTTGTGAAAAATTTCTCTGGATATAGAAAAGCTCAGCCCCCACCCAACTGCAACTTTGATCCCCAAAATAAAGTATCAGGTGTAAGGATGCTTGGATAAACATGAGGCCTACATGTTGATAAATTCAAAACATACAAATGTTGAAGTCTGAATTAATTCCTTGGATATTATGTATGCAGATTTGTATTTGGGGTGACTATACTGTATGCTGGAGTGGATTAGCCGGGTGACCTGACTCAGTCCATATTACATACAGTGCTTAGGTAGTAAGTAAGGTGACCTCTTTTAGACTTTTCTTGGGGAAATCACATCAAATTATGTCAGTGATTGATCTTTTAAGGCTTGATGTTGAATAGTAAGTGTGAGATGGTGACTCAGAAGTCTGATGTATGATGGAATTTTTGCTGCTTTTTTGATTGGTGAAATTTATACAGTTAAAAGTAAACATAGGCAATTAGCTCTTTAAAAGTGGTCTAGAACTTAAAACACGGTGACATTAGGTGCAGACAGCTGCCGCTGTGCCATACAATACAGTATTTAAAAAAGAACTTCAGGATGGGTGGTTCAACCTGCTTTAGAGTTGTCTCCCCAAGTAAGGTAAAATAGTAGAGCATGTCTCATTGGCACATGCACCACATGTTGCTTAATGGACTAGACTTTATTGACATTATGTGTATATGATCTCCATAGAATGAAGATTTAATTGAACACCATGTCAGAATTAAAGGCAATAGGCAGTCGCCCCAAAATTTGCTTTGAAAAATAAGCAAACTCTTGCAAATCTCCTCATATTGCATTGCAAGCACCTCTGTCCAAGACGTTTTGAACATAACTATTACAAACAGTAGGTAGAGCAAGGAGAAATTCTCCTTGAATTTCACAATTCACTAACAAAAACATTGTCACATGATCGTGAACTAGAGTGATGGAACATACTAACTCTGATTGGGGTGACCGCATTTTCCCTTTAAGTCAGAGAGCAACAATTTGGTGGGGGAAATCCCCCCTCCCTTATTTAAGACTGTGTTGAACTAAATTTGTCACACATTCCGACATGCATAGAACTCTGTACAACCCTGTATGTACATTTTAATTCACACTGTATTCAGCCTGTAATCACCATGCAGAGGCATGTCCCCATTGATCCAGTGTACAGTCTACAATAAGAGTTTTTTTCTCCAACACCCTACCCCTCAATTCTGGTTTTACATCCGGAGTGGCATCCTGTTCGGATACAGATGTTTTGAAGCTGATAAGCGATTGGTTGTCCCTTTGACCTTTGGCTATGTCAGCTCTAAATGCAATTCAATAGCTCTGCCTTTTGTCCTTACCCAGGAAGTCATAAAGTTGCATCTTACCAACATGCTACCACTGTGGGTTTTCCTTTTCTTTTCTTTTTTGCAAGTGTATTCATGTTTTCTATGAATTGAGTTGAAGTTCTGGCTTCATCAGATCAGTGAACTCATGCCAAAAATTATTCTCTAAGAATTGGATACAACTTTGATATTGTATCATAATGAAATCTGATAGCCATTCACCAATGGTAAAACGGTCTTCAAAATTACGTACTATGCTTTGCTTGAAAAGTTGTCCAGTATATTCATTCCAATTTGATCAGCGCTAGAACAGCAGTTTCTATTGGTTGAAAATTTAATCAATTTAAATCAACGCAAGACAAGTGATTATATCTCCCCCATTAGACATGCCTTCTTAAAGATCTGATGTTCAAGTTAATAGTCTGTGACAAGTTTAGTTTCTATTCCCAACAAATGTCGTGAATTTTTTTAAAGTCGCTCATCTTTCCTTCATACAAAGGTCTGCCATTTTGGATTGAAATTATGTTTTGATTGTGTCATGCCTGCAATAAAGCATTGATTTGTGGCAAGTAAAGTTAGGTCATGAAACCTGAGGGTTTTTTTTGCCATTCATGGTGCCAAGAAATATTATCTGTCTATCAAGTGCATAGATTGCCGATCATGTCTGGATGGAGCCCTGGATGGGTGCATCAAGTACGTAGGCTTGTTGTGAAAGTAAATGCTGAATTGTTGGGCCATCCAGTTTTGCTATTGCAGTAAGATTTAGAATGACTCACAGTAGTAATTGTGGGCACCGTACTGTGGTGGGGGGGGGGGGGTAAAACTAATCAGAAAATGGCCACTTGAACAGAGGCTGACCTGCATGGCCACAGAAGGAATTTAATGTGAATGTAAAGAAATGAATTTACCAACTGACCAGTGACTGAACTTCAGCAAGAGAAATATGTTTCAATCTAGAATTTTCTGCATCAAGTCCAGGTATACAGAGAAGTAGAGACCATCCCTCGGCAGTGTGGTAAGCTGGTTGTGTTCATCTCAAATCAACCGGCTTTCTGCATAGCCAAGGGAAGGTGTTCTAGGTTCATCATCTGTCCATGGGGACTGAAGGAGGAGGACCCTGTGAGTGCTTATCCTGAGTCATTCATAGGTTGAGTTATTATATGCATTTGTCAGTTGTATGGTGCATCCATCACCAGACCTTGAGATGGGTGCTTCAAGCCATTGTACATCCATTATAATGGTATTTATCAGCCTGTCAAAGCTCCTCTGTGATACTAGGTCACAATATACCATTTGTTTTTATGTAAAATCCCCTTGGGTTAACAGTTTTCTTTAACTTGAGGTTGCTGAAATACTGTAAAGAAAACCCCCTGAAGTTTGCAGTGTGATGTTGGCGGGCATCCCCAAATTGTGGTTTAGTTTTCGGTACTGATGCCTAGAAGACAAATTGTGTCAGAGGCCACTATGACATGATGACATGTATACTGGCCCCTCATGTAATCCTGTTTAATATGATGACTCAGATGTACTGTTATTGACTAAAATTTTTATATATTGAGTGGCTCTATGGTAGCCTAATGTATGATACTGACATGTTTTTACCAAAAGCTGCTACCACCATGGTTAGATCACTGCATTTGAGGATGGATAATCTCTTAACGCCATGTGGACACTATGGCATAGTGAACTGTATTTACTGGCCCTTACAGATTTACCTACAAGAAAACCATTTAGAAGCACTTTTGTGCCATGCATTCTGTAGTGCAGAGAAATGAATCATGACTACTGTATGTATGACTTACTCTTTGTGACTGTATGACTTTATCAAATCTGTCATCCTGAGAAAAAAAGAGAGAGAGAGAAGAATAAAATGATCCTAAATAGAAGCCGGAATTAGTCATCTAAGCTGGGAATTGGATTGGAAGGGGACGCTGTGGGAAACATTATCTTTAATTTGATTATGCATTTTGGACATTGTGATACATCATAAAGGTCTTGATCTTCAGATCACATTATTGACAATGACAGCTGTATGCATTGTAAGGCGATGAAGGGCTTCCCAGGTGGGACAGTAGAGTATAATGATTTTTAGTGTCCCTGTCATCTGTTTGGTAAAGTTGCTGCTTCCAAAAGGTGATAGCTATGTACAGACACAAACTTGGGTAGTGGCAAATGATCAGGCTCCGGTAGGTTTCCACACAGTTCATCATTGGAAGTCCTTAATTCTGTAAGACTATAATGGATGCGATGAATACTGTACAAACGGACTGCCCTAACATTGGAAAATTATATGGACCTAGTAGCACTGGGGTCCATAATAAGTTTAAAGTTGATTACTTTGCCGCCCTCCCCCCCCCCCCGAAAATATATGGGCCCTTACAATGGAAAGCCGCATGGACCTAGTAGCACTGAGACCTTTTTCGAAGGGCTGGGGGGGGGGTGGGGGAGGGAAGGAGTTGGGGGCTAAGTGATGGCAGATGCTGTATTACTGGTCTCTGTGGTGGCTGCTGTCGCATTTGAAGGGGGGGGGGCAAGGGTGTTTTTATTGGGAAAGTGTTCGTGAAAATAATTGGAAAAGTTGAATGACCCCCATACAGGGTAGTCAAAAGTAGCCGGTCACAGGCGGTAAATCGCCGCCTACAGCCTCATTTGCCGCTGCCTACTCTTCACTGGATGTCAAAAAAATTTGTTGCAACCTTTCTTTTTTTTCAAATACAATCTGCACATGAATTGATCACATACTTTACTATATCATCGGTTCTAAAATTGCCAACCCCCAAAAGGGACATCAGTTACAATCCCGTAAAAGAATTGATGATCGGAGATCGCGCACGTGTAACAGAACTTCCCGCACCGTCACTGGCGAAATGCGGGATATGCAACTTTGATACTTCAAAGAGTTGGCCTACACATTACACCGAGGAGCTGCCTTCTTCATGCAGACTACATATGCGTACAGTATTTGTACGTACTGCAGTGCTAATGTCGCACTGAGAGATATTTAATCCCCGCGAAAGGTACATTGACTACATTCTAATGTTAAATCAGTTCATCGTTCATTCTGCATGCTCACATTGTCATTACAATAAAGATCGGCCACGCAGGCAATCCTTGATTATCACACATACAGTATGCCGGGCTCGTTAAGAGACGAACTTTCAATTAAAATTTTAACTGTTCGTATCATTTTGAAATAGTTTGCAAAGATGATTTAAACCCTCGTTACTCCTTCAGCCATAGTTAATAGCATGTGTGATCATGTACACGGAGTTTTTGACTCCCCAAATGAGGATATTTCAGTCCCAAAATTAACGGTTCGATCGCACATTTGAACTACTGCTCTCTGCATATATTTAGTACACAGCATCACTCATTAAAAGAGCAAGACCGTTCGTTGGAACTATCGAAAAGAAAAAGCCCCAAGTGGTCAAGAATGGCAAAAGGATTCGTATCACATGTATAAAAGACTCTCAAATAACAACCAGTGACATATTCGCACGATTTACTTCGAGAGGTTTTCCTTGCGGGGCATTTTTCCGCAGAGTAGCACTGCACTTTTGCCATTGCCTAACGTGTTATATGCAGGTATAGGCCTACTTTACAAACTTTACCAGCTTTATTTCTGAAGTAGTGATTTTCATGAATTCATACAGGTGCACAGGAGAACAGTGCCCACTGTTTCTGATGTTTTTGTTTTTCACGTGTTACTTAGTGTTTTATTTGTTCTCTTATGTATTGTTACGCAGAGTTTGCTTGTCAGAAGTTGATACAATTAAAATAAACACTTAGGAGCATTTTTACATTAGCCTCAATCATAGATGTGTACATAGTTAGGGGAAAAGGGGCAAATTCAACCTAATTTTCAGACTATCAATGCCTTCAAACAGGCATTCACACTAGCACAATGTAGGTCTAGTGTGGAATGTATGTTTCTGGTTTATTGAAGTGGGTGGGATATCATAGGAATGTACAGAATAAATTTTCCTCCCTATGACCCTGCCCAACCTTTCAGAATACACAAATGGCTTGTATTGGGTTTTAAACCACAGGGGTTGGGTACTAGTACCTGGACTAAGCATTGGCTGTGATATTTATGTTCAATAGAAGGGGAGGGGATCCAATAGGAATGCACAGAATCAGTAAATTTCTGTACCAAAATTCTGAAATGCAGGTACAATGCCTGAGAAAAATGCCTGGAAGTGGGTTAATTTACATTCATTGGTACCTTTTGTTAAGGGGATGTATCTTGCCCTACCCATGCATCAGGTCAGGGACTACTTGTTCTTTTACTGTATCACTGTGGAGAGTTGTTCATAGAAAATCGACTAAACAGGGAATTTTAAACCCAGGGGGAGGAGTAACTAAACTGAAAGATGGAGGAGAACAGCATTTTTTTAGCTGGAAGTGTATGTCGACAACACCAGCAATAATACTTAAAATATTCCTCTAGAAATAGTCTTTTAGGGGCTTATGAAACACTAAAACCTAGGAGCTTCCGGGGGCTTTGCCCCCTGGGCCCCCACCGGAGCGTTCCCCCTGGGCCCCACCAGGGGCTTTAAGACAGGCCCTGGACCCCACCTGTATGGGCTTCCTGCTTCGCGCTCACCGGGCACGCTACACGTGCACAAGGTAGTGCTTCCAGGTACGCTGCCTACTTGAGCCTGTGTAGCCTGCTACTCAGAAAAACTTTGACTACCCTGCCCATAGATGTGAGATAGATCAAATCGTATATGTACTCTCCTACCTCATATTTAGAACTATTGGTCAGTATGGAACATCATCATTGGGATTGGTTGGATGATATTTTAGGTTCAAAAAGAATGAAATCCATAAGAAGAAGCCCTGTTGTACTTCTGCAAATTACTGAATTACCAGGTACTGGATGAGAACCATGTAAACAGAGTAGACAGACATAATAAAAACAGTGCTACAAAGCTTTCAATTTCAGAAAATGTGATTCTTGATATGTACAGAAGTTTAAAAGGTAATGAAACATCAGCTAGGTTGCTGATGGGCAATGAAAATGCGAATCAACCTCAAATTTGCTACTATGAATTATTCACCAGACTGTATCGGCTGCATGGTACTCATAAAATATAAATGTGGTGTATCAAATTATCCAGGATAAGGTGTAAACCTATATGAATTGACAACCCTACCACATTAACAACAACAGTGATTTATTATTATAAATACACACTGGCTGTAAAAGGTGGGAACATTGTGACCGGTTAATAATTGAAAACTATCGGACATAGGTCATAGGGAATAGCTCCAGGGGGTTTTAATTCACACCTCACATCCTATTGGAGCTATGCTTTCAGCACAGGCCATTTGGAGAGTGTTTACAGGAAGGAATTGCATATGTGCATTCATGCTGGTCTGTACATGTGCACATAGGTACGAGATTAGCATGTGTATGCACAGTAGTTCAGGGTGAAGCCAGTGTGAAGGACTACCAGCCTTGACCTAGCAGCTTGTGAGCATTTACATTAGGGAAGCGATTTGTATCGGTAATATCCAATATATTATATGGCAAAGATAAAATTACAGGCATGTGCCCAGGGTATTTTAAGTAGGGGGTACACTGATCATCGTCCTGGGGCAGGGGTCTATGGGTAGTGGTGTCTGCTTTCAGCACTTAGCATTTTTTAACTTTGAATGGCCTATGCTCAGCATGGAAGTATAGCTTAAAGCCAGGCAAAATTCACGACATTTTAATTATACTGCTGGGTGAAAATTAAGGGCAGGGCCACCTAGTATGGGCACATCCATGAATTGTTAAGGCAGGGAAGGTGCTTAGCTACACTGTCCTGAAAATGAAGGCTACTTTAGTAGAGGGCCAATTGCTGTTAGATTCCCCTTTTCTGCAGTAGCCTGTGCTGAGTTTCAATTGTTCAGGGCCTTATCCACATACTACTGTGTGTAAGCCATCTGCTACACTGGGCAACTTGGTTCATGTACACAAGCCATCATTCACCAGAGTGATAATGTTTTTGTTTATGTCAAAGAAAGTGTAGTCACCAACTTTATATGGAAATAAAATGGATAACATATGTGTAGGGTTATTAGCAAATGGCAGATTTTAGGTGAAATGATCATAATAGGTGCAGGCCACTAAGTGTGAAAGACCCCAAGGCAGATATTTTAAAAGTTGAGGGTATAAGATATAAATTGATCTTTTCTTGTTAGTTTTGTTTTGTCCATCTATTGTGCTCCCATTAATTCTTTATCTGCTCTTGAACCAGCTAGGATAAACTACAGGAATATCTTGCCCACATTTCTCATAAAACATATGGTTGGAAAAACAACTTCTCCTTCACCATTGCATAGGTTACCAGCATTATTGAACAGTTGAAAGTTTCTGTCAGTAATTGTTCGAGTTGTAGGGACCATTCATTCATGGTGTAGGTGTAGGTGTATTGCACTCTGTTGCTAACTGTGGCATAGTTGGAAACTTTTCCATTGAGAAAGCTAAGAGAGGGCGCTTTATTTGTAAGTTTATTGGGGCTTCAAATATGAAAGGGTTGTTTCTTTCACTCTTGAATTTCCCAGTAGGGGAGGGGGTGACTGGGTGGGCAAGAGTTTGGCGGGGACTTACACACCCCTTGCAAAGCCCCCTTCATCTCCCTGCTACATTTTTATTTTGTAACACTGCCAGCTCTTGGGTTGTCTGGCAAAGGGGACAATATGTTCACTGAGCAAAGCAATTTTTAGGAACTTCATTTACTGTTGTTGATGTGACTGGTGGCAAATAAGTACAGTTTTGTTTTATTTCTGTTTCCTTTCACAGATCAGCTTATGTGTCTTTTGGCGGATTACTGATGCGACTGCAAGGTGATGCCAACAACCTTCATGGGGTGGAACAAGATATGCATGTGTATCTGCTTATGAAGAAACTGGCATTCTGAGGATGAATGGATGGGGGACATCAACCATTGGTATACTGAAGATGGAGTAGCAGGGAGCACCATCTACCCCAGCCTACAGGAGCCATGAATGTAAAGGAATCACAGAGGGCCTGCTTGATGTATAACCTTTGAAAAGTGATGATGAGATGGACACCTCAGCTAGGGTGGTGGGTGTAAGGGCAGGGGTGGGGGTTAACTGGAAAATTTTTCTTCAGAGAACATTTCACAGGAGTGAAAAAGGGGAGGGATACCTGTTGGATTTTGGTGTAGGGAAGGTTTAGGTGAATCTTGCTGCTATTTATGGGAGGGTGAAGGAGACTTCAGGCAGACCCAGCTTATATTAATACCCTTATGGAAGTTAATGGAAGCGAGAAAGGGATACTGTGCTAAGCAATAATGATCCTGAGGAAAGAAGAGGGGGGAAAGAGTGCAGGGGGAAGGGGAAGGGAGGTAAAATCAAGCTGACTAGGGATGGAGGGAAGCAATAAACCCAGCTGCTTTGGTGGTATAGTGAGGGTTGGGATGGATTGGTGGGGGGGGGGGGGGGTTCATTCCAACCAGGCATATGAATGTAAAAAGGATAAGTTGTCAGCCATGCATAAATTTGTATTTGTAAAATGTTTGCTTATTAAACTGTTTAGAAAGTGATTCCCATACGGCAAAGAGAAGAATTTTAAAAGTAACATTAATTTGTACTTACAGTATGTTGTCTGTAAGGGTGTACCGTTAGTGACCTACTGTAAAGACATCTCTCCAGGTATGAGTTGGAAGGTGATAATACAGTGGCTCTTCCCCTACCTAATGAAGCATCGTACAGTAGTAAGGCAATTTAATTTCGTTTTTTTCTCTCAAATCTTTTCTCAATTTCAGACAAATCTATCTCATTGCAGAGTCATTCACTCTTCCTGTAATGCCACGCATACACAACCTATTTTTTGAAGCTGTTGTACAGCATTCATCTTCACAAAGTTGTATCTAAATGTCAAAATGATCAAAATATCATTTTCTGAACATTTGTGATAGTTTTCTGGTTTCATAGACCTCATCAATTGTCATGATCGATTCATTTCCTCAATCCTGTTTTGCCAACTTTTTCAAATCATATTGAATCATATTGCCCCAAGATTATCTTTTATAGAGTAGTACCTGGTCTGCATCACATCATGGAAGTACTTCCTTGATCGCATTATAGTCTAGAGAGGTAATAAAATTGCTTGTCAACCAATGTAAGCACAGGTGGCAGATTTTATTTCATTACATGTAAAAATGTCGTTATATCTGCGTGTCATGATGTAAACATGTCATAACACCTCGTTGAGCAATCAAGGACTGACATTCGCATGACATCATTTAAAATCATCTTTGTATAGTGAGGGAAGTTGTTTGTTCATAAACATCAGGTGGCCAATGGACTATTTGTCACTTAATTGTATTTTGAACCTTCCAGATGGGGAAGGGAGGTCTGCTTCCTAATCTCACTTGCCTTTTGCTGTAGTCTGTTACGTACTGTAGCCAGTCATTCACGAGGTATGCACTTTTGAATGGGATAATCCTATATGTAAATTTAAGAAGACATTACAATGCTATCCATAGATACCCTCTGCCATTGGTAATACTCTTTTAAAGGTAGTGAATATTACTGTGGTGGAACAGTGGTGGGGTCTGGAGCTTGTGCCATGGGGTTTGGAGGGTATAAGGGAGGGATTAATAGTGTGGTGTCTCATAGGAAATTGGTATAAGCTGTGCATAATCCACTATTAGGCATAGCCCATAACTTTCTGCGGTAATTATCTATGTAGAGGATGCAGACTGTGAGTCTTCAGACTTTAAATTTAGGACACAGAGCCTTGAAGTTTCAATTTACTCATTGAGTTGTTGTTTACAACAAACCCTCAAACTAATGGAATTGATCCTTTGTGTGGACTAATAATAACAGCATTGCAGATGTTGTGCATTCAGATTGTTTGTACACTTATTCTGTATACCAGTAAATGGTTCAGATATATGTGTTCAGTGCTTCCCACTTTCCTGAAATTTTAGGGAATCATGGTGATCTTTAGATGCCTTTTGGGAAAAACTGCAGTATATTATTTCTAGAAATTTCATAAATTAAGCAATTTGAAGAAGTTTTATGTGTTTTACTCAAATTGGACAGGCCAAGACCTTTCCCCATTCACACAGATGGTGGCTCTCTGCTATACCATTGTTGTAGTTGACCCAGAAAATGACAATTGCTTGCAGGGAGTGTTCTTACAAATTTCAGGAAATTTGGGACTCCATTTCAGGAAATCTTTGTTTGAGTTGTGGAAGCACTGAACATGTGTGAAGATTTTACCTGTTATAGCATTTGGGATTTTGGATTTGACCAATGTTAAAAGAGACCTGCTACTGATGTGTCAATTCTTTTATAGTAACTCTAACTCTTCAAATATTTTCGAAAGATAAATTACTGTATTCTTTGGAGAGCAATATGTGATGTCATAATATGGCTGTATAGTGAAGTCAAAAGGTTAAGGCAACTATAAGCTCTTTTGATTTGATGTAAATAGATTGTAATAAAGTGGAAGAAAAAGCCAGTGACTTTGTTGTGATATTTTGTTCAGTTCTGTTTGTACATATAACATTTTAACTGTGTATTACAGTCACCCAACCCAACACCTTATTTTCAGACAAGCAGTTTCACTTAATTTAACAGCTTCCTTTTTCTTCTGGGATGGGGGATCTACTACATCTCCCCCCTCCCATATGTATCCCTCCCAAATAAAAAAGTTGCAGAGTTTTGGGCTACAAATATAGTTTTCCAGGGAAAAATTCACATCATTTGCTTATTATGGAAAAATTTAGGGAAAGGACCACCACCCCTCTCCCCCAACCTTATTGTGACATATGTATTGTTCCTATGATAGCTGCAATAAATCTTATTGCAACAGGGATATGGGGGGGTATTCCCTCTTTTACTTTGTCACAAATTGAAAGTACCCTTTTGTAAATAGAGGGCATTACCAGAGCAAGAAAATTGCTCTCTTGAAAAATGCCCTTCTATTAATGCACTAGTTTGAGTGACATATTTTTGGGGGGGGGAGGGAGGGGTTGAACCATCCCCTCACTGATGCTGTCTTTTAAGTAGCTAAAAACCTAGATTTTCAAACACAAATCTTACTTCAAAGGTAGCATATGTGACTCCAGATTCCATGTAAGGACACTTAATTTTTCAAAAAAATTTCAAAGGGGGAGGGGAACACCATGAGTGCCAAAAGTGTATGGGGCCTTCCAATTGGGTGAGGGTGGCAGATGAATGAACTTTTAATGCATGTTTAAGCAGAAATAATCAATTTCTTCTGTGAGTAGAAATTAAGGCTGCAGCCCCTTGGCCACAGCAATGTAGGATAAAGATACTGTTTTCCTTTGTCAAAATGATCCTGAAAACCAATATCGACAATACTGCATTCCTGACTTTTTAAATAAGACAAAACATAACCTTTTGTTTATCTTTGAGACCAGTTCCTCCTTCTGTTGATTGGAATATAACCAGTGTTAAATTATGCTAAGTTTGCAAATGATTTCACCTTTGAGAGCTTACCATTCGACAAACACCCAGCCAAGCAATTAAAATTCAATTGGAGTCAAACCTTGTTACCATCCAATCAACTCACTGTAAATCAGAGCCATCATAGTTTTATCAAACCTAGTCACTAATGAGGATATATTACATATTTAATTGTGTTGTCGTAAAATATACTGATGATCACTGGCAACTAGTTCTGGACGTAATTGACTGTGCCCGATGGAGTGAACAAATTACATTAAAGTTAAAGAGCATGTGCCTGCAGACCATGATGGTAATCTTAAAATACTTTACAGATTTAGTGGAGTCATTTGTATTCCTACAAGTGAGACCTTACACACGAATGTGTCAAATCGGATGTGTGTGTGTGTGTGTTGGGGGAGGGGGGGGGGGGAGCAAAATGGCAAGGAAGATTAACAAATTGGGGAATTAAACTACCAAACTATGAGTCCACAGAAGTTTCTATAAAATAATTTGCTGTAGAGTAATTTTGATATTCTGTTTGCAAATAAAATTTATGGTTCTGGCATTACTCATATGCATTCTAAAAACACTTATTCAAATTTGAACCAACCAGGGTCCATGCTGCTAGAATTGAATAGGACATTTTAGCCAATATTACCCGAGAAAAAGCTTTTTCGCGAGTGAAGCTTATCTCTATAATTGCAACAGTTAATCCCTTTTATAAACAAACTTGCTCTATTGACCAAACAGTCTTTAAAGGGGTTCAAACCCCTTCAACTTTGTTGATCTCAAGATACCTGAACAGGAAGTTCTCTGATAGATTTTGGATTAAGAGTGGTCAACTAGAGATGGCTAAAACTTGCTATTCGTTTCTAGTGTCGATCATGTCGGAGGGGCAACTATAAACCAAAATCTGTTCAGAAATTTGACTAGATTTGGTCCAAATTTAAACCAACTTGGCCCAGTTTTGAACCAAATCTAGTCAAATGTTTGAACAGATTTTGGTTAGTTGCCCCTCTGACCCTGGTCTGTTCAAATTTGAACCGACCGTTTTTGGGCCTCTGCTTCACCCTCCTCCCTTTTTTTCAGGGAACTTACTGTTCTCAAGCAAGCTAATTGTCATTAACACAATTACTAAAATTAATGGCTACATGCCCTCCCCCATCACCCCTCTCAAAATTAAGAAAAAAAATGTCTGTATTCTTATGTATGCATTTCTTATAGCTTGGCACACATTCCAGGGAAGTTCATGACCCTTAACCTGCCATGAATGAGGCAGGCTGCACAAATGGAGGTTTCAAAATATCTTGGTCGGCAATATCAAAAAAGGGTACCAGGCTACACTTATGACCATACATTTCAATTCGTTAATCTAATGATCTAATATTACAAATTCTCAGGCAAATTTCTTCATTTTTAAGAAGTTTTAAGGTACATTTTTCATGATGGGGAGCAAGCAGTCGCCCCAAGTTAATTTTCAAAAATCTGCATGCTACAGATTTCTGCTTATTTTGCTCATAACTATTTTTCAGTATGTCTCTTATAAAAAACATTAAATATTGACAGAAAACCAAGGAGTTATTCTGTGTGAATTTAGCATATAAGTAACAAAAATGTCACTTGATTGAAAGGAGCCATTCCTGAATTTAGGATGATTGGGTACACTACTGGGGGACTTCAATTTCCCTTTAATTTACTTTCTGGTAACAGCTGTTACTCTTTAATCCATTGGATTGGATTCAACTCATCCAAATGGAAACTCTTTGCTGGTTGAAGACAAGGTGATTAATTTCATCCATATGGCAATTGGTATCTCAGTCACACTTAGGACAAATTTACCTTCACAACCACATGCTCCCTGGATGCAGGGCAGTGTGGAGTCACTCAGGTATTAAAGTGAGCAAGCCTTTAAGGCAGCATCTTACAGCACAGATGGAATTTGATGACAATCTGCAATGATTTGGGAAAAATAAATTACAGGAGTTATGTTATGGGTGTTGGAAGATTCAAGATGGTTATTGCTAAAACAGTCTCTTCCACAGAGATGATTTGAAGCATTTTATAAACAATCAAAACTATATTTAAAGGAATATGCAGTCACCCAAAATAAACCTAAAAATCAGCTAAATCTTATAAATCTGCTCTTATTTCCCTTCAATTATCTTTCATGAAGTTTCAAAACAAAAATATTGCCTATTAAAGGTAAACCGAGGAGTTATCTGCATGAATCTTACAATTCAGTAAAAAAAATATTGTCACATGATGTAATTGATACCCATTCATGAATTATGATACCAGGGTGCATTAATTAAATTCAAATTGGGGTAACTGCATTTTCCCTCTAAGAGACAGGCTGGCTTTATTTTGTGGGTATCCTAAAGAAAGGCACTTTTAAAAGATCTTTCTATGTTTTATTTCACATAACACAAGACATTGTGGCAAACTAGTACTTTTGAAAAGGCTGGCCTGTTGTACAATCCTCATATGCATTAAATTATGTCAAAGTTTGAGAGGCCATTCCTAAATATTGCCCTTCTTGATGGCATTCTCTTTTGAAGAAGATTGCACTTTTTTCAAAAGATTTCTAAGTTTCCAAAACAGTGTAGATGGCCTACATTATAACAACGGGATGTGTGCCTTGTTGAACAGTTCTAATATTTGAACTTCAAGTTGTTTGAAATTTCAGCATAACTAGTGTAGGGGATTACCCCAAATTTTAATGCATGATTTGCCCCAAAATAGCAGATTTTCTGGCTGAATGGGGTGTGGTGGTGGTGAAGGGGGGCAGGGTGGTAGCAGCTCCCCCATCCCCTGCTGGACCCCATCTTATATACCTATGAATTTAAGGTGCAGTATTAAATCTGTGAAAGGTAAGGCAATTTTATACCCCCACTGAGACTCCTTGGAAGGGATATTGCAGTGAGAAATTACAAGTGTTTCATAAAATCAGGGATTTTTCCTTTATTAGTAAAAATCCCACCTTAATAACAAGTTGCATTTAAAAGTTATGAAGTTTTAAAGGAAATATTTATTTCAAAGCAGTGTATTACATCATGGGAAATTTGTGAAATCATACTGGATGACCAATTAAACATCTTTTGTATTTCTTTATAATCTTGACACATGCAAATGAAATATGCTGACACCTTTTAGAGTTATAACCTTTTTTCTCTCAAATTTTAAGCTCAATAGAAAAGGAAAGTTATTCAATGTTTTACTGGTGTCAAGTTTCATCATGTCAAATTGATCACTTCAATTTTAAAGAACAGCAAAAGATTTTGGAAGCAATCTGATGGTATTACATACCATTACATAACATTTTGAAGCCTTGAAGCAACTGGAAGTCTGTTTTTGAAAAGAATAATTACTTATCTTTAAGCAGGAACATCTTGAGTTATGAACAAGCTATGGGTGTGGGGTTTGAGAGGATGTGATGAAAAGTTACTTTCTTTCATTGAAGATCCACCGACATTGTCACTGGTATATTCCTTTAAACAGAATTTTCTCTCTTTAATATTTTCAAAAGTAGATTAAACAAGAATAACAGAATAATGCATGTATATGTAAAGCCATATGACTGCATTTCTTTCAATATGAAAATACACAAATATGACATACAACTACAGTATTCATGTTTGTTTCTTTTTTTTCTGTATGGCCATGACTCAAGTCAAAACTTCAACAAAAGGGAACAATAACAGCCTGTATTTCACTCATTCTTGATGATATATGCCATTATAATTTCTGTTCACAAACTTTACCTAAATTTAACCATGTGTCATCCAGTGAATATGCACAAGGTATGCAAATTATTGCTAAACTATTTGAAACATGGGCTTTGCTTCATACAAACACGTCCTGACAGAATCGCTTAAAGTGTTATAAAGAAATTACGTGATCAGTACATTTTGTCTCAGAAAGCACTGATGTCCAAATCCACTACTTCCAGTATAATTCTTAACAACTAGCCTAATATTTCAAGTCACACAAAACAGTAGACATTTTTTCAACATGGCATATTTTTAAAATGGGCTTCTCTCATGTAAGAAAAAGCAAAACAATGAAAAAGAAAAAGAAAAATACAAGAGAAAAAAGAAAGAAACACTATAATAAATTCAAAATTAAAGACAAAAAGATATATGGTTTCAGTTCTTCAATCAAAATGACTCAGAAGTCTGAATGTCAAAAACATGGACTGATATTCAAGGGTACAAATTATTAATGTTTTATTCTTAGAAAAATAAATAAATAATAGTATATATCATGCCTGTAATAATAATGAGGTCTCATTGAAGAAACATTATTGCAGTGTGAAAACCTATCTCAGCTCAATGGCAACAGAGTACTTCCAATGCATGACAATTATAGTGGAGGCCATGAGTTGCAGCTAAATGTGGGCAGCACTGTCAGTTTGTGCCTCACACCAAGCGGTGTAATGCCCTTGAACACTGCCAGCCTAGGTTAAGTAACTTTAACACTGCAGACAATAAATGTGAAGTTTTTAAAACTCATTTAGAAGGATATTGCAAACTTTCTATTTTTGTGAAATCTTCCAACTTTTGCTCGCATAATACACCTGTACCGAGCAACTAAATTTTCAATATACCCACACCCTTCAATGTTTAAGCGGTTTGCTAGATACAATCCACTTGAACTTTTTAGTCAGAGCCTTTACCACTACAAATGGTCTAGTATAGGTTGTGGACTCGACACCCAGGCACATAGCCAGACAAGGTGCTCAAGGGGGGGGGCATAAAAGCTTCTGGGGGGGCAAAAAAATTTTCCAGAGGGGGCAAAACATACTAAAATGCATTACAGCAATGCTATTTTTTCGATCTTCTGGGGGGAATTTTCCAAGGGGGGCTTCGCCCCCTCTGGTCCCCCCTCCCCCTTGACTACGGGCCTGGAGACACTGTCCTATCTGCTTTAAAATGTGTAATATGTATCAAGTGGCCTTATTAGGTGCACTAGCTGTCAAAAGTCATCCTAGGCTACAATTTAGACAGCACTGTCCACATCTATCTGAGACATCTCTGGTAATAAAAGTATATATGTTGTAGCAAAGATTAAGTTACCTGCACCTGGGATGATGCGAACTCTAAAAATTGTTTCATTCTGGCTAAGAATATTGTTGCAATGCAATTTGTTTTTTTGAGTGTCTGTATTAGGCTATAAGGCTATAAATGTCTTAATTCCTTTAGATTTTAAGGGAAACAATGACTTTATCTAGTGATCCTTGCTTGAAATCAAAAGAGAAAGAATTTAAACTGCAATTTCAGATGAAAGGAAGAAATATTATGTAAAGGGGGGTGTGGCACTAACACAGCCATTCTGAGGCACTGAATTCCTTTTTGGAAACAAAAGCTTGGTTAACTCTGTTGCCCATATGACTCTTTAAAGGGGTGGGGCTTTGTTACAGATGTGAAAAAGGCATACACTTGTTAAACACATGACAATCCTGGACTGGATTTACATAATAAGGATGTCAAATCTTGAAAACTTAACCTGCTTTTAGAGTAATATTTGGTACTGTTTTGGCTTAATAGTCAGTATGGCTCTTGTAACTCAGTCCAACACAACAGGGTGCAGATGACGAGTCTGCTTTGACGCACATTCGGAAAACAATAATTGGACTTTCAACACCATGTTTTGTTTTCTGCTCTACAAAAACCTCCCTAGAGGTCCCCAGATATGCCAGTCAGGTACCAGATACCAGAAAATGACTTTTGCAATACTCATCTTCACATTTACAGACAAGCAAATTACTTGTTCACAAGGAGTCATAACTGTTTCTGTTTTTTGGATTTTATCATAAAATAACAAAAATGTAGAGGGCATGCACTTAAAAAATGTTACTGATAGTACTATATTTTTCATCTCATCCCTGCAAAAGGGATTTTTTTGCTAAGGGGAGGAACTTGATGACATCTGGCCTCCCCTTAAGATGTTTCCTTAGAATGTTCAAGTTCATAACATTCTACTTGACTGATCTCACACCTCATGGGCATATTATTTTAGCTTTTACAGCATAAGCACAGCTAGAGCTTGACTAAAGTCATCTCCAGATAGACCGTCATTATTTTCTCACTAGGCAATCAGTACTTTTAGGCTACATTTATTGTACACAAAGTCAATGCAGTTGTATGGCTTGGACAAAATCATCACCATTTACTTGCAGTATGTACCTTAACCTAAATACACACAGACACACTTAACAACACAAGTCAACTAAACCAGCAGGGAAACCATTCGATCTGACCTTGGTATTCTTGGGAATGAGATACCAATTGCTAGTACACTGAAATGATTAGCATAACTAGTACATGCAATTGTAAATGACTCTCCCTCCATAATCCTTGACCATTGTATGCCCCATGTTTAAATCATTGACCACTTGTTCACACAATTATCACTGACATATAAAGAATGAAATGTGGTCACCTGATCAATTCCCTTTTAATGGCTATTACAGACAAAGCATGGTACACAGAGGGTAGCTAGGATGAAATTTTTAGGGGGCCTAAGTATCAAATGGGGGGTCTTACTGATCTTAGTACTGATCCTTCAGTCGAAGGAAGCCAAAACTCCTTTAAAGACCCCTATTCTCTGCCAGGTAGACCCATTGTATGACTTGAAAATCACAGGCATTGATTTATTGACTTTTCTTAATTCTTACACATGTTATTAGGACACAAACAATTTTGGGGTGGCCTAACATATATCTGGGGCCCCCAGGCCCCCATAGGTCCCCCTCCCCATAGCTAACCCACCTGATGGTACATCAACCCATCTCACACATACTCGTCACTGAGCATGGCCATCTCTCAAAATGACAGCCTCTGGAACATAATCTAAACTGTAAATACTACATATACATGTAACTTTCAATATGGAGGGTTAAGGCCTACTCCAAATATAAATGCTAGCCCTAATATATCTCTTCATAGTTGCCAGTGACTATTTAATGTTTTCCGTGCTGTAACAGCAGCAGCAGCAGCAGCTGACATTCCTACTGTAGCTCTCTCAGAATTGCAGCAACTTACCACATATGCCTCACTAGGTGTTCCATATATCAAATAACCACAGGAAACCTAGTCATCAGTCAAACATGACTCTAAGTGAATTAATAATTTGCTTGCATCTTAATTTGAGATCAAACCTGACAAGGAGTTATCAGAAGTGTAGGAAGTTATCAAGACTAAAACACTGCACTAATCAATCTAAATAAATCTCTCTTGTCAATGTTATCCTTCTGACTACTAGAAACATTTTCGTAAGAAAAATTACATGTCAAAATCATCAAATAAGGTGACTTAAAGTGATGCCTTCTCAGAATACCTGAATAAAAGTCAAAACAAAACACATGAAAACAAAACAAAAAGCATGAGATATGCAAAAGAGTACGTTGACATTAGGTCCCCGCCCTGCCGACTCATTCTCTTTCCACCCTTTGACCACCAGGGTTTAAGTTATAATTTACAACCATGCATATTACCCAGGGGCGTAGCTAGGATGAAATTTTTAGGGGGGCCTAGGTATCAAATGGGAGTTCATGGCATCGATCGCCGTCCTTAATTCTTACACCTTTTATCAGGACACCCACAATTTTTTTGGGGGGGGGGGGCTTGGCAAACATCTGGGGGGCACAGGCCCCCTGTAGCTACATGCCTGATATTACCATATGACTATTGTTTTTCCGATGAGGAAGGGGGAACGGGGGGGAGGCTAAGTTGTTTTTGCTTTATACTGTGGATGAACCTGACTCTGCTGTCTGAAAAAAATTGTCTAGCTCTCCCCTAAATCCTGCCTGAACTCTCTGGGAGGTGGGGGAGGGGAGTGTTGCATACCCTGTCCTTTTGGCTGGCACACCAATGTATGTTTGTGATATTAACAATTGTGATTTACAAAACCAAGTAGGGTCTATACCCCATATACTCAGCCAACAACCTACAAGGGGTCACTTCTTGATGAATAATCTTCAAGGGAAAATGTGCAACACTTTTTAATCATGTAACAACTTATGCGCCACATTGAATCATCAAATCCATGCAAGCTATATTACTCTGTGGTTTACTTTGAATATGCAATATTTGTTTTCCTCAGCATTGTGACAGCTACAAGTAAGAAGATTTTGCTGATGATTCAAAATAATGTTAGAATGACGGTTTATGTCCTGTTATAAACTGTAGCCTACTGAAAGGTTACACTTTTCTCTTCTGACAACTCTAATATTGTTCCAACACCAGTACAAATAGACATGCAGCTTTGAGCAATGGATCCCCATTTTCTTTTTCAGAAATTTCACAGCCATATCGTATCCACAGCCGGATCAAGGAATATGAGAAAAGGGGAGAGGGTCATAACCATCTGCAGAAAGTGACCATACCTTTTTCATGGGCTTGGAGATGTAACATTCTGGTTACAAAACTCATTGCTTTGCCGAAAATAGGGGGTGTGTGCCCCTTACCCCCTTGAATCAGGCCCTGTGATATGTAAATGACTTCTGTTTTCAACCCTATCCCTGACCATGACCCTAACCTACCCTCCTACCCTAACTTCCTTACCATTATCCCTAAGCTGTCAGAACATTGTAAAATGGAAACATGCAAAGACATGCTGCAACAAAATGTCATCACTGCATAGCATGCCCTCCGGCCAAGAAACATACTTCTGTTTTACACGATAGCATGACTGCATGCCTAGACCTGTAGGATATACCAACCGTAAGAAACACCAACTGATGCAAGTGTTCACCACTCTCACAACAGTATACCTAGCTATACTATTACTGCATGACCTTTGGCTTATTAACACATTTCATTTCAGTGCAAAGGCATATGAAAAGTCATTTTTCAAACTTCATGCATGGGGAGCGAGACTTTTGCCCCCAATATTCCATGACTGGCAAACAAATACATGACACACACATTTTGCCCTGAAAATTTACTGCCAGCTACTGCCCTGAAATCATTATTGTTTTTACTCTAGTGGAAGGCTGTTCATCCCTCCATGCCACCCCACCCCACCCCACCCCCCAATTCCAACCTTCTGTCTTGTGTGCCTGTCTACAGTTCGCGTGTAGTTCCCACATCTAGAACCACCAGTGCCTACAGTACCTTATACAATCTAGATTCTTCTAAATTATTTAGTTTAAACAATATTAACTTTTCATTTTTTCCATCAGCCAATCAGGCACCAGACAGCTGTGCAACTGGCCATCAGTTATACAGCTGTTTGAAGCACATACTATGCATTACCTGCTCTTGTAATTTCACCATATTTAATATCTTGCAACATTTTCAAAACTTACACAACACATTGTCACATTCTCGCCTTTGTCCCACAGAGGAAACCATAAGCACACCAATATGCTTGGCATCTCTTACTGTAGGTGATCGTCAAACCACCCTGTGATGTTGACGAACGGAAAAAGGAAGCAATAAGGGAGACCAAAGCCGTGCCAGGGATCTATCCCTGATATCCTGTTCTGTCTGATGGTAAAAAAAATATTCTTTAAAGAGGTCTGGTCATTTTTTCATGAAACTTATGTGTGCCTATACTTATGTACTTACGAAAAAATTGGTGACAGGAGAGAATTTTGTTTTCACAAAAAGAGAAGGTAATGCACACTTCCCATGTATGATAAATGTTTTACCTTGGTCAGAGTTCAATAGTAACATTGTATTTCAAATTTTCCAAACATGTCAGCTAGGTTTTTCATATGAATAATTCAGAAGTTGCCAACCTATAGCTTTAAATTACACAACCTGGGCTTTGGGGGCAAACCACACGGACTGTTTTACAGAACAGTCTTGGAAATCCAATATGGCATGATGTTTTTGCCGATTTAATGTGTTTCTCAGAGTTACAGTGTTAGCTCTGTTTGCCAGTATCAATTAGTCAAGAAATGTCTACAGGGACCTGGACTTGCTGAAAGAACCATTTCAATGTTAAGCTTCCTTGTAGGCAGTATTTTTAACATCATGATACAAGATACCATGGCACTGTTCTACATAGGAGGCACATACAACAACTGAATATTTAAAGGGAAATATTGCATTTAAAATGCACCGACATGGCATACAGAGAAAATAAATCATTATTAAACCATTCCATCTCACCAATTAATTCCAGCAATGTATAGCTTTATCTCCTCAAATTATTATGCATTAGAAGAGTTGCATTGTTTGAATTTCTGAAAGTTTGGGCAAAAAAAAAAATTACTTTTGAGCAACAAAAAACTGAATTTCTTTCTGTAAGTACCTAATTTCTTGCAAAGACACCTACTGGACTGGTTAATTATTTTGAATTATCTATCATTCTGTATATGAATATTAATTTTAAAAATATGAAAATTTTTTGTAAAACAAATGCAACATTTCCCCTTAATGCATAGAGTCCCACAACCTACTAAAGCTAAACCCATTGATACTACCACCTGAGTAGCACGAGTAATATGAACGGCAAAAATATCTTCGGGGCACTGAGCTGATATTCGTTAAAATGAATTATCTTGCCTTTTTCCCCTGAGAGAAAAAGAAGAATAGGGAAAGGCAGATGTGGTATGGGCTGAACTTTTGATAGGCCTATAGTATGAAGCCCATAGACAAAACATGAGGGGGGGGATAGGTGACCCCCAGAAAATATTGTGCCACCCTAGAAAATAAAAAAATGTATTGCCTTAGTTCACAATTTTATATCTTCCCCCCAAAACTTTTGTCCCCCTTTGGAAACTACCTCACCTCCCCTTCAGTATGGTACGACTACAGCCTGCTAAGTATTGTACCTTAATAAGGGAATGCAATTATGCAGTTGAAGTCTAAAAGATTTGCTATAGGGAGTAAAACCCCTTTTCCCTTTGCACTGTCCTTCTTTTGAACCAAATTAGTTTAAACAACCATGCATCAATTTGGAGCAAAGTCCTGTATTTTACTTTAAAGTCATATAAAATCATCCCATTTAACTTCATGCATTTAACTTCCTGGTGTACACAATAAATAGGTTATGCTTAGAAAGGTAGAGTGAATACAGTCATCTGTATCGTCAATCATGTTTACTACCCGGAAATATAAGAAATAACTATATAGCTGGTACTCCTAATCAGCAGTCAGTCATTTTTCCACTTACATAATGTTAAATCAAGTTATATCAACATGTAAATATTAAAGGGTAACCAGCAGTTACCCTGACCAAACTTTGAAACTTATTTGAACTTGACCAGCTATAGGCCTACCTACCAGATTGCCTGCTCTTTCCCTGACAAACACCTTTTATGTTTTAAAACACACACTCATTGTAACTCCAAAGTGTGTCAGCAAAGAGCTCTTTTGCATTAAAATATTAAACAATTCAAAAAAAAAAAAAAAGTCATGTGATTTAAGACAACCAAGCACGATTTAGCATATCCTCCCAATGTAATGTCAAACAGGGATGAATAAAATTTGCCATTTAAGCATTGTCAACAGGAGAAAGCTTAGCTTCTAAGGCTGTACAAACAAGCAATAATGACTGTCTTTAAAAGCTGCTTATACCCCACCATTCTGCTGTCTTAGTGGGGTATATCGAGGAACCATCTCCATATCCTATGACCTTTGCAAATGCAAAAAGATCTGAAACACATTTCCATGGAAGCACTGTGTGTCTATCAATAGGTGAGTTGGGAAAGTGGATTTTGCTGTACCATTTAGTACCACAGCTCAAGTACACACATATTTCCCTTCGGATACGAAGTTTCGGAGTGACTGTTTTCTTGTCTTCCACAATTCACAGTCATACTGTCCAACCTTTCAGTCCAAGTTATAAAGAATAACTTCAAAAAGAACTATTTACTCCAAAGAAAATTCTCTTTGGACCATGCTTGATGTCTGGAGAACCAGAATATTTAACTATAAAATTGTGCATTATTACACAAAATATCTTTCTTGCACATGCAGTCTCTGATATGGTACACTTCCCTTCCCACCACACATTGTGTATCGAAGTTTCCCAATGTGCTTATTGTGTCCTCAAGATCACTGCTTTACTTCAGCAGTACACCCATAAGTAAAGCTTGCACAGTATAACAGTTGACCATTGTTTGGGATGTCAATCATAGGTGTAGGAAAAAAGGAGGAGGTGTCAAAAATGTGGTAGGGAAGTATGCTTCTGCCCTTCCCCACAATTCAAGGACCAAAACCACTTATTTGTTACCTCTGCCTAAAATATGAGGTATTTCCTTAAAATATGTGCCATAAGTGGCACTGAATTGAATCTATAAGGATCCTGAAATATTCAAAAATTTCCCAAAAGGGAGTGGGACAACCCCCCCCCACCTTAGACCCGAGGACGGTGGTCTGAAACCAGGGTCAGCTTCCCCCACCCCCACCTCACTGAGAAAGCTTCCAATGCCTGTGATGTCAATTCATCCTGAATTATTAAATGTGTTCCTTACATTCTGAGGTAATAATTTAACTGTTTTAATTTCTTTTAAAGGGTCACATTGAGTTGATATCGATAACTAAACAAGGGTGTTGAAGGGTGCTACCACATGACAATGCTTATAATTAACATAATAGGTCAAGTTTCACATCCAATAGTTATGCAAAAAGTGAAAATTTTGAATTTTTGGTATCCCAGCTAATTGTAACGGTTGTGTGTATATATAGCCTAATTTAAAAAAGTGTCTGGTCACAAATTTTTGAAAACCGAATTGAATCGATAATTACTCACTCATAGAACATTTATTTGTATGTAGGATATAGGGATTGTCTAAGTTTGACCATTTGTCATCGGTATGTGAAGAAAACTTAACAGGTTTGGAAAAATTTGGTGAATTTCATGAACCAACTCAATGTGCTGCTTTAAGTTGTTTTCAAATGTTTAAATTTCTTCAACTTTCCTAATCCTGTTTTTCCCATCCCCTCCCTTCTTTTTCCAACAGAACTCACCACTCAAAGCTTTCCTCTACAAAGGGAGCTTGCAACTTAAAAAACAGTCATGTGACTTCACTAAAATATTCATAAATGATATCCTCATAAATACCACACTGAATAGAAGTAAGAAATGCATCTGTTAATCTTTCATGAAATTTTGCCTTGATTCACATACGGCACATAAAGTAGCTTATCAAGCTAACTTGATTATTCAGCATCCTATGCAGGAACAAGGAAGTTAGCATATGGTTAAAACAACCTGGATTTGTAACCAATTTAGTGTAAAAGACAAGCAGCAAATTAATGGCACATTACAATTTCCTTCTTTTTTTTTTCTGTTTTTACATTAGAGTCATAGTTGGGGAGACTCATCTTTCCTGATCCCCCCTTTTTTTCTTCCAACTAAACTACTAAACTAAAGGAAGCCACATGTACTCACAAAATAATTCTTCAGCAGGTCTATAAACTATATGGTAGTGTTATACCAGAACATTTATCAAAGCATATGTAGCAGAAGAAAGATACACTTTAGTATCAACTTAAAGGTCAAAAGCAGTCGCCCCACACTTATTTTGAAACAATAGCTAAATGTCACAAATTTCTCCTTATTTCACTTCCAAGTATCTTTCATGATATTTTAGAACGTAAATATTGTATATTCAAGGTAAACCAAGCAGTTGCTCCTTGTAAATTTTACAATTGAGTGAGAAAAATACTGTCACATGATTCTCAAGATCCATTCAGAAAATAGGATAGTCTACTATACAATTCTTTATTGGGGTGACTGTATTCTCCCTTTAATCAAAAGAAAGAATACAAGTTACAAATTCCTCATGGAGTCCTCAACAAGTTAAAATGAGACCAAAATGCAAATCACTGGCCCCACACCACCCCTTATTGTTAGGTTTCAAAGTCCATAACATCCAGACCTTAACTATGATTAGTGTTACAAATACAGCACCCTCTTTATGTTAATAAATAAATAAATGTATGTTAATACCATGCTAACCCAAGAAAAAAGAAGAAAAAAGGAGAGAAAAAATATCCAAAGCATAAAACAGAAAACAAAATGTATAGGCCAGAAACAAACTGTCCATTAGGAACATTAATGGATGCCTAAAGTCTCTGCAGGCCTATACCCAGACCAGATACTGAAGGGGGAGAAATAGCTTCCAATGGGACGAGATGTGTTTAAGATGATACACTAAGGCAGTAGAAATTAAAAATTTTAAAGGGTGAGAAAAATTTGTCCTACCCTCCACCCCCCCCCTCCCTGGGCCTGGGTCCATGTTTAGTGTTTACTGTTCTACTAATTGTTGGAACTATGGTGAATAGTGGCTTACAACTCTTAATGGGGCATATTGAGTTGATATCGATAACTTAAGGAGGGTTTTGAAGGGTACTACCACATGACAATGATTATTATTAGCATAATTAGTCAAGTTTCACATCCAATAGTTATGTATAAAGCTAAAATTTTGAATTTTTTGGTATCCTGGCTTGTAACGGTTGTGTGCATAATTTGAAAAAGTGTCTGGTCACGAATTTTTGAAAACCGAATTGAATTGTTTATTATACTCACTTATGAAACATTTATTTGTTTGCAAAATGTGGGGATTGTCTAAGTTTGACCATTTGTCATTAGTATGCGAAGAAAACTTAACAGGTTTGGCAAAATTTGGTGAATTTCATGAGCCAACTCAATGTGCCGCTTTAAGTTCTTTGTTATTACAATGTAACAGTGACCCAGCATTATACACTGTCACAGCATTCCCACTCAATGATTCTCATGTTACCAATATTTCTTTATGAATCTTTTAACATTTCAAATCAAAATGAAATAGTTGGTTACAACATGCTCTCAATTTGCTGGAATGCTGCCCATGAGAGCACTGTTTCATAAATGTATCAATGTCCCCTTTAAGTGTTCTAAACTGAAAGATATTTCCAATTCTAAAGACTGTAACAGGAACAAGCTGTTTAAGCACAGAATGAAAGTGCAAACGACTAACGCGGAGTCAATAGAGCAATTAACGATTAACCTTTCTCCTCTAGAGGGGTTATAACACCCACACTCTTTCCCACTACTTTCGTTTTCGCTTACACCATCGTGCCTGTTATATATTGTACCTTCTTTCCCTTGGTACAACTAAAGGTCAGTTACATGTACAGCAACTAAACTCACTATCCACCCAGCTGTTTAGCTAAAGTGGTTCATTGTTGTAAAAATGCCACGGTTTCTTAAAAAAATGCATTTGAAGTATCTTGAAGGTTGTGATGTCATACCTAGTGATGATCTATGAAACATTCTGACAGTTTTTTTTTTATATATATATTTTCACTTTAATAGTTCTAAATATTTCCATTAGAAACAACTTAGATCACCTGACAAAGTGATCAGATGACCACGATACCACTGTATGTTTATTGCAGCAAACTTGATCAAAATGGTAATCAAGTAGTGGTCAAATAATAACTAAAGTATGGTCAAACATTTAAGGGATAATGCAGTCGCCCCAATAAGATTTAGTATGCCCCTTCACTCTAGTTCATGAATGGCCTATTTTGATCATGTGACAATGTTTTTGTCAGTCAATTGTGAAATTCAAGAATTTCTCCTTGCTTTACCTATTGTTTGTAATAGTTATGTTCAAAACGTCTTCAGAGGTGCTTGTAAATGCAATAAGAGGAGATTTGCAAGAGTTTGCTGATTTTTCATAACACATTTTGGGGCAACTGCCTATTGCCTTTAAGCTTCTCATGTGAACTAACTCATATTTCTTTAAAGCCACTCTTGCATCAACTCCAAACACATTTTGGGATCCATATATCTATACATTCATATCTGGAGATGCACTTTGATTGACATAAATGCAGACAATAGAAAATTCAATAATATAAACCACTTTGATTGGTTAATGAAAAGTTGTGCAGATCAGTAAATGTGATGCAGTGCAACCTTCATTGTACCAGTTAGTTGCTAGCCTAACACATACCGTAATACAAATTTACTCTGGGTCTAAGGAATATATGGCTGTGAGCATTAAACAAAGTATAGTACAGCAAAACTTGTCTCTAGAGGTGTAGTTGACAAATATTTTCTTCAACTGGTGGAGGGGCTAAAAGAAAACTTAAAGGCAGTATGCAGTCACCCCAATCAGAGTCAGTGTATCCTGTCACTCTAGTTCATGACTGGCCCATTTTGATCATGTGACAATATTTTTGTTGGTAAATTGTGATATTCAAGGAGAATTTCTCCTTGCTTTACCTATTGCTTGTACTAGTTATGTTCAAAACATCTTCAGAGGTGCTTGTAAAGCAATAAGAGGAGATTTGCAAGAATTTGCCGATTTTTCAAAGAAAATTTTGGGGCGGCTGCCTATTGCCTTTAAGTCTCACGTACTTTCTCTAACTGACATGAAGACACTGAGTCTTTGATAGCTAATTCCAAGGGCTCTTTTAACCATTGGCAACATGATCTAGGCACATCAAATAAACACATTTCAGTTTGCTACTGTTACAACAGGAAACCAACAGACTTCATTTTTTTTCCAAAATATCTCATTCTTTCCTGGTAAACTGCTCTGTCAATGTAATTTTAGCTTTACAAATGCAATAAAAACAGCAAAGTAGATTTGTGACTGGCTTCCTAATACTCCTACGCACTGTACTTAGACTGAATAAAGCCAGATAAGTTTTACATTTCAAGGAACACACCTCAAGTAATACAGGGGAATCAACTAGAAGTAAAGAATATAAAGGGGGGGTGGGAGGGGGGACTCTGTCTTCACAAAAAACATGTACAAGCAAAAAGCTGGAACCAATAACTTCACAAAAGGGAGACCATGAGATCTTTCAGCTCTCATACCTTTTTCAATACCTGATTTATCCTTTTTAACTATGCAAATTAAATTTTACTAATGAAGACATGTTATGCCTTTGAAATTTTTTAAAGGTGGCTTCCAGGTCAATCTTTCATTTTTGTTGGTATAGAGTTGGATGGTACAGCCACAGCCTTACTAGTTTTATATGCAACCAAGTTGTCCCTAAAATCTTGAAGCAGCTATTAACGCTACCACCGAGAGACTTAACCATGGACAAAGGTGCCAATGAACCCTGAGTGGGTGCCCCTTTCCATGTGACAACTGCCTGCTGAGGTGCTCATGACCCATGAGTGCAGGTGCCATTTTCTACCATACATAAGTCCCATGCATTTCAGACACAGAAATGTAGTGACAAATTTAGAGTGCAATTTTCTGCAATACTGAGCATTTGAGTTGCCACAGTTTCTGACCTCAGTTTCTGCCTCAGAGGAATCCAGGTCACCTTTGTTCTGATGTTGTGCCCTTCTGTAGGAACGAACAGCCAACACCCTCCATCTGGGATATTTTCCTCATCCATCAGTCCCTAGAGAAAGAGGTCTTAATGATGTATCAATACAACACCCCTCCAATTATACTAATTGTCCTGTCTACTAAGTGCAAGGAGGGGGAAGGGAGGGGTAGGGAGGGGGAGGGAGGGGGAGGGAGGGGGTAGGGAGGATGAAGATATGAAGAGATATAAACCTGCTGGTACCCTATTTATGGCCATTTCTTTCAAGTTATAATCAATCAAATATGACCAATCAATCATATCACACATCCAGGAAGTAAAATATTAAACCACACTATCAGAGTATTCACAATAAATAAGTGCTGGTCTTTGATATCCCTAACCATAATTATTACATTGGATAAATTGTGAGGGTACTTTTTATAACCAGCTGCAATCCAATACAACTCTCTTTCCTATTCTATAATGAGAGAGACGTTCATTGACTCAATGAGTACCACGAGCCGAAACATCTTTTTCACTGACATACCTAGCAAACCTTTTACTTTATATAACTGTCAATGTTCAGTGAACAACTTTCATTTGCAATGGCTGTCTTTAAATTCTAAGGCACATCAGGTTAAAATGCAAACAAAAGTCAGGACATTCACTTTCTATTTCATAATATCAGTATACAACAACCTTCCAGGCTTGCAGGAGTATGAGCTCATACTTATGCTTGGCCACATCTGAATGTAGTCATAACTGTTAGAATGGATTTGTACTTGCAACTTGAACTCACACAGATTTGGAAAGTCCCAGGTATTGATGTTAATTAAAAGCAAAATTTTGTACTTGTAACTGAGAAAAAGATGTGAATTTGTAGCAGGGGTAGCACCACAAATAGGGGGCCTAGCTCCCTCACAGGGGCCACCAGTAATATGAAGCCCCAACAGGAGTGACAGACTGCTGAAAGGTTTGTGTACAGTGTTTGGTACATAAAGTGTTCCCAAAACTTTTGACTTCCTTTTGAAGAGTCTGTCCTCCCCGGGGGCAAAACGTAGAAATTAAAGTAAGGGAGGCTGCCGACACAGTGCATCTCTGTGTGTTTAACTAGTTAAGCCACTGGCCAATGACATGTCTCCATACCTACCGGGTGCATTCAACTTCAGGAGTTAAATATCATTTCATCCATTTTCCAAAAGATTAGGAGTAATTTTCATAACAGGAAAAAGTCATTGTGCCTTTTTTTTGTACTCCTAACTTGAAAATTTGTAGTTTCTCTACCAATAACTTGGGAAAAGCAACAATGCGATGTTTGTATTGCACCCGGTTACTTTGTTGTCCTACAGAAAGCCAAATCAATGGCTTCAGTTCAGATAGCCAGATTCCATTCTCCCTGACTTACAATTTCTAAGGAGCAAATAGAAGTAAACCATCAGGGCAACTAGTCCCTGTTGGGGATTGCATACTTAATAGTACCCAGGAAAGTGCCCCATTGAAAATTTGAATTTCCTCCAATTGGTGGGGGAAGCCCTCTCTAAAGGGTGGGGCATGCCCCTCTACCCATTCTTGGTACCATGGCTAATTTGTACCCTTACTCAGACCATCCAGCACACTGATTAGCCTGTGACCTTTAAATGAACTTTTTACTAGTAAAAAGAGGTCACAATAGTAAATGAACCCTTTTTGGCTTAGGTGAACTTTTTTTTTTATAATTGCATAAAACCAAGTCTGGACCAGGTAGTAATTTTAATTCATCCCTTATACTAGACTTGAAAAGTTTTAAATATACTTGGTCCCATGTCAGTTTATTTAAGGGTACAATTAGTTGCTCCAACCTCATTTTGAAAAACAAGGTAAATTTTCATACCTCTTATTTCAATTCAGAACCATGCATCTTTCATCTTTGCAAATGATAATAATATGAATTGCAGAAAATTATCATTCCTTAGCAAGATTTATAGATAAAGAATGATGAGCAAATTCAAAATAGGAAGGTATGGTATCTTCATTCTCAAGAAGGAATTTTTTTCAGAGAGCAAATCACTAATTTGTAGCTCATATACAATTTGTTGGCCCAAAATTTCCAATGATGTCACATTTATGACAGCAGTCTACAAGCCGAGGGGTCTAGTGAGAGTGCAAACCCCTCCTCCCCCCCCCCCCCCGCTCTAGCAAAACTTACTTCTGACACTGGCTTTGGCAATTTTCTAAAATAACACAGGTTTTTCCCAGTGTCTCAGCACACCTCCTCCTCCCCCCCCCCCCCCAGCCCCAGGCAAAATATCCCATATGCCTATTTTCATAATTCTACTAAAGCCTAAATATTTGGAAAGAAAGGCTATTACCAGAGTTTCTTTATGGGAATGAGTAGTTTAATCATGATACACACTACTTTCAGTCTGTCTATGTAAACACAGTGTTTATCTTTACAGCTACATATCCTCTCCACATGGAAATGTCCCGTCCAGGGATGAATTTTTTCTGAGAATGTCCTAGGACTTGCTGTGTACTGGTGTAAACACTCCAGCTTTACAAACTTCAAACCCACTTCCCACTCACCCAAGTCTACAAATTTCCTGAAGTACTTTGAGGGAGTCTTGATTCTCCATAGTCTTTAATTTAAAATCAGAATACCTTGGGGCTTGTCAGGTTTCAAATAGAGATTCGTTTCCTCGTTAAGCAGGAAACCTCAATTCTGTTGACCTTTCCAAGGACTAGGCTATTAATTGCCATTCAAACCATATGCTGCATGCAAACTTGCTTTCAAAACACACCACTTTACCAGTCCCATGGAAAGTACAGCTGGCTTTTTCAAACTTTAAAAAATAGAGGGCGACATTGCATTTTCCTTGTCACCACTTGAAATAGCTGAAACTGCATACAATCCAGTGAAGTATATTACAGATTCAAATTCTGTTTCAACAATGTCACCAAGAGTGAAAGCACTTTCTTACCACTTTATGTACAAGTACTTGTTTTTCATAAAAGTATAGACAAAACTGCAAGTTTTACACTACACTTCAGCAATAAAATGAATAAAATTCAAGCTCAGCTGGGATCAGTGCATTTCAAAGAGTCACAGTTCAGTCTGTACATGTGCTCCTCTTGAAGATAAAGTGAGCTTTATTTCAGCTAGCAGAAAGTGAGTATAATAGCAATCCCCCCCCCCCCTTGAAAATTCACTCCACCCCCACTCCCCAGAAAAATATCTTAGGAAAAGTCCCCTGGGGAAGATATTCTGGGAAATATCCCCTGTGGAAAAAATTCCTAGCAAATATTCCTTTGACCTGAATATATTCCCCCCTTCCACATAAAGTTGTAACAGTTGATTCTTCATATTTTAGCAAGTGATATGACTTCTTTCAAACAATGCGGAATAATAATCCTACAGCTAATCATATCTCAGTAATAATCTAGGAAAAGTATTGATACAAGTGAGCCCATTGGTGCTGGCTGGTGTATTTACAGTGAGGGGGATTAACACACTGCCCACTTCTGACTGTATATTAAATGAATTCAAAGTTGTCACTCATTGTGTATTGATTTCAATGGTTAAATGCTGAGGCAAACTTCAACAGGATTAAAGTAGCCACTTTTGTTAAAGAGATTTGGGGCTAAACTTTAAAGGTGCAATAAACTATGTAAATTCTATTATACTAATACTTGAACTAGGCTGATTGCATTGTCGTATGTACCAAATTTAGAACTGCTGCGACTGAAGGTGGTATGTAATAAGAGAAGGGGTAGTGGGTGCCACTACCTGAAATTCAGGACTCTGTCACTGAAGGTTGTATACATTTTAGGAAAGGCCTGAAATCAGCAATTCTGTTTTCATAAATTAAATTTCCAGTGTTTGAATTGTTTTCTTTAGTTTAGTTCTTATGACCAAGTTAGATAAGTTTCAAAGATTAAAAATATAATAAAAATATAATCAAAATATAATAAATAAATATATATATATATATATATATATATATATATATATATATATATATATATATATATATATATATATATATATATATATATATATATATATATATATATATATATATATATATATATAACGCTAAAATTCCCACCTTAAGGGGAAAAATTTTATAGCTAGACGCCCTTGTACAAAGGGCGAAAAAAAAAACAATAAAATACATAAGAAATAAATTCGCCCTACGAATTTGAAAACATATAATTAACGTTATTTCAATGGCCCACCAATTGTTCGTGTTAACAGCTACGTGTCCGTAAATTTGACAACTTTGAAGTAATGGCATCTAGTTTGTAAATCGGAGAGGGCGCCCTTGTAAGTTTACGTATTCCTATAGAAAAAGCGTGTAGTATCGTTAAGTCGAACTGATTATTTCCCCATATAGACGAGTTCCCCTTATAGGCGGGTTTTTTTATACGATATTTCCCCTTAATCCCAAATTAGCAAAATATATATATATATATATATATATATATATATATATATATATATATATATATATATATATATATATATATAACCTAACTGTGGAATAGGGGGAAATTTTTGGTCAAAATGTCAACGGTAGGGGGAATTTGACGTTAGGGGGAAAAATTCGTTTTCCCCTTAACGTTTTCACACACTGTTTTAATGGGAATACATGACTTTATAGTAAAATGCATATGGCTGTACGTAATATACGTAATTACTTCAATGTTGACCAAATTACGGACACGTATAGGTTAACACGTACAACTGATAGGCCATTGAATTTACGTACATGTATACCTTTTTACTCAAAGGCGAAAATCCTTATGTATTTCACCCGAAAATTTTTTTCCCCTTAAGGTCGACTTTTCAACAACAACTTTCCCCCTAAGTGCCGAATTAGTGAAATATATATATATATATATATATATATATATAAAGTACAAAATCTATAGTATATATAAAATAAAGTCATTTTGATGTCTTTACTTTCCTTACTTTGTTGATAAATTTCAAGTGACAGTAGAGTCAGATCATGTTTTTTTATAAAGTAATAATTAATATAAAGATCACTACATGAAACAGTACATTTTTAATAGAAAATTGATGGCAGGGATGGTTTCAGGGTGGGGATGAATATTTCCTTGAAAAAATTCCCCATGGGAGAATATTTTCAGGGTGGTGGGGGGATTTCCTGTTTCACCCGTTTCAACCCAATGTCACATATGCCAATACCTCAACTCAAATCACATATTAAACCCTTTCACAAAAAATTCTGTGACCAAAATTACATTATGAAAGGATTCCTCTAACAGACCAGATGTGAAAACAATCACCAATTGTGACTACCCTAATTGAGATGGCAAGTATGGATATGATTCTAGTATGAAGACATTGGATCAGGGTGACTCCAATATTTTTGGAGTCAGATACCCATAGCCTAATGAGTCACAACTCTGAAGGGAGTTTGTCACTCCAATTTATATCCTTTATGCTGATCTCATAACTGCCACAGTACTGTCAACACTGACAGTTTCACAGGAGTCAGTCAGACCCCAGGAAAGTAGAGTTGCTACCAGACTCAAGGCCAGGAGTCATGACTATTAAGTAGCATGCAAAAAGGATATATTATGTTTACATTGCATACACATGGCATGGATAAAAATTATTACTAAACCATTCAGTCTCTTAAACTTAGCAACAGCTTTTATACTTCCCCATATATTACGCAGTTCAGGAGTCATGAATGGTGCATCATTCGAAAATTTGAAGTTTGGGTGAAAAAATTATTCATGAGCTACAAACAATTTCTTTGTGGTAGAAACTTATTTCTCAAACATATGGACGTCCCTCTGCCTTTTTTTGAACTGTACACCATTTTAAAAATTATGGTTTTAAAAATATGAAACTATTCTACACCAGCAATACATTATTTCTATTGGAGTAATGCTCCCATAACTTGCAGACATAACAACGGAGAAATAACCTGCTATGAAGTCACCTAATATCCTGACAGAAAGACATTTTATAGACAAACACAAAACTAGCTGCCACAAATATGAACTGCCTACACAGCCTACACTATTAAACAGCCACATATATCCTTATGCTTTTAAGGCGTGGTACCACGATTGACTGGAATATACAGTATCCTGAGATTCAATCTTCTCACAGAGAATCTTGTAAGATAAACCTGAAAGTACATCCCAGCCATGTCACTGCTTCAAGAAACCTTGTAATAATATCCCCAAAGTGTCCCACTGGAAACAAAATCCAACAATTTAAATTTTTCAAGGTTCCTCCATATAGCCAGCAAATTTCTCAAGGCCAATGGAAACAGTGCTTGAAAAGCACTGTTAACAAGTATCGTCAAATTTATTTCCTTAAAACTCACATCTCCAGAAAGAAAAGAAACAAAATAATTGTCACATGTTATTCAGTGTTATTTCTTTATTTGTACAAGGGTTATGATCTCTGCAGAAGACATTAAGAACTGTTTATTGAAAATAAAATTGTAGTTATTTTAGCAGGCTATATAGACTTAGAAGAAACATGAATATTTTATACAGTCAACCTGAAGGTTTGAATTTATTTTTCTCCCAAATGATTTTCCCCACGTTTGCTCTGTTTAAATTTGTTGTATTAACTTTCAACAGTCAATAACGTGATGTCTCCTACATGATAAAGTCAGGAGAATCAATCTGATGTTTGAGTAAAGCCAAATGAGGAATTTATGCTTTGTGCATCTATGCTGTATGTATGCATTTTATGAAGACCATAAACAAAACATTAGGGCTGCTGATATTTTCAAATTTTTACATGCTATAAGTATAATGCTACAGGAATCATGTATAGCCATCCCTTGCACTCCCTGACCATTCACACACATAACTCAAGAGTTGAACAGTTTTCAACTTTCATAGCTTTTTAGTGCTATACTGAAGTACCAATCAACTTTCACTCAAGCACTTCCTATCCTTTATGAAATAAAAAAAATTCCAAGCTTTCTTCAAATTGCCACAGCTATTTGAACAAACCCTGAAGCCAGAAAAAACAAACTTTCAGCCTACTTTAGGACGGCTTTTTACATGATAGTGTAAATACTGTATTCGAGTATCATTGTCAAGGGAGACTGCCTTACAGTGGTCTACTAGATGGCAGATTGGTCAAACAGCAAATTGGTCCACAGGCCTATGAGCCATGGGGGCTGTGGGGACTGCAGCCCCTCACCCCCTCCCCAAGTTCAGGAGAACCTATTTTTGGAAAAAAGGCAATCTTCTTGAGTAGCACAGGTTTTTTCTCTGACAATATGGCTCAGTCCCCATAGTAGGAATTCATACTAGTGCCTAGAGAAGCCTCCATGTCATGAATAACATAACACACCAAGCACACACTTATCCAGGGCAACATAAATCACTATCAGCCACCCAGGGATCCTTACCAATGTAGTAATATTTAAGCATTAAGAAGAAAATCTAAACCAATTCTGATCCTTTGCTCCATATCTGCCCTAACATGAATGTTACAGCAATTAGTTTAAGACCTGATGATTTTGATCCATCCATCCCACTTTCAGATGATGATTCCCCCCACCTTTGTGAATGCCTCAGGAAACGAACCACCCAGCAGAGTAGTGGTATGTTTCTCACTGATTTCTAGCTCTATAAATACCTCAATAATGTGGGAAGAAATGGTATGGCTGGCTTTGCAGGTCAAAATCAAAACAAGTACTTGACATCATACTGCAAATGCATAAGCAAATACTGTATATACCACATATATTCATGTGTGGCTTTGCTATCACAAAATGCAGGTTTTCAATGACTTGCTGCTATTAAAATTTCCTGCTCCTTTAGATCCACCCCCCCCCCTCCTCTCCTCCCCTTTCCCCATCTTACCACACACAGGAACAAGTGTGGAAATGATTACAGCTGTGCAGTGAAATATTTCAGTTTTTGCAAACAAACTCATGATGGGTTAAGTACATAAGGTGGTTAATGCAGACCATTTTTCTCACTGATTTCTGGCTCTGCAAGCCATTTCACTGATCAGGAAACAAATAATATGGCCAGCTATTCAGGCTAAAACTTAGAGCTGCACATCACATCAATAGGAGACTTTAATCATTGCTAAATGCACCCAAGGAATGATGGTAACTGGGAGTATAAAAAATGGAATATTGATGTCATTCTATTGGTCACACTCCCAGCGACTTGTTTATACTACCAGTTCCCATAATTCCTTGGATGCATTTAGCAATGATTAAAGTTTCCTACTGTGTGACTACATGGCATACAAGTGTACATCAGAAACACAAAGGTTTTCAATGACCTGTCTGTACGTAACTCCCTTTTCTTTAAGCCCCCATAGTCTATACACAGAAACACATATTAGCACACGGAAGCAAGACTTGTGGGTATGACTGAGGTTTTGCTGTTAAGTATCTGAGGTTTTGCTCTCAGCCTCATGATAAGGTGTGTACAGAGTAATCATATTCATATAAGAAAAATGTACATTTCTAGGCACCAGACCACAGACTTTACCACAATATCCTTCCTACTGAAGCTAAAACCTTTGACTGGATTGTAATCCCTTCAAGACATACAGTAAATCTGCCCTAAAGCAGGGTTGCCAGATTTCTTCAAGGCAACCAAACTTGGCATTCAATAAATAGTCAAAAAATACCAAACACAAATTCATGGGATGAACAGTCCAATTGCTTAGAAGCATCAATTTGTTGTAAAATTGCCACCATGCATTTTTATGAATCAGACTAAGCTGTAATGGCATTGTCACATATAATTTGTTGGTTTACCTTGAATAAACTATACTTCTTTAAACAAACAATGAAAGATGCATGTTTGAAAAATGAATAAGATTAGTAATACTTAGTTAATGTTTCAAAATGAGGTTGGACAGGTGTTTGTCCCCTTTCAGCAATGCACACACCCACAGTCTATTTGCAAATGTCAAAACCTGATGTCACGTAATGGAATCTGTTTACACTGGTCTTTTGTCCTGCCATTAAAGTGTACCTTACATCTAGAATTACAAAATATGTGTAATTTTAGAGGTGCAAAAATGAATCTGATTCATCCAACTTTCATTTTTGTAGCAAAGTCCACTTCTGAGATATCAAATGTTGAAATTTATTTACTCAAGATGAGATACAGCCGATTGTACAATAATTTGTGATGTCCTTCTTGTACAACTCACATTACCCGCTTCTGTTTCCTTTTGAAATTAAAATGTTTATATGACACTGAAAAATTTACTGTTATCTTGCATAAAATGTTGCACAGAGGGGGCTCTTACAGTCAAGTCACCCTGTAACAACATGAAAGTGATCCCATTTAAGCACAACCTACAGTGGCTTTCAAAAATCAGGAAAAACAAGACGGTAATTTGAGTCCACAGTATAAACACAACATCACAAACTATTGCACAATCTACAATTTCAAACAGAGTGAATAAGCTTCAACATTTTACATCTCAGCTCAGGAATCCTGTGAAGATGGGAGTTAGTGGACCATTTGGATTTATTTTTCACGCTTTGTGACACATATTTTTGAAAGTTCAGACTTAAGGTACACTTTGATGCAAAGAGTGATAAACCATGACTGTCTGGCTCAAATGTTACATATTTAACATATCGTGAACAAAATGGCTATTTTCATTGCTTATGCCTTACTTGCATCATATTTTTCTGTAATTCAAAACGTTCCTCTCTATCTTAAAATCTAAACTGCCTGTATGAAGTTTACTCTCTGCAAATTAATTTCAGACTTAAAGGGTATGAAATCTCCCCCTAGACTGTAAAACTCTCCCAACTCATTTAACTTTTAGGTCCTCCTCCACTTTAAACCAAAACACCTGTCTAGTGTGCTTACCAGTCAAAAGTACAGTACCCAGATGCTCAAGATCATATCATCACAATACTCTATATGAGCTTAACTGGGAACACAACTGACTGCACAAGTCATAACCAACCAGAGTGAAGCTACTGTTCAAATAAATGCCAATCAAAGTGCAGTCACCAATTGTATTTAGCGATATGACCACATGCCTAAATATATTTGGGGTAGTGCAATAGCCCCTTAAAACAAGCAAAGTAGAAACTGAATGCTAGTAAAACCAACTTATTTCTCAGAATAACTGTTGGACCCTATGTAGAATCACATAATTGCTGCCAATTACTGTGAGGGTTTGTCATTTTACTTAACAATAGTCATACAGTATGCAATTATTCTGCAAAATCCAAAACTGGCTTTAAAAGTTCTCTCTCTATAAGTCTCTAAATTGTTCTGATATCTGATTGTTATAAATTCTGACTAACCCGGAAATGCTTGAAGGTATGCATAACTACATGAATGCATAGAATATTTGAGCAAAGCAAAGTTGTCCTAATGATCTACGTATTGCTATTAGTATATTATGCACAACTGTTGTATATGTGTACAGACAGTCCTTCCTTGTACAAGACCTAACCATATGTTTGTGACAACCAGCTTTAATAAGCCATGAGCCTGTTACAAGTAATCTAATATAAACCCTGGTCTTTCAAGGAATGTATCTTATTACCTTCTATTTGCATAAGACACCCAGCAAGTCCGACTTTTGTGACAATATTTTGGAGTGTTCCTGAAAGATCCACACCACTTGAGTAATGTGAGACTTGATGTAATAAAACATTATACATAAAGACTCCTTCAAAGAGAGAGGCGAATCTGTGGCAAGCGCAAGGAAAACTTTTGCTGTTTACTATTAATGAAATGCTCTTTGGATGAATGTTTAAAGAAAGAGCTTTAAGTTGGCAGCTCTTTGAGGATATCTTTCAAATTAGTTCTATTTGCAACTTTCCAAGTTTTGACCCTTAAATTGTACTATTCTGATGGACATGCCTTTCTAACATGCTTTGCTTTGGAAGACACTCAGAATAGAGGGCAGCCTTTGCAAATAATATCTTTCCTTAAAAATAACTAACACAGACAACAGTCAGGGATATTTATACTATCATATTTCTTTGATATTATATTACTTGTAAACTGAAGTCAAGCACTTTTTATTGTGTTTAATTGTATGAAAGAACAAATTCATGCATATTCATGCTTTGAAAACAACTCATTCATCTCTGTGTGTGAACTCTGTGCAAAGGAGAAAATAGTGATCCTAGAAACAGCAGCTGAAAATCAATGTTATATTAGCTTCGCAAAGTTGGGAATCAAACATTTTGTCATGGTTTGTCTACAGGTGTAAGTTTAAACTCAATTTTAGCTGCTTATCCGGATGGAGTAGTTGCTAATCATTTTGAGCACTGGGTAGTATTTATTGCTAATCAATTCTCTCACACTGTTTGTATTCTGAAAAGTTGTCACTCGTATTGTCGCTCGATCATGCAACATTTCTCAAAGGGTAGTGTGAACATCTCTGAATGCTGAACTGCTCTCAACTTTTACAAGTCCTTGCCCTTCTGCTGACTGCACAAAACATACAGTATTAGAAGGCCTAACAAAATATCCCATAGCTGATTGCTTTGTCCCTGTAAGCAGTCAATATAGCCTATTCATCAAACAAAAAGATATATTAATTTTAAGCCATAGGTGGAAATGCTGACATGGGAGGGCAGTCGGGAGGATTATGGATATATTCCACACTTTTGAAATTGTTCCTATTGACTTAAACATATTCACATGGTCACTTGACCTTCAAAGGCCATTTATGCCCCCTTCCTTCCCTCTCCCCCAACACTTTCACACTCATCTCCACTGCCATTTCCAGCCCCCCCCCCCCCCCATTTCAAAAACTGTCTTTGGCACCTCCCAGATTTATTAGCTTAATTGCCCAAGGCCGATTCTGCTGACACACTATATACAGCATCCTCTTCTACTATTGGAACTCTGGGTTTCTTCATATAAACTGAACACTGAACAGCTACTGTCCACCTTGTAATGAATGCTATATCTCACTTTTTTACAACACTGACCTGTCATTGGTCCATTAGAATGACTTATGTTAATTTTCAGGAATTATTCGAATTTGGTCAATTTCTATATCAATCAAAGGAATAAAAGAACAATTGAGAGTTCATCTGACCTCTGATCAAAAAAGCACAAGGGTTGATGCAATAAGCTCCTAAGAATACATTACATTGCATAATACATGCTGGTAAGTTGTCAATTTTTAATAAATCTATCAAAGTTTAATCCATAAGTACTTCTCTGAATGAACCAGAACATTCCTTGTTGTAATTCATAACGCAAAGTAATGTTCCCTGTACAAAGTGCAACATGGAAACTTGAGTGCACTCACCTTCTGTTATAAACCTCACTTACTGACAACGAAAACACAGAAACTGAACTCTCCATTGCTAATCAGGGCCACTTTATCAAATAACAAGGCTTTGTGCATATAGTGATACAATGGGGCCTACAATGTAATATGACGTGATGTGGACAGAATTTCTGAACTGCTGATGATATGAAAGTGACCCAATCAAATTTAGGCACTTTTACAGGTTTACAAGGCTGCATATGAATCCTGGTTGACTGATTTCTGTCCTTTAGATGACCCATTCCACACAACTATTACAATATTTAATGGTATAAAGTTACTCCAATATTGTCCTCATTTTTGTACCTGGCAATATGGTGAATGTGTACTGTTCAAAAACTTGTTTGCTGTAACACAAAATCAATCTTTAATTTCCTTGAGAATACTTCACCATCACAAAACCCTGTAGAAAGTCCACAACCATATGTTGGTACACTTTCAATTATTTTCTTTAAAGACATTCTATGGTAACATTTAATATGGGACCTGTGTAATAAAAAAATAATAAAAAAAGGCTTTCTCTTAAGGTACTCTTGACTACATAGTAATATTCCATTGACAATTCAAGAAATCCCTTTTTGAAAAATGGTCATTTTTGTCATGACATAAATACCTCCAGTTATCCTCAAAATTACAAACTTGAAATGACTCAGGGTCCTTTTGTAATTCTTAAAAACTGATCTATTTTTTCTGGAAATTTGATACTGTTGGAATAGTTAAATATCTTTCTGTGCAGATTTTGTGTGTTTAAAACTGTGTCAAATATAGAATATGGCTTACAAAGTTAACATTCCATATAGCACTGTCAACAATATCAAGCCATGTTAAAGGAATGTCTAATCAGTAGACCCGATGATGTAACACATTTCACTTTATGCACTGTTCTATACTGACAAATAACATTTCTTTCAAAGTTATTCTTTTCCAATGCAACATGCTAACTGGCATGCAAATTTCACTTCCTAATACACACAAATTTTCAACCCATGTTTTTGAAACATTACATTAAGTCTGAAAGTACTATTTAATGGATCACTCTGTATCATACCCCCAGCATATACTTGTACTCTACAAATGGGCAATGCGACACACAATGCACCTTTTTTTATGCCAAACCACACAGTATGAATCCCTTGTTTCAGCCTGCTTGGCTCTAAAACAAAAGACAGCTTTTGAAACCTTGTTATCTTAAATCTCAACTGTGAAGGTCTAGCAGTAATTAATACCAGCAACATCAGGCCTCTATTGTAAAAAAATTTTATGGTTGTCCATCGGACAATCTGTCTACCTTTTTGGTTGCCCAAAAGAAAATTTAGCAGTCCACAAAGAAAGTTGCAGTAACCCTAGAGGCAGTCTGTTAACTTGTTGCATAAACTTTGGTTGTCTGATGGACAATCAACCCACCATTTTGGGGCTGTCTGTCACAAATTTTGATTGTCACAGACGACAGGACAACTGTTAAAATCGAACCCTGAACATTATTCAGTAGTTCATGCATGACATGTCTGCATTACATATCCTGTATGCTGTACATTTACTCTAAAACTCATATTTTCTTTAAATAATTCAAAAGTACTGACACCAGCTTCAGGGATGTCTTCAAAAATTTTTGGAGACTCCTAGGCCATTTAATGGCCACCACCTCTTATGTTGTCCAAACTTGAAACTGAAATGTCGAGATGACCCTTGAGTTTTTTTATGGTACTTCAAACTCTGAACTTTCCTAGAAATGTCCAGGTAATATTTCAATCCCCGTGTAAATCTTTAGGAAGTAAAAACCTAAGTTCTGTGTCTCTTTGAAGCCATGTCTTCAGTCTTTCAATTTGTGCCACTCTGCACAAGAAAGATATTGCAAAGTGTTTTTCATATTGCAAGGAAAAGGGTGATTATTACGAGAATTCAAGTCTCTCCCTGCTGATGTTTGGTACTCGGCAAAATTCACCATAACAATACTGAAAGCATATTACAATACCTGGATTATAAAAACATTTATGCACAACAATGCTGTCAAGACTATGGAACTATTTACACTGAACAAACTAAAATTGTAAGTACTTCACAAATACATCTAAGTTGAAACCTCTTTCTCGAAAAAGTATTAAAAATGAAAAACTTAAATTTGAAAATACCAGTATTCTATTAAAAAACACCATAAGTGCTCCTCTTCATGTTTTGGAAACCTTTCTGGTCCCGGAATGCCCAAAAGTGTAGATATTGCATAGCTGACATTTCAAGGTGATTCAGTTAGTCTTCACGAATCTACAGATTAAAGGAAAGAAAAAAATTTAACAGGTTAGAACCACAGCAACCAGGGTAACCACACTTTGTGATACTTAAATTCAAAACTGCTTTTGAATGCTGGGAACAACCAAGGAATTTTATCTCCAATTTTCTGTATTTTCTAACAAAAATCATGTTAATATGCTAAACAAATTTTAATAATATTTGGTGTTAAAATTTTAACAAATAGACAAGATATAGGAGTGCAAGCAGTTTAAAGTGAGCCCTTGATAAGTGTTCTCTATGTTTGTGTAATATGCTACACTTTCCACAGGTTAATCTTCAAGGCCTACACCATATGCACTGCTCAGACATTGGAAATGGTAAACAACCTACAGTATCATGTATTGACACTGCATACACACATACACTTTATGCATGATTGTAGTTCACTTTGAACTGTTAACTTCAAACTTGAGACTACCCATTTATCATGTATGTATAATGCTAACGTAAAATTTGTGCATGTCACGATTTTACAGTTTGTGACTTGACATGGGCCTCCAAATTCTGAATCTTCTCATGGCACAGATGTCTGATATACAGCTTGCTTTTCCCATCTTGCCTGCATAGCCCTTCTTCAAGCTCTCCATGGCCTTGGGCATACATCATACAGTGACAACACTACATCCTTGTCAATGAGCGGGCTACTTACGTCAGTTTGTTATTTTACAGTGTATGTGGGTGAGTATAATGCACTTATCAATTGAAGAACTCGCCTACGTCACCCGTAGCTGACGTGGACAGTCAACTGAGAGTCACTGTACATTTAAACAGTGTTCATCAACACACCTCATTGCCATTTCTGTACCTGACATGTAAAGTGACACACCCCTCAGTCACATAAGTAACATACAATTCATACTTTTTCCCCATCACTGCATGACTGACCATGCCTGGGGTAAGTGCAGGGGTGCCCCACCTCTGACTGACCATACCTGGGCATAGTACAGCAGTGCCCCAGCTTTGACTTACCATGCCTGAATTAAGTGCAAGAGTGTGTCGTTTAATTGGTAAGTGCATAATGAACAAATTAATCTAAAATCAGGCACAACTTTTAGAAAGCACATTTAAAAAGTGCAGTCTAGTGTTTAATTAGTGACAGTAAGCCATGCTGAATCAGGATTGAAATAATGATCTTTACTAAACAAGCTGTGGTTGTCCATGGCAGAAACATTACTGTAGTGTCAACATACTTGAAAATTGAAGAACAAAGTGACCACCTGAAGTGCACACAATATCACACAAAAGTATGATTTTCACTGAATTACTGTAGCATGACTTCGTATAATCTATCTCTGAAGGTGACCTAATTACAGTTTGCAGCAAGTCCCTTTTTGACTAAATTTCACAAAAATTTAAATTTTGCCTTGAAAGGAAAATCTCTACATTGCTAGACTTTTATTAATAGCAGTTTAATGATTGCACTGATTTTCAGAGTTGCCCAAGGTTACTGACACTGCAAGAGTTCAATGTTCTGACCAGGAGAGATTATGGATATATTCACAATTATGTGATGGAAAAAGACTTTTGTACAAAACAATGGAAAATGTAGCATTCGAAAGAGTCTTCACTGAATGACATGAATGTCCTGACATACACAAAGACAAGCACAAAACAGCAGCAACTTTCCCCCAAATATTAAACAAAGATCTGCTATACATTTGTCTAATTTAAAATCTAACACTAAACCACTTGTGTTTTTAATATATTTCACAAACCTCCCTAAACCATGGAAAGATAAAACCCCTTAAAATTTGCTTCAGTCAGCATATTTAAAATGTTTCAATTGGACTGTTCAATGGGACTGTGAGGTTCTTTTCTAAGCAATGGATGGCTTCCTTCACTTTCGATACTATTTTCATCTGCCTTTGTTGCTACTAACTGATGTATGCAGCCCTTCAGAAGTACACAGCTGAGTGTTTACTTTCATTTAGGCTTTAGTGTTGTTTAGTACAGTACTTACAGTTACAGTGTACATTTATTTCCTTGTTTGTGTAATACACATACTCAATACCAGTTCATTTTGCTAGGGAGCAGATCAAATTACTCTTTGATGTTTTCTTCTATTTGCTTCGGTTTTCTTTTCCATGACAGACGACTTGAAGCACTCATATCTTTGCATATGAAATACATCCCTGTATGAAATGACTGGGTCGTTCTCCTAAAACTCGTGGGAGGACTTTGTTGTTTTTTTCAATGACAGACCAATTTATGCATTTAAGCTTTACAAAAGAGATACACCACTGTGTGAAATGAAGGGGTCACTCTACTAAAACCTGTGGTTTGGCTGTTTTTTCGATGACAGATTTAAGCACTTTAAGCTTTACACAAGAGGTATATCCCTGTCTGAAGTGATGGGGTAGTTCTACTAAAATCCATGGCTTTACTGTTCATTACAGATAGCTCACAGTAGATTTGTTCTCCCTCTACGATAATCAGGTTGTTCTACTAAAATTGAGAGCGACATTTTTCGACTTGAACGGACTATTTTGCTGGGAGGGGGAGGGGATGCTATCCACAGACTAAAGCCTAAGTCTGTGCCAGATAGTCATTTTAGATTGGGGATGCACAGCATGATGTGACATTTGAAAGAAACTTTTTCGCTATTCAATGTGGGAGGCAGACTTCCCTTCGGTAGAAGGTGCTTTTCTTTTCCCTAACAGACGGCCTTAACAACTCTGGACATGTTATACAGTTGATACAACCCTGTCTAAAACGATGGGGTTGTTCAGACCACTAGAACTTATTGCTTTGCTTCCCTTTTAAATAAGTGGCAGCTTGAAGCTCTATGAGCTTTTATTAGAGAGATATATCCCATCTGATATAATGGGGTCATCAGGTATTTCTACTAGCATTCGTTGCTTTGAAGTTCCCTTCAACAACATATGTCTTTCAGCACTCTTAAGCTTTAAAAGAAATATACCTTTCTATATGATATTGAATTTTACTGCTAAATCTCATCACTTTGCTTCCTATTCCATGACAGACAAATTCATGTAATCAAAACTTCAGTACAAAGATAAAAATTCCTATCTTACGTGATTGGGGTTGTCTACTTGTTCTACTACAACTCATTGCATTGCTGTTCTCTTCAATGACGGATGGCTCAAAGCTTTATGCAGGAGCTACATACCCATATGAAGTGATGGGGTAGTTCTACTAAAAACTCATCACATGGCTTTTTCTTTTCAAAGACAGACAGATTTAGGTACTTGACAGAATGCAGCAGATCTATCATCTATCTAAAATGATGGGGTGCTTCTACTAAAACTCATCACTTTGCTGTTATTGTAAATGACAGATAACTTTAAGTACTCACAGCTTTGCACATGACATACAACCTTGTAAAATAAATGAGGGGGTGGGTCTACTTATAAAGCTCATTCTATCAAATATTACAGCCATTTTTCCACTCTGTCATAACACTGGAAAATCACCAACCTAAGCTTAATTATTCCTTATCTGCAATTATACAAATTAGAGGCCTCTTGTATCAGATACCAATTTCAAGACGGTACTACATTTCACCTTGAGTATACAACTGCCAGCCTTTTAGCAGGAAGCTAAAACTTGTTAAGTTTTAAATCTGTGTTATTTTGTCCACACATATTCTAACAAGGTGAGACATTGGTATACTTAACCTTCACAGACAGTCTTGTACAGAGAAATTTCCCCAATCTTTCAACTAATTCATTTTTGAGATTTTGTAATAACGGAAGCATGATACAGTAAATACAGTAGATTCAATCCAAAAAGAATGTTTCTGCCCAGTTGCTGCCCAGTTTTCAAAAATAGTACAGTCCCTACACACTTGCTGAAAACAACTTAATCCACTACAGAAATGCATTATTTCTGAGGCTGATATTTTTGCTGGTGCATTTCCCTAAATAAGTTAAACAGTTACATTACAAACTCATTTCTAACTTGACAAAATATGGAAGCATTTTGTAATCAAAACTGTCAATGTAATTTTTGTCATGTTCCAAGGCTACTTCTCATGATGATTTAAAGGGGAATTTTCATGATCCCTGACAGTTCCAATTCTCCTAACTATGCATCTTCTAGCTCCTCCCATAACTGTATGAAGCTCTTCCTTGTGCAGGAATAAACCTGTTTTATTGCTTAAGGACATGTCCTGGTGAGCATACAAGGCTATAAAATGTAATAAAAGCACTCTCTCTGCCTTCTGTGGAATGTGAGCTACTCTGCATCTTTCAAATTTTCAAACTTTGATGTCAATCAAAGAGCAGTCACCAGCTGAGAATTTTGATACCCCCACACTAAAAATATACTTTGGGGTGATGACTGTCTGTCTTTAAGTGGCTACCCTGGCACATTACAGACATACCTGGCACTGTTGTACACTTAATTTTAGCAAACTTTAAGCAAATTTAACACAAAACTATTAAAACTATTCAGTTTCATCTTGTGAGACAGAATGAACAACATAAACTTAAAATCTAAAGAGTTCAGCATTATGTATTGTACTAAAATCTCCCATTGTGACCCCTTGTGATATTTACGCCAACATGGGCAATGGTGAGCTTACCATGAGAGACCTACAGCCAAAGAGTACCCTAATAATTCATACCTGGGCCTATGTTAGAAACTACAGTGTTATAGTACCCTCTCACACTCTATGCCTCAGCCGACATTAGGTTTCGAAGTCACACGATACACAAAAACTGTATGTCTATGCCCAGATTTAACGAGCAATTTTTGTCCTACCATCCAGAGTGTCAAAAGGGCAATATTGAAAGGTATAGTCCTAGTCACCAATGTAGAGACACAGCCCAAAGCAATCACTTGCAAACTTCCTTCCTATTTCTATACCAACAAAGAATTTTATTATCAAACTTGTAATGAATACCTTCCAGAAAACAATACTTCATTTCTTGGAACCTATTTACATACTATGTCTGACCTTACTCTAGTTTGATAGGATGTTAGCAGCTTCCTCTAATCATGTGGGTGATAGAAACTCTACTGGTGTTCCACTCCTTCGACATATTCCTAAAAACTTGGCCACATGCTGCCGTTGCTATAGAGATTACAATCCTATGGGTAGTAACACACCACAAAACCATATATTACTGAAATATAGCTTGTCTCTTAAGTTTAAACTGCTAAGTATTTAAGACAGATAGGCCTACATCCCTTTTGCAAAAAATGCAACAGACTATGCCAAACAATCTCACTTAAGGCTAGCCAATCCACAAATGACACTGTCACTTAAAACCGATTAATTCACAAAAGACTAATCCATTCTGCACAATGAGTACCCTGGGTGCCGGATACATTTTCATACTACGAGCAAGCATCATTTTAAAACAAAGTATCTCTGTGTGGTATGCATACAGTACGGCTGTTTGTGCTAGACACTGTTTACCATCAGCTGTAAATCACTCACATATGATTGTACAGGGTTCTTTATTGCTTACATATTTTGCTAATAAAATGTCTGTGTCTGCAGCTAAGAACATGTATCTTTCCTAGTAACTTGCATGATAATCTCATGGGGATTCTTGCAAGACGTTTGCAAAAATTAATTGTGAAATGGGATATAAGCTAAAAAATATCAAACTCTGCAGTTAGCTTCTTAATGGCAGTAGGAATACCAAGTAATGTCACTTTAGTACTTGAGCACTGCACTGGTGTGACTAATTAATGTTCATACAATGGTTTGGTCAAGGTAATGGGCCCACCCATCCACTACGACACAACCAACTCAGCCACTGTAAAATAAGTGTCTGAAAGTCATTCACAGCAATCATGGAAAGACAGGTTACATTACATAACTACTGGATCTAGCACACCTCGTCTGAGTAGAAAAACGATACTCTCAGAATCTTGGGCAAGCATGCAAGCATTATGGAAGCAATACACTCACAGAAATTATCAAAAACACCACTCCTGCAGAGAATTTCCAAATAAAAATAAGCAACTGCACAAGGGTAAAGAAGATAAGGGGCTTAGGGACTGCAGTCTCTCGCCACCCTAAAGTTTGGGAAAGACCTATTTCTCAGGTAGATTTTTGGGAAATATCAGAAAATTTTCTCTGGCAGTACAAATTTTCAACTTGCTTGGGCAAGAGGGCTCCTACCCCCACCCCCACCCCTTCTGAGTGCCTCTCCCAACCCCACATTTTCTCAATGTTTCATTGGATAGTATTCAAGTAAATTTCATCATTATGAATTGATATGTTAGGCACAGAGATGTTCTTTTTTGAAATTCAGTAGACCCAATAACAAGGCTTGAAAATGTCACAGCTAGAGAAAATGATGGGATCAGTTGTCTGTGTTCGTATTAACTGCAGTATTTATACAACCCACTTTTCACTGCCTAACTTCATGTACAGTACCATAAATTGTTTACTACTTGATTTGTTGATGTGGAAAGAAGTAATTTAATTGAAATGACTATTTGTGATAAAAATGATGTATATTCTCCTTGCTGTCTCACATATTCCTTGAAACCCTTTTGTATGCAATGCTAATGGAAACATCTAAAGTAACACCAGCAATTAATTTTTGTTCTTCAAAAGAATTGAGTTTGCCATGATTAAGTTTGTAAGCAGAAAAAGCACAGAATATATGCAGCTTTACCCTTTCATTTTTGTCAAGGAGTGATCAGTTATTCCTTCTAAACATCATTTCAAATACTCTGCTGAGTTGTACTTACAAGTAAAGAGAAAGTATTCTAGACACAAATTGGCTTTGGATATGCTAAAGAGGGACTTAGTAATTTGAACCCAAAATGCCTCTTTTGTGGCTTCCCCTAAAACACTCTTATACCTAAAATGATAAAATTGGAAAGATATAATAAAATTATATTTGATAAGTTGGATGAATTTGGTCCAACCGTAATGATTTGCCATCACAACAAACTTAAATAGACTGTGGACCATTTCTATACAGGGGGACATAGCTGGTTTGCTGTGATTGTATGCATACTTGCATAGTACAAATGCATCAGATTTTTGTTATACAAAATCAGATGTTCACGTTCAATAACTCTTGTACAAAAGATGGGGACATCACCACAATCATGTGGAACATGTTTTCCAGTGTTATACCCATGTTACAATTACTGATACAGAGTTTTTCAATCTCAATATTTGGCCGATACAGATCCCATACCAAAATTGAGATATTGGGCAATACTGCTAAGTGTTGTGTCATTTTCATGGTAAAAAGATGGGTCTAACAGCCAGACATACTAAAATATTGTAACATTTCAATGAACTATGAAACCAGAAATATCTTACGCAGTATCAGCATTTATGGTAAAATTTACCGATACCCAAAAATGGATGAAAATAGGGGATATTGGTTGATATTAATATTGTATACCAATAACCGCTCCAACACTAAATTTTTCTGGGGAAAGAATGAAGGAATGAACTATTTTTGCCCAAGAAAAATGTGACAATTTTTTCCATAATTTATGCCAAAGAACAGGCCTATATGTTTTTCCAGAAGTCCAGGGAGCTGCAGCTCACCCCCCCCCCCCCCCGGCTCATATGCCTATGGGCATCACTGTTTCTGCCTTCTTACAACTTTCAGTGCATACAGCTATTGTACTCACTCTCTTTGTTTTCAATCAATTTCAGAATCAATCTTCTGAGATGATTCCCTGCTCTATTAACTTTTCATCAAATCTCTCCATCTCAGCTAATGCTTCTGCAACCTCTAACTTCTCATCAAGGTCTTCATCACTAAAGAAAGACAAACCAAAGAGTTCAAGAAAAAATTTTACTATGAGATTAAAAAAACAGATACAGTACAGATGCTATACAACAACTAACCAAGTGACATTTGGGGCTACAAGTTGTGTCAGTAATTTGGCCTAAGGGCCACACTAAGGGCTACAAAAAATGTAACATACCAATGATGGACATACAAAACTATATCTCTATGTTATACTTGGAACAACACTTTGAAATGCAAATGTCAGCAAAAAACCATGCACAACACCAAAATCCTTCCAAATTTGTAGACCACCTGTGTTCTATATCAGTGATAACAACATGCAATTTCTTTCTTTAATAGCTGCCTTCATGCTGTACTAAAATTCCACAACCTCTGATGATATCGCAAATCAACGCATTCAGCTGGGGATGGCAGAAGACATCTAATTTTGTTGGATGACACCAATCTGGATAATTTTATTGACTATGCTATAAACATGGTAGGTCTTGGAATACATGTGTATCTACAAAAAAAAAAAAAAAACTGCAAAGCTGCTAAGTGTAGCCCCAAGGAATATTCAACACAAATGAGATGTTGATAATTTGAACTTTTTGCTTCCTTTAGAAAATTCTAAAGAACAAACATAAGAATAAAAACATTGGGCTAATGAGTACAGACAACAGGCACTATTCTTCATTAGGTTGTGCAGAGCCAACAATTATTCACATAAACAGAGCATCTTCAGAGCATTATATCATCTTTTTATGAGTTTACTCCAACTTAATAAAGGGAATTATTGTGCATATTGTGTATCAACAGGAAACACAGACAAAATAGCTTTTTTTTATGAGACGTTCTTCTCACCAATGAACTCAATAGTTTTACTTTCCCAAAATATATCACATTAGAAGAGTTATGATTGCATCATCGTTTAAGTATATGATAGCTTAGATAAACAAATTATTCATGACAATCATTGAGCTACAAAGCAGTGAATTTCTTGAATTTTAAGTTACCCAGAAACCTTCTTTTAATTGCAAATCATTCTATATCCATCAATCACAGTTTTCATTTGTCAATTTTTTCAGGAAAGTTTCCTTTGCTACAAATGCTATATTTCCTTTTATTTTTTGGACCAGAAAAATTGTATCATAGCTGGACTGTTTTAAAGCATTCTCTCATATTTATGTCATTTTACAATTGATTTATTTGATCTGTAATATTATTCAAACATCACTACAACCTTTCTTCTTCTTTGACTGGTGGCCGTACCCTCTGTGAAATTGCTTCTTTCTGTGAAGGAAGGTAAGATATTCATTGCTGGATCAATGCAAACAAATTCACAAACATACTAGTCAGGGAAGTCAGATATTAGACCTGGAAATGCAAGTTTTCCCAAAGGTAGCTTACACTGTTTGAGAACCACCATTTCAACTCTCTAACGTCAGTATTTCAACACCTACAAGAGGAAAATTTCTGGCACCTCTCCAGATGCACATGCCCTCAAACCTTCTAAAAACAATCACCCCCTCCCCCCCCCCCAAAAAAAAAGGCAAGATTAATGCTAGGGCTGTGAACGTGTAGCAAATTAATTAAACATTTAACCACAAAAATTTGCGATCGTTTAGCGATTAATCGCAATTACCTTATCACAACAGTGTGTTAATTGACGTGATAAATAGGCATATATTCAAAGTGTATTGGGTAGTACATGTGAACCCCAAACACGATTCCTGTAAAGGCTTGTTTGTAGTCGAAACAGTAATCACAACATGATGACATATCTAGGCCTATATACTACACAGGCCCTAGGGGTCAATGCACTCTGCATTTACAGAGTATTCAGATGGATAGAAAAGGGACGAAAACAGGTTTTGCGATTAATCACTCAGTAGCTTGTACTAAATGTTTATTCCACATGCGGTCGTTTAGCGGTCACAGCCCTAATTAATGCTAAAAACAATTTTTAGAACACTATCTAGCTACATGGATTGTATAATAACATCACACACTTTATGTACTGAGATAGCAACTACTCTAACTGTAGTTGTGTGGAGCCAGCTTTAAGAGTCACTATTTGCTACAGCTGTGGTTAATACCTATTTTAAAGCAGCACACATTCTCATTGCAGATGTGGGTAATTACAACAATGACTTTAACTGCAGCTGTGGGTAGCTTTAAAACAAACACTAAAATGGCAGCTACTTTGCAAATCTCTGTAAACTGTCTTTGATTCTGAAAGTCATTCTCCTTGCAACTGTACTACAGGTATATGCCACAGTTACTAAAGCTACAACTCAGGATAGTGGTAGCAGACACTCTTAATGGTACCTAGATAATTCCTCCTAGACAACTCCCCCAGGTCAATTGACCCCTGGACAATATGCACCAGGACAATTCCCAACCCACCCTACAAATTCCAGATTTTTGGTCGGAGTTGCCTCAGGTGTGATTGTCATGGGTGAGAATTGTCCAAGGGAAATTTTTCCAGTCTGGAATTGTCCAGGGTGAAATTGTCCGGGGCGAACTGTCCCAGGGGGAGTTTTCCAGGGGCTAACTGCCCGAATGGAAATTGTCTGGCAGGAGTCGGGGGTGTGGTTTACCACTATAGTTTTGGTTGTAAAAGTCACTCTTACTCCAGAAAAAGAAATTGAATAGCCTAGTGATAAGGACACAAACACATGTGCAAGGCTTGAAGGTCTTTGCATTTTTGCAATAAACTAGTTAAAGTTAAGAAAATCTAGGACATTACTTTTTTAAAATATATTCTTTCATTTACAGGGCTGCCACGTTATTACAGGTGTTATTCCACAGAGCTTACTCAACTTATTTTTTATTTCATTTATTATCAGCAAAAATATTCCACATGTGGTATTTTAATGTAAATCTTAATTATTTGTTTTTTAGTTAGTATTTATTAATATGTGTTTTTACATGCTCATACTATAGTTTCATAAACTTGACTTCAAAATGCAAAATGACATATACCTCCACTGCCACAAATAATGGACAACACCAAAAAGGTAATTCATGTTGCACCCAATGGACATGATCGAGTTCCAGGAAAGTTTTTTCAGGAGGACGTTTGTAAAGCTAATTCTAAGGAAAGGCTTTGAGGTTGAAGTAAAGTTAACTTAATTCAAGACTGACCTGCTTCCTGGCTTCTTTCTGCTGTCTGAAGGTGTACAAGGTTTCCTGTCTCTGAATAGACTGAACATGAATGCATAGAGAATAATAGTTTGTAATAAAAATTAAAATATTCAAGTTGTGACTTAATTTTTGATGTACACAATTCCCCCACCTCCAAACTATCCCCCAAAGTGCAGATATTTCTCAACAAAACCACTGTCATAGAACTGCCCACATTTTCTTCCTTCTTATGCTAATTTCCCCCAAAATTTTCAAGAATATCTCAAATCTACCAGTGTTTTCCACTTGACTGAATAAGTTTTGGATAAGTTTGTTTAGTTTAACCAAACAACCTCATTTTAGAAAGAATATCATACTTGACCTGAATTTATGTTCTCAGGCTATGTCAAGTCAGAATAAGTTAATTACACAGCTTTCATCAATAATTCCCCATTTTATGATTCTTTGATGTAACAACCACTGTCTGCAATCTGGAACAGTTCAATCCCAGGCAATAAATAAAAATATCATCTACAATGAGACTTTGAAGATTCTAGAAATTCTTGCCTTGACAGAACTATACTATACCACAAAGGAAATATCAAAGAAACCCATTAATAACGAATCATGAGGAATGTTCTTGCAAATTTCTTCCCTCCATAATTCTCTGACTTTCAAAGACTTTTAAAGAGCATTCCATGACATTGGGATAACTTTATCAGACATTTTCATGTACTATCAATCTCTGACGAAGTAATTTCAGCTACATACCATCAGTTTTCCTAGCAATATTTTGCCAGAAATTTTGAAATTCTATGATTTTCCATAGCTTTTAAAGCAAGTTGATCTAGACTTTCAAGGCTTGGGAAATGTAAAAGTAACTTTCCATGACTTTGTAGGTTTTTCCTGACCTCTAAGAATCCAGTATGGGATACAGTTTTAGATCAAATGGCTTCTTATTCAACATTCTAAACTCAAAAAGTTGATATTTATCTTTCCAAATTATAAGCCACCTTAATGGGAAAGTTGTACGATATTGCTCTTTGATGCAATACCCACCTTGGAGAAAATGGTGATTTCCTTGTGGGAAAAAGGAATATTTTGCACAACTTGGTTTTCCTCCAACTGCCAAAATTTCCCCACAAATATCAAAATTTCCCTGAAAGAGCTTCCAACTTTTATCCAACTAAAATTTCCCCCAAACACAAGGTTATAGGGGCTTCTTTCATGTCTTTGTTGGCAATTGTTTTCCATGGGAGGAAGGCCAGTTTCCTTTAAAAAAAGGAAAAAAAAAGCCCAAAACAGAACTTTTTCTTTTCACTTTCTTTTTTCAATTGATTTTGATTAGTATGTGGGAGCACATCCAGCTTAACTCACCCCATACCCTGCCATATTCTGCACATGGTGCCCCACACACACACATTTTGAGAGACTCCTATTTAGAAGCCTTCAGGACAGCTGAATAACCATCATCTAGACCAGTAATAAAGGAGGCTCTACTTGCCTACAGAACCACAGCAAACACTAATGTCTAATATGATATTTACTAACCTTGCTGGTTAGCTTCACACTTTCTTCATACATCATCTCTGCATGGGCTCTTTGTAGAAATTGATCCAGTTCTTTAAAAAGAAGAAAAAAATGTCTACAAAAGCTTGTTTAGGTGGGAAAAATCATACACATTAGAAAGATGATATCAGCCAATGCCATAAGACTGAAGGTGACTGCTCTCTATTCTGATATCTCTTTGTTCTGACATCTATAAATGCCTGCTAGTCTATGTGAAGGTCAGTGTTAGGATATGGGTTAGCTAGGTTAGGATTAGGTTTGACAGAGAGTATACAGGTCATGTGTACAGGAGACGTTGGGACACAGAGGTGTAACCACATTGAAAGTATCCATACCCTATATCTTGAAGTAAAATTTCAGTGCCACTGGGCAGAATTGGTCAGTCTGCACCACTATGACATTAACCACTTATGAGTTAACTTTTTGATCAGGAAATGTGACAAAAAAACATGAAAATGCACTGTGAAATGTATGAACCTTTCACAGTGTAATATTTTGAAACAAATTTTGAGTTTCACCGATGGCATGCCAAATGTTTCCAAAAACTTAAAGCTGTAAAAGAACTATTGTGCTGAAAAAAATATGAGCTGAATGCAAAAATCATGTGTGAAATCTTAGACTAAATCAACAGTAAATGGCTTCAAAATGATAGCACTTGTAGACAGGCTGCTGCAGTTTCCAGTGCAATACTATAGTACTGTATTGTGCAATACAAACTTGTCAGTAAGTAGTAGCTAGTCTGCAGCAGCTAGTAGCTGGACATTTCTGAACATGGTTGTTACTCTCCATAATGGTCTTTGTTTAAAATGTAGCCACACAAACACACACCATTGACTCTAAAGGATACATACAGTTTTAATTTAACTGAGAATACTTGCAACGACTTTGACAAAGTTAATGTCCACATATCACCGACAATAATACAATTAAACGGACGTGTAATAAATATGATATTGTAATTTGCACATATTACTGTAAGTCAAATATTGTAGATAATAAAACCCCCACCCAACTTTTCAGACTGGTTGCAGTCATAATGATACAGTACGTATACACACTGTTTGATTTTAGGGGGCGCTCAATAGTGAGACTTGGGTGTTACATCTATAACAACCCTGTATTAAAGATAACTTCTCATGCAGAAGATTCTGTCAGTCTACATTACTAATTCAGAAAATCAATAGATCATAGTCAAGCAAATTTGGCAAAAAACTCCAACAAATTAAACTTTCTTCCTCCCCACCTCTCTTTTGACTTGCCTGTATATTATGGCATCTTTGGCAATTTCATATCAGTGATGCATCCACACCAGCCAGCCTCAGCCAGTATTAAAAATTGTCACATTGTAACTTGTTCAAAAATTCTGCAGTTTCTCCTGGCATGACAAACTGTCTCCTTCTGGCACAGATAATGTTAATGGCCCCTACAGTCCCCTCCCTTAAGCCTTTAGAGTTTAAACACCCCCCCCCCGGATGGTGATTAATGTTCCCAGCACTCAGGTAATTCTAGGTTCATCCATCTATTCATTTATTTTTCCTCCTTTTTTATTTTATTCATTCTTTTTTTTTTTTTTTTTGGACAAAGGCGGGGTGTAACTAAAATTTCTCATTAAGATTAAGTAATACATTTTGAAATGTAGAAATACTGTAAGTAAAACCACTTACTAGGATCTTCCTCCATGGCTGTATGTGCATAATTACGAGCTGTAAAAGACAGGAATGAAAAGAAACTTTGAGCATTAAGACCTTACAGAGATACAGTGTGGCAATATACACCTTGGTAAAATAATTTAAGTATCAGATGATTGGAAAAGCTATTTCCATGACTTCAGAAAGTTGCACTTGTTGGTCACAAGTCTATTGCATGCACACCTCTATAGTGAGTGAGGATGACTGTGCTGAATTCCCCCAGTCACAATCCCAGGATTACAGTTGTCTCCTTACACTTAATGTGGTTGCAGTATCTGGGCTTTCTATGGACACATTCTTATACAGTACTGTAGGCCTACTGTACAATATATGCAAGTAATAAAATGGAGCCCAGAAGAGGACCTGCTATAGAGAAAAAAGATATTTCCACAACTTTAAGACCATGCATAGGCTAAATGATAGGCATTATGATAAATACTGTACTTAAAAACTGAAAGTACTGTAGTATGTAAATCCATCTGAAATGTTAAAAAGTAGGCCTATAGCATGGGTGGATGGAACTAAACACACTCAAAGTTACAGGCCTACTCATTGTTAAGCCTATGCTTGCTAAAAAGTCTATATCAAATAAGTGAAATGAAAACAAACAGAGTTATGAAAGGTGAATTTAGACAGCAAAACTGATGGTTTAGAAATATGTAGGAAGCCACAAATTTATGAGTGTTAAGCTTGACCAGGAAGATTTTTATCTACTTTGGTTACATTTAAGAAATCTCAGGTTTTGACCATTCCTTGTATGGTAAGCCTTATCAGAAACAGGTTACACTGTATGCACTGCACTGTCTAGGCAACTGCTTTGACTAGATCAGTGAGATTATGGTATTTTGGAACCATTTTTAGGGGTGCACAAAATTTGGAAGTGTTCAAAATTTGGTGCATACTGGAGGTATCATGAGTCAATCACTTTAAATGACCATTGTGACAGGAAAAGATAAACAACATTCAACAAAATGAATGAAAGTTTGCAGAAATATTTTCCAATATGTCTTCCTCATTGTGCTATATTTTAGTGTTGTCTAGATTGAGTAATCCATAGAAAATGAATTTTGTAGGTAGCACAATTTTTATGAAGGAATTTTGAGTCAATCATTAAACATAATGCACAGACAAAATACTATTAATTACCATATTTAAGAACATATTATGCTAATAAACAAAGAGAATGTTGTCTACTGAAAGCTTCAGCAAAGATATTTTGGTCATCATTTTTGGTAACACTTGCAAATTTCTAGTTCATTGTAATGCTGAAACTTGAAAACTTGGCTGTGAGTAATATTTCCTTCGAACATGCTACATGATGGGGAAAATGCTTGTTTTTGATATTGTTTGAAGAATATGCATTGTAGGTTGTGCTTACATTGGAATCACATTCCACCTACATGCTGTACTAGCATTTAGAATGCAAGGATTAACTCACTGATGATACTGATCGACTCCTGGTTACTTACTACATGTGCTTCATAAATGCAGCCAACACAGGCTAGGCTAGGCCTATACAGAAGAGTGAAGTCCGTCACCTGTGAGATTTGGAACAATACCTGTCATGGCCATTGTATGGAAATCTTCCAGGTGACTGACCTCACTCTATACTGACTGTGTATCCTCATAAACCTAGCCTCTTCAAAAGGTAGGTTTCCAAGATACCTCATTTAATTGATCAGAGATTCAATACCCAAAATGAGTGGTTCTCAAACTTTTTCAAATTAGGCTAGGCCTAACATACACATTTTTTTGCCTTGATTCCATAGCCTTAATGTTAAGCCTAATGTACATTTTTAAAAATATTTAAATAGGCCTAGGCCTAGGCTAGGCTAAGTTAGGCTAAGCTCAAGTTAAACCTTCCATGTGTGCAGCATTCTGCAGTTACAGTACTCCGAGAAGTGTGGAAAATTTGTTCATTTAACATTTTGGTAGCTCACTTCTGACATTTTGGCAGGGAAGCATTTTGACTGGATCCCGGCAATGCCATGTGTGTGGCTAATATAATACTACATTACTAGTTTAAGTTAGTCTTAGGCCTAGGTCTAGCCTCTAGGCCCTAACTTTAGACTAGTAGAGCTGCAAGTGGGGCCTATTGACCAGGCTGCCGGGTCCCAAACCAGCTTTCCTTATTTACCCAGCTGAGATATCAACCAATCAGTGCATCCCTCGGCAAAATCACGGAAACATTGGCAAACAGTCCAACAGTGCTAGTTCTAGTGGCATCTAGAGCAGTGGTTCTCAACGGGGGGGCATTATCACCCCCTGGGGGCATTTTGGCAACTCAGGGGGGCAATGAGCGATAAGGGGACGGCAGGGGGTTTTGAAAACATGAAGTACTCAACTTAAACCAGGGTTTATAAGATTTTGAAAGGTTTCCTTAAGCTGAGCTCTAAAATTGGTTCGTATAAAAAGGAGATAAATGAAATCATCAAATCGAGGAAGTCGTTCCCTCCTTAGAGTACAGGGTTTGTGAATCACCTTTATTACCAGATGCCACAAAATCACATTTAAGAGAGTTTAATTTCGATGTTGTTTTTCTTGCCACGCACCCTCATATTCTCATCAGTGGCAGTGAATGCGGTGACCAAAGGGGCCATGGCTAAAAATTGTACTGCCACTTTTACCTGAAATGTAGTTTTTCTTGCTGTCTATAAACAGGACATACTAACAGAAGTGACAATTATCGGTAACTGTAACATAACAGATAACTTTTGTGTGGGCCTTTTTACTATAGTAAAACGTAAATTAAAATTGTTTTCGAAAATGCAATTTTTTGGTGCACCAATTCCGGCTTTCCCATTACTTCTACCTGTACAGACCTACAGTAAGCCTTTCAAAGCCCCATGCGACCCCTACCATCTTTCTTCTCCCTCCCACAGGAAAAGTCCCTTGCAGCATCAAAGGAAACTTCCGTTAGCTCCCACTGAAATACACACTGGTCTATGGGTGATTTTTGTAATCTCTTCAGTGCACATTTAAGGTTATCAGAAGATAGTCAAAATTTGACTGAATCATGCCTCATTCTTGTGCCAACAATATCAGAAATGTTCCAGAGCTTCCGGGGGGCTTCGCCCCCGGTCCCCCACTTGGACATTGCCCCTGGACCTAATTAGAGGCCCTTGAGGGAACCATCCGCACCTCAGTGGGGCCCTGGCATCTGTAAAATTAAAAAAAATCACTCCCTGACTATTATCAGGCCTTCACACTTTCGTAAATCTTGGGTAAAGGATTCCCCACCTCAAAAGAGAGTCAGTTCTTCAAGTCTTGCACCTTTGGTTTGCTACCTTGGGTCTGACACACACATAAAAACAATGCACATGTAGGTCTTCCCTTCATTTCAACATGGTTAGAACTTATTTTTGTCGTTTTATTCATTAATACAATTATGCTATAGGCGGGGGGCGTTTGTCCAACCCCATTCTGTGAAAGGGGGCAGTGAGCTGAAAAAGGTTGGGAACCACTGATCTAGAGTATACATGCATGCATATGGGTGCATGCTAGCATAGTACAGTAGAGTATGATGAATGCATGTGTACACGTGTGGCATTGGCTCGCATAGTACAGTATAGTAAAGGCACCCAAATTGGCACGGCCCCGTAATTGGTGCACCATAAAAGATTACTACCTATAATTAACTGAAGAAACATTACTGTAGCAAACCTAATGCTTTTGAACCTTTCAGGTATTTTGTTTTTCACGATAATGAATCCATTTCAGGTACGTGCATGTACCTAAATATGAATATTTTTCAAGAATTTTATAACTGCATCCCACCCTTGAGTGTATTTTGATATCTAGAAACAATACTTTCTAAAAACAACGAAGATTACCTCGCCCTGGTGTGCACTGTCCCAAAGTACTGCTTCATCTGACGTATTTACGCCTGTTCTATGTACTGTGTGTATAACCTAGGTTATAAAGGTTATTATACCCTGTTTGTAACTTGACCAAACTTCCCGTCTTACTTAGGCAGGTTAGGTCAGCAAGTTAAACAAGTTTTGCATGATACTGTATGTGAGGCAACTAAGTGCCTTCCCCACATCTGAGCAGACTCTGTTGAATTAGCACCTCTACTCAAGGACTAAGGAATACAGATTGCTACGTAGGCATCTGTACGTAGGCCTAACTGTACAAAGTCAATGAAAATGGTTGCAAACTACACATATATGGAAAATCCGTCAATTTCGGTGCCATTAAGAGACTGACATCGAAAAAAATTTTGAGTCAAATCAAACTTCTTTTACTAATTTTTTGGATCGGAGTAGGAGAACTGTGGGTAGGCCTAGGAATGCATCTGTAAGTTACTGCACATTTGGAAAGGGCAAACAGGATAGTGTATGGATTTATTTTATTTCAAATATCGGCTTTAAAACATCTTATAGGTGCGTCAATTTCGGGGTCACAATGCAACTCAGCAAGTGAGAGTGTATAATACATGCGAGTGCACCATAGGGTTCGAAATAATGCATGTACATGCACCAATGCATGTAACTTTTTGTCAGTGCATGCAACTTTGAGTTGCTTACCTGCACACGTGCATGTAGGCCTACAGTAGGCTAAGCCCAATGGTAGTTAAAAGAGAAATGTATTAAAGGTAGAGTCACACATTTTCTGCTTGAAAAATCACAACATTCCAAATTTTTAACCTTTAAAATTCTGTAAAATTCTGTTTTAAGCAAAGGCTAGCCAATTCCGGAATTTTCGTTTGAAGCCTACTGTGCATGAAAAGCCTACGTATGCTAACACACTATTGCATAGGCAAATAGCAGCCTATATCGAGAAAATTTTAACAATTTTCAATAAGTTGCTTCTCCTTTCTGGATCGTATTTTTGATGGATTTTTATAATTTAAGGGGTTAGGCCTAATTGCCATCATTATAAATAGTAAAATGTCTGTGTACATCTCTTTCATAAATGCAGACATTCATTTGATATGTGCACAGGTGCATGTAACTTTTTTTTTCTAGGCCTTGGCCTAATTCGAACTCTGGTGAACCAGGCTTTGGCCTTTACTTTCAACATTAACACTTAGGCTATAACTGAGATGGATTTTGGAGTCAAATAGGCCTAGCCTAAGTCGTTTTACAGCCATAATAAGGCGATAGAAGATTACTCAAAAAAAGAATACTTTCGTCTTTATTATTGGTGACTGCAGATTAGTTAAAAATTTGTGCTGTAGTTGCAGCCGGACCAATGACATATGTACTAGGCTATTCGTCCCCAGCAGCCGGGTCAATAGCCACTAGCCTAGGCTACCAAAGCTGCAGAAAGAAATGATTCGTGGAACCAGTTCTAATGACTGTACTATGGGGCTTAGGTTCCCGTGCTCTATCAATCATTTCTCACGTTGTCTTCCTGGGCCGGCCTTTTTCAGTCTTTGATGCACATCACCAGATACAAGGCGGGACTCAATTGGTGGATGCAGGGTAAGCGACTGCCAAAACAATTTTGCACAAGCTTCATCCTCTTTACTGGAACCTGAAAATACCGTTCTGTTTTCAGCTTGCTGCATTGTTGTTCGTTACTAAGCTGCTTGAAGCTAGCTATGCCTAGCTTTGGAGTCATGAGGCTGCGTTCGACCTTCGATTCCGCACGAATTAGTGGGCTCTCACCTGTGTTGTATTGTAATTACAATTACGTTGAATTGATGGTGAAAGTGGGAAAAAGGATGACTATATACACTTTTCACCAGTAACATCGATCCAGTCATATGCGTTGGAGGGTGTGGGCTGGAATGGGGAAGGGGAGAGTCCACATGCAGTCTTGTCAAAATTGTGGTATATGCTTCTGTCCACTCTCCCACCACCATGCACACCCCCACACACACATACACACCTACACACACACACACACCCTCACACAATTTAAGGTCGAAAACCCCTTATCCGTTCCCTCCGTAAAAAAAAATAAAAAAAAATGTCAAAGTTTGCATCGTCTTCCAGCTTAAACTTTGTACACAATATTGTCACACCAAATTGCAACAGGTAACCCTCAAATATTCAAAAACTTTCCAGAGGGGAGTGTGACAACAGCTTCTCTTAGACCCCTCCCCAGGTCCGAGTCGGCGGTCCGGAAGAGCACCAGCCCCTTCCCCCACCGGGCATCACACCGGCTGAGAAAGAGCTTCCAACGCCTATGGATCCAATAGCATATACGCTTACCCGTAAGGGTTTGAGATCGTGATGCTCGAAGACTAGGCCTACCGGGATATTCGTTATCTCCAAACCTATTCAGGCCTCTAAAACATTTGACTAACTTCATCATCATTTCATCTCAACAAACTCATCATCTGCCTGAAGTTCTTTATTGATAGAAATAAATGCAATTTCACAGGGTTAAATTTTTCTTTATTCATGAATCATGAGAGAAGTAAACTTTTACATTAATGTTGAAAATTATATTGCAAAATCGCATGATAAATTAAATGGTTTTATCAACGTGTGGGAAAATTTGATCGATACTTTTCAATTGAGCCATCTTGAACTGAACATTATAGAGCGACTGTTTTCCAGAGCAATCTTTTTGCTTTTTGAATAATTTTTGATTTCGACAGTAGATTTGGTTTTCTTTTCTTTTTTTTTCTTTCCTTTTCTTCTTTCTTAATTTTTGTGTTACTTCATGTTAGTTCCGTCTTTTATAATTATGGGCATTTTTTTTACAGTGTCTTTGTATTTTTGTAAAGCACCTAATCCAGGGACTACCCCATGCCTCCTAGGTGCTATTTGGTGTTAAAACGGGGCAAATATATTAAAAAGAACTTGAAAAAGACTCACACATAGTAAAATGTTGAAATGATGGCCAGGGTGGCACCAGGATTTGCCAGGAGGGGGGTGGCGAAATATTCAGTAGGGAACCTAGGAACAGGCGATGGAGTAACTTTGGTTCAGGGTGACAGAAGGCAAATGCTAGAGGTTTAGGTTTTTAGCCAATTATAAGCGCGTACGGTGCTACCATATAAGCACTCGGTTCTCAAGTGGCAGTCCGCTTACCATTTGCGACCCACTAAGGCATTAATGCGGCCCACAATGCCATTAATGCCGCACAGGGAAGATTCAAGGAGCTAGAAAATGTTTGTGCGTGCAATTTTTGAATACAGTCCAGAATATGCTGGCGCCACATCCTCATATTGCCACAGACCACCTGGTGATTTACATATGGTGGACGCAAACGTCCACCAGTTTTTGCTCAAAGTAGGGTTACCTCCAATCTAGAGTTTTTGGAATACCAGTTGTCGATCCTGCCGCACTGATGACTTCATGAAGTTCCAATATAATGGCAGTTTTGTGCAATTATCTCAAATCTTCAGTGTTTGGGATACCAATTTCCCCCGCACTGGTTACCCAGGCATGGAGTTGTAATGATAAATGTGTGCAATTTCCTACAATCTAGGTAGGTCACGATGCCAGTTTTCCCCATACTGGTAACACCGACGCGGCCTGGGGGAGAAGAATCACGCTGGCCAATTTGCGTTATAGGGCGTGTTTTCCTGTCATCTAGCATGTTTAGAATGCCAGAGTAACTCACCTCAGTCCCAACCTTGGTAGGCCTTAAGTGGGTTGTATACGGTCACCAGTGAGAATTAAATCACACCCCAAATAGAGAACCTCTATAGAATCGTCACTGCTTGCTAAGCAGGCACGATCGGAGCCAACTTATGTAAGTATGGGCTTCGCCATCAAGAATGAGACGCTTTATCCAAACCATGGATTTGCCCCTGCTGGCTAGTGCAACGGGTATATAGCTGCAACTCCTCTATTCGATAGCCCTTCAGCGTGTGTGAAAGGAAGGAGGAAGGGGTTTGCTTTAGTAGATATCTACCGAAAGACGGCCCTTGTTGTGTCCGAAGTGGACCCTGAAAGTTGTGGGGTAGGCCCATTTAAACTAGGCATTAACTTTATTCAAACGGCATCAGATCCACCTCACTTAAAACCGAGACTACAAAATTACCATTTCTATATATAGTAGCCTGTCAAGGAAAGTGTAAAAAGCCACCCGTTTTGAGGATGCAGCGGTTTTGGAATATACAATGATGGATTGCAAGGGGCCTTAAAAGAATAATATCACTCAAACTGACCTATGGGAAATCGTAATGGGCTGACAGCACATGAGGTGGGCCCCTCAATGCCCGCCGAAAAATAACATGATTTTTGAGACATATTTTTCAGTTATGTTTTGATCCATTTTACGTTGCAAAGGTTATCTGTTTATTAAAATTACTTCTTAAATCTCTTTCACCTCTGTTATTCCCCTTTTCATTTTTGAATACTCAAGTGTTGTGCAGATGTCGGAAAGGGGACGTGGGGATTTCCCCTATTTTTTCAATTCACCCGTTTTGTAAGGGATACATCCCACCTGTCTCCAAAATCGGGGCTCCGGCAATATATGGAGTTATACTTTGACAGCACGGTCAGATGGGAAACTTGAAGATGAACAAATCTGCTTTTGCAGGAGTCTACCCATGCTTTTCTCGAGGCAAGTTTCAAGGAACTTCATTAATACGCCGATGTTAAAAGAAAAGCCAAGAAAGAAAAAGAAATGAAAGGGAAAAGATAATACCCGATTAAAACAGAATAGTCGTAGAAGTAAAAAGAAATAAATGACGTATAGGCGTATAGTATTTGTGCCGTCTTTCGCAACTGGTAATTTGATATCGATATCTTGCTTTTCTTGAATAAGTTCATATGTAACTTTCATTCCTTTTACTTCCCTTTTCCATATTGTATCATTTTCTTTTTTATATTTTTTGGTTGAGAATAATAACCTAGGTTAACATCAGTGGTGTAGACAGGATTTCCTTCTGCGGGGACGGGGATGCAGAATGTTCTGTGATCATCGGAATGAGGGAGGGGTCTAAGGGGAGGGGGTGTCTTTGAAAATATTTTGAAAAATTAGCTGTCCTTACATGCAATCTGGTGCTATATGCTACCTTTGAAGTAACATTATCGTTCAAAAATATACTACTTTAGGTAATAGAAAAAATCGACATCAGTGACGGGGGCATGGCGCAATGCTCCCCAAAATACGCCACCGGTCAACATACAGAATCCTTTCCTACACGCCAATAACGCAATCATGCTTGAAGTGTGTCAGTACTGAAGTAAAAATGTAAGGACCCAGACCAACTAAATGATCTCTAAGCTTGCCAGACTAATCTGACGTTTATGCCACTGTGATGCACTGAGGCCTTTGCACAGGTGCGTGGATCCCAATTTTGACGGTCCCTCCTTTGGTGACAGTATTCATATTTTTAACATCCCTTAAAATGGTTCGTGGTAAAGTTTCATTGATTGCCATGTACAAGGAAATTTCATCGGTAAAATCATAGCTTAGCACTAGACACGATGTTCACCGGGAGGTGTGACCCTTTACTCCTAGCAAAATGACCAGAAACCCTTGTTGTGGCAAAAATGGGTACCCCCCCCAGCCTAAAAGGCTATCCCCTACCGTCGGGCAACTCAGTTTCACTCCGTGTATGAGGCATTTAAAGGGATAACAAAAGGCACCAAAAAGGGGGTATGAGGGTCATTTGTCCCACTCCCATCTCCCGTCACGGTCTTTCCCCTCACTTTCCCCAAGCCCGCTCCTGTTGAAAGATATAAAGCTCAAAAAATACGGGGCATGCATAGCATTTTGCCCAGCTCCCAATTTTCGCTTGCTCCCCCTCTTTTCCCCTTCCCACTTTTGATATCTTAGTACCGCCACTAGGGCCAACTACGAAACTGTCAAATGGATTTTCCCTTAAAAACCTGAAAAGAGCATATTGTTACAATTAAGGCTGTCCCCCTCCCTGCAACGGAGGCGGATCTCCCTCTTAATCCGAGACTCCGGTGCCCTTACGTAGCTGGCCGTGTGGTAAAGTATGTCTCTAAATCAATGTCTTATACTGTTAGGTTGTAAGGATAAGTAACGGATAATCAACTACCACTCCGCAGGATAATTATTGAAGTTTTCTCATTCTCTCTATCACACCACCATCGTTGGTAGTTGCAGAATCCCAGAGGACACTGGCTGTAGCTTTTACTTTAAATGCCTCCCCAAAGAACGAAGTATTTGGCTTCACCTTCACTGCTAATCCTCATTGTCTTGTAAATCTGCACATGTTAGTAATGGAAAACACCTTTTGTATTTAAGACTGAGGCCTGTATGATGAGTTAGCTCCGCCAGCTGGACTAGCTCTGATGTCACAAAACACTTAATGCATATTTATCCCTGCAGTTCTTTTACTTAAGAGTCATGTGATTTACGGCGGGAACTGCAAAGGTAGAAGAATCACGATGACGACATTCAAGATAGCAACTTCTTCCGAGTAGGAAGCTTATTCCCTGTATCTTCAACGTCTTGTGTTGCATCTGTTCTGCACTAAGGACTTTTTTCCGAGACAAACGTACAGAGAACAAAAATCTACTTAAAGATTTCTACCGAGAAAACCAAGATTTTGCCAGCAAGTAGATTCGTTTTGGCCTTTTCTGTCAGAAAACTTCAATTGGTCATCTTAAAGCTACTGAAAAATTCCTGCGCATCTGGTTGTCAGTATGCTAGGAGGCAACGTGAAGCCGTCAGGATGGCTGGTACTCTATACAGAAATGGTTTGCAAGTAAGGACACGAAAAACAGGGAATTATCTAATCGCCACTTTGACGTTTTTTGCTTTACTGAGAACTTTACCAGACGTTATAACAAAAGGCATTACAAGAAATTGAAGGGTCGAGTGTAAAAGTCTGCGGTAAGTTTTCACAGTTTCATTTCATATTAAACTAAGGTTAACGATCATCTGTGCCGTCCCTAAACATTTAAGGAATATTAATTTCAGGTAAAATGTGTAGTTAGGAAGGGTTCGTTCGGGAAGGGGGGGGGGGTGTATGAACAGCTTTCACGTCAATCGTTGATTTTTTTTCTTTGGGTCACTCTAGTAGCTCTCACACTTTGACATACATTAAAATCGGTATATACTTCATGTAAGCCAACCTCAAACTAAAGGGCTGGTTGCCCGCCCGACTTATGCATCTTAGGGGACCAGTTGTTACCTACCCGACTTTTACTAGTTTTTCTGTTTACTTCTGAATTAGAACCTCCCAGTGTGGGCTGTTAAAAATGCTTTCCGTTCCTTCGTGGCATTCTTTAATTTGATGCCATACTCAACAAACAGTGGTAAAAAAAAAAGTAGAGCAGACACAACTTTTTTTACAGGAGCTAACTCTAAGCAGTTTAGTACAACTTTCAATTTTATTCGGTTCTCGAGGTATGATTTAACATTTGAAGTTATATTACCTACGAAAAAAGTGAGCTTGAAGCAAGCATGCGTGACGCAATAGACTCACACTGGTGAGCAATCTTTTGCATATTTCTTTATTTTTCAAGCTAGAGATTTGAAATATATTTGGATGGGAGAGATATTTTGCCCTAAAGTTAACAGATATAACATTTCGCTACCCAGGATGTATTGTTGGTGTAAGTGCATCATGTTTTTGAAGTGTGAAATGGAACTTCAGGTCAGTTTTAGAAAACGGGAAAAACTTCGATCATTGCAGAGAATATATGACTAGGGAGTTGTTCCCTGATATGACGTCACAAACCTGCTTGTTCCAAGTTCACCTTTGATAAAAACTGTAACTTCACCTACTAAAATCTCGAGACCTGAACATACACGCTGTAGCAACTAAATTGAAAGTTTCACCAGAATGCTTAGATTAAGTTCCTCCTTTACATATTAAAAATAAATTTAAGGATCCGGCTGGATCGAATATATGGCTTATATAAGTAAACCATAGAAATTAAAGTACTTCAATTCTTATGGTCTAAACTAAGCTATAGTAGCCAAGGGAGGGAGGGGGAGAGGAGAATCCCCCATGCAATAATTCCCGGCCCCGATCAAACATTACCATTCCCTTCAGGGTTTCCCCTGGGTTTTAGAGAGTGTGAGGTGGTATTAGTCCATGGGGGTAATATGGTGCCAGCCTTGGCACCAACAGTGAGGGAGAACTCAATACTTCTATAGCTAGTACAGTGCAGCTGGCAGTATAATAGCAAATTTCTGTGAGGTGGTGGCCAAAAACTGTGAGGTGGCCGCCTCACAAAAACTATGCCAGGGGAAACCCTTCCCTTAATGTATTTAGTATGTCTCTTGACAATATTTCGCCCCTGGAAGCTATTTTGCCCCCTTCAGTACACCTTGTCCTAGCTATGGGCCCCGGGCCTGTTCGTTCTACCCCACCCTGTAATGACAGTAGCATGTTTAAATGCTAAGCAAACGTAAATCTCAAAGCATCCTGTGTTATCTAGCGTCTCACATTTAAACATGTAGTCTTTAATTGCTCAACTACGTTTTTGAAACTTTACACATGGGAGGAGGGGGGGGGGGTAGTTTCAATTCACAAATACTGTTTCACAATAGTGTACATATCACAATATGCATTTAAGTACAATAAAAACATAAATAAAAATTAAACTCTCACCCGGGCAGTACTTGAATCAACTGAAACATTTTTAATTTATTCGAAGTCATCTTGACACAAAGTTTCTCACACTATATCTGTAGCTGTGACACTTTATTCAGTTTTATATTTTAAAGGAAATGGTTTGAAATAGTAATGCACCATGGGTGAATGTTTTTAATTTGCATAATTTTAAATCGAAGAATTATTTTTAGGCTATGTTTTGAGAAACTTTGAACATAGGAATTTTAACCTCTGCCCTAAATGACATAGACCTCTTTTTTCCCCTTTTCTCGTTTTTTTTTTTTTTTTTTTTTTGATGGTATATTGTTGCATTTTGGAATTTTAATTTCTTTATTAGCCTCTTGTATCCCGTCAGGGAAGATGAACAGAAATATACTGAAACTGAAGCCTGAGAACCTAACCCCTTACAACCAAACCCCTCACCCTAACTACAATAGGCCCGTCCCGTCGATCTTTAATGTTGATTGTCACAGATTTTAAATTTGAGCAAAAAGGATGTAGTTATACTGTAGTTTTGGATAATCTCATTACATCTGATTAAAATAAATTATTTAGTTCTACGATGGGTGGAATTGTTAAAAGAAAGTTGCTTCATTAACAGTACAACGATTTGTTATGCATGTAAATGCAACTCCCGTGTTTGTAATTAGTATGCATTACAAGGTATAAGTAGTATACTGCAATACGTAGCTCCAAAATGTGAGTCTCCTTCTCGTTGATTTCTTCTTGACTGAATTTTTATAGCCAATGTCCCGTATTAACCACTTACCTTCGTCATATGACTGTAAGAACACCGGGCTACATTAGCTCAGAGCATATAGTTTAGTACTTTATAGGACCAATGACCGGAAGTGACGTAACACTGAAAATTTCTACCTCACTTCATTTCCGATCCCTAAAGTTGTCCTGTACTTACTATTAACTTGACTGTCAAAAATATTTATCTTATCATCTGGTGACTGATTCTACATTAGGGCCCTTTTGTCTTTCCTTTTCTAATCAGAGCCACGTGTTAAGCAATAATTTTAGAAAGAAAAGTAGCCAGACAATGTATATAAGGGCAGCCAGATGGCTTGGGGGGGTATTTTTCAGGGGAGGGGACGAGATGCACCAAAAGTCATGATAATTTGTAATTTTCTAAGGGGAGAAAATGATTCACGGGGCACCCCTCCACCCTGGCCACCGACTGGAGTTAAGTACCTTTATATTACCTTATTTTTCCTTTTCTAACTTTGGAAAGTTCTTTATTCAGAGCAATTTTACAGGCACAAAAGTGTCCATGTTTTTAGTAATCATGGGATGCTGTCTATATTTCGGAAATTTCGCAGGGTGTAAGGAGGGGCAATTTTCCATCCGAAAGGCGTCAGGTCATATTTTTCTTGTTCTCAATCCTTTGCTCACGATGTGCTAGTAAATACCAAAAATAATGGACAGTATATTTACAGTCTGCTTTGCTGTAAAATTGACTGGTTAGGGGGTGGGGGATCCAATGTGCCGACTGCCCCATACCTGGCTAAGTACCCGTACAGCTTGATAAATCCTAATTTAGGTAATGCCTTCCTTGTCCTCATGTGATGCATTTTTTTTATTAAAGAATTGTTGAATGTACATACTATAGGTCTTTAGTTTATATATGATATAATCTTACAATGATGGTGCAGAGGCAAAATACACTCGCTTGGAAAACATGGGACTTGGTAGGTCCATCAGCTGTTTCGAATTAGGGTGGGCGATTGCATCTGCCATTGAAAGAAACTTAAACTCATTGATTGTGTTTGAAGGTCTCTTACACGATGTATTGGGAGGTATTGACCACAGACGTACGAGACTGCTTCTTTAAGTGGTGGGATAAACTCTAGGGCCCGAAATTTTAATGCAAAAAGTCACAAAAACCTCATTTTCATAGAATTGACTATAACGTAACATTCAACAATTCGTGGGAAGTCATGGGCGTCAATCGAAGGGGGGGGGGCAGGGGGAAATACACCCATTGACTTAAGATTTTGACACAGTAAATGTTTGACAGAAGTGGCTATCCCCCCCCCCCCACACACACACACAAACACACACACATTCGAGTAAAGATTGGCGCTACTGTGGTTAGTGTACTTGTCGGAATTGACAAAAATATCCCCACACTTTTCCAGGAGACAGTAGAATGTTTATGTATATTGTACCTTACTCTATTATAGGAGATTGCAAACCTCTACAGAAAGTCTTTGTCAGTTGCATGGGGGGGGGGGGGCTGGAGGAGGCATAGTATGGGTGAAAGAGAAGGGTGGTGGTGGCGGGGGGTCTTTTCATGATTGACTTTCAACCAAACTTTAGAATGATCCTCAAAGACATTTCCGTTAGCTGTATATTTATGTGGGAAGGGGGTGGTGAAAAGTATAATAACCGACTGGTGGGCATCTGATTATTTTTCAGTCTCAAATCCTTCTTAGATTATCAAAATTCCGTTTCGGATTTTATTTCATTTATGCTTTCTCACCTAGGAACATTTGCAAGTAGAAGATAAAGTAGATATCAAAACAATGGAAAGAATGTTGTGAAAAGAAGTAGTACTAAAACTCTTTGCGGCTTGACAAGAGTACTCCCAGAAAAAGTCATGAGAAGTTTTCAGTTCTAATACAAAGGATGCTTTCAAAGTGTGCATCCTACAAAAATTTCAAGACAAAAATCCAAAATATTTATATTTGTGGTCTCTGCTTCCTGTCTTTTCCTAAAGTATCACTGTAACAGATTGATGTTTCTGAGGTGTCTAACATGGAGTATCTTACGCTGCATGTTTAATTATAAAAGTATTCATATTTAACTTTTTTTTCCTTTTTCAGGTGTCTAAAGAAATTCACTAAAACGAGCCAATGTTTACCTTCAAGACCAGTGTTCTTCCTTTTGATAGTGACGGAAAGGCGGTTTCAGCGGGACGAAATTACTCCAAGATCCAGAGTTTTCTGCATGGACAAGCTTCATGTGAAGGGTGACAACACTAGCTGAAACATTTGCTGGTTTCCTCATACCCAAGATGTTAAACGCTCTTTTTTCTGTCTTTTACAGATTTTTAATACCTGCCGAAGGATGTAATGGCTATAGGATACACAGAACAGTTTTATTCAGGATTCTTAAGTACAAAGCAAAGACGAGGTCATGCACCTGTCCATGGAGAGAGGTGGTAGCTGCATGCACTGACCACTGCTGACCGAAACGAAGAATACAAGGAACATTGAATATTGAAAGGTAAGAGTTTAATTTGTTATAATGAAGAATGTAATATTTTCCCCACATAAATTTGAGACCGTATAGAGGCCCTGTGCCTGGTAATAGTTACAGATGTTTCTGTCTTAGCCGAAGACTGCACTGTTAAAACGTGTTGACTTAGAAAATGGCATAAATTGCTGTATGGTCCAGCTCAGTCTAAAGGATTCTGAGTAGATTTACTCGGGTAAAGGTAGGCCTATGACAGTGTTATCAGGATTGAAGGCTAATGGTTAATCAGTAGTTAACCAGGAGGATCCTGGCCAAAAGCAGAAAAAAAGACAAAATAGGAAAGGGTCCCAGCCCTAGGGGTAGCCAGGGTTTTCGTAAGGGGGCCATGTGAAAATCCTCCGGAAAAAGGGAGATGTGTGGTACCATGTGAGAGTCTGGAATAATATCATCACTTCTTGCATAGCCCACCAAGCAAATTTGGCTAGAAATGCTTCAAAAATTGGCGCTTCCTAAGTTTTGTAAGTTAAATTTCTCCTTCCTCTTTCCTTTTTTTATTTATTACTTCTGCCTAGGGCTGGGAGTACGACCCTCTGGGTCCCTGGATCGATAAGTGGGTTACGCTGTGTAACACGTCTGCTTATTCTCCTTTGCAGCTGTTTAATGCATGAGAATTCGAAAGCAGTTCCATCCAAGGTCCAACGTTAATGCAAATGTGAAATTGTTCCTTCGTCGATGATATCCCTCACCAGCTGCACATACATCCATGACACGACGGTAAAGTTAGTTTTGATGTTTTGTGTATATAGACCCTCTGCTGTATATTGATTATTCCACACGACCTTACAGTACCAATGAGAAGTTCTGTGATGAACTTGAGTGAACTAGTCCTAAATTTTTAGCATTTTCCAAAGAAATGCTTTTAAACTTTCTAAGACTGAGTTAATGATATTTTGAGGGAGAAAAATCCAAATAATAAGGATCTGTGAAAGGGAATGGATGTGAAAATAGGCCAGCAGCCCCCTACCCCCATCTGAGGGATTTGTAGTTAGGTTGTACAAGTTGCTTGACGTCAAAATTTATCTCTTCCTACTTGTTCATCTTGATGTTATCTCCTATATATTTATTATACACCCAATTTTCCGCAACCATGATTTCAATTTCAGGTGTTATTGACAAATTCTATCAATCCAAGCATAAAATGCCCCTTCCAATTCAAAGCAGCTGAGTAAACGGCCTGGAGTGGTAGCTAACTTGTTTTAAACACACAAACACACAAAGCGCCTTCACTTGCAAGCCTTCGACTTTGTTAGACCAGAGCCGTCGAAACCAGAGGATGTCAAGTTTTTCTTCTAAAATTTATCCACCACATTTTCTAACGAAAAAATACCTTAACTTCCAAAAATTTATTAGATGAATGGTTCATACCCCACTCATTGAGATCGACGGTCATGTAGACGAATATACGATGTCTCATTAATTTCAAAACCCTGAATTTAGTGCATTTTGTGTCACTCTGAAATATGCAATTTATATTGGAACACAGGAAAATGTATTGATTTTATTGTGAACAAAAGAACGCAAAATAAAAATCAGAATTTCGAATATATTCAATCACTCATTCAAGAATTTTTCATTGAAATAGAGATCGGTATGAAATTTCCTAATATTCTTTTACATACCATGTCTCCCGCACCGAGCATTAGAATAACCGAACTGCATTTGTCTTAAGCTCGCTCTTACAGTAAGTGGGACAGTTTTTACTTTTTTCTTTTGAGGAACTTCTCTCTCACTTAACGTGAAAGAAAAACAGAATATGAAGAACATAAAGTCATGTGGTGTATTTATGCAAATTTTAACGTCAGGTTGAAGTTACGAGACAAAGAGTAAAAAAGACTTGTAACAAGCCTTTTTAGATATTACAGAGTAACTTAAATTTTAGACGACAGTAATGGACTTCTTTTTATATATTTTAATTTTAATTTTAATTTTTTTTTTATCATTTTTTCATACAGTCTGAGACTTGTATCCCATCTCTTACGCTTTCCTTGAGTCACTAAGACTTAGATGATAATTATGCAACTCTCCTGTTGTTATTTTCCATTAGGCCAGTCTTTTCCTTCAAAAAGTCACCAGTGTCTTATAGAAATTACTGATATCAAAAAATGAAAATTTTCAGGGGAGATGAAAAATTCTGTGTGAATTTTTCACCAATATGAGCATGAGTAAAACCCAAGAAATATTTTTCTTTCCTTATCGTAATGCTCAATCTATCTTGTTTTTCATTGCTCGAAAGAAAAACCATATCTGTGCCTCCTTACCCCCCCCCCCCCCCGCCACGATTACTCTACCAAACTGATGCGTTTAGCGTGTCGGACATGGGAAGACTAACGCATTTTATTAAATTATAAATGAAGTAATATTTAATTTTCATACTTTTTAAGTTTTCCAAGGAAATGCACTAAAACAAGCCAATATTTACTATTTACATCAGTACTCTTCATTTTGAGAGTTCCCGAAAGAGGGTTCAGCAGAAAAAATACTCCTAGATCGAACATTTTCCATGGACAAGTGCTAGGTGAAAGGGTGACAACTCTGAGAGCATTTTACGATTTGTTCATGGTCAAATTGTTACACAGATTATTTTTCTGTCTTTTGCAGGTGGTTAATGCCTGCCGAATGATGCATGGAGTATACTGAGCCATCCCGAGCAGTTCTGTTCAAGTCTACAATGAAACAAAGATGAGGTCATAAACTGACCAGCTGACAGGAACGAACAATACAAGAAACACTGAATGGTCACTGAATGGTAAGGTTTTAATTAATCACGATGTAGAATGTCATGTTTTCTCATACACACGATGCTTATAGATCGTAGAAACCTCATGCATGCAGGGTAACGGATTCATATGCTCCGGTCTACCAGTAAACTGTGACACATGCTGAGATGACTTAGAAAATGGCGTAGCATGCTACAGGAAACAAACCACTTCATTGGGTTCTGCGTACGTCCCCCTGAATATGGTTACTGTAATGTAATCAGGAGCTGTATTCGTCTTTCCCAGGCTTTTTAAGTTGAATATGAAAGTTCCCAGTTTTTTATTTTTCAAAAATTAACACTCTAAAAAGGTGGGTCCTATAATGACGTAAAATCTGTTCGGTAACTTATCGATTAGGAAAAAATTGAGACTCTGCTCATAGCTTTGACTATAAATATTTTATTCATTGTCTTACAAAAAAGTTTTGGGACACACATGTCAAATGTTAGATTTCCGACCCCCCAAAAATGGACTTTCGTGGGGTAGGATTATATGCCACTTTCTAACGCCCGAGGCTATCTCCATCGCCGAGCCAATTAATTATCTCTTTCCAACAAGCTGTGTCACATGTCATGATCTGGACAATGGCACCCTCCAGCCTTGAGGCAATTGGTGTAATAGAGAAGGGGAGAGAGGTTTTTAGTAGTTTTAAAGAGACCAGTACCTCATGTATTTTTTTCAACAAGGGACCAAAATAGCTCCTTTACAGAGGGGGTTGCAATCCAAAGCTTAGAAAACCACAACAGGTTGCCGAAATTATGGCAAAGCCAGAATCTTCAGGGTGTTACAGGCGTCAACATTTTGAGTTCTCATCAAAAACCATATAAAAGTGTGGAGATTGTCTTGAAGATTTGAGAATAAGTCTTATTTATCAGTAAAACTTGTTAAATGTAGAGTTTTTGTTACCACTAAGAATCTGTGGGCTTTTTGAGAGAAAGGGGCAACTGGTCGTTATTGGGGAATGCATACTTATGCCTTCAGACATAAGTCGAATCTTTTTCAGACAACGGGCACCTTTCCCTGAAGTACTATGGCCTCCTGCCCTCACCTGGTGCCACTCTGTTACACAGTTGATCAAGAGAAATCTATGGATATAGTAGAATTTCTTGGTAGGCCCCTATAGCTGTTCTAGGCTTAAAAGTTAAAGAGGACAAGAACTTTTGCAGAAAGTGCTGTCCATATTCGTTACATTAAAAAAAATGGATAAAAAACATATGATACTCATGTATAAATTAACTTCAGCTTAAAGTCACGTGACATAAATAAGGTAAGATTTCGGAAATGAGACTTGTTAGAAGTCTTATGACATTACAGCGTAACTAAAACTTAGACAATATCTGTAAACTTTTGTATGATGGTTTTTTATTTCATTATCAAACGCGATCATACTTGTATCATAGTTGCCACTAAACCTCAGATAACATGCGTGCAGTTCTTCAGTTTTGCATTTATTTTCTCTCATACAGTTATCAGATGAAAAATATCCATATTAACAGAAGTACATTTTCAGAAAAGCTGAAAAATTCTAAGGTTTTCTGTTAATGCACCTATATCGACATGAAAATCCATTTTTTTTTTGACTTTTCGGAGAAATTGATCCATTTTTAATCACTCAAAGACCACTGTTTGGGGTTTTGTCTCCTTAAATAAAACAAAATAATATGCTTTCCCTTAGAGGATCACTATACCAGAGAGATGGATTTGCCCGGCACGTCTGACATGCATTGGTTCCTGACGTTTCCATGTTTAGTCATGAAATGATAATATTTAATTGTTGTCTATTTCATATTTTAAAGGACATTTACTAAACCGAGCAGATATTTACCTTCAAGAACAGTACTCTCCATTCTGGTGAGACAGTAAGGCAGGTTAAGATGGAAAAAATTATTCCCCGACCACCAGTATCGTGCATGGACATCCTTTGCGTCAAGGGTGACAACACTGCAAGCTGAGCCCATTTTGTTAATTTTCAGTCTAACACGCCCTCTTTTCTGTCTATCACAGATGTGTAATACCTGCCAAATGATGCAATGCATATTTTACAAGCCTCACATGCACCCGCTGCATCCAATACGTACAGTGAAAATCGAGGATGAGGGCATACAGTGACTAGTTGACAGACAAAGACTGCAAGAAATATTGAACGGTCATCAAATGGTAAGATTTTAATTGTTCATGATGTAGAATGTAATATTTCACTCATTTCTGATCACAGAAGACTTAAGCAGAGGTAACGGTTGTAGATGTCCTAGTGGTAGCCTGACCATGGAGCTGTAACAGTTGGAGGTCAACCACTTTCCTCTCCTTTGAAGGTATATGTGGTTTACCGACATTAATTATGCTCCCAGCCGATTGTCTTACCTCTTGAAAATATGTAATAATTGGGTAAGGAAGTGAAGACAATGCAAGTCCGCAGCCAAGGGGGGGGGGGCACAGGGGCATGGAAAATTCCCCATTAAATAGCAATAAATTACTTTTTCCAGGTATATTTCGCCCCCCCCCCCGCTGAAATCCCCCTAGAAACTATCTCGCCCCCCCCCCGTTCAGTACGTTGTCTCGCTACGGGCCTAGGGCAATGGTTCTTCTCGTCGTCTAAAATCTCGAATTCTTTAAGAGAGCTCACCCATCGTTGTAATTAGTACCAGTCGTCAAAGTAAATGAAAATTATTTTATCCCTTAACGCCAGTTCTTACTTTTTTAAGGATCAGTCCACCTTAGAAGGGTTTTGCTACTTAAGGAACAAATCCCGAAATCTTCTCCAATGTCATAAAACAAAATTTTGTGACATACCTCATAGGCGTAGAAAGCGTGGGGAGGGGCTGACGCTGGGGACTAAAGCCCTAACCCTAGTCGAAAATGTGGTGGGGCAGAAGTGTGCTTCCGCTCCCTCAATTTAAGCACGGAAACTCATTTGTTACATCTGCCAAAAATTTGAAAAATTTTCGGTAATTTTCCTTAAAATTTGAACCTCCCCCCCCCCCCACCTCCATTCGAGGACAGCTTCCTATTCCCTTGACTTACCTACTATGCTAAAAGAGATATTACTTACGGGAAAGGAACCGGGATGATCACTTAACAAGAACTCTAGTCGTTTAAACTAAAACGTCACAGTATTACCCATGTCGCCGAAGCAGATCACTTCAAAGCCGGCATTGTCTTTATCAAATCATTGTGTGAGAATTACGTTAGTGTGAAAGGATGGAAGGCTCAAATTTAGAAAAAGGAACTCAAGGGTCAGTCAATCGAAGTCTCTCCAAAAAAGGATTAACATGTAATCAGATGTGTGTGTTGGTAGATTTGCTGCTTACATCCAGCTCCTGGGGCCAAAAACTACACTGTGAAACACGTGATGAGTTGACTATTAACGAAAACAGCAGTCACTTCCTGCAGAGACAAGTTCCCCTGTGTTTCCCCGACTATGGGGGTTGCAGTGTGGTCAGAATGAAAGAATAATAGTATATCCATGAAAGGGGGCACTAACCCTTCCCGAATCCCAAAGAAAACCAAATGGAATACGCCCCAGCCAGTGGCCAGTGGGGGTAACTGGGGTATTGGTAGGGGTTCGGAAACAATCCTCTTGAAAGGTTTTCCCGGGGAAATGTGTTACACTACCTGAGCTGACAAGATGAATAATGCCATCAAGGAACGTTTACCACGTATGGGTCATTCTGTCAGCCCATTCTGCATTATTCAGTTGGGGGATGCATATTTTTATCGGGCTCCAAGGATCTTTGGCCCGGGGAGTTCTTCGGAAAGCAACTCATGCACTGTCATATACTTACGAAAAAAGGAATTAGACTCTCCTCTAGATCATGCTAAGGTTGAGATTCCTTCACACTTGCTTTCTGCAGGCTGTGGCGATGGTCTTAAAGGCCCAATATCCTCATCCCAGTCATTTAAAATTCTCCTAACTAGTGTACTCCCACCTCCTCCCCTTGCTGTTTCAAAATAAATCAGCACCTCACAGACAAAGTTGGGTAGTCTAATTGCTCAAAGGCATATCAGCTTAGGTCGCACGCTACTGTGTATGTGATATGTGACCTGCACAAATCATTGACCAATCAGATTGACTTATATATGAAGGGCAAAGGTTTCTGTTCATCAAAGCACAGCCACTAATGATGTATTCTGATTGCCCCAGTCAATATATGATAGAGGTTTGCAGTGGCGTCGATGTCATGCCTCAGCTGAATTGACGTAGCGAATACTGGCGACGCTGAGATAACACAAATATGGAAGACGCCCTGTGGATTCTACTCCTCAACATTGTCATCCATTGAAGCATAGTTTATTCAGGTCGCGAAGTCCATCACAGGTTCATCAAGAATCCTGCCCTGCAGATCATGGATGGACACCTTTTTTCGACTAATGTTCAGAAGAAAATCGAGGAAAAGTGTAACAATCCACTCTACCCAGTTTAATGCATCGCCATTTTAGTCAGCGAACTAAAGTATGACGAAGAAGGCCGGGAGTTGGTGGCGCTGTCTCAAGCAGAAACCTGATTGAACAAGACTTGAAGCGGACGAAATCTGAATCACCGTTCAGGTCCAACCTTACCCCTTCCCCCTAGTTGACCCGGGAACCCAAACCCTTACTCTTGTGCCTATCCATATTCGTGTTTATGATCCTGAATTTCCTCAGGTCTAAGTAATCAAAAACGTAGGCCTCTTTTGCCATAGCTGTATGTATGTGTTTGTGCCTGTTTGCATACTACGTGTACAGTCTGAACACACTATGTAGGACGTGTAATAACTTAAATTGACCCAATATTCTGAAAAGAACCTTTTTGGATGAATGAGGACCCACTTTTATATCATAGCTTCTCATAATTTCATAGGTGTAGACCCATTATTTATACCAGTTGGATAATTAATAAGGACCTGTATATAGCGCTAGTATTGTAAAGGCTGTAGAATTCCTGAGAATCAAGCCTTGGCGTCACCTTGATTTCCATGTATTTACATTTTGCCAGTTGCCTTTCCTTTTCAGCATCGTATATTCCCGATGAGTGGGGGGGGGGGGCATGTTCTCCCAATTCTGAACGTGTGGAGAGATTGTCCCCCTCCCCGCTTTTTACAAAACCTTACCGGACCTATCAGGCCTATATTTGAAACCATAATGTGCAATACTCAGCTGATTCTGTGAAATAAAAACTCAAAAATGGTGGGAACGGTGGGAGAATGCCTCAAAATACACAACCTGAAATGAACCCGGATGTCTTAACTTTGTCTACTTGCACTTCAAATAGTTCCGGTCAAAGTCATAGACCCTTTTCCAAATAACAGTTACAAAGGATTATGGGATAGAGTTTTGGTGTGCCTCGTTTTTTTGCCACAGTAAAATGCCATTGACAAAAACAACATACAAAAACTCTATCCCACAATCCTTTGCAATCGCTATTTGGAAAAGGGTCTATACTCCACCATTTTTTGCAAAGCTGAAGCTGTTGGAGCTTTTCAAGTCAGATGAAGTTTATGAATTGTAAGACATGCAAAATAATGGTAGGAAAACTAAAAGGATGGACCTGTAAGATTTAACAGATGTCTCTAAATAAGTTTAGGGGTAATGCTTAGACTTGTTACCTTCAACCAAGTTACCAATTCCTTTGCCAGGCTCAGCTGTGAACTAACTGTGAGACAAGCATTTCCAAATACTATTTAATAATTCGGAGCAATAATTCAAAACGTACATAGTGTTCTTAATTTGGTTTTTGCTATACAATATTAAAGGCAAGCCTCACGCACCCTTGATCTATTATCTGGTATCCCACCTAAGTTTCTCCCATCCCGCCTCCCAAACAAGGACAAATTCGATGAATGCAGGTGAAATAAACCAATCCACGATATGAAACTGAAGTCGTGAAGCACATCAAGCACAGGTAAGTGAAACATGATGTTACTCATTTCATGTACGTCACGTTTCTATTAGCAAAGCTAAAAAGCCGGAATAGTAAAACAGACCAATTTATTATCCGCAGAGATCAATTGCAGTTAGGAGAGGTGTTGGTAATGCGCGTTTAACATACTACACGTAAAAAAAAAAAACGCTGTACTCAAAGATACATGTCTCCATGAAAAAAATCCAATATGTCGGTGTAAAGAAAACGTGACGTAATTTGAAATGGGTGTATGGTACCGGACAATATGAGCCGGATCCGGACAGTATGAGCCGAACATTTCGTGTCGGACAATATGAGCCGGATCCGGACGATATGAGCCGGATAAAAATTTCGGACGGACAAAACTCGGGTCTAGTAGACTGACACAATGGCTCACCTTGTGACTGCCGGACGGACAGGATGACGTCGGACTCAGCATTGACTCTGGGACGATCAGGATTGCAGTGACTCAAGATGCACTAACACCCGCCCTAAGGACGGACCGGCTGAGTCTGGGACTTAGGGACCAACTTTGGCCCGACCTTAGTGTGAACATCAGCACGCTTTCCAAAGGACAGAGCTACGGACCAAGTTTGGGGCCGACCGACTCGGATAGACCAACACAAGATATGCCAGTATTGACAGAGACCACTTGAACGACGGACATGCACAAGATGGGTCGATTGATGGAGAAACGACAGGACCACACGGACGGACAAACGCACAGACAAGGAGGGACAGAAACTTCGTAAAGGACGGACACTTGACGGACAGTCAGACTAGACGGACCGTGACAAACACGTTGTTAAAGACGGACAAACACGTGACAGACACAAAACAGGTGACGTCGTGACGGACAGATCGAGACTAGACCTGACCATGACGGACACGTGACGGACAGATAGATTAGACGGAACGTGACAGACACGTGACGGACATGAACAGACACGTCGTTAAAGACGGACAGACACGTGACGGACAGACGACTTGAAGGACGGACACGTGACGGTGACAGACAGACTTTAGACGTACAGACACGTGACGGACACAGACAGACATAGTGACGGACAGATCGAGACTATATAGACCTGACCATGACGGACACGTTAAAGTTGGACAGACAGACTAGACGGATTGTGACAGACACGTGACGGACAAACAGGTGACGTCGTGACGGACAGGTCGAGACTGACCTGACCATGACAGACCCCGACTAGACGGATTGTGACAGACACGTGACAGACAAACAAGTGACTTCGTTTCGGACAGATCGAGACTAGACCTGACCATGACGGACACGTGACGGACAGATAGATTAGACGGAACGTGACGGACATGAACAGACACGTCGTTAAAGACGGACAGACGACTTGAAGGACGGATACGTGACGGTGACAGACAGGCTTTAGACGAACAGACAGTTTATAGACCTGACCATGACGGACAAGTGAAAGACGGACACAGACGGACTAGACGGATTGTGACAGACACAAACAGGTGACGTCGTCACGGACAGATCGAGACTAGACCTGACCATGACGGACACGTGAAGGACGGACACGTGACGGACAGATAGATAGACGGAACGTGACGGACATGCACAGACAAGTCGTTAAAGACGGACAGACACGTGACGGACAGACGACTTGAAGGACGGACACGTGACGGTGACAGACAGACTTTAGACGTACAGACACGGACAAACATAGTGACGGACAGATCGAAACTATAGACCTGACCATGAGGGACACGTTAAAGTTGGACAGACAGACTAGACGGATTGTGACAGACACGTGACGGACAAACAGGTGACGTCGTGACGGACAGATCGAGACTAGACCTGACCATGACGGACACGTGAAGGACAGACTAGATGGAATGTGACCGCCACGTCGTTAAAGACGGACAGACACGTGACGGACGCATACAGACATAGTGACGGACAGGTCGAGACTGACCTGACAATGACGGACACAGACTAGACGGATTGTGACAGACACGTGACGGACAAACAGGTGACGTCGTGGCGGACAGATTGAGACTACCCCTGACCGATGGACACGTAACGGGCGGACACGTGACGGACAGATAGATTAGACGGAACGTGACAGACACGTCATGACAGACACGTGACGGACATGAACAGACACGTCGTTAAAGACGGACAGACGACTTGAAGGACGGATACGTGACGGTGACAGACAGGCTTTAGACGAACAGACAGTTTATAGACCTGACCATGACGGACAAGTGAAAGACGGACACAGACGGACTAGACGGATTGTGACTTGAAGGACGGATACGTGACGGTGACAGACAGGCTTTAGACGAACAGACACGTGACGGACTCAGACAGATTATAGACCTGACCATGACGGACAAGTGAAAGACGGACACAGACGGACTAGACGGATTGTGACTTGAAGGACGGATACGTGACGGTGACAGACAGGCTTTAGACGAACAGACACGTGACGGACTCAGATAGATTATAGACCTGACCATGACGGACACGTGAAAGACGGACACAGACAGACTAGACGGATTGTGACAGACACGTGACGGACAAACAGGTGACGTCGTGACGGACAGATCGAGACTAGACCTGACCATGACGGACATGTGACAGACAGACTAGATGGAATGTGACCGATACGTCGTTAAAGACTGACACTTACTTACGTGACGGACACAGACAGACAGTGACGGACAGATCGAGACTATATAGACCTGGCCATGACGGACACGTAAAAGACGAACACAGACAGACTATACGGATCGTTACAGAAGAACGGACACGTGACGGTGACAGACAGACTTTAGACGTACAGACACGTGACGGACACAGATATAGTGACGGACAGATCGAGACTATAGACCTGGCAATGACGGACATGACAGACTCGACGGATTGTGTCAGACTCGTGACGGACAAACAGGTGACGTCGTGACGAACAGATCGAGACTAGACCTGGCCTTGACGGACACGTAAAAGACGGACACAGTCAGACTAAAAGGACACACCCGTCGGACAGATGCACGAACTGGTTTTAAACCCGACTTGACACAACTTGTGATCGACAATACGGACAGACACGTCGTGAAGGACGGGCACGTGACAAACAGACTTATGACGGATAGGAAAACTCTACACGGATTGTGACGGACAAGCACAGACAGGTGGAGTGACAGGCGAATAAACAAACACGTGATGGACACGGCATGGTCCTGACTTGGCCCCGAGCAATATGAAAAGGACCGTTAGACCTTTTACATAGCTATGACTGTCTTTCTGAGCAGTCTGTCTGTCTCTCATGTCTATCACGTGCCCGGCCGTCTTTCACGTCCTTCTCCACCTGGTGTCTGTCAGATTGTGAGTCTGTCTGTCCTTCACGGGTCCGTCCTTCAATTCGTCTGTTCGTCACGTGTCTGTCCTTTACGACGTGTCCGTCATGGCCAGGTCTATAGTCACGATTTCTCCGGCACACTGTCTGTCTGTTTCCGTCACGTGTCTGTCCTTTAAGTCGTCTGTCCGTGTCCGTCACGTGTCTGTCCGTCTTTAAGGACGTGTTTGTCTGTCATGACGTGTCTGTCACATTCCGTCTAGTCTGTCTGTCCGTCACGTGTCCGTTGTTTACGTGTCCGTCATGGTCAGGTCTAGTCTCGATCTGTCACGACATCACCGGTTTGTGTCTGTCACGTGTCTGTCCATCTTTAACGTGTTTGTGACGGTCCGTCTTAACTTTCTGTCTGTCACGTGTCTGTCCTTTAAGACGTGTCTGTCACGGTCCGTCTAGTCTAGTCTATCCGTCACGTGTCCGTCCTTTACGACTTGTCTGTCCGTCACTGTCTGTGTGTCTGTCCGTCCGTGTGGACCTGTCGTTTGTCCCTCACGACCTGTCTGTCCGTTACATGCCTAGGTGTCTATCCGTTCTTCACGACGTCTCTGTCTGTCGTTTGTTTTGTCCGTCCGTCCGTCCGTCTTCACGACCAGTCTATCCGTCAGGTTCTGTCAGTCTGTGTGTCTGTCTCTCTGTCTCGACCTGTCTGTGGTTCGTCTGTCCGTCACGACCTATGTTTGTCACGTGTCCGCCATTCACGTGCCTCACTAGGTCTGTCAGACTGTCAGTCCTAGTCTGTCCTCAAGTCCCAAAGCCCGTCAAAGGCTCCACAGTCTGTCCTGTCCCGAATTCAGTATAATCAGTCTAGCCGTCTGTCCGAAAGTTTTATCCGGCTCATATAGTCCGGATCCGGCTCATATTGTCCGACACGAATGAACGGCTCATATCGTCCGGATTCGGCTCATATTGTCCGGTACCTGTAGGCTCGTTTGAAGTAACGTCACGTTTTCTTTACCAGGCCCGTAGCCAGACACGGTGCTGAAGGGGGGGGGAAGCTTTAAGGGAAGGCGAAAAATTTTCCAGAGGGGGGGGGGGGCAAAACATACTAAAATGCATTACGGCAATGCTAATTTTTTATATTCTGGGGGCCGAAAAATATCCCCCCTGGTCCCCCTTGACTACGGGCCTGTTCTTTACGCCGCCATTTTGAAGACACATCTGCCTCTAGAAACGTGACGTACGTGAAACGGGTCTATGCATGTGTTTTCCTACCTTTGCCGCTTGATTTCGTCAATTTCATGTCTTGATTCGGTTTGATGCACCTGCACTCATCGAATTTGTCAAGTTTGGTCATTTACTTTGGGAGGCTTACCGGAAAATAGACCACGGGCTGGTGAGGGGTGTAGGCTTAGGGGTAGGGTGATGCAAGGGCTAGCAGTTATTTTCTCATTTTACCTCACAAAAGGACATGAGCTTATCGAGTTAGCCTAATAAGGAATTCGAAATGTGGTTGAAGCAAGAAGGTGGTTAAAGCGAACAAACAGTAACCCTAGTATTATTGTGAGACGTCCGCTAAATCTAGATCAGCTAAATCTTACAGAGCAACTTCAATATAAAATTTCTCATGTGTTAAATAAATTTGTATAAATGTGTCACATACATTAGGATACCGGGTTTATTCAATAGGGATGACCGTATTTGCCCTCACTCAGCTGAACTTCGACTCTCACAGCCCATATTCTACATGCTACAGGCCCTGTTGAATATACTGATAAGGCAAGTGAATATCGGTTCCGAAGTGTAAATACACATCAAACATGAATCAAACTTACACAATTTTAAAAATATCCAATTTAAGGTAAAAATTCTCACTTGTGTGGCCCATGGATATGTTACAGATCTGCCATCATATACTGTACTGTATTAAGAGGCAAATGGGACATCGGATAGGAAGCTATAAGTAGGTGTGGTTGTATTTCAACAAAGATTCTTGTGGCAAACTTTCGCAAATTCTGTTCTAATTATCCATCTCGGCTGGTATCAAATAGAGGGCGTATACTCATATCAGAATAATTGCATTAAATTATCGAATTCCCTAAAGAAGATATTCAGACTGTGGTGAAATTGAGTACGGCGTGTACACGTACAAAAACTCTTCGTATGGTTACAGCTATGTCAGAAAAAGGGCTACATTTTGAGTTAAGCGTACATGGGGCATGGGGAGATTCACAAACAGTACATGGGTCATTGACTAAAGTACCGGCACCCTTTAGGTTTGTAGATCGGGTCCCGGGTCAGCATGGGGTTGGGGAAAGGATGGATCCGAAAGAGTGACTGGTGACTCAGACATATTCTGTGTAAAGTCAGGTTCTGTTCATAGTTTTGCCCGGTAAAGCTGCACCTACTCAGTCTTCTTCGTAACACTCCAGGATACGTTGATTGGAGCGGATCAATGGACGTTAAAAAGGAGCGGCTTCGATTGCTACACGTCTGCTCCATTTTCTTCTGACCTTAAGTCTGTACTCTTGAATCTTGATGAGCCTGTGATGGACTTTGTGGCCCAATTAAACTTCATTGGAATGGGTGATACTGGTTAGGTGCAGAATCCATAGGTATCTTCGATATTTGTGGTCACTTTGCGTAGTAAGTATCGGCTATGACAATGCAGGTGAGGCACGGTAACTACACACTACGAATACCTATGCATGTATCAATTTAAGGTAGACAAACATCAACTCAAATACAACTTAGGACTGAGGCAACCAGAATTCATAATTTGTGGTTATACTTTGATCAACAAAAATTATGTCCTTCAAGTCAATCTGCTTGGCAATGATTTGGTCATACACAGTATGTGATCTAGGCAGATATGGTCTTGAGCAATTAGACTACGGTACCGAACTTTGTGTGGGAGGTACTGAAGACAATTATTTTGAACAGCAGGGGAGTAAGGTAAACTACGTGGGGCTTACCTACTTTATTAAGTACTTTGGCGGAAAAAGACCGATTCAATCGTGCCGGAAAACTGGGGCCAGTGGCGGAATTTATGGTGTGAAAAAGTGGGGATAATGGGAGCGTATTAATGAGCCCTTCAGACAAATGTTACTGTGTAAAAAGTGAAAGTCAATGATAGCATTTCCAAAACGTGCGGGTATTTCTCCCACCCCCATGGATTTTCGCCTTATACTTGGGCCGAGGTCCTTGGAACCCAAGGGGAAATATACATCCCACCCATTGCTGCAGAATGGGACCGGCAAGAGTTAAGGGAATTTACCAGCCAGACCTCAAGGGATCCGTTGCGTACCACACCAGTGCTAAGTTCCTTAACATGGTTCAATGGATAGTACAAACGGTGCAAACATCACGAAGCTAGCTAATCCATTCGATGTCCTTCAACATGTCAATTATGTACATTTTCGTCGTTGTGAAGAAAAAACTTATTTTAGTTTCCTTACACTCAACCAATTTTGCTATTATCGATGCTTAGAGGAGGAGGAGGGGTGGGGGTGGGGGATCACATACAGGTGTTTTTAAGCCGAGGGGTGTTGTTCGTAGCAACTCCCTGCTTGTATACCGTATAGCTTAGAATTTTGCTGTCTCTCTCATGTAATCTGTTGTTCGTGAAACTTTACCTTTTCATTATTTTTAACTAGCCTTATCATTTTTAATAATTTGGAGACGATGATTTTAAAATAAAGTATACTTTATCTTTCTTTCAGCTATAAATCTTTCCCTCTTAATATTTAGTCAGGGAATCAATCAGTCCTATGTGACTTTTCGCTTATTTTGTAGGTACGCATTTTCTTCCTCTGGAATAGCGTTTACCCATACAACCGTTTGATCCTTCAAGCAGACAGGTAAACTCCATACGGTTCATTCGTTCTTATGTCACAAAAAGTTATGGTCCCATGTAAAAACAATTGAAACAGTAATTCCTTCATCTATATGTGTCCAATATGACTTACTTTTCATATCTTTGTGAAGGGGGTGGTGTTAGGCGAGCAAAGGACAGACGGAGCTACAGCCCTCAGATTCCACACTGTTCCTAAAATAGCGAATCACTTTTCCGATTTTCAATTAATTAAAGTTTTACTGAACCCTTTAAAAAGTGAGAACTAGCATAAAGAAATAAAGTAATTTTTGTTTTCCTTGACGACTGGCAATATTACTGCATTGAGTGAGTTTATATCAAGAATTCTTAAATTGAAATTTAACAGATGACACGAACCAGTCTTGATCATTTCCTAATCCATTTTGGTATTTTCAAGAGAAAGACAATCGGGAGATAACATAGTTTCAAAGAAGGGGTGAGTGCTTCAACCAGGGCCGTAGCTAGGGTCATATGTTTGGGGGGGGGTGTGAAGGCCCCAAATTCCGACTGGATGGATATTTTTTCCAACTGAACGGTGGCGCGTAAATTGCACTATTTTTTTATGCGCCCTGCGTTTACATACAGCAGTGGGGATACTCCCTTTGTCACTACATAAAGGTGCTGTCGTGGGGGAGGGGTCTAAGGGGAGGGGTCAACCCCTCCCCTTTGAGAAATTTTTCTTAATTTAAGGTGCTTAGATGCAAAATGGAGCTATCTTTGGGATATTTTGGAGCTGATCATATATGGCTAGAAAATGTCCATAATTAAATGAATTCTAATTTTTCCGACTGATTTGATTCTTTTCCAAATGAGTGGTGACCCGTAAATTGCATTTTCGTTTTTATGGGCTTTACCTTTGTATGATACAGCAGTGAGGATCTTTCCTTTGTCACTTCACAAAGGGGCCGTCCTGGGGGAGGGGCCTAAGGGGAGGGGGTGTCCCCCTCTCCTTTGAGAAATATTTGTTAAGGTAAGGTTGCTTAGATGCAAAATGGTGCTATCTTCGGATACTTTTGGAACTGATCATATATGGCTGGAAAATGTCCATAATTTAGTGAATACTAAGATTTGGTTAGGTGAAAGTAGAAAGTATGTTGTCTAAGAGAAGAATACGTTGTCAACAAACCTGATGCCCCCACTTTAATACCTTCTATTCTGGCATCTAATGCTAGCATATACCTGTGTAGGCCTCCTGGAAGCTCTGGATCAATTATACAAAATGGGGCAATGAGTAATGCTTATTACCTGGCATCTAAATAATAATATAGGGTATGACGCCAAGCACGTTGCATCTATCGTATTTTTACTACTTTTTAACGAAAATCCAGACGAACAGCTTCAAGCAATGGGGAATGGGCGGGAGGGAGATGGGCGGGAGGGAGAGTATAGGTGCAGAAAAATGATACTAGACCTCCCAGACAGGTAAAGCAAAAGGGGTTTAGGACTAACAAGCACGTTTTCAGAATGTACACATAGTTTATGCTATAAAAGTTTACTGGTACGTTGTGCTTAAAATGTTCATAAGTGATACAACGTGGATTGTGAGGACTGCGCGCGAAGCGCGCCGAAATTTGGGGGAATACTTCAATGCCAAAATGAAAAACCTGCACGCAGGCTCAAGGGTGGTGCTTTGATTTGCCGACATGGGGGAAGCACCCTGACTAAGGGCCATCTACTCTAAGACCCGACAGATGTAATAGCCGGGTTGCCTAACTCAAAATATAAGGCGCGCGAAGCGCGCCGAAAAATTTGAGGTGATATTAAATTTTCATTAAGGAAAGTTGTAAAAGTATGGGCTTTTATTGAAGAATCTGGACAAAACCAAGAAATTTTTTTCGGGTGACTGCATGGTCGTCGTCGGGGATTACATTCTTCATCTTACCCATTAAGGATCTCTTACGAAACTGAAAGATCTTTTTCTTACAAAATATGTTTGCCACGATGGCGAGGCTGAAGAAAGAATCTTCCAAAAGTTAGGAAAAAGAGGAAAGAACTTCGCAACGACGCATTGTCGTGTTTCTCTAGAATCACGCCTACACGGAAGAACAACATTTGTGGAAACGTTGAAATCCGGGGGCGTTACCACTAGATAGAACAATAGATGAAAGCGCGCGTAGCGCGCGAAAATTTTTGGAAGTTATAGAAAGAATCGTTACAGAATTACTGGCTACGGGCCTGATAAATAAACGTTTGGAATATTTTCTGAGTATATCCATGTCTTCACCAATATTAGTCTATATAAAATTTGCGCAATTTTTGGGGCTCGGAAAAATTTGGGGAGGGGGGACAAAGGCGCCCTAGCTCCCATAGAACTGTGTATGGTATAATTACCTTAATAGTGTTCATGAGATTGATTGTAAATCGTGACGCATGCGCCCGAAGTGCGCCCAGATTTTCATTAAATAAGATTTCCATAATAAAACCTGCATTCAGAATCTGCATCGAGATACTTTCAATTGCCCAACAAACCAACATGCCACTCAAAAAGCCAGTCTTTTACCTGGTAATTTGTAAACAGCTTTCAACTTCTGCTGTTGTGCTTCTCCGAAAGTTGCTATCGGAAGATATTGTTAACAGGGGTGGCGCCAGGATTTCCCCGACAGGGGGGCCAAGCTCCCCGACGTGGGGGCCAGCAACCCAAAGTCTCAACGAAGGAAATAAAGTGCCGAAACGATGTTTGAAGGAAAATTTTGGCGCGCTTTGGGCTCTTTTTGGAGAAAATGTGAAAAAAATGCCGGCATTTTCCATGGAAAATTTGAAAAAATGGGGCTTTGAAGAAGTAAATTGGAAAATTTGGGGTTTTTATTGAAGAATTTGCCCTAATTTAGACCAAATTTAAGTAAATCGTCGGGGCGACTGGGCGTTGTCGGGGACTACATATTTTATCCTATACATAACAGCTCCCCGACGAAACCGAAAAATTTCCCCGACGGGGGGGCCAGCCTTCCCCGACGGGGGGCCATGGCCCCCCTGGCCCCCACGCTGGCGCCACCCTTAATTGATAATAAGAACAGCACTGAGGTAAGGTTTGAAGAGCGCGGAGCGCGCGAAAATTTTGAGAGTTTGAGAAGAATTTGGGAAAAAGGAGAGCTTTGATTTGATTTTACGTGAGGAAAATAACGTTTGGTGTTATTCTCACTTGGTCTAGTTGGAAAATATGTACAAATTTGATATAGTCTCAGTCGGAAAAATGTGCTAGACTGAGATAACAGAAATTCCAACTGGCATTTCAGATTTTCCGACTATCGTCGTTCTGACGAACTTTGGGGGGGGGGGGTGAGACCCCCCCCGGTCGCGACGGCCCTGGCTTCAACACCACCTATATCGGTTCCCTGGTTAGACAAAGACCCCAACCATGATTTTGAAACAAATTTAAAAATTTTTGAAAAATCGATTTTTCCATCGCCATCCTACGAAAGGAGAAGAGAAAGGAAAAAAAACAGCGACTGGGAAATCTATAACCGGTACCTTGCATAAGGCTTCAACGATCAACACATCATACGGAAGAGGAAGCTATTACATTCTACATCAGGACCAAATCAAAGTCTTACCATACTGCGACCTTTCAATATATTTCTTGGAGTCTCCTCTCAGTCCATCAACAGGTTTTTCTTACATGACCTCATCTGTATTTTTCACCGTAGATCTCGAATAGAACTACTGTGTGAGGCTTGTATTCATTGCACCATAGGGTAGGTATTAAACATCTGCAATAGACGGAAAAGGGGGTTAGGGACGTGTTAAACAACAAACAATCAAACGAAACGGCAAAGGCTTTCAGTGTTTTCAACCTTTACACAAAGGTTCTTCATTCACAATACTAGGTCTGAGAATATTTTTTCGAACCTTACCTGCATTTCTGTAGCTCTCAGGTGGGGAGCACTGATCTTGCAAATAATTGTAAGCTATAGGCCTAGTTTGAAGTCTCCCCAGTTTGAATGGGTGTACCCCGCCGTCCTAATTCAGGAACGGCTCTTATCAATAATGTGACAATGTTTTTGTTACTTATTTGTTTAATTCATGTCGAATAACTCCTTTGATTTACCTTCAATATTCAATGCTTTTATTAGAGAAACATAATAAAACATACTTGTGAGCAAAATCAGAGATTTGTAATATTTAACAGATTTTAAAATAAACTTGGGACGACTACTTTCTCCTTTTAAGGAGGCACAGATCCCAACTTGCTGTTTTCGAGAGATGAAAAAAAAATGGATCAAGTTCTATTTACAGGAGGGAAATAGTGGAGGTCCGTTGGGGAAGACTGTCCCCTCACGTAAATGTTTTCAATTATTTTGGAAGGCACAAGTAGGTGTGGTAAAGATGCAACCCTCAATTTGCGACTAATCGCCTCAAAAAGGTTATTTACTTTTGCTCTCAAGGTGGCAGATCTTTACGGTGACAAAAACCGCGAACTTTTTAAAGTTTTACCCAAAATATCTTTTATTCACATTTTTTTCAACAAAATTCCCACGCTTTCATACTCAAATTAATAAGAACTCAATTTTAGTAAGAACCTTATTTAGGGGACGACCTTTTTGACGTGGAAAAATGCAGCTCACTTATCTTAAACCTCAAAACGTGAGAAGTGGTAAAAGTGGAGCAAAATTTTCATACCTTTCGCTTAAAATCTTTTAAAATCTTCTGAAATATGTTGTTCCAATGAATTTGAAAATCTGAACATGTTTTTCTCTTACGCTCACGGTGCCGACTACCAATGTATATTTCACTATTTTAGTGTAAATTTACAGATGATGGTAAAGATGGCTTTAATCTAGCAGGTAACTTAACTTTGTATATTTTTGGAGAAGTATTATCAAGTATCCGAAGACACGGGAAATAAAAAACACTATACCGCACTTTACATCGGGGGGGGGGGGTAGCTAGGATGAATTTTTAGGGGGCCTAGGTATCAAATGGGGGGTCACGGCATCGATTGCCGTCCTTAATTCTTACACATTTTATTAGGACACGCACGATTTTGGGGGCCTAGTAAACATCTGGGGAGGGGGCCCAGCACCCCGTAACTTTGCGCCTACTTTACATCATTCAAGGTTTTGCATTAAGTGATGCCTCGTTTATATGATAGTTGGTCTCAATAAGAGGGAGATGAGCCATTCATCTCCTGAATGTTTGATTTTAAGGTTTTTCGGTTTGAAGATAATGTGGATATATTTTACAAGACTTTCAAACTGTGATACTATAGGTGATTTCGACAGCTCTAGGTCTAGCAAAGTCAAGTGGCAACATGAAATGACCTTTTGCGTTTGAAACAAATAACCTGATCCAAGTCCTTAATCAGCTGCTTCGAGTTGAAGGGCACAGTTTATGCTTGGATTGGTAGAAACTGTCAATTGCACCGTAATTGTGATCATGATTGTAGAAAAATTTAATGTAAGAAAAGTATTTGGAAAATAACAAGATAAACGAGTGGAAAGAGAATTCTAATCTTGACGTCAGTAAACTTTACGATCTATGATGAGGTCCTCAGAACCAGGTGGGCGTGAGAGCTAATGGTCCCTCTCCGCAACCTCCTTTCAAGTAATTTTAAAATATGCCCTTTTCTTCCCAGAATAGTATAAACTGGCCTAAGAACAGCCATCATTGGAAATATCTTAAATTTAGGAAACGAGTTAACCTAGTCCATCATAGAACCTCTCATTTTCCTGTAAAGTAGTGAGGAAGAATCGATGTACGGCACTCTACATAAAGCATCAAAACTTAACATTTTACCGTTTCGTCACCGTTTAGTGTAACTGCGTCAATGCGCCAGCTGTCAGGGGTATCACCGCGACGCTAGAAATGATCTCACACTTGTATTTATGGTGGATCTTCCATAGAACTGCTTACAAATTGTTTATGCGTTATACCTGCAAAGTCGATACGTAAACAGAGGTGGCCTTCTTTATACAAATTTTCTCTTGCATTTGTGTTACAGCATTCCGTTCCATGTATTCGTTAAGTATTTACACCATGGCGAAGATTCAGTTGAGCTCCCCCTCCCCCTTCCCATTGAAAAATTCTGAATACACCATTGCTCATGTTTGGCAATTATACACAATGTTTAGGAACTTAACGTGTTTTAATAGAGAATGCTTCCGTATTATGACATATACTGTAATTACAAACTGGGGACAGAAAAGTGTTTAGAAATATTTTTCAGACAATAAGTCAGTCCCAAATTAATCTTTGATATGTTAAGATAAAACTTTTATTCAATAACAGTGTTCATTTCTAGATTATTAGTATGTAAAGTTACAGCATATGAAGGAAAAACCGCTTGGAGCAAGCAGGTGTGACGTCATGGATTCACTCTGATGACAGATGTTTTTCCCGATCTTTAGAATTAATCTTCGATTTAACACTACAAAATACTCAAACAAGGATCATTCATACATCATGGGCAAACTACTTCTCCAATCCAACATTTGCTTGGAAGATATTCCAAAACATTGCTCAACAATGTGAATCTACTGTCAGAAAATGTGCTTATTTCAAATTCTGATATCTCGATAACCGAATACTGTATAGTACTTGAATGGATGTTTTCATCTTACTAGCCAATATCGGGTGATTCCTACCTAATTTAAAACAAAAATATATCATGGGTAGGGTATTTTGGAGTGTGGGGAGTCGAGATGTAAACGTATTTTTAGAGGCTTCTTGAAGGATTTGTGATACTAAGAAGAGCGCCACCATAATTAGTACGTGGCATAATGAAAAAATGCCTCCCACGTTGCAGGAAATGGCACTTGAAATGACATTTTTAAGTGTCATGTTAAAGAAATTTAAATCACGTCCAAACAAAAGTAAATCAATGCTTTAATTGTTAGAGCATAATGCGGAGGTGGGACTTTGTCTATGAAAGACTTCTTTGGCATTCGGAGTCAACAGGTCAACAGGGTCCTGGCTGAAGGATCTGCTAGGAGGGGTGTTCTCGCCTTTGAAACTTTTTGCACTTAGAAGGAGCATAGATGCAAAATAGTGTATTATTTTTATAGTTTAGCTACCCACGGTTATTCGATGCACTATAACGGAAACCATGGGCGGCTCTAAGAAATTTTGTTTGGGGGGGGGGGGCAAACTCAAGTCCGTATTCAGGGAGGTTCGGAAGACCCCCCAACAATATTAATGGTCAGCTCCGGATAGTACAATAGCCTCAATAGGAATATGCATAGGCGTAGGGGCCCAAGTTGATGGGGGGGGGGTGTAACGATCTGCCCGAAAAATAGAAAAAAAAATTCCGCGCGCTCAGCGCGCGTTCAAAATGTTAATGTACATATCATATAGGCATGCATCCGTTTTCACACTGCATACCAATTACATACAATAATTTGCCACGTTACTTCCTATTCCACATTGGTTATAATTCTGGGGGAAGTCATTACAATAATGTTGATAATAATCAGTGGTGTGGCCAAGACTTCTCTCATGGGGGTGGGGCAGGCTTTATGTTGTGTGATCGCCGGCCTGGGGGAGGAGTAAAAGGGGAGGGGTGTCCCCCTCCCCTTTGAAAATTTTGTGAAAAATTATGTGTCCATACATGCAATCTGGTGCTACGTTTTGATGCTACGTTTGAAGTAAAATTTGTATTAAAACATTTACCGTACGTATTGTAGGTACTAAAAGGAAAAAAATAGGCATCACCCCCTACCCTTTGAAATTTTTGAAAAATTGGGTGTCCTTACATGCATTCTGGTGCCACATATGCTACCTGTGAAGTAACATTTTGTGCTTTATTTTAGGTACTAAAAAAATTGGCGTCAGTGACGGGGAAATGGCCTAATGGCTCCTCAAATACACACTGATAATCATAATATGTAAGTTTAACCATTAAAAACACACTGGTGAATTAATGCCGAATATATAGGTGATGGTGCAATTCAAATCAGACCTATATTTTAATTACCAAGGAAGTTTTTTAAAGTATCGATTTCCTTTAAGCTACATTATTGCATTATTTTTCTTTCAGTAGGTGCCCGAAAAATTCTCAGAATATTGCCCGAATTTTCACAAAAAATATTTTGTTAGGTGAGCTGCAGCCCCCAGCCCCCCGCCTCCTACGCCTATGGGAGCATGGTTATTATTATGCATTACAGCGATGCCCATGTAGCTTTCAAAAGCTCTTCAAAAACCATTTCAGGCAGTTAGTCATGGGCTGACTACTTTAAAGTAAATACAACCGTATCAACCGATCCCTACCGTACTACCACAGGGGTGGAGTAAGAGGAAGGTGAAATGGGCAAAGAGGCTTGATCCATTTGTATAAAATGAGCCCCACCTTTAAATATTTTATTGTTTCTTTCACTGTGTGACAATAAGTTTCAGCTTTGTCAAGAAGCCATAAAATGTTGGTTTTCTGGATTGTTTTATTAAACTAACGAAAATTTCGAGCATGAAGAAACTTGAAAACGATGAAATGATAGCACTAAGTATTTTGGATCTCAGTACCGTTCCGAAACGAATTTTTTAAAGAGGGAGAGGAATTTCCCTAACTCAGAACGACGTCTCATCCTATATACAAATAGCTAGGCCACTAGTCAAAAGTCTCACTACACTTAGCTTAGATTGACTGTTTGGTGTGTTTATTTTAAAATCAACTGAAACGGTATACTTTAGCACAGAGGTGGAGAACCCTTTGCTTAAAACAGGCCATTTGACAGTCATAAGACCGCTCGTGGGCCAACGGCGCTGTCAATTTGGACAAGGGAAGGGAAACCCCCCCCCCCTTCTGTGGGAAACAATACTTTTAGACTACATGCCCGTTACAACTTTTTGTGGACAGATACCTATGCTAATCTGGCCAGGTGACACCCTGGCAAAACAGCTCTTAGTCGTGGATGATAATCAGCACGGCTAATGGGTTGTGTATCTAATGACCCCGATAGCTCTGAGGTGTCTGCAAAACTATGGGCATTTAACTCCAGCATTACCGTTACACTCTTTAAATGACATTATGATGCCTACGCTAATCAGATTACAAATAAGCAACTGAGAAAACGCGCGCGAAGCTCGCCGAAAAAATGTCGTTTTGAAAGCACTTTATTAATGTTTAACCTTCGCATTAGTTGCATTGGAAAGTTATTCACTTCTTTAATTTTAAGCCCACTCAAGGAAAAGGGAGGGCCTAACCCATCTCGAATTACATTTTTTTTTTATTTATTTTTATTTTTGAAAATTGAAGACCATGCTTTGCAAACTTTTTTTTTTTTTTGGGGGGGGGGGCAAGTGCCGCCGCGTTCCCCTATGGCGAGCCGCTAATGACGGAAACCAGTACCTTTCGAAAAACAAACAATACATATTTGCAATAATGAAAACACGAACACTTTCGTCAGTTTGTGAGATCCCCCCTGGGGGGGGGGGGAATCTACTAAATCATCGATCGGGAGGAAAATTGATCATGGGGTGCCGCCATTTTGTCTATTTTATCCAGCTTTATTGTAATGATGTATCTTCTTGATTGATTTATCATACTGTTTGAATGCATTCATTACATGGGTGTTTTGTCACTACGCATTTTGTTTGTGTAAAGCCGTGGTCTTAAGTTGGGGGGGGGGGGGCACGGGTTGAAAGGGGTGGGGTCTGTGAGGGAAAGTTCTGGTCCTATTATCTTAGTCTTTACTTTTGTTTAGTTAATTGTTTTTGCTGGCCTTCATATCTTTAATTCCTTGTTCTTTTTCCTTTTTTTTTGCTTCTGACTCAGCTATGTCAGTTACCTTTGTTTTTGTAGTTATGAGGAGTAAAACTCTCGACAAGCCCCTCAGGGTTTTTAGTTTTACTTCCATCTACTTCATTATAATATTGGTAATTATCATTTTATGTATCGGTACTTTTCAATGATGTAGAAAAACAAATAAACGAAACGAAACGAAACGAATTTCACGCGTTCTTTGTGTACATTGCTAGTGGTGAATGGGGTTTGGAACCCCCTTGCAAAATAAATGTCTATTCGATAGGTGTATTGTTATAGCTACAGAAAAGCCAAGTCCTAATCGGTGGTTTACCAGTAGCTCCATTTTTTTGAGAAAAAAATGTAAATTTTGAGCGGTTTTAAATTTTGTTCTTGCTAATCCTTGTCTTAATTAGGCTACCAAGCCTATGCAATGTGTTGCATGAATTTCCCGTATTCGGGGTAATTCTGGTTTTTTTACCCCTAGACGGGAGAATCTCCCGGACTGTTCGTATAGAGCCTACCAGGGCTGTTCACTCCTCCTTCCTGACATAACCCACTCTGCAGCAGTATAGCGGTGATATAGTGTTTATACAAATATTAATAATTACAGTACGGTACCCATGACTGGGTGCTTGTGTGTGGTGTTCTTCCCCATTCTCAAGAGTGGGGGCACCCCTGTTCTTACACCTATGTTTATATAAGTAACTTAAAACAGGCAAAGGATGTTTATACTTAACAAATGGTCAGCCCACTCACGCGTAAACTGTTTAATAAAACGTTACACAATTAACTTTGAAAATATAGTGCCACGTTACGCCAGCATACGGCTTCTATACAATAATTCATAAAAAGGAGAAAATATTACATTTTTCATCGTTCAATTCAATTCTTACCTTTCTTTAGATATCCAATGTTTCTTGTACTCTTTGTCTCTTTGGTTTCTTCAGTTGGTCGGGTAGTGGATGACCTCATCTTTGTGTCTCAGATCTTAGATTTTAAACAGACCTCATGCTTTGTAAAGTTTTTATCTATTGCATCATTTGGTAGTCATAAATCATCTGCAAAAGACAGAAAAAAAGCGTTTAACAGCTTTACTATGGGTTACCCCCAAAAAGGTTTGGAGTGTTGTCATCGTTCAGACGGTGCTTTTCTATACAAATACTGGATAATTTTTGTACTGCTGAAACTGCCTTTCCTTCACTCTCTTATGAAGAGTACTGGCCTTGAAGGTGAATACTGGAGCATTTTTGTGAATGGCCTTCAGCACCTGAAAAATGAAAGAAAATTAAAAATTACTACCTTTATGACTTATCCAGGCGTCCGGTATCCCATGTCAGACACTCCAAACACACCGACCCCGTATAATACTCCTCGTAAGCACAGGATATCGTAAATATTCGTTTCAAGTGATGAAGTTAAAAGAGAGAGGGGATCAGCAAAAAACAACACTTAGTTTTGTGTTCAAGCTTATGTTGGTGTATTTAAAATAGAATTTTTTATTTCTCCTGAAACTTACATCAGTTAATATCAATAATTTCTAAAAGACACTGATGATTATGTAAATTTTGAAAGAAAATAATTGATAAAAAATGAAATAAGTATCATCTAACTTTTAGTGGCTCACTTATAGTACAACAGATATAGTGTAAGTCTTTTGTTTGTATGAGAAAAATGAAAAAGATTATAAAAAGTGCGTAAGTATTGTCTAACCTTTAGTTACTTTGTAGTCTCATAACATACTTGTTTACACTTGTTCAAGTCTTATTTTATTCTTTGTCATATGACTTTGAACTGTGTTGATTTTAGCATAAATGTACCAAATATTTTTATTTCTTTATATGCTTTTTTCATTTTGATCAAAATAAACAGCAGTTTCTGGAAAAACGAGGACTCTGAGAGAGCGAACAAAAGGCCAAACGCAGCTCTGTAATTCTAAAGCCCAAAGTGTGAGAAATGGTAGAAGTGTGCCAGGAAATTTCATACCGTTTTTTCTGTTGCATGGGGAAAAAAATTTTGTTGAATGCTTCGATTGAATGAATTCAAAAATCTGAAATGCTATTCGTTTATTCTTTCAACAATATCAATGCATATTTCAGTGTTCCAGTGCAAATTGCCTAAGTTACTATACGCTTGTAAAGATAGCTTGAATCTTGCAAGTAACTTTACACATTTTGGGGAAAAATTTTGCCTGTTTCACAGTGAAACAAAGGGCTACACCGCACTATAAATAGCAATGTTTTGTAATCTGTGAAACCTTGTCTATGATCGTCGGTCTCAATAAGCAGGGGATGAACCATTTATTTCCTGAATTTTGGAAGTTAAGGATTTTTGCCGTTTGAAGATGAAGGGGGATAATTTTTAGAAGAAAAACTAAGTGTGGTATCCCTCGCCGCGGTTTTGATGGCCATGGTGTTTAAAACATGTAAGCTGATTCAGGCCCTTAATCAACTACTTGGAATCAGGGGATAAAGTTTATGCTTAAGTTAGTAGAATGGTCAGTAGTTACAGTCCTGTAATGGGCATTGTGGCCGTGGAAAATTGGGTGTATAATAAACATTTCAGAGATTACAAGATAAGCGAGTGGGAAGAACATTCTATCCTTGACGTCAGTCAACTTGTAAGATGTTAAGGCAAGGCACTCAGAACCAGGTGGGAATAGGGCTGCTAGCTGGCCCCTCTCCACAATCCCTTCCTTTCAAATAATTTTGCAATTTTTGAGTCTTAGAACAGCCAAAAATTACCTCGGAAAATGCCAAAAATTTAGTAGACGAGGTCAACCGTCGTGAGGAAGATTCGATTTACCACCCTCTACATTGAATATCAAAACTGACAATCTTACCGTTTTGTCACCATTCAGTGTAGATGCGTCTATACCTCAGCTGTATGGCCAGAGTATGGACACAATGCAGGGAATGATTGCACATTTGCATCTATGGTTGGTCTTGATGGCGAACTTCTATATGAATTAATACCTACAAAAAAGAATAAAGATGCGTGACTGGTCAGGTATACGTACCCAGGGGCTTAGATGGTCCGGACTGCTCCCTGCCCTATCCGGAAGTTACAAATGAAGTAAGGGGAAAATTAACGTGAGAAATGCAACCTACAAGACTATGGAAGTGCCTGCGCCTGGAATCTGAGAGGCCTTTTCGGCTAAATTCTCTTGATGGGCTATGCACCAACTGATAATATTAATATTACTCCTCTCAGATGGCATAACACATACCATTAGCAACAACCCCTTGAAGAGGATTGTCATCCGACCCCTGACGATACACTGATTACCCCTCGGGCTGGGTCCTTCCATAACTTTTCTTTTTTTCTTGTCCGGACTAGGACCACCTTCTTTACCGACAGATTAACTATTAGTCTTCAGTCCTGACCACACTGTCATACATATACTAGGAGAAACCTACACAGAACTCTGTAGACTGAGCTGGTCCCTGCATCACGTTACGCTCTTTTGTAGGTCATCTCAACACGTGTAACATTACAGTTTTTGGTTAAGGTTGGAACATCTGTAATTGTTACCAGCCACATGGCTTCTCTACAACCTCAAGTGGAGAATATATTCCATTCTTAATGACAAATTAATCTGTTACCTTTCAATATATCCAGTGTTCCTTATATTCTTCGTTTTGGTCAGTAGTGGTCAGTGCATGGAGCTACCGCCTCTCCCCATGGACAGTGTATGACCTCGTCTTTGTTTCTCCCTTTAGATCTCTAATAGAACCACTCTGTGTAGCCTGTAGCCATTGCATCACTGGACAGGTATTAAACATCTGCAAAAGACAGAAAAGAGATCACAAGTTTGATCATGAGTAAAATAGGAAAGGCTTCCAGTGTTGTCACCCTTCACATGACGCTTAATCCAATCAAAATATTACATCTGTAGGAGTGACTTAATTATTCCAGCTGAAACCGTCTTTCTGTCACTCTCATATAAAGAGTACTAGTCTTGATGGTGAACATTGGCTCGTTTTAGTGATCGAATGTCCTTCGACACCTGAAAAAGAGAAGAAAATTAAATAAAATTAATAACTAATACCTTTTACCTCTGGGATGAGTGGGAGGCAAAAACCACAAATTACTTTTTTGAGTGATGAGAATCAAAAAACAGACGGCCAGGATTAGGCTCTACAAACACTAAAGAAAACTATGTCGGAGTTTTATTTTGAAATACGAATATATTTTTGAAATACCTCGGAGTTCTATAAGCTCTCTGGTACACACTTCAGGGTAACCAGTGTCATTATCAACACAACTGAAGCAGACATTTTGATAGTTTTTGAAGGATTTGCGATAGAAAATGATCACAGATGCCCACCAGTTATTACAACTCACATCCCATCCCGTACATAAATCCACAGCTATTATGAATGCCTTTGAAGAGTTTTCTTAAGTTTGGTTTAAAGTCGATTATGAAAGACCCCCCACCCTTCTCTTTTACACATACCATGCCCTCCACCACCCCTCCCCCTCTGAAGCAACTGTTAAAGGACTTGCTGTAGAGGTTGTAATCTCCTACGATAGAGCAGAGCATAATATCTGCTGTCCCCTGGGAAAAAATATGAAAATGTTGGTCTCAATATATTTCGAAACGTTTACTAGACTCTGCAAGAATTGTTAAATTGAAGGTATCGTCAATACCATGTGGATGGGGTATGTGTGTGAGTTTTGTTTTTCATTAAAATTTCATTCGGGCTATAGTGTTCATTCCCACAGGCTTAAACCAACAGTCACGAAGGTCTGTGGTCAATACAGGCTTCCCAAAACATTGTGTAAGAGGCCCTCAAAACACGAGCAATAGTTTTTATTTCAATGGTAGACGCATTCACACGCCCTGATTCGAAACAACCATGTTCGCCTAGAGTGTATTTTCTCTTACAAAGTAACATCTGAACATTGGAAGATCATATAATATGTGAACCAAAGACCTGTAGTGTGTACATTCAACAATGCTTCAGTAAAAAACACATCACATAAGGAAAAGGAGGGCATTACCTAAATTTGGATTTATCCAGCTACACGGTGACTTGTCCAGGTAGGGGGGACAGTCAGCACCAGGGAGCCCCCCCCCTTAATCTGCCTATTTTACAACAAGGCAGAATAGAAAATAGTACCCATTATTTTTAGAATTTACTGGTATATCGTGTGCAAAGAACAGGTAACAAAGGCCTGTCTGGGATGAAATTACGAAGGACATTCAAAAGCTGTGAGAAGTCTGAGGTCTTTTGCATGGAAAATCGCCCTTCCTAGTTACACCCTTCGAAATTTTCGAAACATCCCCAACATCCCATGATTACCTAAACAGTGACAATTTTGTGCCTGTAATATTGCTCTGAATGAAGACGTTCCATAGAAAAGGGAAAAATTAAGGAGAGTGTATAGGAACTAAATCCAGCCTGTAGCCAGGGGAAAGGAGACGGGACTCACTTGAAATATTTTCGCCCCTAGAAAATTAAAAATTACCATTGCTTCTGGTGTATACCGCCTCCCCCGAAAAATATTTCGCCCACAAGCTATCTCCCCTGCTTCAGTACCTTGTCTAGCTACTGCTTCAAGTAAAAGTAGGGATACTAATATATTGGAACTAAACATATACCTTCAGTGTACGCCTTCAGAATTATGAGTACCTCTGAGCAATATGGCCACACTTCAAATAAAATAGGTAGCAAGGGGTTTTCTTTTTCTGAAATGTTTGCTTACAAATAGCTCTGATTAGAAAAACAAAAAACAAGACAGAACAAGAAAAAAGGCCCCTAATGTAGAATCAGTCGCCACAAGCCAAAAAAATGTTTACAATCAAGGTAATTTTAAGTATAGGCCAACTGTTGGGATTGGAAATAAAGTGAAGTGGAACCTTTTAGTACGTCACTTCCGGTTACTTCTGAGGTCGTATGAAGGAGTTACAGAATTTTGGCTGGAACAATTCAGTCAAGAAGGAACGAAAAGGGAAACTCAAATTTTGGAGCTACATATCATAACACCGCAGTTGCATTTACATGCATATAAAGACTTATTGCACTGTTCTGTCAACAAATGCTACCCGCATAGAACTACAGATCTAATGCAATTGGATGTAATGAGAATATTAAACTATAAATTATTATTTTTGTTTTTAGCACAAAGTTAAAATAAGTGACAATCATCTTTAAAAATCGACTGGTCTGTTTCGGTTAGGGTGAGGGGATTGGTCGTTAAGGTCTAGGATCTTAGGTCTTTGACACTTAAAGGGAGGGGGTTAATATTCTTATGTTCAAAAGTTTCACAAAAATAGGCCTAAAATGATAATTTATTTTTAAAAGTCTGCAAATTAAAAATGCACCCATTGATGTCGGTGATAAACGCACAGTACAATCTCAAAACAATTTCTTTGACGTTCGAAATTGAACGAGGTTCATAGCTAGAGGTATTACTATCAAAGTCGTCGGTGGCAAGATAACTTAATAAACTAAATATGATTTACCTGAGAACTACCCGAGTAAGAGCTAGATGTATCCTTATTGTTTCTTTTTCACTGAAATGCATATTTCAACATGAACACTGTAAACGAATATCTATGAATTAAATAAACAATAGCATGCCTCCACGCCCTCCACCCCCCCCCCCCCACACACACACACACTTTGTAAACTTTGTAAAAATTTAAGCAAGTAAGCTCTCTGTGATAAACAGTTAAAACGCCTTTTAACACAGTGCTTTGGGATTTGACACGTGTGCTTAGCATTTAAACTTGGTCAAGACTCTATTATTTTATCGTAACTGCGACCCGTCTATATATTCTCCAGAAATTCTAAACTCTGTGCTAGGAAGCGAATCTCCCTGTAGTCACAAGTTTAAACAGCGCCCTCTATTTTGCTTCCTAGCAGTAAAGTGTATCGTCTTGAATAAGAACTGTACATCTAAACATGTTACTGTAACTACATGGTGGGAATCGTAGAAGTGTCTAGACAGAAGTGAACAATATATTGTGTAGAACTGCAGATCTTAAATTTATTTTTGATGTATTAAGGAGGAACTTAAAGAGGATATGCACCAGGGGATTGCTAGCAGCTCACTGCCCAAGCATATTTAGGAATAGCCCTAGAGTTTTAAATACAGTAACGGTTGATGACTGCACTTTGATTGGCATTCATTAAAACAATATAGCTCCACTCTGGTTGGTGAACAATGACTTGTACAGTCACTTGTGTTCCCAACGAAGCTCGCTCATATTTGTGTGTCAACGGTGCCCCGAGCATTTTAAATTTAGTTCAGGCTACCGTGACTGTCTTGGAGGTGCAATATAGACAGGTGGTTTTGTTTAAAATGGAAAAAGGGGCAGCTATAAAAGTAGACTTAGTTGGGAATATTGTTTATTGTCTGGGGGGTGAGAGAGAGAGCCTTTAAAATCTAGGCATTAAGTTCAGGTAAACTTTGATTCGGTTACTAAGAGTGAACTTGGAGCAAGCAGTTGTCACGTCACAGAGTCACACTGATGATCATTGTTTTACCTGTTCTTTACAATTAACCAGGGGTGGCGCCAGGATTTGCCCGACAGGGGCCAAGCTCCCCGACGGGGGGAGGGGGGAGGGGAGGCAACAACCCAAAGCCTCAACTAGGGCGATAGAATGCCGAAACGATGTTTGAAGGAAAATTTTGGGCTCTTTTTGGAGAAAATTTGAAGAAAGTTGTGCTTTTACCATGGGAAATTTGAAAAAAAAAATGGGTTTTGAAGAAGAATTGGAAAATTTGAGGGTTTATTGAAGAATTTTCCCTAATTTAGACCAAAATTAAAGTAAATCGTCGGGGCGACTGGCCGTTGTCGGGGACTTCATATTTTATCGTGTACATAACAGCTCCCCTGCGAAACCGGAAGATTTCCCCAGCAGAGGGCATGGCGCCCCTGCCCCCACCTGGCGCCACCACTGAAATTAACCTTAAATTTCACACTACACTGTAAAAATAGACGTCTTCATTTTTTAACACATGATGGCGTTTAAGAATTAGAAAACAAACAACAAAATGGATAAGCACAGTAAATGGCTGAACGAATATTAGCACATGATAAAGATAATGACGTCAATTAAAGTGCACTCCGCAAACACGTTTATGTTTGATATATATGCTAATTTTTCTTTATTAAAAACAACTTGATGTTTACAGTAATCATAAAATAAACGCATAAACGTGTTAACGAGATGGCGTTAAGGTGGCGTCAATGTGTTAAAGTTGGCGTTTTAGACGTTTAATTTGCTTATGTATTATATTGTTTTTTCGGTTACACAAACGCTAGGACGCGTTTATTATCTGTTACAGAAAGTGTTAATCGTTTTTTACAGTGTACAATAGCATGATGCATTCACACCATGAATACTTTCTGGCATGGGTGTCCGCAGGTAGGGGCAAGGGGGGCTCTTGCCCTCCCCTGGAAAATCAAAAATTTGAAAAAACGAAGAAAAAATAAAGAAAAAAACAAAGAAAAATGAACATCAACATTTCTTCACAGTTCACTCAGTGTTACCCCTATTTATATGCAGTAGATAGGCTTTAGAAGTGCCATTCCCAGCGATGTGGGAGGCTTTGGGGCCAAAATTTTCTTGCGCTCCGCGCCAACCCATGCTTGCGAGGAGCTTTTTCCACCCTAAAAAATTTTTGCAAAAATTTTTGCCCCTCCCTGAATTTTTTTCTGCGGACGCCCATGCTTCCTGGATAGTAAAGTGATAAATTCGCTTAGCTCTCCCAATCAATTTAAGGTCATAACACTCAGCTTGAAAAAGAAAAAAGAAAAAATACAAGATTGTTCATCAATGTTAGTGTGTTGCGTCACACCTGCTTTCCTTCAAGTTCACCGTAGGTAATAACTTAAATCCTAATATCTCGAAAACAGAAAACAGTGACTGAATAAAAGATTTTACTAGTATCCAAATATTACGTTTCCTTTGAGTACTGAATTTATTTTTTCTTAATTCGTAAATTGTGGCATCAAATTAAAGCTTGCCACGCAGGACAGAACACATTCCAAGCGGCCCAAGAAATAAACCCTAAAGTATTTAACACGAAAGCTTTGGGTGCACAAGAACGTAATCACCAGATCCTCGAACCCCAACTTACTGCACATTTTACATGAAATTGGTATTTGTTAAACTTTTAGGGATGATTCAGAGGATCATCCTTTATAGTTTAATATGTAATGAAACTGTGAAACTTACCGCTAACAGCTTTAGCATCTGATCTTTCGATTTGGTGTAAATCGTGTTGGTCATAATGTATCCTTCAGGTAAGGCCCTCAATAACGCAAAATACGTCAACCAGATGGTAGGGTTAGCATTTCCCTTTTTCTAGTCCTTAATGCAAAACATTTCTGGATTAAGTAGCAGCTCTCCTGACAGCTTCACGATGCCTCCTACATGATAACTAGATAACACAGGGAGCGTTTAACGGCAAATCCATATTGACCAACTTAATATTTCTAACAGAAAAGGCCAAAAGAATCTGCTCACTTGCAACATCTTATTTTTTCCTAAAGAAATCTTTGGGTTGTCCGCTGCATAACCTTTTCTCAGGAAACAGTCCTTGGGGGTGTAGACCAAGTTCAAAACAAGACGTTGAAGACATAGGTAATACGTTTTCTACTCGTACGGATTTGCTATCTTGAATGTCGTCATCGAGTTTGATTCTTCTACCTTTGCAGTTCCCGCGGTAAATCACGTGACTCCAATTTAAATAAAAGATTTTTTGGAGACGGCAGGATAAATATGCAACAAGTGCTTTATGACATCACAGCTATGTCCAGCTAGCGGTACCAACTGATCATACTAGCGAGTCAAATACAAAAGGTGTTTTCCAGTACTACGCTGTGTAAATTTACGAGACAATACGGATTAGCAATGAAGGTGAAGCCAAGCATAGTAACTCTTTGAGGAGACATTTTAAAGGAAGCCAGTGCTTAAGGCCCTATAAAGGAATGTGAAAACTTTTATAACTATAGTGTGGAGTGGTTGTTGATTAGTTGTCACTTGTTTTTTACAATCTGTCGCAATCTAGCACTGATGAAAGAAAAGATACACTTCGATGGGCAACTACGCAGCTACGGACTTTGAGGGAGCTATGCCTCCGTTTTCCCGGGGGAGGGGCAGACTTGTAATAATTAATGTCCTTTTTGTAATATTTAAAAGTGTCAAAACAATGACAGTTCCTGTCCTCGGTCCTTTTAATGTCTCATACACGGAGGTGGTCCCAGAATTTGCCCGACGATGGAGGGGGATTCGGCCTCCACAACAGGGATACGGCCTCCACAACAGGGGCTAGATTTTCTACCAAAAGGGGCCGGGGTCGGCATTTTAAGTCATATTTCGATTGACGGGGGTTATAAAGACACAGCGACGACGAAGATGACCTGGGATTTCTCAGAATCTTTAGGGTGTTTCTAATATTGTAGACATCCGAGTGAGCTTTCTAAGTATCTTCAAAGTGCATTGAGTGGCCATACACCAGTAGCGCAGGATTTTTTTCCCAACGATGGGATGGAGATACACAGGCGGGGATTAAGGAGGATCTAGGGGGAAATCCCCTCTCCTCGCTGGTAAAAAAGAAAGAGAAGAGGAAAAAGATGAAAAATTTCTAAAAACGTACTAAAATATTGTAAGTTTCTGCAGGAGTTGGATGGGGCTTTTAGTTGAAATTATCACTATTAAAATCTACGTAATTTCCCAATTTTTTTTCTCCTATTTAAGTGTTTCTTGCCTTTGCCTCTAGCAGATTTAATCTTTACCCTCACAAAGTAAGCCCCTTTTAACATAAAATCCTGAATATGGACATGAACAAAACAACGAACATGAAGTGAATTATAATGGTCACTAAGTTTATACTAGTATGTGAAAGGAAGGGACTGAAAATGGGAACATGTTATAATAGAAATACTTGAGACGGAGGAATGGGAAACTAGGGCTTGATCTAAGATCGTGTTGAGGCATAGGATATCTACCTCCTTCAAACCGCCCCTTTAGGCTATTCTCGCCCCCCCTCCGCCAGCTCCGCCACTGATCCCTAAGGACATTTCACCCACACCTCACTGAAAATCTTTTGCCGAAACTATATAGGCTTACTTTTGAATCATTTTAAATGAAGTTTGATTGAAGAGCGTTAGGCACCTGCTCCCCACCCCCTGCAATTGGTACTTTCGTCACCTTTTGTCGCAAGTAAACTTTTGGCAAATAATTTGCTAGAGTGGGGGTGGGGGCACAATTGTCCCCAGCATTCAGCACGCCCCCTTAACAGCTTAATAGCACTACTTTGATCATTCTTAACCTCATGTAAAGAGAAAGTTTGGGATTCCAATCCCCCTATATTGAAGAAAGATTCACTCAATAACACAATTCTGTGACTACAATTCGATGTTGAGGCCCCCCCCCCCCCACGGCGTGCATCATTAATGTTCACATCCATAGATCTGTAGACTGGCACCACTGCTCAGCCATTCACCTAATTTTGTACATTGTAGCACTTAATTTTCTGATGGAAACATGTTTGTCAGGAAATTGAAGTGACTTAAAGCACTGCGTGAATGCAAGTTTAACCACGAAAATGATATTCTAAATGGAAAAGGTGGCACGTTTCGTTCACACGTCCATACTCGACTAGCCGTATAAAGAAAATAAACACTTCATATGATCAAAAAAATTCTTTGAAAACCAATGCACATCTAGAGCTACCTGCTGGCGAAATAATTTTGAAACGGCCTCAGATTCGCCCTGAACGTCACCAGGTGCACTCGTAATTACCTGTATTCAGGTATTAACTTCGAATTTCTCAAACTATGAAATGATATAAAACTTCCTTAATAGTGTAAGTGGCGCCAGTTTCTGCGTTTTTGATGAGCGATATTGCGAGAGCTGCGGGACTGCAAGCAGGCCCACAACCAGACAAGGTACTGCAGGGTGAGAGATAGCTTCTAAGGGGAGAAAAATATTTCATAAGGAACGAGATAAACTAAATGCATAAAGACAACGGCAATTTGTAATCTTCTAGGGGCCACAGTTTTTCTAGGGAAGCTTCGCCCCCTACGGGTTTGATCGTAAGAGGGGGACGCACCTTGGATCTCCACCGGGGCTCCGCCTTTGGACCCCATCCGAGCCCCTGACGCGTGCTTCTGGATCCTACGCGTGCAAACTTGCGCTCGTGGTGTACCTCTGTGCACTTGAGATAGCCCATCTTGATCCTCCTTCCTTCGAAAATGTCTTGATCCGCTCCTGGGCACTGGGCACCTTGTTGGGTACGGTAAGTTCTATGACGAGGGGGGCATTTCTCTCATGTCATATCTAAATTAAGGCAGGTGCACAAGGATGGCGACTGTCTCAGGAGAGTAAGAGGGAGGTAAACAGAGTGAGATGAGAAGCCCAATGATGGTGGACAGTAATTTTTGCAGTAGGTAGTTATTTTTTGTCATGGCAAAATTTGCACAATAGTCATGCTTGATGCACCAAGTTTAGTACTAATTTCCGAACAAGCTGACTTAAAAGAGTTGTATAGTCTCACAGCCATACGGGATAATTTTTAAGGGTCTGAGCCACTTTTCCTTTTGAGAAAACGTGTATTGCTGGAGAAATGTGCTTTGCCTGAAATCCAGGGGCTGCAACCACCCTCTTGACTAGTATCGCCTTTGCATTTTCTTAATGTGAGCATCCAGGTTTCGGGGCTCACGAAAAGAATAGGTTTGTGAGAACGAAGCCCGTTGCTGTTAGCGGCAGAAGTGGCCTATAAAAACTGAAGATGAGCACTAATACCATTTGTGTGTATGTGGCAATCAAAACAACTTTACAAAGAAACATTGTAGGAATGTAAAAAGTGTTCGTCAAAAATGGGGACCATGCGCTTATTGGCTGATTGGTAACCTTCAGTCCACGCCGTGGCATTAATATTGGATAAGTAGGGCACGGTTAGAGAAAGATAGATTAGTCTATTGTGTAACTCCTGATTTTTTACGATATTAAATAATACGTTTTAAACAAGGTTATTTCATTGGTGTGTAGAGAAAGAGACTGTGCATAGGCGTAGGCATCGGGTGGGGGTGGGGGAGCTGGGGCTTAAGACCACCAGTCAAAGTGTGGTGAAAAAGAAGTCAATAAGAGCCCCTTATTAGTTCCCTTGTTAAAATGTCCATTGTTTGCAGTCATTTTCCTTCGAATTTGTACATTATGTCTCACCAATATGCATCTAAGGACCCTCAAATATTGAAACATATCCCCGTCCCCTGTCCCCTTCGACCCCTTTCCCAGGATGGTGGTCCTAAGAAACGGTCAGCCCCTCCCTGTGGACCTCGCCCAAACCTTAAACTCAAAACGAATAAATAAAGAAGACAACTTGTTACGGCTTGTGGTCGCGAGTCAAACCAATAACAGCGAAAGATCACAGAAGAACGAGATTAAAATTCAACAACTTAATGATTATTTACAATTTCCTTATCTCACTTAAATTTACAATAATTAATTAGACTTACTCACAATCCTTTACTTAATATTTCTGGTCTGGTCCAAGGGCTGGTAGTGCATGCACGTTGACGATGGTACAGTAGTAGACCTGCAGCGTGCTGTAGCGTAGGAACTGGTTCCACGAGCGAATAACGACAAGGCTAGGCAATGATGGATGATAACAATCTCAATACACAGCGTAGAAACGGCGCAAGGCAATTTATTAGAAGTGTTCAGTGCCAGCTTATGATATCTCAGCAGTATGATAGTCTGGTCTCGTTGATGTCTCTCGATGAAGTATTAGGGTATCTCTCGCCGATAATAGTTGTTGAACTGCCTTTTATATGCTAGGCTTTTATTCGAGAACTCTCCAGAATTTAACAGAAACTTCTAGTGTACACAGTCCAGCAATTACGAGAACGTTCCTCAATAGAAACTTCTAGAACACACAGTAGTTGAATAACGATAATTGCAGCTTCTTCGAAGTGTTGCCAGGTCGCTGCTATAATTGGGACATAACGTAAACAGTTCTCACTTCTAGACAGTTCTAGAAAGGCTGCGTTGAAGTTGAATTCTCTGGAACTTTCCATTCGCTCGTCGATGGATTCAACCCGGTGTTCCCGACGGGTCGTCCCGTAACAAACTACATGCAAAAAAGGAGGAAAATGGAATGGAATTATCAAAGGAACTTTATAAGAGAAGCACCTCGTTGAAAAAGTGCGTAATATTCTAAAGAACCATGGGTTATATATTTTGAAAAATACATTGAAACCGAAACTTTTGCCAAATCGTCAAATTTGATATCCAGCAGGGGCACTTTTGTAAAGCGCCCTCACCAAAAGTAACCAGTGAATCAGTGTTAAGGGTAGGTACTGACATAAGGGAAGGGTAAAGAAATCGTACCTTCTCCATAAGGTTACACCTTAAGAAAAAATGTTCCTTACATTCTAATGTACCATAAAGTAGACATAAACTTTACATTGACAAAAAATATTGCTTTATCATGTAATTTAATATTGAGTAGTCAGATTATTAGGCCCTATACAGCACCCTTACAAAAAGTTTTCGATAAAACAATATTAAATAAAGATCGAATTGGCTGTAAGAGGAGTTTCAAAGCAACGTACCCTTCTCCATACCGTTAGACCATCAGCACAATTTTGTACCTAATATTCGTCCTTACAATGGGGTAGTTAAACACCTCAGTAAGATATTGAAACGAAAAAAAATTTCCAAATCACTGAATTTAATATTCAGAAGGTGGACTTGTGTGAAGCTCCCTCACCAAAAGTAACCACTAAATCAGTGTTAAAGGGATTTGCCAGTGACAAAAACCAATGACTTTAAAAAATGCAGAAAAGTTTCCTCTTCTGGTGAAAACTGCATCTCAATAGCTTGTAGCGTTTGGAAGATACTAATTTTCAAAGATATGCATTTTTTTCTCAAGATGAAGTGCATGATGAGAAATCTGTGATGTCATTGCGGCACATAAATCTGACAAAGCATTGGATTTCTTTATGATATTGACACTGTTGCAGGGCATATTTAGCAACTTTGTTTGGTATGCTGTACATATGGTGTAGATTTATGCTAAACCTATATGGAAAAATATTCAAACATTCTAACAGAATCAAATTTCAAGGACAACAGGACATTCAATTATAAAGGGAAAAATAGGAAATCTGAGGCAATGAATGTGCCCACTTTACATAACATTTTGTGACCTTGATGAGAACTGGGGGTATTTTTTGACAAAATAAGTAGTCTTCAGTGTTAGATATCTCGAGTTAGGAAAAGAGTATTGCTACGGGATTAGAGGATATGAACTGAATTGGTGTTTCTTTCACATGGGATGGAAAATCCCTTTACGTTTATAGCAAACGGCAATATGACTTCAATTTACCTCACTTTCTCCGTCCCTCTATATTCAAGCGGTGTATCTCGACGAAGGCTATGCAAACAAGGAGGTGGTACCACCTACCTGATGCAAATCACCCAATTCTACCAAGTGACTGGATTAACACTTACACCGTGTTGTAAAGCGTTTGGTGAAGCCGTGTCTGTCTCAATAGACCGAGATCCGACTTTTTTTCATATGAAAAGTACCCCAACACCTGACCTCATGGGCTGATGGACACATCCCCCAAGATCACAAAAAAATCGCTGACTGCCTGGTAGGAACCGTTGTTTCTCCTACTATATTGCCAAATAAGCCGTTGTTATAAAATACCAGTTTTCGTCAATATCTTGGAAAATATTACATGATAATATCACAGATGTCTGTTACTATACTTGTATTGTCAATGATTGCATGGTACCACTGTCAAAAGTTCCCCTTTACCTCGGCCCAGGTTCCTCTTGTCCTCCCAAGAGTTCCGCTAAATGAAACTCTTGAATATTAAGTTACCCCCCCCCCTCCCATTGCAAATTACTGAACCGGTCCAGTTACCATCTAAGAATTCCTGACTTTTAGCTCCATCCCTTGTGAAGACATCCCCACATTCTGAACATCCATCGCTATTTTTTTTTTAAAAAACAAAACATTTAAAGGGTCCGTGTGTTGTCATTTCAGTATTGTAACTTGACTCCTTTCCCTAAATGGATGGTTATATACAGTACTTGAGGTAATGAAGTGATTGTTTGTAAAATAGATCTCAAACAGGAGAGGCAGTACCACATCCTTTTTATTCTCTTTATATTCTAATTGTGCAAATTAAAGTTTCCTTCATATGTGACCTTACCAGAAAAGCGTTAGTCTTTATATAGTTTTCTCTTCTCTTGTAATCATTCATCTATTGCTTTTGTAACCTTTAGCTATTGTTATAATATTGTATGCGTATGGGTGAAGTGAAACTGAAATAAAATGAACGTGCGAATCAAAAGGCACTATACTTGGATTAAGACTCGACAGTGTACTAATTTAAACTGAGTCTGCATGCATTTGTCGAATTTTTACATATATGATTGACCATGTTGCTCGTCCAGCGTGCAGACTCCTCGTATATATTCAGTATCTTGCTTTATAGTAAAAAACGTTGGCTAACTAAAATGTAGGTCTACATTTCCTTCCCCACTTTGCAATACAGTAGACCCACTTCCAAATAGAAATTACAAAGGATTATGGGATAAAGTTGTAGTGCGCGCTGTTTTTGTTAATGGCATGTTACTGTGGCCAAAGCGATGAGCACCAAAACTTTATCCCGCAAGTCTTTGTAACTACTGCACAAACACTTTCCCAAATAGTGGGAAGCACTTAAATTTTTATCAACATATACATTTTTCAACAATTCAGAGTAACAGTCTTCGAGGATATCAGTATTTATTCCGATGAGCTTCATCGTCATAACACATGAAGTTTTAATACAATATATGTCGGTAGAAAATTAACTGACGTTGTCACTGGGATTTACAAAGATATTGGTAGTTATTACTCACAGCTAGGGTTGCAAGTACTCAAAAGCAAATTGATGTAAGTAACCAAAGTTTTGTAATATACATTTCCGAATCAGGAATATTCGTACAAGTTCTCGTCACAATAGTGCCTTTATCAAGTAAAAGCCACCTAATGAGAAAAATGAAGTTAACACACAAATGCACAGAAAAGGCTGCAAACAAACAACGTGCGAAAAAGCAATGGAACATGAATAGCCCCAACGCTAAAGTAGCGGAATTGATAAAAAAAGCTCAGCAAGCTCTACAATCTAAGTTTCTTATTCTGGCTATCAAAGCCATCGTTTACATTTAATATCGTGCACAGTTTGGTACACATCCAAATATTCTCCAGCTTTTTAATTTATCCCTAGAATGAGTCAAAATTTGTTCCTTCTGTTCACTTGTCGCAAATGAAGGAATGCAAGGCGGTGTCATGGTCTGAAGTATTATTTTTTAAAATGATCAGGAGAGTGAGAAGCCAGGTGATCATTTTAAAATAGTAAAACTTCAGACCATGGCACCACCAAATTTTGTTCGTAAAGCGTTTGGGTAATTGTTGGATAAAAGAGACGAAACCGATGTAATTTGCGCATATGAAGAATGGAACCTTTTCTCTTGAGGAAAATAAGAAATGAAAAAGAAAATGCCCACAGAAAATTTATCAAAAGCATTATGTTGTTTAAACTCGGCAATCAAATGAGATGTACATATAGGAAGGACCTGAGTAGTTGAAACTAGTTCACTGATGATAAGTTCGCCAAGAGTCTCTCTATAGGAGCCGGCCCAACACAGCTGTTTACCTAACCAGATTGGAGAGTATCGCCATATCGGCACAACGGAGAAACCGCCCATGTGCACATTTTGGGAAAGAGTAATTCCCTGCCACATTTGCTTGACATGTGCCATCTTAAATTGTCTGGAAGCTCTTTCGTTAAAGGTACTTAGAATTGCGTTATATTTGGCAGTCAATATTTATCACGAAAAAACCCAATGAAACCTAAGTATTGGAGTCTGAACATGTACTAAAATAGATTATTTGGTGTGAAACATGGGCGTAGGAGCCCAAGTTGATGGGGGGGGGGGGGGGTGTAACGACTTGCCCGAAAAATATAACCCAAAAGTTCTGCGCGCTCCATACGTGTTCAGCATGTTAAAGTACATATCATATAGGCATGCATCGGTTATCACACCGCACGACAATTACACACAATTATTTGCCGTGTTACTCCCCTTCCATATTGGTTATAACTTTTGGGGAAGACGTTACAATAATAATGATAATAATCAGTGGCGAAGCCATGATTTCTCTCATGGGGTGGGAACATGCATTATGTTGTGTGATACCCTGCCTGGGGGAGGGGTCTAAGGGGAGGGTGTCCCCCGCCCCTTTGAAAATTTCTGAAAAATGTGTCCTTACATGCAACCTGGTGCCACATATGCTACCTTGGAAGTAAAATTCGTGTTAAAAAGTTAACGTATTTGTGGTACTGAAAAAAATCGGTATGGGGGGAGGGCATAGCCCAATGGCCCCCTAAATACACCACTAATAGTCATAATATAAGTTTAACTATTAAAAAGCATACTAATGAATTAATACCGAATATAAAGGTGCTAGGTGCAATTCAAATCGGAACTTTATGTTAACTTACCAAGGAAGTTTTTTAAACTATTGATTACCTTTAGCTACATGGTTGAATTATTTTTCTTTCAGTAGGTGCCCGAAAAATTTTCAGCACATTGCCCGAACGTTCTCAGAAATGTTTGGTTGGGGGCTGCAGTGCCCACCCCCCCCCCGCCTCCTACGCCTATGATGTGAAGTATTCCAAACAGTGTTTTAATACCTAGTATCGTTTTGACTGGGACATAGACAGGCAAGAAACAAAAAAGGGTTTACAAATCAAACAAAACTGGAAATGTAACATATTGCCTTTTCGCTTTAGATCACTAAATGACAATACAATACAATGACAAGTTACATAGCGCTCACCTAAACAAGGCAACGTAGTAGTCAGTGGCACTTTGCAACTAGAACATATACAGAATAACAGGTTTAAAAGCCTTGAAGAAAACGTTTGCCTTCAGTTTCCTTTAAAGTTACCAATAGTCACAATATTGTTTACATAACCATGCATGAAGTCGATTCTATTCCCGCTGCTCAGAAACAGAAAACGCACTGTCTTCGGACATAGAACATTCAGTTTTCGGCACAAATATCAAAAGGGAATCAGAGGAATACCTAAGACGATACCTAAAAGACTCCTGAGCTCTGAAATAACCCCTTTCCCGTTGGTGAATGACCATACATTTTAAAGCAAATGCCCAGTAAAATTATATGCCGACCATTCAAGCTGAGACGAACCACAACGACTTCTTAACTGTGCAGAAAATATCAAACGTCTTCAGTTAAATCCAAATATCTTAAGTTATACAAATCGAAGAGAGCTGGGGCATTCAGATATGCAAAGAAAAATTTGTTTTCCTTTCAGTAGACTAATTTTTTTATGTAAACGCAAGCGGGAACAATGTGCACTTTTTTATTGAAAAAAGTAAAATTCGCAAAATTCCAGTGGCGTAACCGTGAGAATATCAACATATGGACCGGGAGGGTTCATTTACTCAGCGACAGCTCTCGATGTAGTGCACGCGTGCAGCTATCGTCTCGGGGTAAAATGGATACTTTAGAACTTCTCCCCTTTCCATTAATGTTGAGTTCTTCGCTATTTTATTATTCCTTGTTTGTAATTTCAAGTCTTTTTTGCATTGAACAAAAGCTTACAAAGTATGCTTCCATTATCTACAAAATTTGACTCGTTTTACTGTGAATTCGCCGAAGACAGGCAGGTTTAATTCTTTAACTATTGTTGCCGAAGCCCAGGAATGGTGTTGTAGTGGAGCAGTCCATTTACACAAAAGTGAGCTGGAACTGCATACTTGGCGTAGTGCGGGACGTATTGCATGAAGTGGTTAGACCTAGGCCTACGTATGTATTTTTTCTTGCAGTAAAATTTGTCTTAATCTTATCTTAGAACTTGCTTAGGGTTTAGGATGTTGGCAAGAGTTAAAGTAGGCCCAAGTCGTTTTGTCTAAAAAGAAAGCATTCTTATTTAATGAAAATCCCCCCTGCTGAATAATCGACTAGCCCACATTCCTCCCACAGAAGCTGCGTTCAAGCGTGAAAGAGAGATAAACCGCAAAGTAGGTTGCTGCACAGCAAAATGGTCAGTTTTCAAATGGTCGTTTCAAGCCGCTATGTTCCGATATAAAATAAAATTCTTTACTTCACTGGAAACCATGTAGAGCTGTATCAGACATTACATAACATGTAAAACATTCTAAAAATACGTTTGCACAAACGGTTGCTTTTATATATTTATAACATGTAATTCAAACAATTTAACTTCAAGGGCTTCCTTATTTAAAAATTGAGTGGGGCCTTGAATCGCTTACATGGTAGAAAATATCGGACCGTTTCCATTCCAAATGGTAGATATGCTTACCAGACGTCATAATTAACAGCATAAACTGAGTTTCGTATAAGGTACAAATGCACACATGCAAACGTTTTAAATGTGGCAAATATTAAACTGCTAAATTATAAATACACTGAGTTGTACAAATATAATAATTAAAGAAGCAACATATTCAACTCAGTGAATGAATTTACCATTTAGGCTATCACTTATTCATCATCTGGACTCATGACAGTATAGAAAATTTAATTCTTCAATATCAAAGAGATTGTCCAGATTATATTGTTCCTCAATGCAATGTAATGAAAGGATAAGGTAGTACAACCACGGACCTGGGGCAAAATGTGACTCCAAAGAATCAGAAATCAATAAATAAAGGTAAGAGGATGCAAATTCCTGAATTCAGACTATGTGCTAATTTTAGTGTTACGCAGGCGCGTAGCAACGGGGGGGGGGGGGCTGAGCCCCCAAATGTTTGCTAGGTCCCCCAGAAATTGTGTGTGTCCTCACAAACTTTGTAAGGATTAGTGACGACGATCAATGCCGTGACCCCCCTTGTGATACCTAGGCCCCCCCTAAAAATTTTATCCTAGCTACTCCCCTGGTGTTAAGTGATTGGTGCCATTGTAGAGAAATACTACCACTCGTTGATACCCAAGGAAAATAGCGCAGAGTAAATGTGCGAGTGATGGCATGTCATTTTTCACAAGGTGGTCAAGGGAAAATTTTCTGTCTTTTTTTTTCAGCTGCTTATTGTACACTATTTACTGTACACATATGATCATACGTAGTAACACAAAAGCAATAAGCCTGATGATAAGTCTCATTGCCCCCATAATAAAGATCATTGTTCTGTGAGGACAGAAATGATAAGACAAAGAGCAGCTACAACGGTAGGTATTCCACCCTTTATAACGACACCATTGGATGGTGACTTGTACACTTTGGCCTCATTGTTACATTGGTCTCCACTGCTGCAGAAACAAACATCAGCGTTTGTTAGACCAGAAAAATCACCAAACAGAGATAAAGCTTCCATTTTAATGACTGGATGAGGAAGTTCCATACACTTTTCTTTCAAAACGCCAACATGGTCCCCGCATCCTCGAATTGACGCGTACCGGATATTACCGTCTGGAGGCAAATGAAGTGACGGGTAACTTTAGGTACATGAAATATACTGAATGACGTATTTAGAAAAATGGAAGTAAAGAGCATGTGTAGCTATATAGACTAAGTTAAAACAAGCGTGACGTAACGATGTAATGGAATGGTATGGTAGCATACGAGCTGAAAAATACAGCATTCTCGTACAGGAGGAAGACAGAGTAGAAATAAAGGCAGTTGAACCGGCACATTACAACAGAATGGTGGAAGGATAAATACGGTAAATAATCGTCGGGAAGCTATCAGGATAGCTGATCATTAACTAATTATACGCTACTATCTTTGTTGTTACATTTTTATAATAATGGCACGCCCAGACTCACCACATTAAATCTTATGCTCAGTGTACGTTATGTTCTTGTCATTGACATTCTGAAGAACTGCTATTTACTTACCAACTAGACTACAAGGCATAGATACAACTTCACTTCGTTGGGTTCTACAGCGTTAACTTTTTATTTATTTTCTTTTTCTTTTTCTTTTTTTGCCATCGAAAAATAAGTCTGTAGTCATGGGCTAAGTTTGTCACACCTCTTTTCTAAGTGTTGCATTTGAACACTCTCTCCGTATGATGAAATATACCGCTGCACTGCTTCAGGAATCACATTTTATAAAGAGAAATATTGATTGTGCTTTTAATGATATACCAGTTAAAGCCATGGCAAAAATGTTTTGGAAATGGAAAAAGTGAGGACACGGCTCTAGTTATTTTTAGCTTCATATTCAGATCAACTCAAGTTTTGCAAAACGAGTTGTTAAAGTTCCCACCCTTTTACTCCTACCCCTGTTCGATGAAATCTTTTGGAAGCAATACGATCTATACCATTTCACGTGAAAATAATACAAGGTGAATTTTGGCAATTGTTCAGCGTAGTTAAAATGATGTAGCAACAGCTTCAGCATCATCCACACACTCTTAAAACACCAGGGTTAACTTTAACCAGGATCGGTGTTTTATTTACTCCAACACAATCCTGGTTAAATTTTCCATGAAATTCCGGTTAAACTAACACAAACTCTGGTTAAAGTAAGTAGCATTCGAGTTAGTTTAACTAGAATGGAAAATTGGAAAATTTAACCAGGATTGTGTTTGAGTAAATAGAACGCCAATCCTGATTAAAGTTAACCCCGGTGTTTTAAGAGTGCAGAAAAAACTTTGTATAATACAAACAAAGTGAAAATGATGTAACTTATTCGACGGACGTAAAATAGAGTAGGATTATCCATTTATGTTGACAATTATAGCAGCAGCTCATGGAAGCAAAAGGAAAATTCCAGTAAGATCACAGACTTTGTTTACCATTATTATTTAACTTACAGGTGGAACAAGGACCTCAAAACTTTATACGAGTGACGTCTGCAATATCGTTAGTGTTACTGCTGGAACAGTGTCCTCAGCCAGCACTATCAACAAAACAACTGTGCGTACCAAAGAACGTTTAATGCGTGGAAAGAGAAAAACACTTACCAAATGAAGGTCCAGATGCCGTGATTGTAACACAAGAAGAGTGACATTGTTCCACTTTATCTATGTTTTTCGCGGAAACACAGTTATCCACAGAATCTGCTTTGCCAACATCATATTGACGACACTTGAGACATGATAGGGGCTCCCCTAAAGATAAGAAAATAGAAGCTTAAACGATTATTTTTGTTATGTTTTTGCTATGTTACGCTTAATTGATAAATAATGGCCTTCGTCGGAATCTAGAGATGTAAACGGAAATATGGTTCGACGCTGGTGTGGAGAGGAAGGTCAACAAAGTGCAACCGTGCGCGTCGAGTCCGAAATGAGCGCGGAAGCCAGTTACAACCCGTTTTCACTGTATGCGCGAACAATCTGTCCACGATCCGATCGAGATGAACTGATTTTATCTTTTTTCCGCTTTGCACTTCATTGCGAAACGGATTGACAAGTGTTTCTGCATTGCAATAAACAGACAACAGACTACAGTAGCCTATACACTGGTTGACGAGACAATAGCTTCTGTCAAGAAGAAGGCATTTTCTCACAGGAGGATGAGCAATTGATCGAAGAAAATGAGAGTACATGCATTTTATATACAATTGTAGTTTAACCATGGAGCTATTGGTTTGACTAGGGAGTTGTTAGGATTGACTGAGTATAGAAACTGCAAATGGAGCGAAGAGTCGTGGCTTGCCATAGGCTATACTTGCACACGCTTGACTGACCGCACAAACTGTTTTCCTTCAGATTCCCTCCTTTATATGGGAACGGATATTTTTACCATTTGAGGGTCCTTAGACGCAATTTCATGCTATGGGTAGCAGCAGTACACTTAAGTATCTACGCTTGTGATTGGGGATTCCCCCATCCCCCCTCACCAGGACCGGATTTACTGAATGGACAACGTAGACAGTTGCCCACGGGCCTCCACAACAAGGGGCCTCTACATATTTTATGAGAAAAAATATAAGGAAAATAAAAAATAAAAAAAAGGAAAATGTTGGCTGACACGTATCATCAGTCCAAATCATACTGCCCGCGTTTTACGTCATCTACATACGCAAGCCATATTTAATTGTAATTGTATCTCTTGTGGAATTTTATGGATTTTATTAGGTAGTTTTACTCTTTTACATGTGATTTCATTCTGTACATCCCTTTCTATACTCTTATCTGTTTATGTGTGTAACTTTTATATTCTTTTATATTGCCGAATTTATCGTTTTATTTGTTTGTAACATTATTACTGCAGACATGTTATTTCCTTGTTTGAGGATTTAATAAAGTGTATCTATCTATCTATCCATCCATCCATCCGTCTGTCTGTCTGTCTGTCTGTCCGTCCGACCGTCCGTCCGTCCGTCTATCTGTTTCTCTGTCTATCTGTCTATCTGTCTATCTATCTGTCTGTCTGTCTATCTGTCTATCTGTCTATCTGTCTATCTGTCTCTCTGTCTATCTGTCTATCTATCTTTTTGAATGGTAGAAACTGCTAAGAAGTCACAAACTGTTCTGGAGAAGGTTCATTCAGCAAACTGAAGTTCATTACGAATAGACTCCGTACTACAATGTGTCATGATAGACTTAGTCATCTGACCTTGATGAATATTGAATATGACATTCTCAGAGAGACTGACTTCGACAAATTGATCCAAGATTTTGCAAGGGTCAAGTCTCGTAAATCGTCTGGTCTGTAAATGTATGTACTGTACTATATTCATGTTATGATTGATCATGATTGCTCATTTGTACTGAAAGATGTGGTAGCAACCTGTTAACTTGCCTACGGTAGGGGTGGTAGCAACCTGTTCATTTGTACTGAGACAGGTGGTAGCAACCTGTTTAGCTTGTACTAAAAATTGGGCAGGCAAACAGACTTACATACCGTAATGAAAATTTTTGAACATAAATTTACTTCAAAAATCACGAAATACTGCACCATTTTGCATCTAGGCACCCTTAATTTATTAAAAAAAAATCCAAAGGGGGAGGGGAACATCCCTCCCCTTAGACCCCTCCCCAGAACAACGATCACTGGGGTGCTGTGGGCCTCCACTACTGAAGGGTGCCCACGGGCCTCCACATGTCTAAATACGGCCCTGACTCTCACCAAGCCTCGGGCTTGCCTATAATTGACCGGGAGTTGAGGAAAGTCGAAAACAGGTGGAAATACTTGAGAAATCTATTCACAAACACTGAACTACGATCTAGCCTCGCCGAATAGCCATCATGGAGGAGGTGACATAACTGGGGCTGGTTCCTCCGCCCCTTTGGATATGGGTGTATTTTGATGAATAGCCAAAGTAGAGATGATGGTAAAAATGGTCATATCCGGTTGTGCTCATTCGAAACTATCTGAAGTGAATGTGGGTCATTTTGACGCCAGAACGTGTCACCCACGGGAGGGTGAAATTCTCCTCCTTGAAATATTTAGTGGTACTATGTACCATTGCCTTGTCGTTTTTCTCTTCCTTCTGTGATTCATCCAACGCAGGAGAGAGACATCCTCATCGGATCTGTCTTGGATCTGTCTTTGCAAAACGGGTTTGAGCAACTAGGCGGGAGAGACTGAATTGAAAAGCGGTTGTGCGGGTGTGGAAAGTGTCCGCTTTGCACTGAGATTAGTACGCGCAAAAGCCGGAAACTATGAACGATTGACAAACTCTGCGCCGATTTCACGCAGAGAGTGTGCGGCGAGTGATGTCGTCGGAGAAGTATGAACCTAGCTTTGACAAAAAAAGGGAATTGTAATGCGGTGACGTCAGTTAAAAACCTTCATTCGACTTTTCATATCTCCGACATCGTCGCCCAGCTGCAACGAAAGTGGTCACCAAAAACTTTTTGTGACAGACCTTGTCTACAATATTCAGTTGCAAGGTTTTATGCTGTGTATTAAACTGCTATAGAGTAACCTTTTTCTGATCATGGAACTGCACCTTGTGACAAACGGCAACTCACTTTTTCGACATAAAGCAGTTTGGGTAAAAAAAAGTGTTTAATTTTTTCTCTGGAAGTTATTTGTAGTACAGTCAACGAAAAACAAACGGTAGAGATTCTGGCACAGCAAGTTTCAGACCGACGGCTGTCTGGAAGCAGAACGATATTTAGACATAGGACCAAGACAAGTACAATGAATGCAAATCGCAATACAAATCGCAGGGATCTAGAATTTTTGAATCAGTTGAAAAGAATGGTACTTTAGGCATTCGAGTTTCTTTGTCTTCGTTGTAGCATCTGTATTCCTGTTCAGGACAACGTAAGGGTTAGTAATACAATATTTACAAGAAGACAAAGCCGGTGAATAGGTTAATGTACTTTAAAGACGGTATGTGATAATCCGAAGAATATTGTGGACAATTACCTCAAGGTTTTTCATTACAAAAAATTTTTAGTTTTAGCAGGGAGGTGTTAAGACCTCCCTGGTTTTAGTTACACATCTAGTTTCGGTGATATTAATAATTGATTTGCCCTTTGTGCACCTACAGCATCGAACAAATGTCGCGCATAATCTAATTTCGTTGACTTATCACATCAATTGAAAAGAATGTGATCATCATCTCTGTAAAACGAGGGAAGAATACATCCTCACATTTTCTATGGGGGAAGTGCTGTAGAAGCAAGACAAAAATAGCACACAAAGTGCAGTCTGCAAACTCAACTTCTAAAATCTATAGTTGACTGCATGCCTTCAATATTTAGATGAGCCTAAGGACAACTACCGTCACAACCACGGAATCCACTGTTTTCAAAAATACCTGTCCCCTGTTAAATTAATACAAATGGTCCTTAATGTGAGTCGACAAAAGATACGAATACAAAGACAAAGAATTTAACAGCTTCAACATTTTCATTTCATCCTGTCCTTTTCTGACCAAGAAAACTATATATTCTCCTCGTCCGTGTAATTATGATACTCGATTACTAGGGGTGGTGCCATGAATTACCCGACGGGGGCAGAGGGGTTAGCTCCCTAACGTTGACAGCAACACGAAGCAACCGTTTGCCCGAAGGATGTCGACAGGAAAAATTGTATTTTTATTGAAAGTTTAGTGCTGAAAGTTTTGGGTGTTTATATTTTAAAATATGATACCTCCGAAGTTTTATGGCAAAGAATTTATGTAAAAATTTTGGGTTCACATTGAAAAATCTGACCTCCTTGAGAGTAAACATTAATTAAACCGTCGGGAGGACTGGTCACCGTCGACGATTACATGGTAATTAATTTTAAGGCTCCGCTATGACATTTTGGAAAACTACCCAATGTTGGACAATCTTCTCTGACTGGGGTCTTGCCCAGCCCCCTTCTTGTGCGACTCTTGTTTCCAACACAATTAAAAAAGTGCAAAAAATATATTAAAAACATTTAGGTCAACTGTAATCTTAAGGGACCTTCAAAAAAAGGGAGAACTTGTACAAGACGTGTAATTATAAGTAGTATGCAAAAATAGTTTTATCGTTAACTTTCCAACCTTATGCGGTAACGCTCTATACCTTGCACGAAATGGGAATGTTAATTGGTCTTCTGGATTCGTGACTTTTATGCATGTGAAATCGTTACGCAATGTTGGTTTCATCGCCAAGCGTGAAGTCAAATATGGTCGTCCTTTAGAGAACGATACTTGACTGTATATCTTACCTTCAGAAACGCTTAGAGTGATATTGAGATCTTTAAAGTATCCAAATTCCTTGAGGTTTGCACGACACGTGAACGTTGATGCGTTCAATTTGGTGGCACTCACTACTTGAAGATGTTTTCCTTTTTGTTGAAAGGCTCCATCTAAAAAAGATGAAATTCCTGCAGTCATAGTACTGAGTACAGTTAGTTGTTTTATTGACTATACGTTTCATGGAAGAGCGACAACAGTTATTAAAATTTGGTGACAAAATTATTTAAAGAATCAGTGGCGCCGCGAGGCTTTGGTTTGATACATCCAAATATGTCAACTGCAGGACGGATTGAAATTGTGGTGAATACCCCTTTACCAAAATATTTGGCATTATTTGGATCCTTTGTGATCCTTTCTAGTTAGGGTGACGCATTACGTAAAGTAGCTCAGTCAGGAGGCCTGAATGTTACTACGGTTATGATGGAGTTAACAGAGCTGACAAGAATATATGATCAAAAGAGCACTGACAAAATACCCTGCAAACAAATCACAGTTTTAACATTTTTTTCGACACTGAAATGGGGGGGGGGGAAGCAGTCGTTTCCCCTGCTCCCCCTGGCTACGTCCCTGCCCCCATGACCAATCTGGCGCCCCATATACAAGAAAAGTGCGCCCATCCTGCGTCCTAAGAAATTAAGTGAACATACCACCTGCTAGCGCCCCCTTTTCAAACTGCCCCCATGAGCTAGAGGCTGGATCCGCCCTTGTATAATTGTGGGACAGATGTGGCTACAGAGGCCTGTAAACTTACCCCCTTGTATCTTTCTGCCGTCCACGTACCACTCATGCGTAGGATCGGGAGTACTTTTCGATGTACAGGTAATTTTTCCTGATCGTCCGGCTTGTATGTACTGTAGCTTCTCTTTATCTTCATTGGGAAAGGTTATTTCATCTTCAAAATAAGTTTTGTAAAAAGGTAAAAAAGGGGTGCAGAAAGAAATTATCATAGACAGGAAAGTAAGGTGGTTGTCGTATGAAGAAGCACAAACCGGACTAAATATTGGAGGTAATCTGTTTGGTAAACGAACAAATTTACAAACGAGAGGTGACTGAGTTCCAGTGTCAGATTACTATCAAATTTGTATTAAATTTTCCAAATGGAATATTATATATGTTTATGTGGCTACCCTAAGTATACTCTGGTATTGGTTCATATAATTTTGTTCATGTCAAGATATCTGCTACTAGACGAACTCAAAGCTTCAACATACATAGTATACAACAACCAGAAAGTTGATCGAATTTAAGTCTGAAATACTGTAAGTAGAGTTGTGTATATGCATTACAACTTAAGTTGATGCAAGAAGCACTAATATTTCGAAGTCATCATTTTTATTTGTGTTATGCTTATTGTCTTTTTTTCTATGAGTTTTTAAGATTAAGTTTGTTTCAATATAGTCTGCCTGTTTCAGCTGAGCTGTTTATGTACATGAATAGCCTAAATCATGAAATTGTTAACATCGTAACTTCACTACCATGTGGGATAAACTTGACAAAATATTGTATACACTCTGCAATCTTGTTTACTAAATACAAACGCGTGCTTAACCTTGTGCATATATTGCCGTTTCTCGTTGGTGTGCAACCTGTGCATACTCATATCGATAATCGCTTCTATTTAAGTCACCTTCGTCTATCTCAATTGGCATATAGTAGACTACCGTATTATACGAAAGCTATACTAAATTTGAAGTAAAATTTATTTCTTTGTTATTGTAAATAATTTTCGCCGTTATCATCATCATCGTCACCAACATTGTCGTCATCGTTCATCAATGAACTTGTACCAACAAAATACTTATGATTTCCAACTAGAAGTGATACCTTTGATACTAATTGTGATAATCAATTATTTTCCTTGATTGATACTAGTGGACTTTTGTAGTATGAACTTCCCAGCATTCATGTATAGAATGCCTGTCGATTTAGACCCGTTTGCTCTGGCAGGAAAAGTGACCTAAGTCCGATACTACAAACTGTCCTTTATGTCTCTACTTGCACAAACATTTCAAGTTAATCACATATGTTAACTTTATCAGACTTTGAAACTTAGTAGAAAATGAAATTCGGAAATATTCATCCTAATTTCCTTAAGATGCAATAGTACACGGGCGTTCAAAAGTTCAAGACGCTACTACATTTTCGCCATTTCAAGGACATATACAATGAGAAATTGAGTAACATAGTGATGTGGTAAGAGACGAATGCTATCTTATTGCGTATTTCTTTTTTGTCATCAAAGCACACTCCTAAAAGATGGAATGCGATTAGTTATTATTGAACGTCCCTATTTCTAACACCAACGAGAGTGAACATATCTCCCCTCATAGCAACAAGTAAGGACGTTGTTAATCGAAGCCACAGTTTCGATTGTAGGGATTGCTCTACTTTGCTCCGTCCAAGTTGTTGTCTTCGATCTATCACTGCTACAGTAAAAGGCTGGGACAGGTGTATTACAGATCATCGTCATGGCAACCCTTGCGGTAAATGTATAGGACTGGACTGTTGGTGCAACGGGCAAAGTGCTTCCACTTATGTGTCAAATCTTTAACATTTGAGTGTTCCTTTCTTTTAGGAACAGAATTGTAATTGGAGGTATTTTTGTTTTATTTCCATAATGTTTGCTTGTCAGAATACAACTACATATAGGAACAGTTCTAGTACAGATCTATTATATTGCAGAATGCTGTGAATGTTTTAACAAGTGAAGATGTTCAAGGGTTAGAATTATTGTGCATAGCATTCCGTGGGAAGGAACTATATATGTATGTAAACATGCTTTGTCGTCGACTGGAGTACGTAGCTAATTTTCGGTCTCAAATCAAAATTTCATCTGTTTGAGAAAGTTTGCCAGGGTATGAGTATTATATGCATGTGTAACGTGCGAATATAGTTGATGGACAAAGTCTGGTGCAAAAATGTTGTTATTTGAGAGAGTGATAGGTCCACAGAAATTATGGACATTATGTACAGGGGCCCGGCTATGTTGGAGTGCAACAGAAACACCCAGCACTGTTCAAGGATTTGTCTCAATGTTTGCTTTAAACAGTTACATGTGCTCGGTACTAGTGTAGGCAGTAGTAACATCGTATCAAACTTTCAACCATCATTAGATAATAACCTTACTCTCTGGTTATCTTCAAGAGGCTTCCATACGTACTTGTCGGCAAGTACAGATATATCTAGTTCATACAACCGGAATTATTCTATTAAAAGCAACCTGCAGGTTGAGTAAAATCATTTGTATAACATCATTACACTTACCATACACTTTCAGTTCAACCGAGCCACAGACATTAATGTTAGCGTTGCAGGTATACGTGCCTTCGTTCGCGCGCGTTACGTTGAAGATTCGGAGAACTTTCTCGGAGCTCAAAACGCCTTCAACGACGAGATTTGAACCTGAAGAAGAAGAAGAAGAAGAAGAAGAAGAAGAAGAAGAAGAAGAAGAAGAAGAAGAAGAAGAAGAAGAAGAAGAAGAAGAAGAAGAAGAAGAAGAAGAAGAAGAAGAAGAAGAAGAAGAAGAAGAAGAAGAAGAAGAAGAAGAAGAAGAAGAAGAAGAAGAAGAAGAAGAAGAAGAAGAAGAAGAAGAAGAAGAAGAAGAAGAAGAAGAAGAAGAAGAAGAAGAAGAAGAAGAAGTAGTATGCTAAAACCTTCACGATCTGGTTTCAGATAACGTTTATCTTCCTCTTAGATAAATGGTCATAAAGATAAAACCAACCAGTTGGGACAAACCTGTTATCCTTCAAAGCATACTAAAATGTACCGTTTTTCATGCTAAATAGCTTAGGTTTTTCAGTTCCTAACCTAACCTGGGATATTAACAAAAAATTTCATAAAATTTTGACCTGCAGTTTTTTATGCTTTGAAGCATAACTTGAGAGGAAAGTACAGAAAACATTGTCACAACTAGGTGATAAAACGTCTAATTCATTGCATATTCATTTGCACGGCAAGATTTCCAGTTTTCAGTTTGCATTTTCCGGGAAGGAAAGAAATGTCCTGGCCTAAAAAAGAATCAGTGTAAACCAATTTACACCAGTAGAGATGGTCCGATCACAACCTAGTGTTACACTTGACTCATCCTTAAGACCATTTCATACGTAACAAGAAAAACATTCTAATCTAGAATGGTGGTTGTTGAATGTAACGTAACACTCTTAAACACTCTTAAAACAGCAGAAAAGCAAAACAGCGTGTAGTTTGGGATTAGTACCGGTAACTCCACTGACATATAAGGTTAGCTGTGATTCATACCAATTTATATTAAAAATATGTTTAAAGACTCAACACGAGAACGACAATTTCAGTGATGTGGTGCCAACTGCGACTAGAAAAAACAAAATAAGTCACAGATATAATCATTTCCAGCTGTAGGAAATTCATACGATGCAAAATGTTTTAGAAGATCTTTCATTTCGTTCTTGAGGTATTATGGGTAATATGAGGATTTCGCTATTTGTTATCTCAGTGGTGACATTATGGGACGTTTGAGTTCTTCCAAAAGAAATGCATTTCTTGAATTCAATATGTGGAGTATCTACATATAGTGTTAACGCGATTTTCTCCGTTTGACCTCCAGTGATCTTATATGGCCCCTTTCCATCACAGAAAAATAGCTTCTTGTGCTCAAAAGATGTCATCCACATGCTAAGTATGAAATCCCCCTATATTTTTCTGGTAGCGATATTGTGTTTACAAGTAGTTTTCGAGGTTAACATAGTTTCACCTTTTGGTGATCTCAGAAAAACTTTGACTCCACTAAAAACTGTACTCTTCGTCTTTGACAAATCTATGCACTAAGTAGCCTACAATTCTGAATTGTCATGCTTTTCGGCTTTCAATCTCTGATGACCTCATATGACCTTTGAACTCCATCACAAGCAACAGGAACGTGTTTCTCAATATTGCAATTCCATACGCGAAGTATGAAAAGTATGGTCACTGTTATCGTGGTTTATCTTGTTAAAACCAAGGATCACAGACACGCTAACGCATCCACACCCGGACACAAATCCACTAGCCTATGATTTCATAGACAACTTTTGCCTTCACCAAGGAATCAAATACAACATATTGAAATTGAATTTAAATAAATGTTATGACATTATTTTACAGACCACATGGAGTGAAAGGAACCGAAAACTTTTACAGGTCTACCTGAAGTAATGATAATGCCGTCTTTCTTCAATATAGCTGCTATGTGGTCATTCCCAGAGGAACAGTAAAGCGATACAGAATCACCAACCTTTTTCAGGAGTTTGGAAACATCAGGTGTGAAACAGCTATCAGCGTCACAAAAGTCTGGAAAATATTTATAAAATCATTCAGTGACAGTTCAATTTAAATTATACAAAACTGTGAAAATATAGTCATAAGGTAAATGAACTGTGTGGTTTTAAATTCACCTCCTAGGTTAACCTTTGCAGGCCGCTCCCCCCTCTCCCCTCTCCCCGAACCTGTTTGTACAAGGTGAAAACAATGTCTATTCTCAAAAATGATCTTTGGTTTTTACAATTTGTTTATAAATTGCCAGAGCCTTCATTTTTGAATTTCACACATTTAACGAAAGATGCTTTCTAGGCCTTGAGCAAGAAATTAATGCTGAAAACTCTCTGATCAACACAGGAAACATGTCCTCAAAAATTTTATGGGGGCTTTGTCAGAAAACCCCCATACCATTTTTTCCTACTTAATTTGCCTCAGTCATACCCATTGGTCTTTACCTTAGTAAAATTCCAAATCGTTTGTTTAATGGTACTAATGTTGGTCGAAGACAGTTTCACTATGCTATACTGGCTTTTATGTTTGGCTTCTTAGAAAAAAGAAACATGCCATTAGGTATACAAGAATATAACGCTAGGCGACATTGGCTATTCTTATATTCTAATAAGAACTTCAGCAAACTTAGGATACCTTGTAAACTACCACCGACTGCATCTTGCAAAACCATTGCTGCCATTTTCGTACTGTACAGAATTGCATGCAATACTTCTGCAAGAAGTCAATATAATTTGAGTTGTATTCTTCCAAAATGTGTTCCTTACACCATTTCTCACAAATAATGAGGTAAAGTATTTTCCCTGCATAATGCCATCTTTCGCAAAAACATCACTTGAAACACTTTGCTGCGATGCTCTTCAGATATAAATAGACGAGTTAAGAAAATGCTTTTCCCGCCATGCATCAGGGGATGGGCCAAAGGTTAAGTAAACCACGTACCTTGACGAACTGTTTTCATGATACAGCTGACCTGTGACCCCACCGGAAGTACTAAATTACCCAACTCATCTATTGTGCTGTATGCTACATTGTGATAACTGTTATCACAGCCGTTTTCGATTCGTTGTCACATATATCTAGACACGTAAATTGTCATTTTAAAGAAGGTCCTGATGAATATTTTTCACTGCAGGCAAAAACCTGAAACTCTTCCTGAAAAAGTAATCAAGGTATAAACGGTATGTCTCTCTCCTACTTTTAAACGAAGATGCATTACTCTTCACAAACTTCCGTTCGATTTGAAACTCCCTTAACACTAAGATATATAAACACATAATACGAAACCAGATGGGACTGGCTTTTGTATTAATGCCTTCAAATGCATTGGTGGTAAGAATTTTGAAGTAACATGCAAGCAATAGAATTACTAAACAGGAAAATTAAATCTATATAGTCATAATCAAGATGTTTCCATTGACCAAGTCACTTTAAGAATATTAAACTTTGTCAAAGTGGAGGACTCCTCCAAACCGACCCAAGATAGTCTAACCCGGCATAAAAAAATCGAAAACCCGGCATCATATTTTGGCCGTGGTTCAAGTAGAAGAAGCACAGGGCCGTAGCGGGAGGGGGGAGGGCTAAACCACTCCTCGAGATTGCCAAACCCCAAATGTATGTTGGCCTACTTGAGAAAAATAAAGAAATTCTGAAAATTCCACTATCCAAATTATGATTCCAAGGCCCCAAATACTTGGGCAATCGCATTTAAAGGTTAATTTTTCACCAAATTTCCCCGGGGAGATCCATGGACCCCGCCATGGACGCGTTCTTTTGTGGGTTCATCTGACGAATAAATTATTTTGCTCTCACAATAAACACCATCAGGGCATAATCAGTAGCCTCAAAGTTACTTTGAAACAACAGCTAAATCTTAAATATATTCCCTTATTTCACTTCAAGTATCTTTCATGATATGTTAGAACATAAATATTGCATATTCCAGGTAAATCCAGGAGATAGTCTATACGTGAATTTCAACTCATGCAGTGAGTAACATATTGTCAGGCCCGTAACCAGACAAGGTGCTGAAGGGGGGGGGGGGGACGAAAAAGCTTCTGGGGGAGAAAAATTTTCCAAAGGGGGCGAAACATACTAAAATGCATTACGGCAATGCTAATTTTTGATCTTCTAGGGGGAGCGAAAAATCCCCCCCCTTGACTACGAGCCTGCATATTGTAACATGGTTCTCAAGAGCCATTCATGAAATAAGATGCTCGGGTACACTAATTCGAATCGGGATGACTGCATTTCCCTTTTAAATCTAATTTCAGAACTTTCCTTCTGAAAATCTAAATCTGTTTCTATAGCATGAAATTTATGACTAAAGAATGCTTAGATGCAACTTTTAAAGTTTACAATGTGACATTTCCCCCATTTTCTTGCAAGGCCTACGCAATGGCTACGCACCCGGCCAACTGTTGGTGCCCCCCGTGTTGTACTAAGAACGCTAAGGGGAAAACCTGCAACGGGTACCAGTCTTGCAGAGGGGCCATGCATGCCACAGCCAAAGAATTAAGTAAATAATCAAAAGATGAGATCATTTTATGAATCTAAAGCTTCACCAAAGATAACACCATTTTCGGTCTAAGAAAACTTAGAATACGGGAACTTTCTCAAAGATGGGGATGTAATCTAATTTCCCCTTCAATTACACCCTAGCAAAATAGAAAAAAAAAACACGAAATAATGAGGATTTCTGAACATATAACCATTTCAACGCTTTACGAAGCTTAAGGTTGATAGCACCATATTGCGTCCAATTAAGCCACCTCACATAGACAAAAATTTCTCAAAGAGTATAGGATGTCGTCCTATTCTCTTAGGCAGCACCACTTGCCTTAAGCGCAGCCACAACATATGAAGAATATCATTTCATGATGACAACTTTTAAAAATATAATCAGTTCAAAGATATTACAGTTTTGAATCTAAGCCAGGCCTTACATGTACCCCTCCTCTCAGCACCCCTCCCTTTTGCGATGGTACCCAGAACATGTGAAAAATGAATGGTCCGCCTGGGTGTAAACTGTTTGTATAGGCACACCACTTAGTGCTCGGCTTAGATGTCATGAACTCACCCTCCCCTTGAGATTTCGCCCAGGTTACGGCCCTGAAGCGGCTTCTGTTATCATAGGTTACATACTACATTAGTCGAAACACTTATTTTTAGGATTACGTGCAGGCTATGATAGAGGCAATCAACATACTACGGCAAGTAAAAACGTAAGAAACTCGTCATGCACAATTCATCAACAAATGAACAAATCTTCACTTACACGTGAGTGTAGTTACTACCACGAGGAGTACTCGCAAATCCATCGCCACTGGTTGTTGAAGTGCTTTAAGGATGTGAATTTGTCTCGACGATATACAGACTTAGAAAAGTTGATGTTTATCTCATCCCCAGACAAGGGCGCGTCAAAGTCGAATGAGAAATAGAAGTACATGATTGACCTTTCTATCAAATCAACTATCCTCAGGTTAAACTTATATCACAAGTTTCATTTGAATCTATTGTTTCCAGTTTTGCTTTATTGTTATATCAGTCTGTTTAATGAATAACAACAGTCACTTCTCGCTGGGTGGGGAAAATGGGGAAGACAGGGAAATACGACGATACAAAAATGTTATTAAATGAACAACATATACGTAACTGCTTTCAGAGGTCAGAGACACTTAATAACGTTGATCAATGCTGTATACATCCTCCAGATAAAACAATAGCTCACTTGATATAACGGGAAAAAAACTTTAAACAGAAAGACAAACAACACTTCAAACTTTAACCACACTACAAGGTACGTTACTTTCGTATACATGAACCAGGCTGAAAGTACTTTCAAAAACTGAGATTGATAACTACTTTTCTCATTTTATTTTCATGGGATAGTCTACAGCGTATTATGTGTATATTAGGCTTCGGTAGAACGGTTCTCCAGTTATTTTAGTATATGATTACGGCGGAATTAAATATATGTAACGTCATAGTGGAGGATATCACTTATTTGAGAAAAATATTATTAAATATCATTGCATATATGGCACAATTTAAGAAATGTGACATCATACGGGATGAGATCATAGACCAAGATAAAAACATAAACTAGTGGAATTTTAACGATATCTGCAATTGAATTTTGGATATCAATAATTGAATTTGTGGTACTTAATTGAATCATTTTACGATTTCTAAATGTAATGAAAATTCGCTTCCATGATATACGAAATACGTTGACTTGAATAATTAACTAAAGTTAATACATAGACTTTGAAGTAAGGGAGAACGCTGACACAGTAAACCGCTGCGTGTTCAACCACTGATGCAACGCAAATGGTGAGGGCGCTTCCGCGGTACGAATAAAAAAGCCAGATCGTGAGTGTGTCTCCATAAGTGCAGTGTGCATATAACTAAATGAATTAAAATGCCATTTACCCCTTCTTCGAAAGATTTAGAGAAACTTCCCTAAACGGAGATAATTCATGGTGCTCCATGCACGTTTTTGTTATGTACTCCATGACTTCGTCAATACTGGGGAAAGAGCAGCAACGTAATGTTTGTATCACGGTTCGGTGCTCTCTTCCCGTATACAGACAGCTGGGTGAGTGACTTCAGTCCAGGTCGTAGTAGAAGATTTTCCTTTACCTCAATTTCTATGTAATGATAGTAAAATTGATCGAGATTTACTGCGGGTATCTTTATTTCATAAATAAATCTTTCATTACTCAGAGATAAAATAAAACACAGATATCATTAAATATTTCGCGATGTCATCAATGTGATGTAAGTAACTTGAGAATGAATAAAATTTTAAACGGCGTGCCGTGTAAGCACATTTTGATTCTCCAATTTACAGCATCTTAGCTTGCAGGAGATGTAAATTCACAGACTTGATGAGTTCAAATTTTGTACTGTGCTTGTGTTGCAGTGTTTACACTTTAAATCCTCGATCAAGTAATCAAATTCCAACGTATCAAATTGTAGACAACCTCAAAATTCGGGAAAAATTTGTAAAAATTTGAAGAAAATTTGTTTAAATAGGCGCAGAGATTCTGGCAAAAACATGTGTGACCCAAAAATAAAGTAAACAAGAATGGTACCATTTGCCTTTGTTTTCGATTCATCAAAGTGATTTTGTAGCACATGTAGTGGCAGTGTCTTCACTAGGGTCCAAACAGTATAGCGCACTCTCACTCAAGATATATTAATAAAGTAACTTGCGAGGGACCGTGAAAAATATTACGTAAATTTTCGAGGAAAAAGTTAGTGTTTATGTTGCTTTCACAAACTCGAAATCATGACTTATTTCAGGAACAAGTCGAAATTTCGATTTTCGAAGCTACACATTTTAACAGTTGCACTCATAATATCAACATTATAAAGGGATTTTAACGCATTTTTCAAGAAGATTTGACTTTTTGACGATAACCTGAATTTCGAATTTTGCAAGAGACGAAAAAACAAAGTTTTACTTTTCCTTTGATTTCTTATTCACGGTGTGTATTGCTGTGAGTCCCGAAATGGCCACGGGTGCGCCAGCTCAGTCAGCCCAACCTAGACCAGAAGTGTGAGCCTAGGTTACAGAAGGGCTAAACACTCTTACTTTTACTCTTTAGTTGTGGTTGTTATGCAGTGCAACTCTCCTAAACCTTAGGAGTGAGAAGTCACTCTTTTAGAGTGAAATTAGGGACCAATCTAAATTTGGATTGAAAGATTTCACTCCAAAAGAGTCATTCTTACTCTTTTAGAGTGAATATTCAGTCTTAGTTTTAGATCCATCCCTAATTACACTCTCTTGGATTTACAGCGTGACTTTGAGGAAGAGCTGATCCTTTAGTGCTACACCAGTTTTAGTCATCTGTAAGCTTTTTCGCAGTACCCTGATCTGGAATTGGCTTGAACCTTAACTCATATGGCTCTAGAGTGATTTTGTATGCACCTGACTTTGTCGTGTCTTCTATTGTCTGTCACTGGTCACTCAAATATCTGTAATTAACCTTAGCTGAACACGTCCACCATCATTGTCGCAATGGTCGTTAGACCGGTTTTAGCAAGGTCACAGCTTACAGCGGCGCTGTTTAACCCATGTGTTTTGATAATGGTTCGATTCTGTGGAAGTTTAGGTTGCAGTGGGAGCTTTGTCTGTGAAGGGAACTACTAGCAGAGATATTCTGGTCATATGTGCTTATCGATTGGTCAGCTTGGGAAATTTGCAAGAATGAACCATGTGTTTGTTGTAGCTCTATGTAGGCCTATGAACCAGAGGTGTAATGTTAAATTGAAAATGCAAGACTTTTGAACCACACGGAGTACCTGGGAAAGTTAACACTGAAAGACATATGCGTGTGAAGTGCAACCGATCAAACTATCAGACTACGACAGGCTTGGGAGGTTCTAGGTGGGGGACGTTAAGTGACTATTCTACCACCCTGTTCTGGGAAGGCTGGTCACACCGGTACCCCTCCCTCCCTTGATAAAGTATCCCAGTTTTACCAGAGTGCCTTAGCGTGTATACATAAGTTATCTCCGACATAGACCAATCGCCTTGACCGCCTTAATTTTGCTCATAAGGAGGACAAAGCCCAAACTTTCAAATTTTCTTCAGCAGGACAACAAATATTTGTTTTTCCTTCCAATTGGCCTAAACCCCGAATTTTTAAATCTTCAATGAAAACGCCAATTTTTTTCTCCAATAATACCTCCAATTTTCAGCGTGTGAAGTTTAGGGCACCGACAATTTTATTTCATTTGCCACCCTTGTGGTAACCCATTGCCATCGTCGAGGCTCGGTCAGTGGGAATTGAAAAATGTATATCTAATAAATGCTAAACACCCTAAGTTTGCTTTCTTTCAAAATCTTTCAGTAAGTGAGTTCGATAATTCGTTCGCCGAACATACAATTGTGGGATACGCGAGGGACAGAGAGACTGACCTCAGCACATACGCGGACTGGCCGTTGTGGCGATGTGGCGATTGCCACATGGACCGCTCGATTCATGGCTGCCTTGGGCCAGATCCCGAGAAAAGAAAGAGAGGAAAAACGAGAGAAGGGAGGAGGGAGGAGGGAGGAGGGAGGAGGGAGGAGGGAGGAGGGAGGAGGGAGGAGGGAGGAGGGAGGAGGGAGGAGGGAGGAGGAAGGCAAAGATAGAGAGAAATTAAGGAAGAGAAGTGAAAAGAAAGAGAGATGGTAAAATATGGAAAGAGGTAGGAACACAGGATCTCAATGCCGTCTGCTCGGGAACTGATCCTGCTCTGAGGGCCCATAACTCCCTATAATAGTCCGCTTCCTCATCGGTGGCCACTATAAGACGTTTGGGCCAATGTTCGGAAATGATCAAAGAAACCAAGAGATTGAAAAACAATAACCATGTTTGAGAGTCAGGGCTGGGGTTAGAAATAGTGGATAGCCTCAACATTAGCCGCTTGGGGCATCTACAGGTTTCCCATCAGGTTCTCCATCTCAAAGGGCCGCTGCCTCTTTCTCATTGACCCCTGTTCATTGAGACGGCATAGGGACAAATAAGTGAGTAGTAACTTAACATCCTGTCTCCCCTCCCTCGTCCGGGGTCATGACAGTTTTTAACATTTGTAAAAAATCCCAGGCAATCAAAATTTTAGAATTTTCCCAAGGGAGGGTCCCCACTTATTACCGAAAACTTGTTAAAAAGTTTCTAAAGTCTTTTCGTTAATACAAGGGGAGCATAGGGGCGGAGTGGGAGTTTTACGCGGCCGCGGCAACTTGCAGTGACCGGCCTTTTGAGACTATCTAAGAGGAGTGCCACTATTAGTTGGCGAGTGGCATCAGGAAATTTTGGACAGAAAGAATTGCTAGATCCTAGGAAATGGCACTTTCCAAGCCCCTTTTGAACATGCTACATTTCATTCGAAAGGATTTTAAAGGGGCAAAGTTACTTAGGTATAACAATGAAAGGTCAGCTAGGGGTTATTTTGGCACAGAAGGGTCATTTTGGTACCAAGAGGGCAAAATGTTTCTTCGAATACAGATTGATGATCAAAACGTGGGCAGTATCATCATTAAACAATGGTACGTTTGGGTTGTTCTGCAATTTGAGGGAAAAGGTAATTTAATTAGTGGTTATTTTAGCTAGAACTGGCCATTTAAGGAGTCAGCTTACTTTTCTTCATCAATTCTCACCCCACTAGCCTATAGGATATTGTAATGAATGAAATAGTGCATTAGGGCCTCCAGGAGTTGGTGATTGTGGGCACAATAAATTATGTTGTAATGCCCACCTCAAATTCTTCACAGTCACTGTAAATTGTGCATATGCGTACCTGCCATGGGTTGTAACCGCGCCTGGTCCTTCTTTCGTCCTAAGGGAGGGGTCTAAGGTAAGGAAGAAGCCCCTTCCCTTTGAGAAATTTTTGTTCGTTTAAGGTGGCTTAGATGTAAAATGGTGCTGTTTTAGGTAAATTGTCGAACTGATCAAATGTTAAAAGATGCGCATAATTCAGTGAATCTTTACTTTTGGTTGGGTGTAAAATAAGGGTATGTTATCTAAGTGGAGAGGTGGCTACTCCTTCCTTTGAGGAACTTTTGTTTGTCTTAAGTGACTTAGATGCAAAATGGTATTACCGCCTTGACATATGTTTGAACTACAATAATTACATGCTAAGAATTATTTTTAATAAGTGATATTGTATCCGTGGCATGGTACCCGTTCCGCAAAATGTGTTACGACAAATACATACTTCACATCACTCTACAAGTGTTACTGAATAGGCTACTCGTGATATAAGATTGCTCTAGGATCCTCCTTTCATGCGTTGTCCTTTCTGTACAAAGGTTGGAGATGTAGGCCTACCTCTGTTTTTCGGAAGAGGGTATTGGTCTGAATATTATAACCATGTGGTCATGAGATGTGGAGTGCGAACCGTGACGAATGCGCGCAAAGCGCGCCGAAATTTTGCATTAGAAATCTTTTCCATGAAGTCCCATGCATACTATTTACCGAGGAACTCTCATTTCCCTAATAAAATTCATCTACCAATTAGACGGCTTGTGTTTTCCCTGATTAGTCGTAAAAACTTTCAATCTTCATGAAATATGTTTATCTTGAATTCCCATGTTTCGCTCTTGCCATGCTGTGCTCCTCTATAATCACTCCTAGTACGGATAAGAACAGTCGGCCTAAAAGCCCACACCATTGAATATTACGAATACGTCTGAGACGGTATTGATATTAAAGGAAAATATTGCGTTTAAAATGCACCAGCCTGGCACGCAAAGAAAATACCTTAAACCATTATTAAACAGTTCAGTCTCACCAATAAACTCTAGCAATACCTTTATCTCCTCAAAATATTATGCATTATAAGAATAAGGGTTGTTGAATCATTTGAATTTTTGAAAGTTTGGGTGAACAAATTACTTTTGTGCAACAAATAACCAAATTTCTTCCTGTGAGAGCCTTATTTCTTGAAAAGAAAGCTACTGTACTGTCTTATTTTGAATTGTCTATCACTCTGTATCTATAAATATTGATTTAAAAACATGAAAATTTTATGTAAAACAAACGCAATATTTCCCTTTAAGCTGTTAAGCACAGCCATGAGGCGTTTCTGGGAACGCGCGAAGCGGGCAAAAATTTTGATGGCTTGAGGAAGATTTACGAAAACTTCGAAAGTTTCGAAACAACTTGTGATAGCAATTGATTAAAAATCCATCATTCAGACGAAACACACACCTCACCCCATCCCACCCCAACAGAAAAATATGGCTTAAACGCGTATAGGGCCATTTGAGAAAAATGTTCGGAAATTTTCAAAAATCGACGAGGGAGGGGACGTTCCCCCCTGCGCAGGCGCCGTTAAAATAGAATACATATTGACTACCTAGTCAGACAAGACGAAGTCGTCTCAGCTCACTTATCTTCTTCGCCATTTGGTCTATGACCACTGTAAGACCGACGTTAGACCTTTCTAACGTCTTTTCAGTGTAACGCAGGGGTCTTTCTTTGGGAAAATTCTGAAATTTTGATTGCCTGGGATTTTTTAGAAATATTAAAATCTGTCATGACCCCACACTAGGAAGGTGGAGGGGGAGGCACGATGTTTGTAAGTTACTAATCACTTAATTTCCCCGAGCCGTCTCAATGAACAGGGTCAATGAGAATGAAGCAATGGCCCTTTAAGAGGTAAAACCTGATTGGGAACCTGTAGATGCTTCAAGCGGCTAGTGGTGAGGTTCTCCAGCATTTCTAACCTCGGCTCTAACTCTCAAACCGGAATATTGCTTAGTTTCAATCCCTTGGTTTCTCATTTTCGTTCATTGGCCGAAACGTCTTAGAAGGGCCACAGGTGAAACAGGGGATTAATATAGCTGGGCTATGGGCCCTCAGAAGCACAATCAGTTCCCGAGCACACTGCATTACGATCCTGTGTTTCAGCTTCTCTCCATCTTTTACAATCTCTCTTTTCCCTTCCCTTCCTTAATTTTTTTCTCTCTTTCTTTCTCTCCCTCCTCCCCTTCTCTCGTTTTTCTGTCTCTCTTTTTTCTTAGCATCGGGCCCAAGGCAGCCATAAACCGAGCGGCCCATGTGGCGATCGCCACAACGGCCAGTCCGCCTATGGGGGAGCGCATCAGTTACAGTATATAACAAGGTCAACTCCTAGCTAAAATAACCACTACATGACCTTTTACCTCAAACTGCTGGACACTCCATTGTTCAGTGATGATACTGACGACACGTTGTGATCACCAATCTGTATCAGAAGAAACGTTTTTACCGCTTGATCCCAAAATGACCCCTTTGTGCCAAAATAACCCCCAGTTGACCCTTGACTTTAAAATCCTAAATAACCAAGCAAGTTTGCCCCTTAAAAATCCTCTTAAATGAAATCTGTTGTTTTGAAAAATGGCCCTAAAAAGTGCCATTTACTGCCATCTGGCAAGTATTTTTGTCAAAAATTTTCTGGTACGCTACGAGCCAATCGATGGTGGCGTTCCGCTTAGCCTGATAGTGTTAAGGGCCGCTCACTGTAATTTGCCGCGGTCGTGTAAAAATCCCAGTTCGCTCCTGCCTCAGCACATAATATAGCCTAGCTACTGCATTCCCCTATTTTTCCCACGTGCGTCTGCAATTCTCGTGCAGTGGATGCATACCTATATCATTAAGCCTGCATCTATTTGTGACCAGCCTTAATAATTACTACATGATATACTGGTCTTTATCCTACTTTATGCAGATTATTATACTTTTCTTTTTCAAAGAGGCGGACCCACACGTTAGAACCCTCCTTATATTTACGACGGATTAAAAAAGATGATTTGACAAATTTGTAAAGTAAAATAAACTCATATTTGGGAACAAGTGTTGAAGGTACGGGTGTTATGTTCATCCCCACGGTTTGCAGGATGTGTGCATGTGCAGTCGAATTATTGAACTCGCATATGGGTGATTCTTTTAATAAGGGAGTCAGTAGATTTGGTGTCCAACGTTACATTGTCACATATTTCACCTTCAAATTGTCAGTACATAGAAGCATTGGATTAGTGGAAGATGGTCCCAGTCATAATCTTTAATGATGCCTGACATACTCTAAACTTTATTTAACAAGTGGTTATGATGTTATGTCCAAAAACTGACTTTTTTTCTCACGTGTAACGTGGACATCAAGGGCGTAACATTGGCAAACGTAGTAAAGCACTTTTCATTTTGAAAATGAACTGTGTGAAACCACAAAATTTTAATGTAGTAGCAAGATGCATTTTTAGCAAGCACTTGTATAGTACTTTGAAATATTTGCAGCTTCATTATTTCTGCTTCTGCAAGATGGAATAGCATTGTGATCAAAGTAATGATGCCCCGTGTAACATTACGTGTAACTTTTTGGTGTCCTGTTACAAAAAAAAAAAAAATTCATCATTTTACAAATATTTAGCTTGGAATATTCATGAGCATTCTGTTATATTTCGATTGTACTATATGGTCACTGTCAAGAAATGCTTAGTTTTCCAAATTGCAATCAGTTGTGCACAGCGCAGGTTTGAGATTTAACTTTCACTTAGTAACGGGGACACCGTTGGACACCAAATAGTGTCCCACTTTTAAGAAGGGTATTTGCCAAGTGTAAACCGATCTCCTCATTGAAACTGCATTTACATTATATAGAAGATCACCCCACAAAGCATCTTTAATGTTGCAGACCCTTTTCTTATGGAAATAAGTAATGTGTTCAGTGCCTTATGGAAATCTGTGTTTGGTGTCCCCGTTACACGGGCAAAACTGAACCCTGTTTTGACCAATATCTTTTCCATGAATATATTTTTCAAACTTTGATTATGGTTTGCATATTTTCAGTACTCCTACATTATCTGAAAAATTAACATTGGATGTTAACCTTTTAATTCTAGAATTGGAAATTTTACCCAAATGTGACAAAATGGTCCCCTTATTTAAATAAACACCCATATAAAGAAACTAACGTTTGGAAACTCCACTGAAATGGTCATCTCTAATAACATATGCATTTTACATTAGGTTGCAGATATGTATAACCCTGTCAGTGTGAAAACAACTAAGTTTACTTCTATTCCTATAATTCTCCATTAAGTTTAACAAATCGCACCTGTCTAGTCATGGAGCTATTACGGATGGAGTAAAAGCAAATAAACTTCCTTTGAAGTCATCATGGGTTCCGACATTCCAAGAGTAATAAACAGTGAATACTCTCAGGGATTCATCTACACTTGACGACAAATAGTTTTGCCATGGAGCTATAACTTGAACGAGGGGTTAGAAAGTGACAACAATAGTTCTTGTAGTCGGCTAGATCTCAAACACATCTCGGCATGGTTTCACACATTGCTATTATATTGCCAGTCGTCAAAGAAAACAATTATTCTATTATTGCACGCCAGTGCTCACTCTCTGGAAGGATCCAGTACAGCTACATTTATCTTTTTGATCATGGACACATGTTCCTCTAATTTAGGAACAATCCGGAATCTTTACAAACTTCATATGCAAAAGTTAGACTTACATTTATTGCTGAAAGGAGATGTTACTAGTTATTAGAATAATAAAGGAATTTGATCCCGTAGAAGTACATTTACAGTCGTTTAGACCAGAAGACTGACAGAGGTTTCACATTTGTCGGCATCCATGATCAAATCTACCCATCAAAGCATTGTCCAGAGTAAGCCAATTGTGATAGGATTACTGGACCTGAATGATGTTGCTAACATATCAATGTCACATTGAAGCGAACGAATAAAAGAAAGAATTCCCCATCAACGGAATAAGTAGCTTATCATTAATAATCTCCTCGGTATTTAATGGATCGTAGCGTATTAGCATAAATTAAACTTTCCGTTTAACCTCCTTCCGAATAACAACTCCCTGCATGCACGGAATTTATCACACGGTACCGTGTATGCAATCAGCAACACAAATGACTGTGCAATCATCTTGACTCACCACCGCAAAGCTATCTTTTGGATAAATGTCGAATAAAGTGCACCAATAGTATTGAGAGACGTATAGTTACCCAAGTATGTTTAGGGTGAGACTGGAGCCCCTTTTCTAGAGTGTTACCGGGTGATGAAAATTTCATCTTGACAAACTGATTTCTTCACTTAATTTTAGTCCTGCCTTTGCATGATCCTGAATCATATCATGAGTTTACGTTACAAAATTTTGAGGATAAAGTGTGGGCCCACGTTCCCCTGTAATATTGCAGGGCGTTAGAGTACGAATCTTTTCAGCCCATGGTAAACAAGTGGTTGACATTTTTTTTGGTCAGACATACAGATGACCCATCGGCCCAGCGGTTTTAAAAGTTTGAAGACTACTATACGATACATGGAGAGCTTTCCTTTTCAGGAAAGGTCACAGTGGAACATGTTTGTTTAATTATATGCCAGATCCACAGTCCATGTAAGGGGGGAGGGGAACTAGGGTGCGACATCCCCTAGAAAATTATTGAGAACACGAATGACTATGCCCTGCATCAATGACATATCTCCCGTGACAAATATCTCACCCGTAGAGACTGTCCCTCCTCTTCAGCATCTTATCTTGCAACGAGGCTGCCACAGTTGTTTTTTATAATCACACATAATTGTCTTGAAATAGTTTGCTTATGCCGATGAACGCATAAAGCAATCGGTATGTAACTTGCAGGATATCTGATTCAAAGTTCAAACAACACACCAAAGAAAAAGCCAGTTTATCTTGTTTAAAAACTTCTTTAATTAAATCATGGTTATACATTAATACTACACATACAAAATAGAAGAGGGCATAAAAGAACTAGAAACCATCTTTGAGCTACAAAAATATATTTAAAAATACAGTCAAATAACTTTTTACTAACAGTTCATTGACCTACTAATTTTTCTCATGAAATAAGTATTACCAGAGGCTAACGAGAAAGCCCAAGGGCTTAGTGATTCCTTGCCGAATGGGGGTGCTTTGTTGCACTGTGGTTCATCCCTTCAAATTTATCTTTCTTGACTACATCATTTTACGATGTCTTAACACTTGACCTTTGCTGACCTCACATGACCTTTGAACCCCACCAAATATAACAAAAAGAACAAAGGGTGTCTTAAAAGGGATTCGGAGCCGGGCCGTCTGTATGAGAAACCAACCACTTTCCACTACGCCATCAACAAACTCGTAATATGAATGGTATTTCTAATCATGCTATAGTCACATCATCCTTTACAAGTGTTCTCAATTAGGCATGTAAAATTAGAATTATTACTGTAACAGTTATGCTTGTGAAAAAAAAATGTTGTACTCAATAATTACACCTTTGGAATGGTACAAAAGTTCAGCCCAAACTTTTCGTAGGTAACGAGATGCCGGACAAAATTTGGAGGTACTGCCCACTGCCTATTTAGTTTACGAGTTTTTCAGAGTTTCACTACTGATGACCACAGATGACCTTCAAAAGTCAGCACACCCACAAGGTTCTCTCTTTTAAAGTGAAAAATCTGTATTCCATGTATTAAAAGTATCCATCACCCCGTCTTGAAATATCGTGTTTTTCGATTCTTTTGGTCTTCGATCTCTGATGACCTCTGACCTCCAATATATCTTAGATCTTAAAAATACTTAGGAAATTTTGCTTTTTGACCTCTGGTGACCCATGAAGCTCTTGGGAATAGTCGGGAAATTTTGATTTTTGACCTTTAGTGACCCCAGATGACAATCTTAGGAATTCTTGGGAAGTTTTGCTTTCTGACCTTTGGTGATCCCTGAAAGCGATCTTGGGAATTCTTGAGAAATTTGCCTTTTGAACTTTAGTGACCCATATGACGATCTGGAAAATTCTTGGGAAATTTTGACATTTGACCTCTGGTGACCACGGGTGTTCTTTTACCTCCACCAAAGACAATATGGTTTCTCCTCAGACCATAAAGCATCCACGTACCAAGTATGAAATATGTCCACGCTGCCTACCTTGAGAAATCGTGTTAAGAAGGTTCTAAGAGTTTAACCCCGGTGACCCCAGATGACCTTTGACCTCCACCAAAGGCAATAAGGTTTTCCTACCATAAGCATGCACGTACCACGTATGAAATCAATCCAAGCTTCCTACTTTGAGGTATTGTGTGAACAAGTTTTCAGTGGTTGACCCCTGGTAACCCCAGATGGCCTTTGACCTTCACCAAAAATGAGAGGGTTTATCATCTCACCATAAAACATCCACATGCCACGTATAAAATCTACCCACGATTCCTATCTGGAGATATCGTGTTTACAAGGTTTCCAGTGTTTGACCCCTGGTGGCCCCAAATGACCTGACTTCCACCTTAAACAGTAAGCTTCTTCTCACCATAACATACCTACATACTAAGTATGAAATCTATCCAAGCTTGCTAATTGACATATTGTGTTAACAGGGTTTTAGAGTCTGACCCCTGGTGATCCCAGATAACCTTTGACCACTACCAAAAACAATAGTGTTCTTCATCTCAACATGAAAAATATACATACCAAATATGAAAGTGTGTTTCCCTAGTTACCTTGAGATATCGTGTTTACATGCCATTTACAAGGTTTTCGCAGTTTAACCTCAGAAGACGTCAGATGACCTTCGACCACTACCAAAGACAGTAGGGTTCTTCCTTTATCATCACAAATCTATATACCAAATATGAAAAGTGTCTGTCATTGCTATCTTGAGTTATCATGTTTACAAGGTTTTCCGTTTTTGACCTCTGGTGACCTCAATTGACCTTCAACCTCCACCAAAAACAATAGGGTTCTTCCTCTCGACATGACAAATCTACATGCTAAATAAGAAGCGTCTATCATTGCTATCTTGAGCCACTCTGTTTACAAGCCGTTTACAGTACAAGGTTTTCACAGTTTAACCTCTGGTGATCTCAAGTGACCTTTGACCTCCACCAAAACCAATCGGGTCCTTCCTCTCAACATGACAAATCCATAAATTAACATGAAGAGTGTCCATCGCTGTCTTGACATATCGTGCTTACAAGGTTTTTGGTTTTTGACCTCTGGTGAACTCAAATGACCTTTGGACCTCCACAAAAATAGCGTTCTTTCTCTGAACATGACAAATCTATACACCAAATATGAAATGTGTCCACCATTGCTTCCATGCCTGCCTTCGGCAAGGAATCAAAAATATGGTATTTAAGCCTAAAGAGAACATGTGATGAGGCATGTTCTACAAAAGGCAAAACTAGGTGTCAAAATTTTTTTTAAAGTGCTCCACATTATTTCAGTACCTGTTTTATGACATATAAAATGAGTATTGGAATGCAACGTTACACAAATGTCCTGAAAAGGTATACATTACCTTTAACGGTAGCTTAGTTGTCACTAAAGAGCAAATGAAACCATATATCGCTTCCACAGTGCCCTTCACCCATTATTCCTTTAAGATTCCAATGTGACACCTTACATTACAGTAAGTTCCCTTACATCACTTAATACTTTACCTTACTTTACGTTCTTACTCCTTGAATTCCTCCCATGTTACTGTGTAGGTTTCCCTGAAAACTTATTTCAGGGAGCATAATCATCTTGAAAACTGCAAAACGTTGTTTCAATAACATGTCGAAAGTACTTAGTAACTTTTGTAGTGAATGCATTTTATGATAAAATGACTTTCCCTTGCAAACTCCATTATAGGGCTAAGCTGCAGTCATTTTACATAGTAACTTATTGGAAAGGTTGCATACCACTATTGAGAACATTGACCAATACTGTGGGAAAACATGGCTAAATAAGTGGCTTTCCCTTGAAGGTACAGTATCATTTATGGGAAGATTGTCCATGCAGCAAGATGCTGAATTTAGCAGTTATGTGAAAAGATCAATGCTCATTATGTACTGATTAACATGGAAAGGTGCACGTATAAGATCAGATTTGTGGATTAATGTTAGCACATTGAAGTTCAGCAACTAGGCAGTTTTTACAAACTATAAAAGGCTTTTCCTGTGGGTATCGTTTTTTCCACCTCATTTCAAATATAACGAAAGTCTGGAGTTGCTTGTTGTATTATAATCACAAGTCAATTTTGTTGTGGATTAAAGTGGACCTAAGGTCTTAAATCACAAGAATACATATTTTAGAGTTTGGAAAACGAATTTCATTCATCTAACTTCCATTTTCATAGCTTACTCCATTGCTGAGAAATAAAATCTTGAAATTTATTCACTTAATTTGAAATAGTCGATTGCGCAATATTTTGTTAAGTCCTTCTTACTCACGTGAACTGCTTTTGTTTCCTTTTGAAATTAAGATGTTTATAGAACCTTGCAACAATTACAGTTCCCTTGCATGTTATGTTGTAAGGAGAGGACTTATATAGCCAAGTCACTCTATAACAGTAAGACAGTGATCACATTTTAGCACAAGGTCCAGTGGCTTTCAAAAAACAAAGAACAACAAAGACTGTAATTTGAGTAGTACAAGAATGATATCACATATTATTGTACAATCCACTAAATTGAATGAATAAGCTTCAACACTTTATATCTCAGCTCAGGAATGTCCTGTAAAGATGGAATTTGGACCATTTGGATGCATTTTGCAAGCTTTGTAACATTTATGTTTGAAATTTTAGACTTTAGGTACACTTTAATGTAAGGATCAATGCATGCTCAAAAGTATATTAATTTAGTATTGAGTCCGGAACAGAGACTGAGTTTGGTTTCTGGTATTAGAATATCAGATGATCAGAATAATGAATAAGAGTCATGTTTTAACAAAACACTTGCAAGAAATCATTCTTTCTTAAAATTTCTTAGATCTAAAGGAATGTGTTTTGAGTATTTTCACCGTACATAATTTTATTCCAGGATTTTTAAATACTTTCACATAGATAAAGAGGTCAGTCTTAATATGTGTTTTCTTTGAAGTTTGGGTTATCAATACAACTTGCATGTGACAACCATGGCAATATTTCTATGCACTGTTTTTTAAGCTTTTGCTGGATCATTTAAAGTGTCCCTGGCAAAGCTGCATAACCACACATATCTACTTTGCCAGTGAAACATAGGATGGTATATTACTCTATATATTGTAGCTAAAGGTAATTTTTAGAGTACACACCATGATGCTAAAAGAAGGAGAGTACTTATTCTAAGTATTCTGGTGAAATTTGCATTGGAATCTGATATGTACTGTTCGCAAGATTAAGGCAGATGAAGAAATCACATTTTCAACCCAAGCACATGTGACATCATAACCTCGCATTAATGACCTCTATTCTGTTCTACAACCAGTTCTCTCCTCTATAATCTCATCTTATCGGAATATGATTGCATAAGTGGCATGTGAATTTTACAGACTTCAAATTCACCAAGGAAAGCTCATATCCCTATTAACTTCAAGGTAAAAAAAGAAAAAAACAGACTGAAAATGACAACAAAGCATTGTTCATAAATTTTAGGAGATGATGTAACCAGGGAGTTGTTAGGATGGAGATCCAACGTTCTTTAGACTCTTTGAAGTGATGTTCGTTTCCGACAGTAATCCTGTTTTTCTTCTCAAAATTCTTACCTCAATACTTAGATCAACTAGGATCAGTGAGGCATTGTCAAAATGACCTTGAGAACACACACTCCTTACGTTGAACTCATAAACTTTGTGTTGCCAGCCGCCATGCAAAAATGTAAAATTTTAACCTTTCGTCATTATTCGTCGCACTAAAAATCATTTCATTTAAAGTCAGTTAAGAATTTCTTTACGATTTACTTTTCGAATATGTTTCGTAATGATGGGAAACTTTGCTAAAAACTAAAAGATATGTATAGGCTTGAACAATAGTTTCCAGCAGGTGACTGTATTAAAATCGTGGGAGCACAATTGAAGTACATTATTTAAACGTTTGTTGCCAGTCGTTTAAATGAAAATCCTGATTAAAGTTTGTTCATTGGCGGAAACACAACTCACTTCAAAGCACGCATAAATAATGGCCTTTGTGTTGGGATTACCTGGAAATGAAAGGAGGGGATCACCATTTGACGGGTTTAATCCACAGAGACTTAACAATTAGGACAAAGAAACCTTTCAATCAAATAGAGGTGCCTGAAAAGAATTAAATCATTTTCAAGTACCTATTGTCTGACAATTTTGTGCGTAGTATCTCCATCCTAACAACTCCCTGATGTAACCCTGCTTGCTTCAAGCTCACTTTATGTAACAAATGTAGCAACTTCATTTGCTGATACCTCAAGAACTATATGCCTGAACTGAATAGAACTTTTTCACCGAAATGTTTAAGAGTTCCTTCCTTTTCCACATTTCAAAGATTATTTTTAGCTTAAACCCTTTCTGTAAAGAGAATTTAAACAAACCACCCACAAATAAAAAGTTTCGCTAAACTAGGGATGTACCGGATCTGGAATTTTAAGATCCGGCCGGACCGGATTTTACCGGACAGTACGAACTATCCGGCCGGAACGGATTTTTTCATTAGGAATCTTGTAACTGAAATCAGGGGCCAAATAAAATAGAAGTAAGCGTACCAATGGTACATAATGGCAAAGGGGTCGGGCTTAGAGATCACCCATTAGGCTTTACTTTATAAGCAATTGCAATATATGTATTAAGAGTAAATTTTAATGATCAATACACATACCTCCTCTACAAATACTGGAATGGTACAGGACCTCTCCTTTATGGCTTCATGTGTTGGAGGGGGTGGGGGCACACATACGATGGGGGGCTGCAATAATTTTACAGGGTATTACTAGTCTAGCTATACCCTTTGGCTAATTGAACTAAACATTTTGGGTGAAATTTTCTTTAACTTCTATTGTGAGACTGAGTTGTTGGTTATACTGTAAAGGAATTGTAATTGGCAGTTTACAAAACAGGAAATGGGCCAGACATTAACAATAGCATGCCCTGCTAAGGCTGCTATTGTTTAAGTTACTCCTATTCACAACTCTAATGTCAATCCTTTTGTGTAACCAAGACCAGCTGTCATACAGCATGAGTGATATTGACCGTACTGTATGTCCTACCTTGAACTAAGTTACAGTATTTGAGTGTCAAGTGTTGGCTATCATTTAGTAACTGGTTGTCATTAAATGTGTAGCTTAATGTGGCCTCTCTGGAGTCACAATAGTTCAGACTTTCATGACACTTACTTTGGAAAATGGCTTCTTTCATTTGGAAATATTTTTTTATCAAGGATCAGGCTGATGAAGTTGCTGAGTGTTTATTATGTAAAAAGGGAATAAGAAGAGGACCATCAGGAAGTCAAGCCAAGAATTTCAGTACCACTCCATTACATACATAGGCATCTTCTGTACCAAACCTATTTTCATCACGCATGATATTATTTAAATGTACTTGTAGAGCCTTTTACTAATGATTCACAAAAAAAATCCGGTTCCGGCCGGATTTTTAAAAATGTCCGGCCGGAACCAGAACCGGATAATTTTTCATTATCTGGCCAGATGGTCTGGCCGGACCAGATATCCTGTACACCCCTACGCTAAAACCGATGTACACAGCACCAGCATACTCCATCAAAATTTGAACCATTTATTGTCTAAAAAGATATGTCAGCCAAAGAAGTTATTTCACCTGATCAAGTATCCAGTGATGATTATACAGATTTTGTACATCTCGATCCCCTTCGTTGGTAAATTCCAGTACTATGATAGATTTGAATAAAACAGCAAGTGCAGTTGCTCCAACCAATATTTAGATATAATTTGTCACATCAACTCTCTTCATTAACTCAAAAGGTCTTTCATGATGTTCCACAACACAACATTTTCACATTACACTGCTGGTATTTAATTACACCAAATGTAATTACATTGTATGCATTTAATATCTCATTAGCAGGAACATTGTGTCACCAAATAAAAAAGTTTCCTGATCAGTATTACTGGCTCTGCTAATGGACAATTTACATACACACTTTTCATATTTTCATAACACTCCCATACAATAGGACACATGATTGCATAGTCATTCCTTAAACTGACTAGATAAATTTAACCAAATAAAATGTTCCTTCATATAAATATGCAAACTAGAGATGACACTTTAGTAGAAGATTACAATTAAGAGAAAAGAATTCTTGACAAGACCAGGTAACAACTGCATAGGGAAAATTTTCAATCATAAGTATTCCACGTCGTCCAGAGCAACCGGTCAGCAATAACCTCAGCCATTTAAGGGATTATAAAATAATGAATAACTACTTTATAATGCAACAGAGAAACTCAACATCCTTAGGAAGAAGCCCCATTCCCTTTAAGTGAAAATTTAGTGGTTTTAGTATCAAGAAAAGCTACTTCTTTTAAATCAATAGGAAAGGTTAAACACTTACCACTTCATCAAAAATTATCCACCTTTTGGCCTTACTGACTGCACTGTTCTTGAACCAAAATCTGTGTATATCCTATTTAAAACAATAACAGTTGGTATTCGTGACTTACTTTTGAGATCATGAGGCACTGCTGCTTGTATAAGGTAATTAACAAGGTTTTAAAATACTGTCCTCAAATGACCACTAGATGGTATTTGACGTAAACTTGGCCCAATGAAACAAAAACAAAAAGCTAGACAGCTACCCAACCACCCAGACAGACGGAGAGTCGACAGACTGGCAGACAGATTCACCGTGGTGGATAGTAACTGGCCTAAACTGATAAGTAGTCTCAACAAATTACAAAACATATGAATGCTTTTGTCATTCAAAATCCATACTTCTTGTTGTGTCTTTTTTCACACATGGACTTTTTTGCCAGGAAAGTCAATCATCCTCTGGTAACTCATCTGAAAAACAATCCAAACAACGAAGATACATTAAACATCCTTCAGCTGGAGCATATTGCAATGGCTTTAACAAGACATCCCTCTATAATTGTTACAATGCCACAGACTAATGTTATATTATTCATGCACTTGGCCTTACAACCAGGTCCACAAATTGCATGTGCTTTCCACATAGTTACGCACATGCATTTTTCAAGCCCATGCAAAAAGCCATTTGAATTGAAAGTTTCAATGTATACCTGTGCACTTTCACATATCAAAACTGAAGTCTACTGAACTGGTTCATCAGCAGTGCTTTGCTGATACTCAGCATCACATGTTCCAGATACAGCAAATAACTTCCATATTAACACTTGGAAATAAGTTTCAAGAAAATCTATTCAACAAATTTTGCCTTTTAAGATTTTAATGTTTCGCCCTGCCCACTTGTTCCTATGCAAAAAACGGCACTAAACATAGGCTAATAGGGCACAACTGTTCACCAGAATCAACACACTCACCATGTGGCATGCACTGTTGATCTTCCTACTATGAGTTTGCATGGACACAAACATTTTCAAAATTACCCATGCTACTCAAAATATGAATGAAGTTGATAAATTGTTCCAAAATCAAATACATCTGCCTATTACATGACCCTTACCAAATACTGCATAATGCTCACCAACCTCGTGATTGAGAGATATTGCCATATTTAGCCCCATCCACTCATTACTAAGCATGATATTCGCACTGAAAGCAATAGAGAACAACTTCCCACCCTGGTTAACGTACCCATCAAGTACTGTGTACATAAAAACTTTTGGACAATGAGTTTGCTTGTACACAATCATTTCTGGTCGTTTTCAAAATTAACCCTGTCCACTGATGAAGGTGACATTTATATAAAAACTGAGGAGAAAATCTATCCTGTTCTTTACACCTTATTTAACATCAGCTATTATAAATAGACCATGTTAATACTTAGCTACTACCTGTGTAAACCAATTTCTGGCATCATCAAGGTTATTGACTGCGGAAATCTTTTACAACTCTAATCCTGAATATGTGCACTGCATTGTATGAGCAAGAGATGTTACAAAAACAAGACAGTAGCATGTTTGATCTTTGTTGACCTGAAATGACCTTTCACTGAATAAAAAAAATCGACAACAGCATGTTCGTAATAAATTTGGTCATAAACACCATGTTTAAAGCTTCTTGGATTTTCAAATCATAAAATATCCCAGGGTTTCTGCCAAAGGGGGGGACCTTTCAGAAGGTGGGTAAAATCTCCCTCTTTTCATTTCCATAAAAATTAAAAAAATTGTCCATATCTTGGTTTCTTACTTCAGAAGAGGGCACCTCAAGTTTGCAGCAATGTTTGGACTTTCATAAATATAAGTAAAATGGCCTTAAAAACCCTTCAAAATGCACCTTATAGGGGTCTTGAAGCAAGCTTTTGTCCCCTTGAATCCGCTTGTAATTTTAGCCAGGGACAGCATCAATTTGGACTAGGGGTTTAGGAGCAATTAATCCCCCTCCCCTTTTTGCATTTCTGGCGGAATCCCTGTATCCTGTAATGCAAGGTCTCAAGATGTTGATACTCTGTGGCCGCAGATGATCTTTGACTTCTATCAAATACAGTAGGGCAGTTTCACTCAATTTTATGCATTTACATGGCTAAGTATGGGAAGGAAGCATGCTTCCTTTCTTAAAATAATTGTTTACAAACTTTTCAGAGTTTGACCACTGGTGACCTCAGATGACCTTCGACCAGAGTAAAAAATGATAGGATACTTCCTCTTAGTTATATAATTCATGTGCTATGTTAGGAGACCATCCATGCTTCCTCCCTTGATACTGTACCTGTTGTAGCAAGGTTTAAAGAGTTTGACATTTGATGACCCCAGACGACCCTTGAACTCTTCTAAAACAATATAGTTCTTTCATTTGATGCAATGAATCCACATGGTAATAATGAAAAGTATCCATGGTTCCTGCCTTGAGATACAGTGTTAACAATGTTTTCCGAGTTTGACCTCTGGTAACCTCAGGTGACTGTCGACCCTTCTCAAAAACGACAGGATGATTTGTCTAAGTTCTATAATGTATCCATGTGCTAAATCAGGAGACTACTCATGTTCCCTACCTTGAGATACTGTACCTTATCGTTGTTACAAGGTTTTCAGAGTTTGACATCTGATGACCCCAGATGACTTTTAACCTCCAACAAATGTAAAAGGTCCTTTCTCTTGATATAATGCATCTACATGCTAAGTATCACAAGTTTCCATGCTTCCTACCTGGAAATATCCTGTAAACAAAGTTTTTCTGTTTGGCCTCCAGTCCCATGTGACCTACACCAAGATCAATAGTGTCCTTCCTCCAAATATTTTGCATCTGTATATTAAATATGACTAGCTTCCATGCTTCCTATCTGGTGATATCATGTGAACAAGGTTTCAGAGTGTAACCTCCGATGACCCTGGTGATATTTGACTTCCACCAAAAACGATAGTGTGTTTCTTCTTTATGCAATGCATCCATTTGCTAAGTATGGAGATTATTCACGCTTCCTGTTTAAAGATATTGTGTTAACAAGGTCTTCAGAATTTGATTTCTGGTGACCTCAGACGACCTTTGACCACCACCAAAAACAGGAGAGTTCTTTGTCTTAATATGAGGCCTCCATATACCACGTATGATAACTACTGAAGAGTCCCTTTTTGAGATATCGTGTTAATGAGCTGCTCATTACAAAAACGCACACACATGGCATGTTTTCTGATGATGGGTACAAAAGATGGAAATACGGAAATGCTCAGAAATACCTCAAACTGAAAGGGGCATATCTCTGGAAGGTGCGAAAGTTTTCCATTTGACAATTGGGGATATCCTCAATTTACACTTATTTCATATAGGCATGCACACAACTTCCTAACACATACACACAAACAATCATGGCTGTATTGGTTTTTCTTTTCATTGAAACAAATGAGTCACTTGTAAAATGTCTTTGTTACCCACATTCAATGATTCAGTGCAGACATTGGTCAAAAGTTTTTGTAAACCTTCATTCCAATTTATTCCATGTAAATCAATTTGAAAAATCCTAGTCTAAGGCAGCATGAAGACACAAAGATTCAAAATATTTGGTCAACTAGGTATAGTGACACACCTGATAATTCGACAGTGGCATTGATATTATTCCACTGCATCCCTCTCTCATGTCTACTACAACAAATTGTGTTATTCCCAATCTGAGTGGGGATCGATAGTTACAAACTTGAAAATCCTCACAGTGACATTGGAGATATTGCAATGTCTCCCCAGTTTCTCCTTAAAAGCAACGAACTGCATGATTTCCACTCTAAAGGCATGAACATTCAAATGATTAGCTCAACTAGGATACCTATACCCCTGCAACTAGGATACAGGTACCTAAACCCCTGTCAATCCTCAAAAGGGACACTGGGGATATTGCAATGCATCGCCGGTTTTATGTCATATACAACAAACTGTGTAACTTCCACTAGATCCGAAGCTACAAGCATTCAAAATAAAGTATTAGGTCAACCGGAGACAGTTACACCCATGCCAATTCTCACCTGTGCACCGGGGATATTAAAATGCATTACTGGTTTCACATCAGATACAAATAATTGTGTTATTTTCACTCTGAACGTACAGTGCAAACATTCAAGGTATAAAGTCAGCAGGGGATAGTTACACCCATGCCAATCTGTGCAGTTTCACTGGGGATAATGCAATGCATCCCCAGTTTTATGTCAAATACATCCCCTATGTCAAATACAATCAAAACAATGAAGTGCATGTGGTCAATTTCCACTCTAAAGGCAACCATGTTCAAAGTATTATGCCAACTGGGGATAGTTACACCCATGCCAATTCTCACAGTGACATTGGGGATATCGTAATGCATCTCCTTTTTCAGGTTGAATTCATCAAACTGTGTTATCACCAGTCTGCACATACACTTTTTGCAACCAAGAAAACAAAGCCAATTTTTCTTCTCTATGTAATAACTTGCACTTGCGTCCCCTATACATGAAGAAACATAGGCATTATCACTTAAAAGTAGCCTAACAAGGAAGTCCCCAGTTTGCATTACTCCAACTTGCCTGCGTGGTAGGCGTCGAAAACACATATGTATGTTGTATGTGTGTATGTGAGGGTCTGTACCTATGTGTGTTTCTGACGCTTGGCTTGTAAACACAATATCTCAAGATAGGAATGATGGATACTTCTCATACTTCATATGTGTGATTTCCAATATTAAGAGAAAGATCCCTATTGTTTTCTATGGAGGTCAAAGGTCATCTGAAGTCACCAGAGGTCCTACACCTACAGCATTGGAAACATGATATCTCTACGTAGGAAGCATGGATACCTTTTACACTTGACATGTGGATGGGTTAAAGTAAAAAATGAAACCTATTGTTTTAACTAGAGGACAAGGGTAATCTGAGGTCACCGGAGGTGAAAATATGGACTTCCTAAATACTGCTTGTAAATGCGATACGTCAAGATAGTGATGATAAACACTTTGCATAATTGGTATAAAACTTAATAATCATATTAAAAAGAAGAACCTTATTTTTTCAGTAAAGGTCAGAGGTCATCTGGGGTCACCACAGGTTAAAAACCAAAACCCTTGAAAATGCAAAATTTTTTAAAACAGGGATAATGGATACTTTTCAATCTTGGGAAAAAGATTTGTCATTTTAAGAGACAGAACTTACGGGTTTTGTTGGAGGTCATCTGAGGTCACCAGAGGTGAAAATATGAAAACTTTCTAAATTAATAGACAGTGTGCAGCACCTCCAAATTGTGTCGTTTTGTCACAATTGCAGAGTTAGGGGTATTTTTTGTACCATTCCAAAGTTAAAGTTATGTAGAACAACATATAGTTTTTCCAAAAGCACATCATGGTAATTGGCAGTAATTCTAATTTTAAGTACCTAATTATGAATATGTTGTGACTATAACATGGCACGTCATGGCCAAGCTCCTTGGTCATGACGACTCCTCTTCCTCCTGGTATACCCTTGTGCCAAATAAGTATTGTACACACAAAAACTGTCACACCATATTAAGCCAAAACGTGTTACTCCCTAAGCTGTCAGAGCAAAAATTATTTATGATCTATTTATAGATCTATGCAGTGATCTGGTGGGCCTCCCCCCAATGCCTCAAAACATGGAGGTTACCACTTTTAACCAGCCAATTAATCACCCTGGCTGTACATTTGTATTTCAAGTCTAAAATATATCTAATTCTGACATAATGCATTATGAAAGCTTCCCAAAACTAATATTACAAATTATCACACCTGTATATTTCAAAATGGTCTCTGCTAAGCCTGTTCTATCTCCTTTCTTCAGAGCCTCTGACAGGCTCCTTACAGTTGCAGCAGAACCCTTTCTTCTTCTCCACCTCAGCAAGCTTTGGAAAATAACTTCTTGAATATTATTCTTGTCATTTGCCTCCAGTTGGTTCAATTCAGGATCTTTCAAATCAAGCTTTCGACAAACAGCTTTCCACTCAGGCCCAAGTCTCTTCGATAGCCACTGTAAACATTTGAAGTTGAGGAAAACACTAACATTAAAACTTGAAATCTTAACAGAGTAATAGTATTATGTTAGCAACTGTCATGCCCATATTTGTTGCTGCTTTTGTGACAAGGAGAAACCTTTTGTCACCAGACTAAATGTAAGCAGAAGGTAAACCTAACGTAATACCGGAGTAGTTTAATTCCCCACTGTTACACAAACCCACATGGGCGGCAAATGCATGAGAAACCAAATGTAACACGCTCTGAATATTCCAATTTAGTATTATTAAGAAGATCAATATCAAAATAAGGTTCATTGACCTCACCCATAATAAACAACAGTTGAGATACTGATGGATGTGTTAATTTGCCTCACATTATTTTACATAAGAAACTGAAGCCACAGAAGACACAGTTGTACAGAGCAATAAAACAACCGTCAGCCCCAAATCTATGTAGTCATGAATCAGAGCTCATAAACGAGCTGTTCCCTAGCTGCACCCATTTTCTCACTTGAGTTTATTGACCTACCAGATCGTGTTACAAATATTCGGTCTGCAAAACACGGTGAAACATGTGCTGACTCAGGGAGTAAGTTCAGTGGCTGTCCAACAGGTTTCAAGTTATGGTATAGATCATGTGATCTCTTGTTTTTTTATCTTTCAATTATAACTTTCTGGTGGTTTGGACTTGACAAAATTTATATCAAGAAAGGTGTAAATTTTCCATAGAACCTGATTTTTTCAATAAAATTACTGCCAAATGCATTGTTTTGAAGACATTTCTGTGTCCTAATACACCCAGTACCAGTCAACCTTGAGAAGTCAATAAAACAAAGAAACAGTGAAGGACAGATCTCCCAATTCATTCCCAGACTTTCCCAATTCATTGCCGTCAGTTCTGTGGGATCATCTTGGCATGTATAAGTCAATTTCACTTTTACTATAGGATCTTATCAAACCTAACTTTCAGTATCAGAACCACTTTATGATAACCTACAATCCTGGAAAAATTATTGGGACACTTTAGTACTAGTCACATATTTTCAAAATGTCTCCCCCCCCCCTTACTCAATGTTGAGAAAACTAAGGGTGTGCTATTTTTTTCAGCGCCAACTTTCATTCACCTTCAAGCCAACATTGAGGTCGGGTGCGGGGATTTCTCCCGGACTGTCCAAACACTTGTACAAAGGTACAGGAGACGTCTCTTGGCGAATATTAGAAAAAGTTTGTCAACAGAAATCGAGAACTCTGGTAGTTGGTTAAATGTAATGTTATTAGGACAAAGTGATATGAGGCTTTTTGAATTATTTTATGAGCCCAGAAATTCTCTTACTCATTAGCATGAATGACCTCAATGGAAATGATGCAGTACAAGAGGATAGTCATTATTTATTACACAAAAGGATTTCATTTAGGAGTAAAAGTTACATTGGTTTGTTTCAGGGACTCCAAGGGAGAAAGGTGTAGAGCCACTATTAGTTGAATGTAGTTGTTCCATACAATAATCTACGAACAAAAATATTTTCTTATCTCTGACGTAACAAACAGACAATAAAAAAGAAAGATTTTAGCTGAGTATAAACAGATATATAGGTGATAGGTAGTTAGCGATTGTGTCGTAAATTAGATGGCACTACTGTTATACTGGCCAAGACCTCTTCCGTTACCAGGTCGGACAGTTAATCCCATGGTTGACCATCACTTTTCCGTCCAAATAACATCACTTGGTTGCTCAATAGGGGGTATAAATTGAAAATGATGTAGACAAATTTATTCGAGACCTACCATGAGAAGCAGTGTGAAAACTTGGAATGAAAGAGCAAACTAGCAACGGCTGACCATAGACAGCGAACAGGAAAATCTTGACCACCTTTTAATGTTAAAACTGACGGTCAACCATAAACTCTCATTGGCTTACTGTAGTCAACAGTCAACAGTTTCAGTCACTGGTAAACCACGGTGCTATTTAGATTCTTTTATATCCTACGTTGTGCCAGAAAGGAAAATGTACTAAGAGTGTACATGGAGGTTGTGTCCCCTCTTTGCTGTACTTGTTAATGAATATTGTGCAGTCAGACATTTAGCCTAGTACATTACTAGCAAATCAAAACTTACTGTGAGTTTTGTCATCATTTCTACTTGAACGAATAGTCATGTTTTATTCCCAGCCTTATCATAGCTAACCTAACTGAGCGCTCACACTGCTGCATGTGAGATACATAATAAGCAGCTCCGCACGCACATTTTACAACTTTTTTCAAGGTCCTATTTCATGCGGTATTCCTTCCCCTCTGACAAAGAACAGCTGCGATATCTTTCTCCATCTTGCATATGTCTCCACAGCACAGGATATGTCCCTTCCTGCTCAAGTGAAAACATCTTTTGACAGCCACATGAGGAAGTGATTACAGTTTTGATAAATTTCTATAAGCATTTTTCTTGTTTTATCCTTTCGTAAAATTAAGCGACTCGAATAACCCTTGTTTCTTACATACGATATGCTTCGAGATTAAACTAAGAGTCTTTTAACAGACCGCTCGGACCTTTCACCATTAGTTCAGTTCAGTTCAGTTTCAACATTTATTTCGGTCATGGGTTATAAACAGTTTCCAATATACATATATACAGAAATAAAAGACCGAGGGCTATCCACAAGAAGCTTAGCAAAGCTTATGAGAGTGGATATCCCCTTAAACATAGAAAGTGCAACTTAATAATTTACAGAAAAACAATAACAATAACACGAGAAATAATGACAAACACTAAACACTGCCATCAACAGAAGAAAAGATCATCTTGACTTAGAGTCATAATGACAAGCATATTGCAGACCTGCCAACATTTGAAAACTGGAAATAGGAACACAGCGGCGCAATTTTGGAGAATCCACCGGCCTGGGGGTGAGGTCTAAGGGGAGGGGGTGACGTTTTGAAGTTTAAACACTCTTTAGATTCAAAATGGTGGCATATTTAAGGAATGTGTATCAAATTTTTAAACAGGCAAAATTACAAATTTTTTAGGCTGTATTTTAAAAACTTGGATGATTGGTAGGCCTATGTCTGCTGGAATTGTAGCCTAAATAAAAATGCAAAAATCAACACACCCCATCACAGTGATAAGGCTAAGGTTTTGTTAGTCTATAATGCAAGCAAAGTGAACTTTGAACTAGTTCCCGGCAGTGCTGATTACATCCCTTTCTGCATTATAAGTGCACAAGATAAAACTTTCAGGTCATGTTACTTGTTACTGTTAGGCTGGGCAGGCTAGGCTGCATGGTAATGTTAGTCATGTTACACACTTAGCCTAACACAAACTTCATTTAGGCCTAGGCCTATGTGAATGATTCTTGGTGGGGTTTATGCAATGTATTCAGAAAAAAAATCATATAAAAAATTCCCACCTATTTCATAATCTCCGCGACTTTCGTAGTTCAAAAGTTAGACCTCAACGTAACCGTTAAGTTCAGGCCTAGCCTAGGCTAGGCTGCACACGTGCTATTTGGCTATGCCGCACTTTCGCTACGTTACCATTAGTATGATACCGCGAACTACGTACGGTACCGAAAAACGCCTGCAGGCTCGCAGCTTACTGTCCAAAGTTTAATACTCAAAAACTTCGTTGCTGGTCTTCCGTTCAAAATTGAACACTGTCATAAGTACTTTGTTTAATCTTCAAATATTCTTTTTCACCCTTCTTAATCTCAAACAACAGTATTGCGATTAGTCCCACTGGTTATCAAACAAACATGCACTATGTATTGCGTATATACCGTATACGTACGTACCACCGCAGGTGCCACACGGACTTCGCGGTCGGTCCGTAGGCGCAGTTGTGGTGCTTTGTAAAGCATTAACTACAACGATCGTTACGGATATGTACTCTGTCAGTGTGCACATATCCTGAGACATTTTAGCGCGCACGCCGGATGTCGCATACATATAGTCTTGGTCATAGTGTTTACATATATGCACACGTAAAGCCCATAAAAGTTCGATCCATGAATCATTAATGAGGTGCGTGACATGCGTTTTAAATACTTATGTTGCAAGGATATTTCTTGTACTATTTTGGGGTGGGTGCTAGAAATCGGAACGTTCCGATTTTTTGCTATGTATGGACTCAAAAATCGGAACGGTTCCGATTAAATCGGAACGGTTTGCAGGTCTGATATTGTTCTCTGTCAATTTTTACTGATCCCATACTTTTGTACAAGCGTTCAGACAATCCTTGACAGAATTATTGAGACACTTTTGTACTTATCACATATTTTCAATGTCTCTCCCCCCTTACTCAATGTTGAGAAAACAAAGGGAGCGCTATTTTCAGGGCCTATATACGCAAGCATTATAAGATTGTCTAGAAGGGTGGTCACGTATTTTGGAATCACTGTAGAAATTAAAAAAAATCGTTCAAAGATGGTGATGGTTGACTGTGTTGAAAGTGAAAGAAATTTACTGATATTCAGGCTTTTAAGGTCAGAAAGTTGGAGCAGATGAAGAGACTTGAACAAAAAACATAGTAACCAGAGATAGTAGTGTGTCTGATAGCTACACACATTATCACGAAAATCAACAGGATCGGCTATTGTTGTCGTGAGAGCCTAGCATTTACATGTTGGATAAAGTCAGGTCACCGACTACCTCAAGCATTTCCCTGTACTTAGTGATTTCAACAGGCAATATGTCTACTTACCTCTAGGGTATCCAATTTCACTTTCTCCCCTTGAAGCACAGTGGACTTTTGGGTTGGATATTGTGGGGAAGTTTGATGCAACTAGTAAGAAAAGGTAAGGAATTCTATAAACTTCACAATCAATTCATTGTTTCTTTAAATCATTGTCAAATAAATAACTATAAAAACAGGATTTTGTGCTGATCTTGTAGAAAATTTAAGGAAAAACAATATATATATATATATATATATATATATATATATATATATATATATATATATATATATATATATATATTTTCAAGACTAATTCAACAGGTGGTGGGAAACTGCGATACCGCGTTTACGTTAAGGCGAAAATGAAACAATAAAATACATGAGCATATATTTCCCCTAAGGTAAAATAAACTGTTCAAAAACATAACGTTATTTCAATGGCTCGCCATCCGTTAGTGTTAACAGAAAGGTGTCCGTAAATTCGTCAACATTGAAGTAATAGTAGACTGTGTGGTTGAAAGCAAGTTACCTTACGTATACGTATTCCTATTTAAAAAGTGTGTGATAACGTTAAGGGGAAACGATTTTTTCCCCCGAATGTACATTTTCCCCCAATGTAGGTTTTGTCACACGATTTTCCCCCCAAGGTGATATATATTTATATATATACATATAACATATATATATATATACACATAACATATATATATATATATATATATATATATATATATATATATATATATATATATATATATATATATATATATATATATATATATATATAACGCTAAAACCCACGGTAGGGGGAAAAAATTTTAGAGGGCGCTAGACGCCCTTTCGAAAAGGCGAAAAAAAAAAAAACAATAAAATACATAAGATTATATTTCGCCATTTGGTAGAATTTGAAAAACAGATATACATCAACGTTATTTCAATGGCCCACCAATTGTACGTGTTAACAGATACGTGTACGTAAATTGGTCAACATTGAAGTAATGGCATATAGATTATGTAGTGAAAAGGCCATTACCATCCGTTTACGTATTCCTATAGAAAAAGCGTGTAGTTTCGTTAAGTCGACCTGATTTTTTCCCCTTATAGACGATTTCCCCTTATAGGCGGGTTTTTTCATACGATATTTCCCCTTAATCCCAAATTAGCAAAATATATATATATATATATATATATATATATATATATATATATATATATATAATGCTAATTCCCTCCTTAAGGGGAAAGTCTTTATATCATCCTACGTTAAGACGAAAAAAATAAAATACATAAGCATATATTTCGCCCAACCATCTTCAAGATATAGTCAAAGTTATTTCAATGGCCTGCCATTCGTACGTGGTAACAGATACGTGTCCGTGAATTTGTCAACATTGCAGTAATTGCATGTAGATTGTGTGTTTAAAAGGACATTTTCATACGTTTACGCATTCCTATATAAAAAGTGTGTGAAAACGTTAAGTCTAATCCATTTTTTTCGCCCCATTTTTTTCTTTGCACTATGGTCGACTTTTCAACAACTTCTTTCGCCTTAAGGTGGGAATTAGTGAAATATATATATAAATATATATACATATATATGTATATATATATATTCATATATATGTATATATATATATATGTATGTATATATATATAACCCTAATTCCCCCCTTAAGGGGAAATATATATATATATATATATATATATATATTTTGCTAATTTGGGATTAAGGGGAAATATTGTATGGAAAAAGGGGCCTAAAAGGCGAAATCGCCTAAAAGGGGAAAAAATCAGGTCGACTTTGCGAAATCACACGCTTTTTATATAGGAATACGTAAACGGATGGTAACGTCCGTTTCACCACATGATTTACATGCAATTACTTCTGTGTTGACCAAGTTACGTACCCGTATCTGTTAACCTGTACGGATGGTGGGCCATTGAAAAAGCGTTGTTGTATATCTGGTTTCCAAAAGGGGAAATATTTTTTAATGTATTTTATTGTTTTTATTTTCGCCCTAACGAAACCGCGATATATCGATTTCCCCGTACAGTAGGAATTAGCGTTATATATATATTTATATATATATATGGCAATTTACGCAGTAAACCAACACGGTAGCATCACATGAGGATTAATTTCCATTCTATGTTAGTTTCATTTGTTTTATTATGTTCAGGGCTAATCATCAAAATATGATGTACATAGAACCCATGAAGCACATTTGAAATTATTTGACATACATTTATGTGATGCATATGTATGTCAAACAATTGTAGGGAATTGTAAATTACCCTGTGAACATCATTAATTGATGTTACCATGTTTATTATAAACCATCACAACATAGCAACCTAAGTTATTGGCAAGGTCCATATATATATGGCAAACTTTTTGAGTTTCAGCATTTTATCAGCATTTTTTATAACAGTCGAACACAATTTTATAACGGGTGTAACATTGACATACATTTACAATTTATGGTCTCCTGAGCTTAATATTGATCAAAAAGTGCCCCCAATGGGTTAGTTATTAAGTATTACTACATATCATCCTCAGATAATGGCAAAAAGTATGCACATGATAAACTTTCTGAAAAATAGCCATTTCTATTTTGTATGTCAATGTGTTACACCCGTTATGTATGTCAATGTTCGCCCGTTATATTTTCCATAGGACCTACATAGAAATATTTTTTCAAAATTGAGGTAGCAAGATGAAAATTTTTAGGCTATCTCTGTACATCTAAGGATTAGCCCTGAACATAATAAAACAAATGAAACTAATTAAAACAAAATATGCATATATAATAATTCTGTGTTAGTTTACCGTGTAATTGCCCAAATATATATATATATATATATATATATATATATATATATATATATATATATATATATATATATATATATATATATATATATATATATATATATATATATATATATATATATATATATATATGTTTCATTATGGTGTGGTGAGAAACTTGATTTTATCTTGTATTTTATTGTTTGATGCTGCCACTGGGGTTCCAGAAGTAAATTTTAGTAACAAACGCTTATAAATAATCCAACATTGAAATACTTCATGCCCTTGAAAGAACCTGTCTTCCCCCTCAATGTGTTAGGTGCTGACGCTACATTCATTCCTGATCTACTGTGATGAGATTATTGCTACACGAGTAACAACATCTAAATGTAACAACACCTAAATGTAATGAGTGTCCATGATGAATATTACGAAAGAAGAACCACTTCACTCTAATATTTATATGACAATGCAGGACCCTTTGCTCCCAATGTAATTCAATTTTCAGATCCATCACTGTCCACAAATCATCAAACTAACTCACGTTTTTAGCAGGAGCTTTACATGCTAGCTTTACATGCTAGCTAGCTTACGATTAACTTTAAAATTATTTATACAATTTGTAGTCTGATAAGTACACATCTATGTCCTCTGATATAATTTAATTGTGCTACAGCCCCAAATTCTTTATAAAATCCATACAGCTTTCAGGGGCAAAGCCCCCTATTGAGCCCTTTGGCCTCTACCAGGGAGATTAGGTGTGTTCACTCAGAGTCACTCCTGTGTTGACTTCTAGAGGCACTGATGCGACTCATTCCAATACTGCCAGGTTGCAGAGAAAATCTCTGCCAGTGAACACATTCCACATCACAGCGGAAAATGTTAATATAATTTTAATAACTGAGCTTTGAAAGATTGACTACTAAAGTTACAGCATGTAGTACTTCTTGAATACTGAAAATTCTCGTACAGATGTCCTAGGCTTATGATTTTTGGTAGAAGGGCAAGACCTTATGATCGTGACAAACCCACTTTTGCCTTCTCAAATTGTGGAACTCCTTAAACTTTCTGCATGGCATGCATTCAGAAATGCGTTGAGTCTGGTGTAATGGTCATTCCCCTCCCCCACCCGCTCCCAAAAATCCCACTCGAACTCTGGGATATATTTTACATGGGAAATTCCTTCGGTGAAAATTTTCTGGGAAATCTTCCCCCTCCTCCCCTCCACCAAGTGGGAATTTTTCCTAAGGTATATTTCCTTCTACCTGAAATCCACTACCAATACCCATACCCCCATCTGCCCACCCCCACATATATGATGTTACACTTGGTTCCACACATTTTCACATTGATATGGAGCATGCCACTTCAAACAATATTGTAGAAAACAGGCAACGTCTCTCAGTAATGTAACAGGAACTTTTAATTCTAGGATTGTCACACTGGGCTATTAGTGTAGGCATACATACAGTGACGAGGCAAAATAAGACTCAAAATATTGAGAATAACTCTACCTGCACCTGTATAAACAATATCTAAACAGTGATCAAAATGTAATGTGAATATCTTTTACATGCTGTGCAGTCCCTTTCTATTGTCAATCTTGTCCTCCTGACTGTTAACTGAATGACTTCAAAGTTGTCACAGTCATGGTGTATTGATTATAAAGGCAAACTTCCAAAGGGTTATATAAGCCATTCTTCCTAAAACAGATTTGGAGCTAACACTTACATGGATCAGAGTAATAACCCATGTACAACAGATTTTGGGGCAGTACTCACTCACATTTGCATAAGTTTTTGCATAAGTCAAAATACTTTAATATGCACTGCATAAGAACTTTATTAAGTGGTTTTCAAAGAAAAACAAGCAAACACCAGAAACAAAGCCTAACTGCAATAAATGAGCATGGGTCAACCGTTTGTGCAGTTGCATCTTGCTTTATCGCATTTTAAGCCAATCATATTGACTCTTTATTGTTGGAACTATGTGCACTGTTTTTGTGCTTACACGAGCTGTCCTAAGCCGGACACAAGTGAATGGTATAGGTGCCTGTTAATTTTACAATGGACTTTTGTACTAACTACAACTCTGATGCTTGCCTAAAGTTATGCATAATATTTATAAACTTTTCCCTTCATGAATACCGACTAAGACAGATATGCTGCATAAGTCTGACCTCTGCAACTTTGTTGTGTAAGTAACCTTTGTGAATATGGCCTGTTTCTAAAAGCCGATAGATTGGTTAGAGTACTCTTTCTACCAAATTTAACAATCCTCCTACAACGAACAAAGGGCAGATGCTGTTGCTATCTAACATTACATTACGCTCTGTCAGTGAAATGTTTTAAGCGCATAATCTTTCCACATGGTTTTGATTATTTTGTAAAAAAAAATTGTAGGATTTTAAATTTGCCTGGGTTTGATTTATTTTTTAGATTGGTTTTTAGACCTAGCTAGACCTGTTAAAAAAATCACAACACAATAAATACGACTAGTCTGGTAACTCTGTTGTTAAACATAAAATGTTTGTAAAATTTTACAGGTTGGGGTAAAATTCCTAGGAAAAAACCCTCGTAAGGAATATTTTCATGGAAAGGGGAATTTGTATAACACCAGTTTTCTATACTAGATTTAATATACACCAATGAACATTCTTTGCTGTCACTTGCCCCACAAGAGCTGAATAAATACAGTAAATTTGTTGTTTATCCCAACTTACCCAAGAAGTTGACAGTCTTAGAGATAAATCCACCGGCATGAGACCTTCCTTTTGCATTGCTGTAAATCTACAAGTAACATTGCCAGGTTTGTCATACCCCTTCTGAAGGATATACAAATGGCTGTGTTCTATTGATGAAGCAATAACTCTGAATGGAATCTCCTAAGAAAAGGTATAAAAGTATCATATATAATCATGGTGAATGGTTTATCTGTTTTTTGACAAGCATTTTGGAAGCCTACTTATTTTACCTTTAGGCGGCTTGTCTGGTGCCCACAAACATCTTGTTCGTCACCCAATTTTTTGGTGACTCATCCAAAGTGTTAATTTCCAAGTAAAATATAAGAATATTTGTTTTTTACATAGTGCTCCTTTGAATTAAATGAATCATGTTGACATTCTTCGACATTTCTTGACAGAGATGAAGAAACTCTCATACAAAGTGCTTTTAAAACTCAGTAAGATCCTTCTCTACCCTCTTTCATGATATTGTTTGTGATCACACCAAATTATACCTAAAAGAAAAATGAAACTATCTATCAAAGCTGAGATGTTCAGTTTAGATTGCTTGACAATCATGCTTTTCTCTACATGTTGCTAATTTCTTTCCAGGTAACTATGCAGTCCAACAATTGTCAAGGAAATTATGAATGGTTACAATTTTACTGCATTTTTTAATCGCTTTCCTTAATACTTGAATTTCTCCCAAATTGTTTACACAGTCCCAGGCTTATTAAACAGTGAGTAATGTCAAATAGCCACTGGAAACATTGCTGAACAACATACTGAACAAACATTACCTTAACATGGATTTAAGTACCCATCAAAGCACTCTAACAACATATCCCCCCACACATTAATGCCAAATCCAACACATACAATACCTGTGGCTTTTCTTTGGGTATACAACATGTCCATTGCTCAGGAAGAATGCTATCAAGTGACAACTCTAGATCGAAGTTTTGCCTTTCCATAAAAGGAAGCGTCCTTTGGGAATCAACGACTAAGTTTGGGTTCAGTCGCAGCAGCTAGGATAAAAGGACGACAAACACTATCACCATATTTTTGTCAATTTTAGGCGACATGAGAAAGCATACAATTTACAGTAGTGATATATTTTTAACCCCAAGAATCAGGAATGGTACTAGGTACCATTGTGGTCATGGGTATGGTTCTAGTCCCCCTCCTGTCAGGTTATCTTTTCATTTTCTTTGTGGAACCTTATGGGATGTGGTAGAATATTTCATCCCAAAGATGATCTTGAGAGGAAAGTGCCCTTAGCTCAATTGAAAAATGTTGAATCACCCCAGCAGAAAAAAGGGAAATCTTGACAGCCACAGTGGATATTGTGTTAAGCTTCATTTAATGATGCTGTCCCACTGCTTCCATTGTGCTGGTCACTGCATGGACACTTCCTGAGTGGCTTCATGGGTGAATGCACACACACAATACTCTACTGAACTTGACTTTATCCAAGATACCTGCCATATACCTGCTATGGCAGGGAGTAAATTTCAAAAGTAGCTAAAGGCTTTTTTCCCAGCATGATCATCCTTCCTGAATCAGTTTTTCTATTCTGGCTCTCAAGAAAGGCGGATTTCTTAGGTCTGTGGACATGTTAAGATGAGACCTGCCTATTTCATGTGAAAAGTTTCAAAAACATTTAAAGTTGCTGCAATTTCCATCAGAATCAATCAAATACTGACCATTTCACAAAGCAACTACTGTTTTGCACTTTAATCTGAAATAAGCATTAGCTGCTTAGGCAAATGTGTGATGTACAGAGAGGGACTCATGTGTTATACTTGTTTAGCCTTCATTCCAAGGACAGGTACTATTTTATGTTGCCCTAATGGTTTAGTTTAGAAGTAGTTATTACTTCTATGAAAATGTTCACATTACTAAACTAAACTAGGAACTAGCTGGTAAGAAATTAACAGATAATTTATAAAGTATTAGCAAAGGTAATATCGACACTGTGCTAAACTCCACACCATATTTTTCCATAACTGTCAGATATGCTCAGACTTTGATGTGGGAGTTCTTGAGAATGGTGACAGGTATGCAATAATTACAACAGCTTTTTCAGTGTCAATATTACCTTTGCGACATGTTACCAAACCCATATGCAAACTATGCAAGTAATACATGGTTGTATCCCTTGATGAAATACCTTATACCAGGTGTTCACAATTTGACCACCGGGGACCTTAAATGAGCTTTAACCTACACCAAAGGCACTTGTGGGTTGGGTTATGCAATGAACATGAGGCACCTAAATGCCTGCAAGTATGAAATTCATATGCTTTTGTTCCAAGAGATCATCATTTATAATGTTGTCATAGTTTCACCTCTGGTCACCTCAAATGACCTTTGGCCACCACTAAAAATAACAAAGATCATCTACTTAATGTGGGACACTAAAGTGCCGTACATGGCATTAAAACAAGTTTTCCCTTCTTGATATATCATGTTTACAAGGTTTACACATTTTGGCTCCTGACGACCCCAAATGACCTTTGACATCCTTCAAGACGAAAGGGACCATCAACTAAATATGGACCATCCACATCTTAACTATAAGATCCCTGCTTACCCTGCTTGAGATATCATGTGTACAAGCTTCAAATTTTTTGACCACACATGACCCTGAATAACCTTTGACCTCCACCACATGCAATAGGAATCATTAGGAATTTACCAGATCCAAAATTTTTGGTCCAGCTGTAACCACATTTTGCCACACTGCATTTCAAATTCTGCTGGATCAATTCTGGCCTTCGGAGTTCGATCATTGTGGAAATGTGGGGAAAAACACAGCTGGGCTCATTTGCAGCTCTGTAGACTGGGCTTGATGCCCTGCCACATTAAGTATGATGCACAGATAAAGTACATGTAATGGCAAAACCTAATTAGTAAAGACAGTCTGCACAATATGTATTGTGCACATTGTGTAAACCAGACAAGATTTTTTTTTAATGTCCGTATCCCTTGTAAAATACTATCCCACATTAAAACTTCTTATGCATCAGACCATCAGTAATTCTCGATACTGGTTGTGACAACAAGACTAACGGAAAGGTTGTGACAACAAGACTAACGGAAAACTGACCGTGAAAGTCACGGCAGGCTTCGTTGCTTTCTTCCACAAACAGTAAATCCCACTGTGTGTGCAGCACACTGTGTGTAATGACTGAGAAAGTTGACAATGCTTTGGAACTGAAACCTACACTAGGAGTATGGACATTTGAAGACTGAAAGCAGAAGTCGGGTATGAATTTAATACCCCGAGGTTTTCGCCAAAAAGTTGGGACCCGGGTGGAATTGCTGATAGGGCGAGAAAATCCTTATGCCCACCGCAAATCTCTGAGTCATCAAGAAATAATAGGGCAGGTGGTAAAATGAAAACTGATCATTGTTTTGCTCTTCCAAGGATTCTTTGAATCAAAAAAAAAAAAAAATTACTGAATTTTTACTTTCATGCCTTGGGTTTTAGTAACTTACCTCTTGCCCTCCAGGAATGTCCGAATAAAAGCCAACTTCTACTTCAGCAAGTTCATCACTCTTTTTCATTTTCTTTACTGCTGTGTAAACTCTAATTCTTTTTGCTCTCACTCTCTTATCATCAATGGCATATTTTACACAGCAAAATTTCTTTAGATGCACAATGCAAGCACTGTCAGTCAATTCATATGACATATTGGGCTTCTCCCTCCAAGGTGACTGGCTTCCTGTCGGATATAAAAGTGCCAAAAAGGATTTTCAATTTAGCTTTTGATGAAACCATACAGCTTCATGCATATATTGCACAAAAAACTTAACAACACTGCCATTATCTTTCAAACATTATGATACTGCATGTAGATATATGATCAGGGATGAGACTGACATATAAAAAAAAATCACTGAACTTTTGAATGGGTATGTAGTATACTGATGCCGAAGGTGTCAGTATGAGCGTGAAGCTCAAACTCTTACGGGTGGGGTCCAGGGGCAACGCAATGATGGTTTCCAGGGGCAGCGCCCCGGAAGCTCCTGGATTTTTAAGATTTCATTAGGCCCAAATGGGCTAACTGTTTATCATATTTTGATGAAACAGACAACTTACAAAACACCCTAAGCTTAACATACTGTATAGCCTATGTGTTAAGGTTCACTAAGTTGGATCAACATCTTGTCTTTCCCAAAACCTAGTTCATACCAACTGGCTTCTTGATTTCTTTGATCCAGTGTCCAACATTATTTTGTGGCTCACTTTTAAGTTTTAACACCATTCAACTTGCCTAGGCCTAGGCTTTTAGGGCCTACCTACTAGTAAATAGTAGCCCTTTTTGCACATCAGAACATATGGCTAAGTATGAAGTGCCTTGGCTGTGCTCTGTAATGTAAAGCACATTTAAGAGCCATGCCTTGCATAGGGCGGCCCTAAGGCTAGGCCAAAACTTCAAAGGCCAAACGTTAGGCCTAGTTAGGTAAGGCCTAATTTAAGGCACCAATTCCTAGCTCTTTTGGTGAAAATTGGTACCAGTTTGTTATAAACTTCAAGCCAAATCCCAGAATGGCTGCCTTCTTCAGACTTACTCAGAGACCTGTGAGAGTATGGGCTAGGCTCAATAGCAGTGCACATACATAACCTATGTTAGGATAGTGTAAGAAGGCCTAATGGCAATGCCTCTTCTTCTTCTTCTTCTTCTTTCAAATGCAGCACAAACGCCAGACAAGGCTATCCCGTGCTGTTGAACTAGGGCTAAGGGAGTCGGATGAATAGAATAACTAGCTATAGCGATTTTGATCAAGGGCTAAGAGCTGGTTTTTAAAGCTGTCTACTGATGGGGCACAGCGAGCCTGTTCCGGTAATAGGTTCCAGCTAGGGATAGTTCTTGGATAGAGAGATTTCTGATAGCAAAGCTTGTTAGTGGAGGGATAATGGTATAGATACCTTCCACTAGTACGACGGGTAGTCCGTCGATTAAGATTTGACGGGTCAATAAGATGTTTCCTTACATTACTTGGAAGTAATCCATGCGTTTCTTTATACATAACAACAAGACGAGCCCTAAATCGTCGAGTTTCAAGGCTGTCCCATTTAAGATCTTTAATCATCTCAGAAACACTTGATTGGCGACTGTAGTTGTTAAAGATGAATCTGGCAGCACGCCTCTGGACATTTTCTATAGAATTCTTTTCGGATTGGGTATAGGGGTCCCATACCGTACTACAATAATCGAGAATGGGTCGAACAAGAGCAAAGTACGCTGCAGTCTTAGTATCTTTATCACAGTGCGAGAGGTTTCGCCTCAATAGGCCTAATGTCCGGTTTGCTTTGGATACAATTTGGTTAATATGTCTTTTCCAGTTCATACTAGAAGAGAGTTCAGCTCCTAGGTAAGGGTGGTGATTAACCTGCTCTAAAGTATGATTACCCATTTGGTAAAAATAAGGATTTGGATTTGCTTTATGGGAGACTCTCATAGTAAAACACTTAGATTTATTAAACCCCATCTGCCAGATTGATTCCCACTGACACAAATTGTCAACATCGTGTTGAAGAATTTTTGTGTCCTCTATGTTTTTTATTTCACGATACAGGATACAGTCATCGGCAAATAACCTGATGCTTGATTGAATATTTGCAGGCAAGTCGTTAATATAGACTAAAAAGAGTAAGGGTCCCAAGACAGTGCCCTGAGGGACACCAGAAATGACTTTAGATTTGTCTGAAGACGTTCCATCAATTAGCACCCTCTGGTAACGGTTAGTTAGGAATTTCTCAATCCAATTTAAGATGTTATTACGGATTCCAACATGCTTAAGTTTATTAAGAAGTCGCTGGTGGGGAACCGTATCAAAAGCCTTGCTAAAATCCATTATGATTAGGTCAGCTTGGCTTCTGTTATCTAAAATCTTCATTATATCGTCAACAAGGGCAGAAAGCTGAGTTTCGCATCATCTCTCTTTACGAAAACCATGTTGAACATCAGCAAGTACATTAAATTTGTCAGAGTGATCCATAATATGACGGTGAATAATATGCTCTAAAAGCTTGCAAGGGATGGATGTCAACAAGACAGGCCTGTAATTCGCAGGGTCCGATCTTTCACCCTTCTTATAGATGGGGGTGATATTAGTATCAAGCCAGGCTGCTGGTAAACATCCACTTGACACCGACTTTTGGAACAACTTCTGAAAAATGGGGGCAATACTGTTGGCACAGGACTTTAAGACTCTGGCAGTGACATTGTCAGGCCCAGCAGCCTAAGGACGCCGGTGGTTGAGATCTTAATGTCCCCTATAACAGGGATGGGACTAGAATCGATAACAGGCATACTATTTAAATTCCCTTTTGTGAATACAGAACAAAACTGATTATTCAGCGCTTCGGCTTTATCTTTGGAAGTGGACAGTAGTTTTCCATGAACCTGCAGCGGCGAGATACCAGAAGTATCAGTCCTCTTGGATTTAATAAATTCCAGAAAGGCTTAGTATTATTTGATTTCAAGCTACCCCCGATAATGTCTCTAACGTAGCTATTATGAGACATTCTGATTTTCCTATCGATACTTCTCCTTAATTTCCTAAATTCAAATTTATGGGAGGACTAGCTGACCATACTTCTTGACCTTATTGTAAAGTCTCTGTTTTCGTCTAATGTCCCTCTTAATTAACTGTTAACCCATGGATAGGAGAAACGACTTGAGCTTAACTTTGCAGGAATATTCTTGTCAATAGAGTTAAAGAGTGTAGTCATGCCTCTAAGTTCATGACAGGTATCTTCCATTACCTACTCTAACCCTATCTGCCAGTGGCAAGTCGGGGAAGTAATATTAGACCTCCTTATTGATTTGTTTGCTTTGTGGTTTCCTTCTCACAACTGTTGGGGAGGGTCTCCCAGTCAGGTCCAGCACAGCTATTCAGTGTGTCATGCATGAGTGACTTTCAACAATACAAGCTCTCAGGAGTCAAGATGAGGTTAATGCCTGCCAGGAAGTTGAGCTGCACAGTTCATTTGCTAAGAGGATTAGTTGTGGTTAGAGTTTTTCTCAATCATGGCTAATGGACATTCCCCCTAATGTAGTGACAGGTATATGAACAGAATATGCAATCAGCCTTAAACCTTACAAAGATGTAGGAAAGGGTGCAGTTGAGTATTTTGCACATACCCTGTGAATATACAAGCTTTGATGACCTTTGCAAACGATCATTCTGTTCAGTGCACACCAAGTTATGTTGTACAGTAGTATAAATTTAGTAACAAGCATGTATATATCGACTATAGCTAGCTGCAGTGTGCACATCTACACACACTTGCATACAGACACAGTCGGTGCCAATGGACGTACGTACATGTATACAAAACTTGCACTAAATGAGAGCATTATAATACTGTATGTACTAAGTATATGGAGTGGACATGACTGTTTGCTTCCACTTTACTTTCCACTTTCAAGCAGCATGCACATACAGTATGACCTAGGAGCTATGATATGACAAGGAAAAAGGGTATCATAATTAAACATATATATGCAATTCAACTATGCTGTTTCACTGACATCCTATGAAAAATCATGTGCTGTTCCCATTTTCAACTTCATATTTTTTTGCGGAAATGAAAATGCGAAATAGCAGAAGTTGGAAAAAATCACGGAAATCTGCGAATTCGCGGAAAATGCTCATGCCTGTTATATGCAAAAGAATAAGGACTCAAAAGTATGAAATAATACATTGTAAAAACTATTGAGGGTTAATCAGTGATAGCCTACTGCATGCTGCTGCTGGTCTGTCACGCAGAGCCCAATCAGGATGCAAAAATTCTGACTACCACATTATGACACTTGCTACATTATGACATTCGCAAATGAGGGTTCTGTGATATTTAAGTGAAAATAGGCTAACTTTGGAACTAATTCACTAATCTGACTTCAGATAATATACTAGAGCACCAATGGTGCTGAAGCTCATACCTTCAACCAATTAAGGGTCCTTAGCTTCTAGTCTTTGTTAGTGCAAGCATCATATGACTTTAAATGATGTCAAATGGCTTATGACCCCAAGTCTCACATACCCTGATGGCACCTTCCTGAATGTCACAAAAAATTTGTCATGCCATTTTTGCTTTGTAAGTTGTTTCACGAATACAATTCAAGAAAGCAAAAGCCCCTAGGGCCCATCTTCGGCCTTGGACCCCAAATTTCAAGTATCATTATGACAAACCATCAACATTGTACAAGAGAATCTTTAGTTATAGATGCACTTTTGCACACTTCATAAAAGAGCCATAGGGTCCACATGGGCTTCTGGACCAAAATTCCACAAAACCAGAAACAGATCACTAGCCAAGCATCATTATAACAGGCCATCAACTCTGTTAAACATTAACTGGAGGAAAAGTTAATCACTTGCAATACTAAACAAAAAGGACCCTATGGTCCATCTTGTGCCTTGGACCCCAACTTGTTAAACACCTGAAGGTACCACTACCCGAATATAATTATGAAAAACTATCAACATTGTACAAGAGAATCTGCAGGAGTGAGCAATTTGCAAAATGTCATAAAAAGGGCCATAGCACCCAAATGGGACCTTCGACCCAAACTTCTAGAACACCATAAACAGATCACTAACTAAGCATCATTATGACAGACCTTCAACTCTGTTTAACATTAACTGGATGAGGAATTGACCATTTTGCAATATTTCACAAAATGGACCCTAAGGTACATTGGGCCTTGGACCCAAAATTTCTGTACACCCTAAAAGAACCATTAACAGAGGATCACTATGACACAAACACCCACGTGCTCTGACAATGCACACACAATGGAAATACCCAATGGAAATCCCATTAAGCAGCTCCCTTAAATCTAACCTAAACAACTGCACAGGATTGACCTCTTCTACACAGACAGTTTTAAAGAGGATGCAGTACACAGAAAAATAGGTAGTAAAGTGATTTTGTGAGACTGGAAAGAAGATAGAGGGGTGGCACAAAATTGGTTAGAAAGGTATCAAAAGTATTCTTCATCCCAAATTGGAGAAGTAATTTGTAAGGACCATTAACAGAGCTTCATTATGACAAATCATCAACACTGTACAATACAATTTGTAGGAGAACCAGAATGCGAGGCATTCACACTCGCGAATGTAAAACTGAAGGGAAAAAAATTTCGACAGATTCACATAACAATGGGTAGTGAACCGCATACCACCAGCGTGTGAGTCTTATGCCTATCCAATGCGCCAACAGGAGCAACTGAAACGAAAGATATTTGAATAATTATTAAACTCTTTAGAGCACCTTGCGAGAATAAATGCTAACAAATGTGATGAAGTTATGCATCTAGTGGAGGGTTGTCTTTTATGTTATTGTCTTTAACGATGGGAAGTGCTCACTCGAAGGTAGTATGTTTAACTGGGGATCGTTCAACAGTTCAGCAATCACCCTTTGCTGGCGATGAACGACACAGAAGGCCTAAGTACTGTGGATAAACTGAAGTTTATAAAAATGACAATATTGTACAAGAAGTGCAGGACATAACAAGACAAGAGAAATGTCGCCATATTGGACCTAACGACTGTTGCAAGTCAAAAACACGACAGATATACTTCGCTATTCGCTCGCATTAATAGACTATCATTACTCCAAGTCCACAACTGTATCAAATGTCGGGTCATGTGGGAACCGGCAAAGCAAGCACCTATTTGCAAGGGAAATTCAAGTTTCAGAAGAAACTCCTGTGCCAGAAGATAACTATGCAGTTAGTATTGCGCAATTTTTCATCCGGGACACTTCGTTATCTTATCCGTTCACTGTGTCATAACCTACTGGATGTCTTCAGTTCCAAAGAAAGTAAAACGTAACTCTGTAGTTTGTCGTTCTTTTTCCAAGTATGTTTGATCTATTGTAAGGAGAGTTCACTCGTACAATTTGTTGCCCACAATAACACATAAACTTTTACTTCAACAGATCGCTCAAACGTTTCAAAATATGAGCAGATAAGGGTATGCGTCCTTTCTAAAATAACAGCTGTTGACAAAAACCATAGAAAAGGCCGTTTAAGAACGTGATACAGTCGTTCCAGGAACCGTACAATTAAAACATCTGTCACGGAAAATGCCTCAAAGTGTAGTAAAGCTAGAGACACCCTAAATAAATTTACTCTATTTATTACTAACATCTATTAATCTACAAACACTTATAGATTAACAAAACCAACAAGACACAGAATGAAAACACTGTGACAAGTCCATAAAGGGACTGCTATACTTCGCATTCGCTCGTAAAAAGTATTTTGTAAAATTTCATAAAATGAGCCACTGGGGCCACGTGGAACCTAAGACCAAAATTCAAGAACACAATAATGCGATCACTAACCAAGCATTATAATGAGAGGCTGTTACCCCTCTTTAAACATTAAATAGAGAAGAAGTTTATTACTTTGCAATATTTCACAAAATGGACCCAACGGTCCATCTTGCGCCTTGGACCAAAAATTCCTGAACACCCCGAAGGGACCAATAACAGAGTAACATTATGGCAAACCATCAACACTGTACAAGAGAATCTGTAGGAGGAGAAGCATTTTGTAGAATTTCATAAAATGGGCCCTAGGGTTCACATTGGACCTTTGACCAAAAATTCCTGAACACCCCGAAGGGACCAATAACAGAGTAACATTATGGCAAACCATCAACACTGTACAAGAGAATCTGTAGGAGGAGCAGCATTTTGTAGAATTTCATAAAATGGGCCCTAGGGTCCACATTGGACCTTGGACCAAAAATTCCTGAACACCCCAAATGGCCCACCACCCAAGGAACATTGTGCACAAGTTTAAAAAAAATCCATGAAAGCATGTGGGAGGAGAAGCATTTTGAACAAGTGTGGACCGACCGACCGACCGACCGACCGACTGATAGAGTGACGCCACGTGATCACAATAGCTCACACCAGCATGCTGGTATGAGCTAACAAAACCACATAGCAGTTTATTTCTTACAGCAGAATATGTACCTTTCCTTACCCTGTATGTTTTTCCATCTCAATAAACTTTTACCACTGCACTCACTATTCATCAACTTCTTTTGATGAAGGGTACAAAAGAATTCAACTGAGTAACTCTTGATGTGTACGATGGATGTATTTTGTTGTCCAATTCTTTGGAAAAAAAACAGTCATCTTTGGATAGGTACCTTCACAGCATATTTGGTGTGTAGGACAACCTGAACCACAACTCATATGTGCACCTTTCTTGCAGACCCAGGAAAAGTGCTGCTACCACTTCAGCAATCCTGGGCAAAACCCAGGGGGGGGGGAGTGCAAAATGGCAAGGTACTGATATTTGTATAAACCAAATGGTCAAGCTCTTACCACTTTCATTATTTGTATAGATCCTAGCACAGCTGGTCTTCCTCTTCTTAAACTGAAGGCAGTGAGGTAAAACAAGCTTTGCAGAACGTCTTAACCTTAGGTTTCTAGGAAATAATTCAACAGCTGTCGAAGCATTGGAACACAAAGATTTTACTTGATCTTCCACTATTCTACTTTGTATGATTCTCATCCATATTAAGCAAGAGTCCATGTCTGCTGGAAGGGCATTCTGAGGTATTTCCAAGATGACATCCGAGTCTGGAATTTTTAATGCTCCTCCAGTGTTTGTGATGGTCTTACTAACTGCTTTCAGAGGAGCTTCATATCTCTCCACTAAAGCTGAGGAAAGGGGATAGAAGTAAAGTTTTTTATTCATATTAATCCTGTACAGTTGATTTTCCAGATGCAAATTAGTTTTGAAAACTCTTAGCCTTCTCACAACTTGTTCAGCTGTCCCTTGAATTGTACATGGAAAATATCTATCCATGATATATCTCTTTGACTCTTCTTAACTGGTGACTTTCTTACCTGATTAGCAAGGCCTTTTTGGTATGGGAAGACAGCATATCTTACTAATAGAGAACTTCGTTTTTACAGTGCTGAAGACAATGTATATGAATGGGACAAGTAATTTGACATATAAGGCACAATTTTGTCAAATCTGCTACCCCATTTCACACCATGGTGTGTTTCATTTTGCAAACTTCAATGAAAAAAAAAAAACATTTACATAACACCAAGATCTTTCATAGAAGGTTAGATGTACACATAAATGTCAAGTCACAAGTAACTACCATGCTTTTCACTAGTAATGGCTGAGTTTTCCAGTTTAGAAGGTATACATCAAATACGCACACTGAAACACAATGTCCACACCAACTAAATTACTTAAAGGGCAATTCTCATTATCCCAGACAGTTCCAGTTCTCCCAACTAAGTTACCTGTAGCTCCTCCCATAACTGTATAAGCTCCCCCTTATGCAGACAGAAACCTATTTTATTGCTTATTACTCATGTCCTATGGCTAACCTTTCAAATAAAAGGCTATAATGTGTAATATGAACACTCTCTCTGCATTGTGTGGAATGTGAGCTACCATTCATCGTTTGAATTTTCAAACTATGATGTCAATCAAAGAACAGTCACCAATTGAGAATTTTGATATCCCTACACCAAAAATGCAATTTGGGGTGATGAACGACTGTCTGTCTTTAAAAGAAGGGTCTAAGCTCAAATCAAGCTTTGATATATTAGAGGGGTGCTTATTCTAAGCAATCTAGTGAAATTTTCATTGAAATCCAATGTGTGGTTCTCAAGATATCACCAGATAAAGTTGTCACATTTTCAACACAAAGTGAACTTGAAGCAAGCACATATGATCTCATAGCTTCACATTAATGAGCACGTCTTTTGTTTTTCTTTAAACTTTACCACCAATTTACTCCTCAACAATCAAATGTTATTGGAATATGATTGCATGAGAGGCATGAGAAAATTACAAACTTCACATTCCCAATGGGGAGGTCCTATCCCCATTAATTTCAAAGTCAACACAGCAGACTGAAAAAAAAAACATTCCTTATCAATGTGAGGAAGTGATATCAAGGAGCTGCCTAGTGGTATAACTCCCCCTTGCCTCAAGCTCACTTTGCGTTACAAATTTAGTAACTTCTTTAGCTGATATCTCGAGTAATGCATGTCCGATTTGAATGAAAGATTTACCAAAATGCATACATTTAGTTCCTCTCTCATATATGAAAATTAAATTTTTGCTTAAACCCTTTTCAGGTTAAGGACTTCTTCTCACATTGCAACCACGGCAACACCCCTCGAACAACAACAACAAAAAAAAACCAGAAAGCCCAAAGGCTTAGTGATTCCTTGCCGAATGGGGATGCTTTGTTGCACTGAGGTTTATCCCTCAAATTTATCTTTCTTCACTACATCATTTTATGTTTTAACAATTTGACCTCTGCTGACCTCACATGACCTTTGAACCCCACCAAATATAACAAAAAAGAAAATCTGAAGTGTCTTGAAAGGGATTCAACTCCAATGGATCTTGGATCTTGAAAATTCTTGGAAAATTTTGCTTTAGATGACCTCTGGTGACCCTAGATGACGATCTTAGGAATACTTGGGATATTTTGCTGTTTGACCTATGGTGACCCCATATCATGATCTTGGGAATTCTTGGGATATTTTGCTTTTGACCTCTGGTGACCCCATGTAACAATCTTGGGAATTCTTGGGAAAATTTTGCTTTTGCTTTTTGGCCTCTGATAACTCCAGATGATGATCTTGGGAATTCTTGGGAAATGTTGATTTTTGACCCCAGTGATGCCAGATTACAATCTTGGGAATTCTTGGGATATTTTGCTTTTTGACCTCTGGTGACCCCATATAACAATCTTGGGAATTTTTGGGAAATTTTGCTTTTTGATCTCTGGTGACCCCATATAACAATCTTGGGAATTCTTGGGAAATGTTGCTTTTTGACCCCAGTGATGACAGATTACAATCTTGGGAATTCTTGGGAAATTTTGCTTTTGCTTTTTAGCCTCTGATAACTCCAGATGATGATATTGGGAATTCTTGGGAAATGTTGATTTTTGACCCCAGTGACGCCAGATTACAATCTTGAGAATTCTTGGGATATTTTGCTTTTTGACCTCTGGTGACCCCATATAACAATCTTGGGAATTTTTGGGAAATTTTCCTTTTTGATCTCTGGTGACCCCATATAACAATCTTGGGAATTCTTGGGAAATGTTGCTTTTTGACCCCAGTGTTGACAGATTACAATCTTGGGAATTCTTGGGAAATTTTGCTTTTTGACCTTTGGTAACCCAGATGACCTTTGACCTCCACCAGAAACAATAGGGTTCTTCCTGTCAACATGACAAATCTATGTACCAAATAAGAAAAGTGTCGGTCATTGCTATCTGGAGATATCGTGTTTACAAGCCATTTACGAGGTTTTCGCAGTTTAACCTCTGCTGACCTCAGATGACCTTTGACCTCTACCGAAAACAATAGGATTCTTCCTCTCAACATGACAAATCTATATAGGCCATTCCCATCTTGACATATGGCGATTTCAAGGTTTTCGGTCTTTGACCTCTAGTGACCTCAAATGACCTTTGACCTCCACCAAAAACAATAGGATTCTTTCTCTCAACATGACAAGTCTATATACCAAATATGAAAAGTGTCTGTCATTCCTATCTTTAGATATCGTGATTAAGGAGCTTTTCGGCTTTTTAACTCAGGTGACCCCAATTGACCTTTGACCTTCACCAAAAACAATAGGCCTCTTCCTCTCAACATGACAAATCTACATACCAAATGTGAAAAGTGTCGGTCATCCCTACCTCGAGATATCGCGATTACAAGGTTTTTTGGTTTTTGACCTCTGGTGACCTCAGATGACCTTTGACCTCTACCAAAAACTATACGGTTCTTCCTTTCAACATGACAAATCCATACAGGCCACTCCTATCTTGAGATATCATGATTTCAAGGTTTTTGGTCTTTGACCTCTGGTGACCTCAAATGACCTTTGACCTGCACCAAAAACAAGAGCATTCTTTCTCTCAAGATGACAAACCTATATATCAAATATGAAAAGTGTCCGTCATTCCTACCTTGAGATATCGCGATTACGAGCTTTTCGGCTTATTACCTCTGGTGACCTCAAATGACCTTTGACCTTCACCAAAAACAATAGGGTTCTTCCTCTCAACATGACAAATCTATATACCAAATATGAAAAGTGTCGGTCATCGCTATCTCGAGATAGCGCGATTACAAGCCATTTATGAGGTTTTCGCAGTTTAACCTATGGTGACCTCAGATGACCTTTGACCTCTACCAAAAACAATAGGGTTCTTCCTCTCAACATGACAAATCTATATACCAAATATGAAAAGTGTCGGTCATCCCTATCTCGAGATAACGCGATTACAAGGTTTTCAGATTTTGACCTCTGGTGACCTCCGATGACCTTCGACCTCCTCCAAAAACAATAGGGTTCTTCCTCTCAACATGACAAATCTATATACCAAATATGAAAAGTGTCGGTCAATCCTACCTTGAGATATCGCGATTACAAGCGGCGTCACAAACACACATACACACACATACACACACACACACACGCACGCAGTCGTGTTTTTACACACTACTGAGGACCTCATTGTTTTCTCCATTGTGTTTTCTTCCTTAACCCTAACCTTAACAATAGACTCTCTATTGTTATTCTACCGAGGACTTGAGAAATCTATTGAATTCACAACCGAGGACCTGGAAATCCATTGTTTAGGTCCTCAGTTTTACCTAAAGACAAAGCCACATACACACACACACACATACACACACACACACGACATCACCATCGCATAGATTCCTTGCCTGCCTACGGCAAGGAATCAAAAAGAAGTTGGTAACAAATACTTACAACATGTTTTACTTGGCTCCATGACTGTTAATGGTGAAGGATCCTGCTCTACAGCCTTAAAAAGGTATAAAAATGAAATTGCATTGACAAACTTTGTTAGACTGTGGAACTTTTTCTATAGAAACTTCTTTATGCTGTTCATTAGGGAATACGGAGTGGTAAATCTGTCATTAATACTTATTTAAATATTATGAATTGATCTGCCCTGACTGATCATGTAATCAAAGAAAGATAACTATATGCATCATTGAACACACAAATATAGCTATAGTAAAAGCTCCGGGATCATCATGGGACTGCTGGCCACGCTTTATACATAGATCCCATTAGCCATATGCTGCACCTCTGCAGCACTCTCCACCTATCCAAAGAGTTGTCATCTTTACTTTAATCTCTTGGGCAAACAAGCTGCCAGGACACCACTGACCTCAACTTCCTTATCAACAAGTTGTAAGAACTGCTTACAAGCCATCCATTGTTTGAGATTAGACATGCACCACTGCACAACTGGCTGTTTGTCTAATAAACTAAAGCCTCCGTCCCACTGGGAATTTATGAATCTGGAATGGTCTGTGATGGGGAAATGTGGAAAAGTGTTGTGATGCGGCCTTGTGAATGATAGCGACAAAATTGTAGAAAAAGTGGAGCAGTCCCATTAAAATTTGCAACGGAGATGATTCTGCAAAAGTCTGCTTCTTATTAGGGGACAATTCTGTGATGTTCGCCGATAATCTGCAATGGATCTGCTGACCATGACCAAGATCTGGCGGTGATGGTCGGCGACTGTTGCCGATGTATTGGAAAATATTCAGCGTTGTATTGGTGATGTTTGACGAAGTTTCGCAGAATGTTCTCAACTATTTGGCGATCATCTGCTAACCATTGCACAAGCATCGCCTAACGTAGCCGAATATTCTCCGATGTGTTGGTGACGTGGGGGGGGGGGGGTAAATAAACTCGAGTTGTGTGTGAGGGGCTCATTTTCTCTCAGGCTGTTGCAACTTCCACATCTCCCTGGCCATCCTCAGAATGGAAGAACAAGCACTAGCTTTGTATAGAGAACACTTAGAAGACCAGCAAGAGTTAGAATCTGCCCTATTCCTGTTATTGGTGTGTAGGAGAAGAGAAATAGCCAGGAGACATTATTGGGTCAAGCCTTGGATCCAGAGGAGGTCATTCTTTGGTGATTATGAAAATTCAGGCGTCGAATTTAACCGAGGCCACCGAGGCCATGGCCGTGGTTGCCCCTTCAATTGGCCTCAGTGCCCTGCAATTTTCAAAAGAGCTTGAGGCCAAAAATGGTCTTAAGAGCCGCCATACTATGGCTGCAGTGCCCCTCACAGTCTCAGCCGATTGTCAATGTCATGCCTTCCCACTCTTCACAAACTTCTACCACTCCAAAGGTGGTACACATATTCATTTCCTTCATGCTTCCATACATGTATACATGCTTATGTTGAATGCTCGCTCATTGGAATGAACTACAGTAGGAATACAGTAATAAAAAGAAAAGCTCTACAAGGACAGGCCATGCAGGGAATTGTGTATGGCCTTGGTGCCCTATCAACATACTAAAAGTTTTGGCCTTGCTGCCCTACCATTTCGCCGTGGTGCCTCCAGATTTGCCCTGATGCTTGAGACCAAAATGGCTGTGCCCTTAAAAATTTAGAATTCGAGGCCTGAAAATTTAATGGTCGAGCTGCAGAGAGAGGCCAGAGGAGATTTCAGTGGTTTCCTGAGGATGCCTCCAGAGATGTTTCATCAGTTAGTTAGATGAGGTTTTACGGCTCATGTTTCTAACCCAATTGGTTTTAGTCAGGCCAGCCACAGCCTTTTTTCCAGTTGTGGCTCACTGGCTTCCTTTCCCTACTCCGAGATGTTTCATGCTTATAGACCGTCTTACTCCCAGACTTACAATGCAAAATCAACCAATCGATGACGGTACGCCATAACCAGGGTTCCCACACTTTTTGGCGAATGTAATTCCAGACATTTTCAAGACCTTTCCATAGTTTTTCCAGACCCAAATTATCACCTGTGGTTCATACTATAGGTGACAAATATACACACCCACAATGAGGCATAGGCCTGGGCATATGTTAGGCCTAAATTTATTTACTCCGTACTAACTTTGGTCTTACAGTATATCTAGCTACCAAAATAACCCCAACCACTTAAAATGACGTTTTGACCGTGTGTGACAATCTGTTGTGTTACCTCCACTTCTTATTCTGTTGTCCTCAGCAAGCCACAATGTGGATTTCATAGAAAGGGCCTCAGGCCCCACATGGGACCTTGGACCCAAACATCCAGAAAAAAAAAACAGGTCACTAATCAAGCATCATTGTGACAGGCGGTCAACTGTTTAACTCTGATTGAAAGAATTGGGGTCAACCATTTTGCAATATTTCACATAATGGATGCCAGGGCACATCTTTGACCTTGGGCCCAAAATGTCTGTACAACCTGAAGATACCACTAACCGAGTATCATTATGACAAACCATCAACTTGTACAAGGGAATCTGTTGTTGAAGAAGCCCTTTGCAGCTTTTCAGAAAATGGGGTCATAGGGTCCACATATGGGATCTGGACCAAAATTCTAGAATACCACAAAAATCACTATAACACCACTATAACATTATAACATCCCATCAACACTCTTTAACATTAAAAGGTGAAAAAGTTAATCACTTTGCAATATTTCACAACATGGACCCATGTCCCATCTTTGGCTTTAGGCACCAAATTTCTGAACACGCTGCAGGTACGGTACCGCTCACAGAGTATCATTATGACAAACTATCAACATTATACAAGAGAATATCTGCAAGAGAAGCTTTGTGTGGAATTTCATAAAATGGGCCATAGGGCCTGTATGGGCCTTAGACCAAAATTTTCTGAACAACTTAAAAGGCCCACCACCCAAGGGACATTATGTGCAAGTTTCATTGAGATCCCTTGAAAGATGTGCAAATAACAGCCACTTTTGCACATGTCAACAGACAGACCGATAGAGATCAATATATACAGGTCTGTGATTACAATAGCTCACACCAGCTTTGCTGTTATGAGGCAAAAATTCAAACCATTCACCCCATAAACCTCACTGTCACATGGTAGAAAGAAGTGAGGTTATCAATAATTATTGTAATATCTTTTGAAATCAATGATTGTAAGTAATTTCTAAGTTTCTTTAACCGTGGGAAAATTTGTGCCTACGATCCCTCCGAGTCCTTTAAAATTTTGTACTATACTAGTACAGAATACTGTGTAGGTGTTTCAGTCTCAGGGTAGCCAACTCAAATGTAAAAGTGAATGCCAGCCAAAATTATTCAGATGGAATTCATTTCATAAAATAGTTTCAAAGCATGTGTAAAATACTTTAACTAAGCCATGTTTAATGGTTTTGAAAAATTTTCTTGCATAATTTTCCCATTTGATACTTTTTTCTTCAGAGTTACTTGCTTTGGCTGCTATCCTATCCTAACAAGTTTACATATGGATATATATTAAGCCTAGCCTAGTCTCGTGTTTCAAAGTAACACTGAGCGACAGGCGGTGACAGTTTTGGTTAATATATGGCTTGGAACGTGCAGCAGAGCTAGGGCATGATCGTGATACATGCAGAGTGAAACTAACGTCAGGAATTTATGGCATAATCTCTAATTTTATAGAACCAGTTCAGCCTTCATTCACTTACTTCCCTGACCACTGCAAATAATTTAATGCAAGAAAAATAGTGAACAACACCATGAAGAATATTTCCAGACCTGGTAGGCATATTCAAGGACTTTCCAGGCCTGGAATACACCTTTTGATTTTCCCGACCTTTTCCCAACTTTTCCCGAATTCCCGGCGTACCGCATGGGAACCCTGCATAACAGTCCTATTACATCAGCGACAAAAGTATCTCCAACATGTCACTGAGCATCAGCGAAGTATAGCAGATGGTATGGCAATACTTCGTCGTTATGTCACCGATATAACAGCGAAGGGTTATGAGATGAAAATTGTCGAAAACGGTCCGCCAAGATACTGGCAAATATTTGCCGACGTTCTGCGAAGTTTCACAGATGCTTTTCCATGCACTTTTGGCGACAAAACGTCATGAATGCATCTCCACAAATTTTCCCACTCTTGCGATGCTGTCATGATCCAATGAGAAGGCTTGTGATGCCTTTTGATCATCGCAGAAGCACGGCGAACCATTGTGCAAATATCATTGTGAAGCATTGAGATGGTCCACTTTTTTCTTCTCCAATGGTTTGCAAACCATTGCAAAGCCCAGTGGGGCTGAGGCTTAAGTCAGAAAACCTGCCCAGACAAGCATAGGACAGGATTTTAAGTTTTTAGGAAATGCAGCATAATACTAATGGGGAAACTAGGAGCATGTTTACTCTCATTACATGAAAATCTCCAAATAGAAGCATATCACCCTAATCATGCGGGTTCTATTCAGTGTAATGAATAATTGAATTATTTGGCTCACTTCTCTGTGGATATTTGCATTTCATGGATGGTTGTTTTATCTTCCTCCTTAGACCCTGTAATGACCAGAGTGTGCTGACCATCTCAAAGGGACTATTGTGTTGCATAGAGAGTCAATAGAGTTTCTTTATTAGTTACAAGAGCACCTATGGTACTAGCAGATTTAGCCTGGGCTATGTTTAAGCAAGTAGCTTCAGAAAAGAGACTGGACCTCATGCTAGTATTATTTGAATTCATCTCTTGGAATTTGCTATGAAAGCCTTTACAGAGTTGATACTAATGCTTACACTAAAAATATTCAACAGCATTTTTAATACCAATCAATATACCTTCAGGTGTACTGCTAGCTTCACGCTGATCTGTCCATTCTCTTGTGATATCGAAAATACACACAGGGGGTTACCAGCCGTGCTACTTTTCCTTTTTAGGGTGTAAATAACTGAGTACCTTGTACATGATTTGATTTGTTCGTAAGTTATTTCCTGTAAAAAATAAAGCAAAGTACTTGAGAAAGTACAATTTGTAACAGTGTACTACTTTTAGTCAGTTAGCTGGTGTTGATTAATACATGTGGACATGCAGCTAAAGTACTGGCCAGTACTTTAGCTACATGTCCACATGTATTAATCAACACCAGCTAATAGAAAATCAATATCTATAGGTAAGATTCAACTTAGAGTAATCTAAATTAATTGTCAAAATATGTATGAAACAGTCATTATTTTAGAACAGAAGACAAAATGAGGTTAACAGTTTAAACTAAATGGTGGTACTAGACAACATCAAGTGTTGTTCCCATATGTTTCAGTAGGCAGTATGCAGGTTTATTGCACTTACTTTCTTCACTACAAAATTTTTGTTAAAAGCTTCATTATAATCCTCTTTCTTTACTGTTTTCCACAGCAAAATTTAAAGGCAGGCACTCATCACCCCAAGTACACTTTTGGTTTGGGGTAACCAAAATTCTCAATTGGTGACTGTTCTTTGATTGAATTCACAGTCTGGAAGTTCAACAGATGCACAGTATAGCTCACATTTCACAGCATAAAGGGTGAGTATTCTGATTAAACTTTGAAGCCTTGCTCGATCACCACAATATAGACTTATGCAGTTACTGTAAACTATAGTTTCGTGTCTTAACAAGGAGCAACTTATTATAACAGGTTTGGGAGTGGCATAAGTAGATGGGAGAATTGGAACTGTTTGGGATGAGAAACTTTCTCCTTTAATGAACCAGAAAGCCAAAAAGCTTAGTGATTCCTTGCTGAATGGGAATGCTTTGTTGCACTGAGGTTTATCTATCAAATTTATCTTTTCTTGACTATATTATTTTACGATGTTTTAACAATTTGATCTCTGCTGATCTCACATGACCTTTGAACCCCACCAAATATAACAAAAATAAGTTTCTTGAAAGGGATTGGACCTCAAATGGACCTTGAATCTTAAAAATTCTTGGGAAATTTTGCTTTTTGACCTCTGGTGACCCCAGATGACAATCTTGGGAATTCCTGGGAAATTTTACTTTTTGACCTCTAGGGTGACCCAAGATGACATTCTTGGAATTCTTAACTTGGTGACCCCTGATGACAATCTTGGCAATTCTTGGGAAATTTTGCTTTTTGACCTCTGCTGACCCGGCCCAGATGACAATCTTGGAAGTTTTAGGAAATTTTGCTTTTTGACCTCTGATGGCCCATTTGATGATCTTGGAAATTCTTGGAAAATTTGTTTTTTGACCTCTGGTTACCCCAGATGACATCTGACCTCCACCAAAAACAATAGGGTTCTTCCTCGGACCATAGGGCATCCACAAACCAAGTATGAAATCTATCCAAGCTTCCTACCTTAAGAAATTGTGTTAAGAAGGTTCTCAGAGTTTCACCCCTGGTGATCCCAGATGACCTTTGACCTCAACCAAAGACAATATGGTTCTTCTTCTTACCATAAGGCATGCACAAACCAGGTATGAAATCTATCCAAGCTTCTTACCTTGAGATATTGTGTTAACAAGATTTTCAGTGTCTGACTTCTGGTGACCCCAAATGACCTTTCATCTCCACCAAACACAAAGGGTTTCTTCTATGGACCATAAGGCATCCAAGTACAACAGTTTTCTATCTGGTTAAAAAAAATTTCAGTGTTTGACCCCTGTTACCCCAAATAACCTTTGACCTCCACCAAAACCAACAAGCTTCTTCCTCTCAACATGGTGAATCTACACACCAAATATGAAAAGTGCCAATCATTGCTAACTTGAGATATTGTGTTTACAAGTCATTTACAAGGTTTTTGCAGTTTAACCTCCGGTGACCTCAAATGACCCAAAGGTCTACCAAAAATAGTAGGGTTCTTCCTCTTAACATGACAAATCCACAAACTAAATAAGGAAAGTGCTGGTCATTGCTACCTTGAGATATCATGTTTACAAGATTTTCGGTTTTTGACCTCTGGATTACCTCACATGACCTTTGACCTCCACCAAAACCAACAGGCTTCTTCCTCTCAATACAACAAATTCATACACCAAATATGAAAGTGTCAGTCATTGCTACCTTGAGATATCGTGTTTAAAAGCAATTTTACAAGGTTTTCGCAGTTTAACCTCCGGTGACCTCAAATGACCTTGACCTCTACCAAAAACAATAGGGTTCTTCCTCTTGACATGACAAATCTGTATACCAAATATCAAGTGTCGGCCATGCATGCTATCTTGAGATATTGTGTTTACAAGGTTTTTGGTTTTGACCTCTGGTGACCTCAAATGACCTTTGACCTTCACCCAAAGCAATAGGACCCTAGGCTTCTTCTTCTTACCATGACGAATCTATACACCAAATATGAAAAGTGTCTGTAATTGCTATCTTGAGATGTTTACAAGCTAAGTGTCACATACACACATACACGTTAAGCAAATTATCACAAGCAAATTTCAGAGCTTTTCTGGATGGTCATTACGCCAAAGGGTCATTATTCTAAATATAACATTAGGACCGTGATCTGAAGGGTTGTTATTCCTAAAGGAAATGAAACTGACCAGGCTGAAATCAGTGGGTCCCATTTTAATTTAACTAATTCTAATTTGCATAAGTTTGGGGGCAAACATCCATAAGTGAAGGGACTCGCTTGACAGATACGAGTACACAGTACCCATCTTTGAAATCCGCATAATTGAATACCTCTACAGAGTGAGTTTAACTACATTTTAGGACAAAAGGTTTTGAATAATGACCCTCATTCTGTATTCGGAATAACCACCCTTTGGAATAAAGAACCTAACCCTCGTTTTGGAAAAGCAACCCTTTGGAATAATGAACCTTTGGAAAACAACCCTTATTTTAGTTTCGGATTAATGACCCTTCAGCGTAACAGCCATTCACAATAATGGGTGACAATCATTTTATCAGACTACCAAAGACAGATTGAGATCATCTCAGAGATCCACAAGGGTCACTTACAGCAGGGAAAAATATGAGAAACTCTTTTGGAAACACAGTCTGAATGTTCATCTTACCTGCAACTTTGGTCTTTTAGATCCATACTGCCATCCACTTGGGAATATGTTATCGAGAGATATTTGAAGTGGATATTTCCTCTTCATAAAGTAGAATATCTTTCTGTGTGCAATGACCAAGTCTTGAGTATCTTGAACAACCTTAAGTAAAATAAATATGTTGAAAGGAAATGTTCACCATGTCATAATCTGGGGCCTTTGAATTAATAAGGGGAAAATTTCAGTTAAGGTAAATAGCATTGATGGTCCCCCTATCTCTTACTTTAGCTGCTGACTCTCACAGCTAATTAGTTGATTTTCCTACCCACCTCCCACAAGATCTGAAATGCAGCCAGTCGCCCCCGTCTATTGTGTGGGTGCAATGAAGTGGAAATAAATTGTAAAGCTTGCACACCTCTAGTTATATTTGACATTCCCATGTACATTCAGTACATGCATGTACATAAATATGCTACTGCACATGTATGGTGAGATGAAAAATTGGGAATTCATGTAAGCTGCAAGGTAGGTCTATTTGTTGTTGGTTTGTCTCATGAGAAAGATGCAGCTCTTCATTGTACGATGTGTAGTTTGATTTAACATTGAATAACATCAGTCTCAGTTGACGGATTGTTGGGTAGCTAAGAAAGACCGGGATCAATCTTTGCAGGTCAATGCAAGCCTTTATACACTGTAGTAAACCATGCATGGGCATAGGAAGCATGCATGGGGGGGGGGGACTCCCCCAGTCAAAAATGTGTGTCTTCTGCCTTACCCCCTCGATTCAAAGACGGAAACCCTTATTTGTTCCTTCTATGGAGAATGTCCAAACTTTAAAAGAAATTTTTGTAAAAATTTGCCCAATATTTGAAGAAGTTACACTAAGGACCCTAATATAATCAGAAATTTTCAACAGATTAGGATGCCCCCTTCACTTCCACCCCCCCCCCCTTGCCTAGATGGCAGTCTGAAACAATATTCAGCAATGTGTTGAGAACAGCTCCCTATGCCTATGTAACTATACCAAGAACTGCCAGCTGGCTGCAACACAGTGGTAAAATTAGTGACCTAAAGGTACTGAAGGGGGCAAGATACATTCCCTGGTAAAAATACTTTTACACCCTATGTATACTAAGATGCATTAGATTAACAGTACTTTTTATTTTCTGGGAGGATTTTCTAGCAGGTACCACCCCGTCCTCCACTCTGCACCCATCTAAAGTAGAGGCTTAGAAAGGTGGTGTCTCAAAAACTGCTCCTTTGGCTACAAATTGTTAAAAAGTATTTCAGAATCGTACAAAAAGGTTCCAGTTTAAAAAAGCATAGGTGATATTAGCACATGCACACTGTACAAGCTTACTAAAAAATGTGGTCCAGAAATATTCTTAGGTGCATTATCTCCAGACCCTGACATTTTAATATGCCACAGCCAAACTATAGTTTTTCTCTGTCCATGCTCCTGGGAGGTGTTGTCCATAGGCAGAAATTGGTTTATTATTAAAATTTAGACCTTCACATTTCATCATCTCTAACTCTTCAGGTTGTTCTTGCAGCCAAGGATCAAACCCCATACCTCCCAGTTGCCAAGCTTCATCACTTCAAATGCCACAGCTATTATCCATTTGGTCACAGCACTGCCAGTATACTGTATGAATCACAATCCTGTGACATGGTATTTTCAGAGTTTAATCTCCAGCTATTTCAGATGTCCCATGTTTATTAAAAATGGAAAAAGTACCCATAGAGGTTCCCTATCTCAAGATACTGTGCTAATTAGATTTCCAGAGAGTGCACATGATCTTTGGTGACTTTGACCTCCACAAAAACAACAGGGTCCTTTGTGTTAGTGAGGGGTATCCATGGACCAAGTATCAGAATTGTCAGTGTAACTTTTCAATATACTGTACTAAGAAGGTGAAGTACAAACAGCACATAAACACATGCTATCATGAAAGCAAAGAATTCTCTTGTTATAGAAACCAGAAAGGAAAGCTAGCAGGCAAACAACATACAAAACCAGTATAAAAAATCCAGACCGATCAAAACTAAAGACATTACTTTTATTTATATTTTGTAATATATCAACCTCAAAATGACATTTCCAAAATTGCATTTGTCCTACCTTTTTCTCATCTGGCAGGTCCAAGTAATACCCAGCATGTATTTCTGCCATCTTATCTAGAGGTTGGAGGTTTCTTGCAGCAGTATACAACACCAGCTTCTTTGCTTTCACTATCTCATCATTAATAGAAATCTTCACCCAGCAAAATGTATTCAAGTATATGATGCAAGTAGTGTCTTCAAGATGGTATGACAAGTGATTCTGTTCTTCCCATTGTGGTGTTCTTCCTGTTATTACATGAATACAAATTTTTAGTAAAGCTAACTTCATACTGTAACATGCTTCATTTTACATATTTTTCGATGTTAGTCATTTGCATTTGGCAATCACTAAAATTATACATACAATTACAATTGCCATCTGTGCTTCTCTCAGCTTACCAACCTAAGAAACTTTTACAGCATGAAAAAGCAAGCATATTGAAGGCTGTATTGACTATGTATTTTCTGTATTACATTACAGTACTGTTCAGAATTAACTACCTGAAATTCTGCGCGAAATAATCTCTAAAGCTTCTTAGGCCGCGCAGACATGATCGCAGAGGATTATCAAGAGACAGTGCATTGTTTAGTATAACCGAATGACATCGATAGCCCTGTGGTTACAAACAACAAAAGCGGAGATGACTGCAGTGTTTATTCAAACAGACAATGCCCATAACAAGCAGTACAAGTAGCTTCCTGTGCACTCGCATGAAGCACACGAATACGGATCGATAATTAAGCTTGAACCCCTACAACACAAAAGTACAAAATTGCAGCAAACGGAGTGCTGTGCTTTACAGTATAGGTTTGATGTGCGCGAACTAAAAGAAAATTGTGAGCTAACTGCTAGCCTCTGCAACTGGTAGGATTGACCAAAAAAAAAATACTCGAATTTTAAGCATCTGTTACTGTAAACACGTACCGTTACGGACTGGCCTGCCGGGCAAGCCGTCCTTACCGATAGAAGCGTTATTGCAATAGCAGCCTCGTATTGTGCTCCGCACCGCCCCTCGGGCTTGCTAGCTGCTACATACAGTACAGTACTGTGATCGTTTATTCTCCCGAACAATATCAAAGAATCAAATTTCTTCGAATTCGCGCGATTTTGTGTGAAGTTGTTCGAATTTCTGCAATTTTGCGCGATTTCAAAAATCGTACAAAAATTCGACCGCTAAGGTTCGTGGAAAATTCGTACAATTATTTGCGGGTTTGGCGGTCAGTTTTTCACCGTACAAAACCGCGCAAAACCGTTGACAAAGTCACTTAAAAATCAAAATGACGTTCAATAATCGAACGCGAGTTTAAAATGTAAACTGTTGATCTGGAAAAGTACCGATCATTCACTTAACGTTGCAGTTGCTTATGTAGCAGGATAAGATTTCATACACTTCAGATGAACGTACAAAACGTGTGTTCATTGCAAACACTGGTGCACTACTCGTTATGTATACAGGTGTACGCTGTAACATAACGATTAAAGGTGAAAGGTTCATTTTTATATGCATTTTAAAGTATCTTTTAAAGTTTGGTAAGTGGAAGTAACTACCACCGATTTTTTTTTTTGGCTGGGGCACCGTTTTGGACGTACCGCCATGCGTGTTCTTAATTCAACTGTGCTACAGTGTATTGTGCTAAAATATCACCTTTCGTAACTTGTTATTAAAAGACATATAAGTAATATTTGATCGCCAAGTTTACATCTATAAGAAGGTGCCGTCGAAACATAGATTAGATGATCATCGTCAACAACTCAACAAGGGCAGGCATTTGCATATTTTCGGGGGAAGGGCCCAACCGCATCTGCTTGAAAAAAAGTCTGCATTATCTAGGGTCTGACCCGATTTTTCAACAAATCCTCCAAAGAAATAGGTTTGGCCTCTCCAGTTGGGAGGGGGCTGGATTCTCCACCCACCCTTTCTCAGAAATCATACATATTTTCGTGTTGAGGCCTGTTTGTAATAGTTGCCCCCAAATTTGCAATCCAGTGTTAGCCTAAATTCATTTTTGCAGAAAGTTCTCTTACCTTGGAAAGCATGAAAAGTAGCCTAATCAGCCGTCCCGAACCGTCATTCTTTGGATATATATCCTATATATTTCCTAGTTTGTGAAATGAGTGGCGCTTTCCTCTGTGTATAAATTCATCTTCAGAGCATATAGAAAGGCGAGATGCCACTATCGTTTTAACTGCCATGGAAGGATGTTTCTATGTACCTTTCTGCTCGAACAACCGCAAATACAATTTTTCCGCGGCAATACGATGGTGAATGACCCTGTAATAGATAATCGCTAGGCCCGCATAAATGAAACTACTGTACACCCCACTTCAGTCTTATTTTTTCAGCCCATCATTTGTTACTGTATTACATTTTATAGGCCAATGCAGTACGCATTATTCGCTTACTGTAGCTCGTTGCTACATTTCAAATGTAGACTACAGGTACATACTGTGTACGTGTGTCATTTCAATTCCATGAGAAACCTTCGACTCGAGAATTTCCCAGGCACCTGCAATGGGCCCAACTTATTTGCATGCAACGTTCTGTGCATTGCTTTGCTAGTGACGTCATTGGATCCCCCCTTTTTTTCACAGACTTGACACATGTAAAATTTCCATTGGCTGCTACCAATCACCGTTAACGACCAACTGTTCAATCCCGCCCTATTAGGCTACGCCCACCGCTTAAAAACATACAGCACTGTCTGACTTACTGTACCCTTATAAAAAAACCCACATAATTCCCACATACTTCCTGTAGGAAGTATGTGGGAATTTGCAATATCCTGTAGGAAGTTGCAACTTCCTACAGGAATAATGTGGGATAATATTCACAAACCAGTTTTCCCACATGGAATAGTTGAATTCCCACATTAGAAGTCAACTTCCCACATGGTGAAACTGAATTCCCACATAGGAAGTTAAATTCCAATATGTGGATTTCAGTTCCCCATATGGGAAGACAACTTTGGATGTGGGAAGTCACATTCCCCATATAGGAAGTCCAATTCCCCATATGGGAAGACACAAAATGGCTATGTAAGTTGTGCAGTGAACAGCTTTGAAGGAAGTCTATTGTGATTGGTTATTCAAAGCCCTTTGGACAACAAAGGCCTTTTCAAATTTGGCTTCTCTGTGTTGGTACATACACAGTGTAGAGCTGTATAGTAAAGCAAGTACAGTGTGTACTTGAACACTGTTGTATAATACAGTGGTCAGCATTTGGTGTACAGCAAGCAGTGAGAGTGGTTGCTCACAGTCGTAGTGGAGCTAGTCAGTGGACTACATGTATGTTGTTTTGTAAGGGACTATGCTGTATGCATTGCTATTTCTTTTGAGCTCAATGGTATGGAGTATTCTTATACCATCTTGGCTGTCTTATTCAGACTATACTGGACTAAGGATGGAGCCTATAAATTGATCCACCATTAACTGAAACTGTGTGGCTCAGACAGGTAATTTTAACGAAGACATACAGGTACTGTAATCAATGTGAAAAGGACATATGCCCATGCAGTGGCCTAATTTGGATAACCTTATATCTTGCTGTCTTATACTGGACTAAGGATGGAGCCTATAAAAGGAACTACTTCTAAACTGTGTGGCTCAGTTAGTTAATTTTAGCGAAGACGACACTTACTGTAACCAATCTGAGAAGGACATATGAATTAAGTGGCCTAATTTGGATAATCATTTAGCTTTAAGGCTGCCACACTCAAGCAAGTTGCTGGGATTATTGTCTTTTGCATCGGGCTTTCGCACAGATTTGCATGCCACCAGGGAGTTGCAACTCCCTGATGCCACCTATAGACTGTCCATCCGGTAAAATGTTTTACTTAAAAACAACACAAGTGTCACAGTTCAGCAAGGACTTAAGGTGAAATTACATTTTAGGCCATAATATTCTTTTGGAATCACTGTAAAGTCACGGGAACATTTACTCTGACTGTACAATGCAGTTTTATACAGTACATTAGAGGGCCTCCGAGGATAATGAATGAAAAATGATGATGAAGGCTAGAGCAAACTGCAAAGGACATATATCCCCCATTCAATAATGGAAGAACCCGATATGGGGAGGGATAACCAGCATGTGGGATTTATGTGGGAATTTTCCCCACATTTATGTGGGAATTTTTTCCCACATGCCCAAAAACCCACATAAATCCCACATGCTGATTTCATATAGGAAATATGTGGGACTTTTTATAAGGGTACGGTCTATTTACGATCGCACTGTCACTTGAGCGTGTAGGCCTGATAGTAGTACGTACAGTACAGTAACCTAACGAAGTAAATTTCATATCCTGGGTAACGCGCCGCTCTACGTATGTTACGAACCAGCTGTCATGGGCCAAAATTCAGCATGCAGATTTTCAGCAAAATCAACCATTACGAGCTAAATTTTGTACCTTAACTCTTTCATGGGTGTAGAATAAGTCTGCTCTTGGGAAAAGTATTCGGTAAAAGTTTGGTATTGGACGAAATATCGCTTATGTGTGAATCTCAAGATGGCGCTGGCTGTCGAAGGTTGAAAAAAAATCCCGGGCAATATGTGTGACGTCACGTAAACGTACGGGGACCAATTGGGCATACGACTTCCAAAAAAGGTTACGCAAAAAAGGGCGCTGGCGGCTTGTGAATGAATGAGTGTTAAACCCAGAGCTGCGATTGGCTATTTCACGTAAAAGGAGCTACATTTCCCAGGTATTTGCAGCGGCCCTCATAATAACAGCATGCAGCATACGTGTATTTGCACATAACGAAATACAGTATTATGCTATGTGTGAATGAATGGTATTGAACATGACTAGACCTGCAGGCTGGCGCCTATAGTGTATACAGCGTGTGACAGTAAAATGACAATGCACCTACGGTTTCCCAAGGGGCGGGTTAAAATTCGGACCATGTTAACACAGTATGCCGCGGGTGAATTTTAGAGAGATCCCGGCAATACCGTATTGCACTCCTCTGTAGGGCCCTGAGTCAGAGATTCAGAGGCAAAGTCTCGAAAATTGATTGCCGAATTTTCCATCTTCATTCTCTCTCACTGAATGGACTATAATTGGATTAATATTTTACCTAAGGACTTGGACTTCAGAAGTTTTGTTCAGTAGGTAAGATTCAGAATTTTAGCAGTTGCGTCGTAGAGGTGAAAGTATAGGGAGATTGGTTAGAAAGGTTCCAATGGCTAGGGGTGGGGTCAAAATGGGACCCATATCCATCGCAACATCTGTGTGAAATGAAAACGAAAAAGCGGCGAGGCCATGGCCGTACAGGCTGGGGAGCTGGAGGCGGCCCCCAAATGTCAGATACCTGACTAAATCGGGCAGATATTTCGTCTCAGTCGAATGGAAAATTGGACAGTTAAATTAGGTCTGGAGTCGGGCAAAAATCACCGCCCTCCCTGAGAAAGACAGTCACGGTTATGGGCGAGGCTTTTGTATTGTACCGGAACATGAGAGTGCTGGAACTATAAGATGTGATACCATTGCAATGGTGTTTCCTCCATAAAGGCGTAAGAGGCGGGGGGTCTGGGGGACTGCAGCCCTCCCAGAGCAGGGAAAATGCTTATTTCAGGGCACTGAAACTTGTATTTTCAGGGCAAAATAGGTCAAGTAATGACGTAGCAATGAACGTGAAATTACTAATGTTTATTTATCGATTGGATCTATATTCATCTTATTATGTTTGCAGAATTGCATTCTCATTTCTCAGTATTTTTTTATTTATCCCCTCTTTACCGCGGGTTTTCCCCATGCATAAATAACGGCCAGTGGGTTGTGCTTGCGACTCTTAGGGTACAATTGAGGAATACGCCGTGACTTCTTTCGAAAATAGTGCTCCTCGTCTAGCTACAGGCCCGATGCCTAAGTAGGGCAGTCATCTGGCATTGGCCCGCGGCTATGCTATAATAAAGTCAAGCTTAGCAGAACTTGCGGAAAGGTTATGTACTGTATGCGTGTGTCATGAGTTACTTCACATGCTTGGGGCCTTTATTAAACGTCATCAATCTTTTTAAATGAAAGGCTCAAAATTTCACAATTGCTGGAATATTCGGGACACTGCGGAAAGAATTACGACGCAGCTTTTCTGGCTGGTCAACGGAACTTTTTAAAAACGTTTCGACTCTGAATATTTCCGCCATCACGCGCAGAAAATGTACACTCAGCGCGGCCTTCGGCTTTCGGCTTTCGGCGAATTTGACGACGGCCATGCAGCCTAGTCGGCAGGTTAGTACAGTATATGGTCCCGGTTTCGCAGTAACGTTAAACGAAATGGCCTTATCACATAATTTTATTTTTTCACGAACGGGGTGATTAGCCCAACTACTCAAGCCTTAAAAAGTGATCTTACGTTTTGCCTACAATAACAACGTCCCGCCATACTTCCATTCTGCAAAGAACGTGTATAGTACTGTATATCGTGTACGTGAAGCCTCATCTTTGTGTACCATTTATTACGGCCGTAGCAGGCCTATACTTAATATGTTCCTTCCTTTAGAGCTGTTTCAATCGAAATTGGTCAAGTCAGAGTATTGATTTTCTAGTGTCCTGGGCCTTTCATTGCTTAGCCTTCCCTTTGTCTCTTTGAAGTTCATGAACGTGCCGGCAAAGCTATTGAGGTGAAAACCACTACTTTAAGCAGCTTAAAGTTTCTGCGAAGATTCGCGCAGACATCTTGGCTTTAACAATGGATAATCTCCGCGATCTTTCGCAATGAATTTGTTGGATCGCGGCCGCGATCAGGCAGTTAATTCAGAACAGTACTGTACCCTCACAATATAGCGTGTTATGAGATAATAAAGGTGCTGCATTGCATTTGAGATGTGTATTTGTCTTGCCAGTTGCCACAGTTACATGCAGTTATTACAAATATGCATGTATCCTTGCAGCTGACCAATGATAGCACAGAAAGGAGTAGTGAGTGGCCAGAGCTCTGTTTAGGGGTCAGGTGACAAAATATACAGCTATTTCTAAGAAGATGTAGTATGTACGGTAGGGCTGCTGTAAAAGCAGACTATTATCACTCCAAAAAGAATTTACATTGGCTCATACTATAGACCTGAATTAACAACTGACAATTAAATGATGCATAAAGTGGGCAAATTCAACCCGTTCCTTCAAATACAAGCGATTCTGCAAAGCAGTGATATATCAATGTTACTGAAACTATGATACTATACTGAGTCCTAAGTTTGACTTCAGTATGCAAAAATTTAAAAGAAGGTGAGTGATGCTCAACACTAGGGTATCCTACTCAACACACAAATTACACAGTTAACTCCCCGATATAATGAATGACAATCCCTCTTATGCTGCTAGAATTCTAAATATAGGGTCGCTTAGCTAAAGTTCCCCGGGAAAAGGCCATTTTCTCAGGTGAAATATATAGACGTCTTATGTCGCCTGATGGCTAAATCCTCCTATTGAATTCTAGCCTCATGTGTGCTCGTATATGCCGCGTAATTCATTGACATTTGTGCACAGACCATATTTATGTAAATTCATGCAAACCAGCAATATTCAAATTAAAATGAAACCCACGCAATTGCTTCAGGGTGGTCATTTATTACCTCCCATCCTAATGTATATATTCCATGGCTACAGTGATTATAATTATATTTGTTTGATCGAGGTATCCCGGGGTGTCCTAACAAGACTACACACAATTGCCTGTAAAGATTTTCTATCCTTGGGCATGGACATACAATTAATTTTAGTGAAGCAATTCTTGCCGACCTTCGGTCTCGAGGGCCTATGGTGTCGAGGATCTTTGGTCTCGCAAGCTGTAACTGGACTGATGCCCTTGTCTTTGCAAGTCAAAGGTCCCATATAAAACAATTGTGACTATATAGTACTAAGTATGGTGTTGTCATTCCAGCTCTGAAAACTTGTGTGGGTACAGAGGGGCTGGGTGTGTATGGCATACATTTATATTTCCCTCCTGGCAGCTTGAGTGGGGGGTGGTGTGAGGCAGGAGTTTGTAAATCCTATCCCCTGCCCAGTGGCTATGCACTCCAGTTCGTTGAGAGGAGAGTAAGGTTCCACTAACTCCATTGAATTTCGGATCAACTTTGAGACTAGAGTCATGACATGATTTTGTAGTAGCTTCTCGTAACAGTGATATATAGGGGAAAATTTGTAAAAATTTTTTCAAGTTTTATCATGCCACAGATGCCACCCTGTCAATAAAATAAGATGTCGCATGCATATCCATATGTCAGAGAAAAAAAAAAACATTGGTAGGCACTTTAGAACAAAAATAATTTGAAAAATGTTAAACTCTGTACAGCTCTGTACAGAGATTTGCAATGGACACTTCACCAATTTTTTGGTCGTGTCCATACTTGGAGACTTCAAAGATGACAGGCACTACTTTGGGTAAAAAAGTGGCACCTAGTAATATTCTTTTTTGGGTTCAAGGCACTGTTTGGTAGGAAATAAGTGCCAAATAGCGCCTGGTGTTAATTTCACCCTTGACGCCACCCTGATCAATCAAATAGCAGTACCAGTCAGTTCTTTGCACTTATCAGATAATCATTTCTGATGTTACCTTTTCTATGATGGCTCATGAAAATCCTTGCTTTGCGATCTCCAGTTCCTTCTAACACCAAGCAATGGGGTAAACTGAGCCTTGCTGGACATTGAAGGCTAAGGCTGTCTGGGAGCAACTCCACAATTGCTGATGAGTTTGATGAGAATGACGTTAATTGTTCCTTAAGGAGTCCCCTTGGAATGATCCTTAAATGCATTTCACACTGCTCCATACCTTCTGGAAGAGCTTTGGGAGGCACAATTAGAACAACATCTGTATTGGGAATTTCTAACACACCACCGGCCTTTGTAATAGTTGCCTTTGTTTCCAGTGAGTTTTGGCATTCTACAGTGGGAAACAAAAGATGATCCCAATATTAGAGTGCAATATTAACATTTACTATGGTATGTCTTACCTGTGAAGGTAGCTACAAATTAAAAGGACAATAAGAAGTGTTTCCTTTAAAAATTATGTAACTGAGCTGCATCCAACCTATTCATCACTTACCTGATGACTGACTTGTTGCAACACCACAGTAAGTAGTTTCAACTTTCACTTCCTGGACCTGTGTTTGCAGAATAAAAGTGACATGCAATTTTTAAAAGTTAGAAAAATGTGTTTTCCAAATTTCAATAATATACTTGTGCCAACTAAATACTAGATTCCAACTTTGCATTAAAGTTGTGCCTTCAATACTAACTCATTCTGCATGTGAAATATACCTCTAGTCTAGTATGTCTGTATCTTATGATACTGTAAAGCTGGCCTAGTCCTACACAGATTGCTGGTGCACTGAAGACACACCTAAGTGAGTTTAAATGAAAATGCATAGGCTGAATACAAAAAGCATATGTAGGAAGTTTTGCTAGGACAGCTATATCCCAACAGAAACAGTTCTATTTTACGAAAGTCCCTTCAGGTAGATGCCAAAGTGAGAAAACAAAATGTTATGCCTAAACTGGTTCTCCTGACAGAAGGTGTTACATCCCCTGGTAGGACACTATTGTTTAATGTGACCATCCTCTTATCTATCAGACTCTTACATCATAGGTCTGTCACATGTGGCTCTATTCTAGACTGGCTGAAAAGAACAGGTCCTTTTGCATGATCAAGCAATCGTACAGTACAAGCAAGACCTGACTTGATTGGCTTGGTCACATTCCTGATCACAGCTACTCGTGTATAAGGTACTTTTTAAAAATCAGTAAGCAGATACCTTTGCCTTCTTTTCAGGTGCAGCTGGCTGACTGATGGGATCACTTCCTTTTCGTTTATTTCTCCCTTGGTGAACAGACAGTTTGATTACGTCTGTACTTGTTGCAAGTAAAGAGCTGGTACTAGGCTGTCTCTCTTTCTCACTTTCCATTGACTCTAGGCGAAAAGAAAATCCACAATTGTTCATAAATTTAACATAATCTTTCACACAGACTTATTGCCTGTCTTTATTTTCTCACAAGACAAGTAGCCTTCATATATTTTACTGAACATTTTGGTTAACAGTGAATGCACATTTTGCTACCTTCTGACATATTTCAACATATCCTTAGTGAACATCCCCTAGCTTCCCTCCCTACTGCCCAACGCTGTCTCAAAACTTTTAAGGGAGCTGCCAATAGGATCACAAGTATTTTGGTTTCCCACAGTAGGTATTTTGCCTTCACAAGGTGTATGACTGTATTTGTCAAGAAGTGAAGAAAATGTACACCTTATGGGATCAAGACAGGGTTGGGCACTGCAAATGAATTCTTTTGAAGAATTTCATATTCAAAATATCAAGACATCAAAAATGAAATTCAAGTTTGTTTTGTCATTTGAGCCATTATCGTATGAGTAACAGAAGATGCAGGATAAATCAGAATGCAAAGATGTATCAAGGTTTCGATGATATATGTTTCATTCTAAATACGGCCATGCTGTTCTCATTTCTTTCAGTCACTGGTCAAATGCTGTCTTAATGTGTTGTAAAAATCCGACACAGTTTTGTGTTCATATCTGATCTTGGAAATTCTTGGGAAATTTTGCATTTTGACATTTGGTGCATGATGCCAGATGACAATCTTGGGAATTCTTGGGAAATTTTGCAGTTTGACCTGTGGTGACCCCAGATGAATGTCTTCGGAATTCTTGGGTACTGCTTTTTGATTGTAGTGATTCCAGGTGACAAACTTGGCAATTTTTGGAAATTTTGCTTTTTGAAGTCTGGTGACCAAGATGACCTTCGACCTCCACAAAGAACAATAGCACTGTTTCTCTCACCATAAGGCATCTACAGATTAAGTATGAAAATTATTCAAGCTTCCTACCTAGAGATATTGTGTAAACAAGGTTTTCAGGATTTAACGGGTGGTGACCCCACTGACCTTTGACCTCTACTGAAAAATAGGATTCTTCCCTCTTACCATAAGGCATCTACACACTATGAAATTTATACAAACTTTCTACCTTGAGATATTGTGTTAACAAAGTTTTCAGGGTTTGACCCCCGGTGACCTCAGATAATCTTTGACCTCCACAAAAAAACAATGGGTTCTTTGTCTTATCACATAATGCATCTACATACTACCTATGAAATTCAAGCAAGCTTCCTAGCTTGAGATATGTTAACAAGGTTTTTAGAGTTTGACCCTTGGTGACCCCACATGACCTTTGACCTCCACCAAAAACAACAATTAATATGGGGCATCTATGCACTAAGTTTGAGAACTGTCAGAGTTTCCCTTCTTGAGGTATCGTGTTAAAGTGCCAAGTGTCACAAACACACTCACACACAGGTCGTTTTTACACACAAACCGAGCACCTCATTGTTGTCTCCTTTGTGTTTGCTTCCTCAACCCTAACCTTAACAAAAAACTGTCTATTGTTGAAACTTCCCAGGGTGTGAGAAATCTATTGAATTTTCTTCTGAGTACCTTAAATCCATTTTTAGGTCCCCAGTCTGAATGCCAAACATACATACACACATGGGTGCCATCATGAATGCATACTATTCTCTTACCATTGAAACCAAAAATGTGTGTATTAAGCTTTGAGTCAATGAAAATATTAAACTGAAATCTTTCACAAACCTGGATTAGGGTCAAATGATGATATATGTGTTTTGCTGCTGCCATATCCCTTAAAAAGCATCTGTCATGAAAATGCAATAACAAATATCTTCATTTCAAGAAGGTACAAACTTACAATATTGATGCATTAAAGAAGTGGAGGGGGTAACCAAGGGTGAAATTAAGGTTCGCTGAACCAGTAGCCACTTTCAGTCAAAAAGGGTCTCCTGGTTCCCTGCAGAGGTTGTTCATGCAATCAGGAGACACTTTGTTTACCAGGAGACAGTGACCAATTCAATGATGCAAAAAACATACATATATATCATATTTAAACTTCACGCTGATGTAAAGTCTAGTGTGTCATATAGCTGTACTGTTGATATGGTACAGGCTTGATTACCATGAAGACCGACTGCAGTAGCCAAGCGGTTAGAGCATCAGACTTGCAGCCGGAAGGTCTAGGGTTCAAATCCTGGCTGGGCCATACCAAAGACTTTAAAAATGGAACCTACTGCCTTTGTGCTTGGTGCTCAGTATAAGCAATGGAGAAGGGAAAACAAGCCAGTGAGCCACAACCGGAAAAAGGCTGTGGTCATCTCGACTTGAACCAATTGGTTGGAAACTGGGACGTTAAACCGCATCTAACTAACTAACAAATTGACTACCATGAAGCATGGCGATTCTTAAAGATTTGGTTGTCCATACCAAATTTTGGCATTCTCCATATATGTTGACTGGTCTTTATATTCTCTGATTCTGCAACGATTCAAAGTGATAAAATTCTTAAAGAAGGAGAAGATGGCAAGTAAGGATGGACTGTAATCAAGAAACATGGGAAGTGAAATTGGAAGAACTTATGTCCTTGTGTGTGAGGTCCAAAGTTCCCCATAAAAAATGTGTCATAGTATCAAGCAAACATGGCACTGTCATTCCAGCTCTGACAACTTGTATGGGTACAGAGGGGCTGGGTGTGTACAGCATACTTTTACATTTCTCTCCTGGCAGCTTGAATGGGGACCATAGACGGGGAGGGGGTTGAGGAGGGAGTTAATAAATCCAGGCTTCAAAGTGGTCTATCACAGAAATATAGGTTTTATAGGAAGGATACTGATGAATATATAGGGTTTTATAGGATTTTTCAAGGAAAATATAGAGTAAATATAGGAATGTCACACGCTAGCGGTTCTAATTATCTTCAAAATTCCTCAAAGTTGTGGATGAGGAAAGCACAGTACTGCATAGTACCTTAGGAAACTAAAACACTATACTATTTAAATGATACAAATGTAAATATCACAAGTGCGGGCCATATGGCAGAACAGTGTGGTTCTATCATCAACATGGAAAAGAAAAACGATCTAAATATTCTGGTGGAAGGGAAACGGTAAATCCCCTGAAAGTGGTGTATTTTCATATTTTGACTCTGAAATTTATTAATGTTATTATTTGTGCCTGCCCAAAAAGGCACCAAAATTTGCAATATATGAAGCTGAGAACATGGAATGTGATCATGATGGTGCTTTGAATGGATGGGTAGTTCATGTGAACAATGAACTGTTGCTTGCTAATGTCCTCAAATACACAGACAGAATTCACCTCAGCTCCAATAATAATGGAGTTGAGGACACAGAAATTTTTGAATTTTTTGCTGCTTAAATAACAGGAAATGGTCTCTTAATACAACATTTTGCTATAAACTAAACACTGTATTGCTAGTCAATCTTGATAAACTGTGTGACATGTGGGTGACGACAGTACGATAATAGGCCTATGACAACTGTATGGTTGCTATGAATACCTTCAAACTCACTTCCCAGTGGCATAGCCAGAACTGTCTCATGGGGGCTATATAGTTTATTCTGTGATTGCCAGCATGGGGGAGGGGTCTAAGGGTTCCCCCTCCCCTTTTGAAATTTTTTTGAATGATTGGGTGACTTACATACAGTATGTTATCTTTTGAAGTAAAATTTATTTTAAAAAATTTACATATTCTGGGTTACTAAATGAAACAAAAAATCAGCATCAGCAAAGGAGAGGGCATGGCCCAATGGTCCCTCCTCCTAAAAATGCCACTGCTCACTTTGAATCTACAACTTGGCAGAACAGTGTAGTCCAAATATGTCATGATGCCAACAGTGTGCAAAACTGTCTGTGCATTAATATACTTAACATCTAAAATCTCACTTGAGGAAGTTACATCACAAATTAGGGAAAGGGCAACTTGGCAAGTGTCCCCACTTGCCACCAATGATGGGCACTGCAGCACCAGATATATATGGATTAGATTTCCACTTTGGTCTGTTGGATAAAATTGATGTGGCATCCAGAGACCTGCCATAGAGCTTCTTGTGGAGTTAAGGGAAAACCTCCTTAGAGATCTGCACATTGTAAATTTGTAACCATTACAGTGAGACTCTTAATTTTCTCAAATCACTAAGTTCTTCTTCTTTAGGGAAAAATTGTAATTGTACAACACTTTGAACAATCAACTGATCTAATGACTTACTCAGTTTGAGGAAAGATGGTAGATGACAGGGAAAATATTGGTATTTTGAACCACTGTACATACTACAATATTTTGAATTAAAGAATTAGTTCTACTGTATCACAGACCAGCTACCTGTGCATGCAAGGCATAGGTAAGGGCTTTAAAATGTGGAGGATTGCATGACTACAGGGGATACCAGGCAAAGGGCTCTAATCCACCCCCTTGACAATACCACTACAGGTGCAATTCCCTCAAAGAGATGAAATCATAGAGTACTTAAAATTACAGGTGTGAGAGTGGAACATTTATGGGTAGTGAAATAAGTGTTTATAAGTGCCCTATGCAGTTTCATAGGAGAATATTTCTGAATCCTATAATTGGTCTTTGTGTACAGTAATTGCATCTAATTAAGATACTTGGCATCTACACACTGCTACCTGTCCGACTAAGCCACTCCTGAGTCCAAGACAATCAGAGTCTAAGACAGCTATCTTGGAAAAAGAATGTATCTGAAAACTTCACCCCAAAACACCATATAAAAGAAAATTTTTTTGGCAAGATCAGAAAAATATAGAAGAATATAGGAAAACAAGCCCCAAATCATACAAATATAGGAAATATAGGATTTTTGGGAATTTATAGGAAATTATAGGAAATATAGGATCACTTTGAGGCCTGTAAATCTGTCCCCATCCTGTGGCTACATTATGCACTCAAGTTTGTTGGGAGAAGTGTAGGATTCCAGCAACTCCTTTGGATTTAGGATCAACTTGAAGACAGAGTCATATGACATGCTGTTGTAGTAGCTTCTTGTAACAGTGATACATCGGCAAATATTAAGTTTCAAGTTTCTGACATAACGCAGATGTCAATCATAACCTCTGTACAGCTCTTGGAGTAAGGAGTGTGTTACAGATACATGTCTGTAGGTTAGGTTCTAAGTGTACATATGTGCTACGTTTTAGGCAATGGCAGAAGTGCCAAGACATGCTGAAGAAAATTTCATTGTGGGGAAAAACTTCCAATCTAAAGCTCTTAAATGTACTTAAATGAATTGTAGATTGTTGTATGAAGGTCTTTTGCACATGCCATGTAAATGTTTTTGACGTTCTTGACTGGCTGGAGAATTGTAAAACCTTTCTAATTATCGATCCTGCTTCGTGGAAGGAAAGTTCTGTTTACTAGTATAAACGTGTAATGTAGAGAGCAGTAGGGGGGAGTTAGGACCATTGCGTATATAATCTTTGCTATTGCCAAGAATCACTCAAGAATATCATTGGTTTATTTTATCTTTTCCACCCATCTTGAGCTGATACAGGGAAAAATTTTGATCGAGATCCTGAGGGTTCAAAAAAGCCATATTGCATACACCGTACAGAAAAACAGTTGTTCAAGTCAATCACTGTTAATGTCACATGATCGCATCGACTGGGAAATCTAAAATAATGTAATTCATTCACAAGGATGCTAATTATCTTGTTATGAAAATTACTACATTTTACTGATATTTATTCCATTTTTTCCTGAAGCTGGTCACACATTTTCCTTTTGACATATAATTGTAAACATTCTTGTGAATTGTACAATTACATTGTCCATTTGAAGTCAGCTATTACTGAGAGATCTGCAACAGAGGCTTCACCAGTTTTTGCGCTATATGCATACTTGGGGACTTCAAGGATGGCAAGCGCTACTTGCAGTTAAACAGTGGCACCTGATAACATTCTTTTCAGGTCTAACATGTGCTGTTTGGCAGGAAACTAGCACCACATAGCCCTTGGGCCGGTTAATTTCACCTTTGGGGGGAACACTGAAAAGTTACAAACAACAGAGTTATTGAAAAAGTCAAAATAATGTCTTTGTAACATTTTGCATTACAGATCTGACCCAGAATTCCACTATAGCACAATGTACAGTGCTACAAATTGTAACAACTCTAAGGTTAACTTGAGTGATGGATGGTGCAGGTATATAATCAAGACATTCATAATATTTTGCGGTCCCGTTTGAACAGGTCTTAAAAATAGTTCTACAATATTAACAATTCTGTGCACATACAGCACTATGGCTTTCCTTGAAAAGTTTAATACACTGTTAGCATTTAACCGAAGTGTTTGTTTCGTTTATGACCCATAGCATGACAGAAACTGTGCTTAACTTGTGAAACTTAAGATATCTCTCTGTTTTAAGCAAAGCATACATAGCTTGCAGTATTACTGGACACAAAATGTCAAACTTCTTCATAGTTTATGTTTACCGTAGTTTACACACAAACATGTCCACCTAGTAACAATTATTTTATAAAACACAGTAAAGACTATTCTCCAAGAAGAACTACTACACAGATATGCAAAGAATGTATAAAGAGGGTAACATACCTCCCATTCTCCTGATTGAGGATTCAAGGTAAATACCATTTGTCCCACCTTCCATTCAACTGTAAAAAAAAAATAAATAAATGAAAACATCAGGACTTATAATTTATTTTTTTTTAACTCTAGAAATGCTTCTTTCCCCACAGCACCCTAATTTACCTCATACTTTGGGAATGTAACCTTAAAACACTTTTAAAAAAACCCTGTTTTTTTTCTTAATACTGTATAAGCTTTCTTTGTAATTACTGCACTGTACAATGAGGAAAGCCATGAATTAAACATGCATCGAAGTGTATAACTGAGACCTCACGTTAACAGTGTGGCACTTACTGATTGCAAATGACTTAGCCTCCCAGAGGAACAACGAGGTTCTTTTCACACAATAGAATGTACCTTCCTACCAATCACGTGTGACTTTTATCTAAACTTCCATTTTAAAGATGTCATGCTTACAAAGATTTCATTTTGACTTCTCAGGCTGGTCATCCCAACTGACCTTTGACTTCCACACCAGTATTTTATTCAACCTTAAGCAAAAAACCTGTGAAAATATGTGCATATGGTATGAACACTTGAGACCAAAAAACAGAGAATGCAAAGGTGACAAGAATGCAGTTACCTTTAACTAGGGTTAATTTGTTTGCAATGCTCTCAGTTTGACCTTTCATTAGCTCAAATAAATACCAAGAATAATATATTAGGCACCTTTACATATGAACATAGGGAATTTACATTCCTACTTGAGATGCATTAAAAGTTTCCCTAGAAATAAGTAGGAAGATACTGTATCATGTTAACAAGGTTTGTAGCTTGACATTTGGTGACCTTGAAAGGCCTTGGACCACTATAAAAAAGCTGACCTCCTCATGGGTAATCCATGTTCTTCTCTGAAATCCATCAACATATCCCTTCCAACTGAAGATATCTAATTTATGAAGTTTTCAGTTTGAGCTATGGTGACTTGCATTGAGCTTTAAAAGGATATTTACTTACAAAGGGAATTCAAAGAACGGGAGATATTCTGTAAACAACATTTTCAGCAAATAACTCTGACCACCACAACCAATAGTGTCCTGAAATCAATATGATGCATCCACATGCTGTAAACTTTTCTTGCGATATTATCATAGACATACGAGCTCTGGTTCCTGAGGGTGCAGACCCCCAGAATTGGGGAACCTACATCGCAAGCAGACTTTCTTGGGTATTTAAGATCTTTCTCTGGCAAAACTAGCTCACTTCTCACAGGATCTGGTATACTCATACAATAAGACATGTATCAGACATGTTTGTTGGTTCATAAACTTGTTCAAGTGCAGTTAAAAGTCGTGGCAATGGGCAAAGACTTACTTTTCATGTTATTAGATGAAACATTTAAGAGAGCCATAGCATCCACTTTTGGTGGTCGGTAGGGAAATTCCAAGCTGGTAGATATCAAAGAAACAAAGTACAAGACACTTTATCTCATACATACTGATTAATTTTACATAAAATGAAGCCATAAACCGAATCATTAAATTTGATTATTTCACATTTATGAAATCACCAGTCACTATAGCCTTCAACATTAATTCAGCAGTATACTCACACAGCATGCTTGACAGAGTGACTACAAGCAATCAAATCAACAATATTGCTAGAATCTTTCTCACTGAGCTTGTAATCCCATCGGCTGACATTTATAAATTGTAAAGAGTCTACGACTTCCATAGACACATCTTGTTTCAAAGTCAGAATATTTCCTTGAACAGCAGTCACAACACCACGCAGCTCAAGTTTCATGATGGGTATCTGTACAGGAAGAAAAGACACACCCCATTTAAAGATTATCATAGAATTTCCACCACATGTTAAACAATATTGCATTACAATTTTACAACACTTATCACCCCAAAGTACATTTTTTGTTTGGGGGGGCATCAAAATTCTCAGCTGGTGACGGCCCTTTGATTGACATCAAGTTTGAAAATTCAAAAGATGCAGAGTAGTTCACATTTCATGCAGTGTTCACAGAGAAAGTGTTCTGATAACACCTTACAGCCTTGTATGCTCAACAGGACATGGCCTAAAAGCAAACTAGGTTTGTGTTTACACAAGGAGAAGCATAAGGCATTTAATGGCAGGGGAGGGGGGGGGGGAGGGGTCTAAATGTACAGAATCTTGGCCAAGAGAATTGGAACTGACTGGGATGACAGGAATTGCCCTTTTGATGATAGCCATGAGCAAATGTCGCTTCAATAAAATAAGACAGCCATATATAAGGAGGAACTAGCTCACCTGAGACTGTGAGGCAAACTTCAGTACTGCTGTCTTGGCATACTGCAACAGTCTACTGTCCTGGGACTGAATGACAATAGTTTCCTTGCAGATGTCTCTCACAATCAGTATGAAATCATGCCCCTTAGGTTCATTATACTCTGCAAAGCAGAGGCATATGCAGTCCATGATTGCTTCTTTCTGTCCACCTGTACTCACATGGTACTTCTTCATAAGATGGGATAATATAAGATGACAGCAAGGCGGACACAGGTAACATGTAAATCTTAGGATGTAATGTAGATCAATTGGGTCTATAGAATTCAGTACATCACTAAATGATTCTTTCTTCAAAGACCAGATTTCAGATGATAAATGTTTAGCTGCAAACCATTCTTGGAATAATTTGTGCAAGAATTTCAGTCGCGAAGGAACCTGTTTGGCAGTTGACCTACTGCATTTGTGTCTTGATCCACTTTCTATTGAATGTGACTGCTGAGATGATTTTACTTTGCCTTTTTTTCCTGTTTGAGGAGAAAATTCACTAGCAAAAGGCACAGGCCTATCTTCTGGCTTTAACTCACCCTTAACTTTCACTGAAATGTCATCTTCAATCAAGAGAATACCTGCATCTATCCACTTATTTACATTGTCAATAATTTGTTCAACATCATCTCTTTGCCATGATAACTTCTGGGATCCTCTACAGAGACCAGCAAATGCAAGTTCTTCCAAAGCAGATCTATTTTTGGAGTTCCTTGAGTTTCCAAATTCTTCACAACCAGCAATCTGCTCACAAAGGCTATCATCTATGCTAATCATGAAAGGAGTAACTTTCTCCAGATTTTCATCCGTATATTTATCAATACTCTCAAAATTGTGTATAACCAGTACAAAGAGGAGAGGTACACTACACAAGTCCAGTATAAATGGGGACTCATTAATCACCCTCTTCATTTGCTTTTGTTTCTCCTCATCACCACAAAATAATTTTTCTATGTAAGTGTTTCTTTCTGTTTCACCAAATTGCCCCAGTTTCAGCATCTTACAAGCTGGTAGGTCTTGCGCATAATCTGAACGAGCTGTGATAATAACCTTACAAGTTGGATATTTGTTCTTTGACATGACTTTATGTACTTCAGGTTTCCCCTCCTCTTCTGTGACTTTGCAATTATATTCTTCCAGCCCATCAAGGATGATACATGTTTTCAAGTTTCCTTCTTCGAGAATTTCATCAAGATCATTTTCTGTTAATGGTATGTGTTCTGGTATGTAGAACTGTTTCACAGCTTCAGCAATTGTCATCTCACCAACAAATTTTAGTGGAAGAAACACAAGCACCTCAACATCTGGGAATTTGCTTTGAGACCAATCATATGCCAACTGAGATGCAAGCATTGTCTTTCCAGAGCCTGGTTCTCCTTCCAGTATTAGTCGACTCTCTGACTCAAGGCTTTTGTGAGTCAAGACATCATCATACTGTAGCTTGCAGGTGGAGTCAATTTCAGTAGGGTCAACTTTGGACTTAGAATCTGTTAAAATTAGTCCACTTCCAACAAAAAGGTCAGCTGCTTTCCATTTACAAGACTTCTTCCATGGGACAGGCGTCATTGTCTCATACCAACTCTTCATTTTTTGCTTAAGACACTGGATAAATAATTTTCTCTTTCCTGTGAAAAATCCAAAAAAAAAAACCACAGTGCATTTATTGCAAGCTCAATCTATTCATGGAAACCAAGACATGTAAAACACTTGCTCATATTATAAGGAAAAAAAAACAGCAAGTCACCCACCACCCCATCTCTTCAGCTGCATTATTAACTATTATAGAACACTTCTACTATGATACCAATTCAAACAAAATGAACCTGCAAGCTTAGTGGTGACATCATTATGTTGATAATTTTGTCTGCAGACATAAGCCATCCAAATGCCAGTATGACCCCTTATAATGGCTGTCATGCAAGTTTGGAAGCTACTTTTAACTATTTTTTCAGAAAATGAAAACATACAGCAAGAGCGAAACTTTGGGAGTTTCTCTAAAGTCTTAGTCCTAAAGATTCGTTTTGGCTTGTGAAAACAACTCCCAGAATTTACACTAAATCTTGAATCAGTAACCAACATGAAATCCAAGTCTGCCGGAGAGACTTCCTTTTCTATTGTGTAGAGATTACAATTAATGGGAAATATCTACACTTGCAGGTGTACCCACACTTGACTAAAGAAAAATGTCCATGTCCCCGATTTACAACTATTACACACCCATACACACACACACACATTTTACAATACTGGCACATACTGTATGGGTCAAAATACATCTTATAAAACAGGATCTTCAGAACACCTGTGACAATTAAATGATGATCCTGACAGTACCAAACTATTTCATGGTATGTTAATGCTCACCTTTCAAGTCTTGGTTGCTCATCATAGGGAAATGTATCCCAGATTCTTTGATTTGCATATCATATTCATCAACCTTAGCAGCAGCCTGGACTAACTTGAATTCAGTGAGTGGCTTCCTCAAAGCTGCCACATCTGACCATTTTATTATACCCATCTCATCTAAAGCCATCAGCAATGACAAACCTGGATTCCTGCTGGATGTGATACTACTCTTTTCTTCCTTAAGGATGTTAAAATAACCACAGACGTTCTCTGGTACAGATGCTGTCAGATGAGCTGATAAGGTGTGTAAGAACCACTCATACGGTGACACTTGCACTACGGAAAGAAATAAATCTCAGTGGGTATGTAGCTTTGGCTTTTCTGAAATAAGTCTCTCTGGCAGTAAGTGAAAATGGGATAAAATAGCTTTATCTAAGTCAAAAATATGGAATGGTAAGGACAAAAAAAAAAAATGAAACGAGTAAAAATTAGAAATGACTCACCAAAATGCAAAAATGCATTGTGGAGTCAATGATTTAATTGCACTAAGCTTGTTTCTTCACAAGAAATAAGTAATGTACATCCTTCACATCACAGTGTTGACAAAATATTGTTATTACAAGGTTTCCAGCATATGACTTAAGATGACCTTTGACCTACAAAGAACTAAAAACATTCTAGATAATATAAACTTTTATGACCCATGCACAAAAGGTGCATGTTGCTTCGTTATTTGAGATATTTTGCTACAAGGTTAAAACATCCATGAGCTTCACCTTCACCAATAACAGCAGGGCCCTCTACTACACTTGATATAACCATAACAATCTACATGTCTTATCTTTTGAAGGGTGAATCTGAATAGAAACTGAACAGCTATGGTAGGTCAGGCTGGTGGTTTTGCAGACTGTATTCAGCATTCATACCATTTCACACAATATTAACAACAAAGACTGATTGATATAACCTCAAGTGTACTATGATACTTCCATATTCTAACACTACTTATGTCCCTTATTGCTGGCATTCTGGTATATATTAGGCCATGAAGCCCATACCAACAAGGAACCAAGTATAAACCAGAAAGCCAAAAGGCTTAGTGATTCCTTGCCATGTGATATACTGTAGCAACATGAATCACCCACATAACAAGTATGAGATCCCTCACAATCACCCTACTTGAGATATGATGTTAATAAGGTTAAAACCTTTTGAAATCTTTTCACCCAAAATGACCTTTCACCTCCACTTAAAACAATAGAAATCACCTACCCTATATGGCAATCTACATGCTAATATGAAGAATCCACAAGCAAAGTATGAGATCCCTCACAGTTATCCTCCTTAAAATATCATGTCTACTAGGTTAGGACCTTTTGTGATCCCAAATGACCTTTCACCCCCACCAAAAACAATAGGGATCATCTACTCAATATAGGCAATCTACAGGCCAAGTATGGGATCCCTGGGAGTTACCCTTCTTGAGATATTGTGTTTACAAGGTTTTGACCATTTGACCTCTGGTGACCCCAAATGACCTTTGACCTCCACCAAAAACCAATAGAGATCATCTACTTAACATGGGCAATCCACACAGTAAGTACAAGATCCCTTGGAGTTCATTAGGAACTCATCTGCTTAAAATTCAGACAGTTTATTTGGAACTTATAAACTGTGTATTTGTTACCTAATCCTATTAAACATAAACTGTGTATTTGTTACCTAATCCAATTAAACTTGATTTCTGTTTACAGTGTTGATTGACTCCTAGTGACATCTTAGCCCATCTCAAAGTAAATAAAGACTTCCTGTCCATATCCTACACAAAAGATTTAACTGTGCAATGAGTGGACATGTCAACAGCTTATCTGTTGCACTTTTAATATTCAACTGCTCAAAGTTGCTCACTGGCGAGGGATTAAGTGTTATTCTAGAAGTGATAGTGGTTTCTTACAACAAAGAAATGACCAGATAGAGGATTTTAATAATACACCCGACCTCCTGTTTGTGAAGTCTGGTCAGAGTGTTCTGTGTTTTAAGCAAGCTTGTTCCTAATGTTACATTTCTTGAGATATCGTATTTACAAGCGTCAAATACACACACCTGCACACGCCCTTACATATATACGCACCCTCATATACACACACGACATCACCATCATATAGATTCGTTGAGCTTTCCGCAGGGAATCAAAAATGAGTCTCATAATTGATGTAGTACCTAAAAGCCTGCTTCTTTACACTTATGAACAAGAAACATGACAAAAGGGACACAGGTTCCTTTTGCTGGATGGACTCTGAGTGACCTCTGAAAGTTTGGAAACTTCAAGTGGTCACTGTCATGAAAAATTCTGGCATCCAATATTATTAGTACATCTATCATTGAAATACAACTTTGAATGACCCCAGAAAACACCCACAGTACTTCAAAAGGTTGTAGCACACAAGTGTTGACTCCATTTACTATGGTTCCATGTACATCCAATAATTTTCGTAAATTTAACCTCAAATGACCCCTGATGACCTCAAACTGACCTCAAAAATTCCAGGCACTTAATATGACTACATCTTTTGAACTTTATGTTAAACCAAACCATCAATAACCACAAATATGACCTCAAATGACCCCTAATGACATCAAAATGACCTCCGTATCACATGGAGCCAAATGGCGATTACATCTAGCTAAGTTAAGGTGCAATCCTAATTTAGGTTTCAAAATTATTAGAAATCAATGACTGACTTCAAATGACCCCTGATGACCTCCAAATGACCTTTAAATTTTTGGCATCAAATGGGGATTGCACAAACTAATGGATCCATCCAATGTTAATTCTGGCTATAGTGGGAATACTGGCATAACCAAATAGGGTTCTTATACTCATGCAATATGTTAAAAAGGGTTAATGACATTCACATGCTAAGTGTGAGATCCTGCAGTTTTATTCTTTTGGGGGTTTTGAGTTACCAAGCAGTTTACTAAGGTTTCAAAGTTTCACACCTGGTGACTACAAATGAGCATTTACCTCTGCTCCACTGACAGGTAAACAATGTAAAGCATACCTCAATGTTTGCTTCCCCCTCAGCGTGCTGAACTATGAGAATGAGTGCAAACAGGTAGCTTCCTTTTGCCTTCAGCAGAGATATAAAACTATTAAATTTAATAGTGTGATTCTGGTAAAAGATCATCACCAACAAACACTTTTACTATTAAGGAGTGATATATGGCTAGTGTAAAGTTATATCCAGCTAAGCTCTGTCCACTTAGTATGCCTAATTTTGATGACCATGAAACTATTGAAGATGGTGATTGTGCCCAACTTCAGACTATTCTTAATATTAATCAGTTCCTTATCCATTACAACAAACAACATACAGCAGTCTACAATTACGTATATCAATTGTATGATTACTTTGGTGGCAACCAGGAATGGTTGAAATCAATTCTACTACACCAATATAGCTAACATCAAAGCAGGGGTAAATCACAATAAAAGTCTTCACTCATTATCTTTGCAACAAATGTCAGTAGCTGATATAAAGAAATATGACTTTGAAGGATTATCATCTATTTTAGGTTGGGGTTATATACCCATTACAAAACACTCAAGTACTCTCTTTCAAGAGCTTTAACAATACACCAATGCCATGGCAAGTGTCGGTTCCATAAAAAAAAAAAAAAAAAAAAAAACCACACACACACACACAAACACAACCATGAAACAGTTTACATGTTGTTAATACCTTCTACACCTTCATGATTTGTTAAATATTCAGCTAGGTCCTCTCTTCCTGCTTTCAATAAAGCATTTCTCAAATTAACATATGTAGCATTTGAGCCTTCCATTTTCATCCACCACTGAAGCATTGCGTAGTTCATTTCCTTCAAGTTACCAAGATTGTCTGATTGAAGGCTATCAAGAATGTCTTCTTTAAGTCTAAGATGTCTACCAACAGATTTCCACTCTGAAGCAATGTGTGATGATAAATACTGTTAACAGGAAAGGAAAGTACAACCATTGTACAGTTAGATGTGACAAAAATTCACACAAAATAATCTACAGTACGATGGCAAAATCTACATTGATGGCAAAAGTCAAAGTCTGTTTCTCACTAGAGCATAAAGCAAGAATAACCAAAGCCCTAGAACAAGGGCATCAATGATGCTGCAGCTCAACTATGATTTCCCTCACACACTCACTACAGTTACTGCTCTGTAGCATCATAAGAGATCCAAACCAAGGAGTCATGGACAGTCATGATCTAGCACCTTCTGTGCTATAAAGATGTCAATGGTCACAGCAGTGGCAGATCAGAGTTGCCCAGATGGAGACAAGTTTTTTTGTTTAATGTTTGTGGGCACAATACTTTAGGTCCAGTCTGTTGACAAAATGAAGTGCTATTTGATTCATCAAGCCAATTAAAAATGATTCCTATGGCAATATATATCACACCAAGTCAAAATTCTTTAGGAAAAGCGTTGGCATGGATTTCACCATCTGACCCTTTGTGACCCCAAATGGCATTTAACATCAACGCAAAGTACATCTATGGTGACAAATTATCCACTGAACGTTCTGTCAAACTTTGATAAGACACAATCCCTAGCAGTTAAATGCTTTTGCTAAACTGATTTTACTGACCTCTTTTTAGGCCTTAATGACCTTTGAAGTTAAAAGTATAACTTTGATGACCCACCATCTACTGAACACTAGTGTCAAATTCGATACAATTCGGACAAGACCCTTATTAGTTGAAGGCTTTTGCGAGTTTTCAGTGTTTGAATCCTCTTTGACCCCAAATGACCTTTGACCTATTTAAAAAGTACAATTTCCATTAACCATCAGCTACTGAACATTCTGGCCAACTTTGTTAAGATTTGGATATAACCCTTCTGAGATGGAAGGTTTTGTGTGATTTAACTGTTTGACCTCTATGACCTCAAATGACCTCTGACCTATTGTAAAGTTACAACTTTCATAATCCATCAATTACTCTAGCCATTTCTGATAAAATGCATGTGTACATAACCCCTAGGAGCTGAAGGCTTAAATTGCATGATTTTACTGTTTCACCTCTCTATGATCCCACATGACTTTTGACCTACTGCAAAAGTACAACTATAAATGAACCATTATCTACTGAAACTGATGCCTAAGTTGCTAAAATTTGGGCTATTATGCCTAGAAGTTGAAGGCTTTTGCATGATGTAACTGTTTGACTTCTCCACGACCCCAGTGACTTTTGACCTATTGTAAAATTACAAATTCTATAACCCATCATCTATTCAAAACTCTAGCAATATTTGATAAAATTCACACATAACCCTTGGAGTTATAGGCTTTTGCATAACTTCAGTTTTCCTCCTCTCCATGACCCCAAATGACCCTTGACCTAGTTCAAAAGTAAAAAGTAAAGAACTATTACCTCCTGAAAACTGAAAAAGTTGACAAAATTTGGATATTATGTCTTGGAGTTGAAGGCTTTTTCATGATTTCACTGTCTGACCTCTGTGTGACCCTCAAATAACCTTTGATCTACTTCAAAAGTACAACCTTGATCACTCATCTACTGAATACTCCTGCAAAGGTTGACATAACTTTGATGTAACCCCTAAGAGTGGAAGGCTTTTGCTTGATTACACTGTTTGACCTCTTTATGTTTGACCTCCCTTTAAACCCCCAAATGACCACTGACCTGCTTCAAAAGTACAACTTTGATGATTTGATGAATGATTATATACTCTTCACTTCTGCCAAATTTGATAAGATTCAAGCATAAACACTAGGAGCTGAAAGCTTCTGGATGATATCACTCTTTGCATGCCCTGTTGCCCCCTTAAATGACCTATAACCTACTGTCTATTACCATAATTATCAAGCCCTTGATATGTGTTATCATCTTCTCAACTTTGACAAGAAACAGTCAAAGAATGTGCAGAGAGCAGCCTTTTAATCAATGTTGATAAATGGACAGACAGACACATTACCATGACAATATCTTATTGAGCTATTAATGAAAAGAAAGGGAACAAAATCTTAAATGTGAAGCAACACACTGAATTTTTCATACCATATTTAGAATATGATTACTTACTTGCAGATCATTAGATGCAACACTTTGGCAAAATAGACCAAACATGTTATGAAGAAGACATTCGTTGCATGAGGTTGCCAATTTTCTTTCACTCACTCTCCTTTATCATAAATGCAGTACTGATATATACATGAATACATGAATTTTGATCAATTATACGTTGAAATGTCTATAAGAAACTGGCGCTACAGCAGACTCACACAAAAAATTGTACGTTATTGCATAATGCATACCTGTCATTGCATGGCTTCAAGAACTGCACTGGCTAGGGGAAGGTGTGCTAATCGGATCAGAACTACAGGTGACGCTTAAATACATGAACCTACATTTATTTCGCAAGGTCAACATCGAGTGACTTACACTGGTATTCTTGTGTGGGAAACCAGAAGGTATCTCTCATCCATGAACACATGCTGTAATTAATGATATAATGAAATGCAATTTACTGTACACTTCCAAGAATAAACTAGACAGACTTGCACTTGCAGGCAAGTACACATCAAAGCCCCTGAAAACTGCATTGAACCACTACACCGTGGCGTGACTGTGGTACCCTAACCTAAGTTAGGCCTACAGGCTACACTGCAGAATGTCAGAGTCGACGATATGCCTCACTTAAAATTGAATCCTGAATCTAGGTCTAAAAGCCGGACTAAACTTTCGAAATTGCCTGGTGTAAGTACGCCTTACAATACTTAACCTATGGATGGCACAGTCAGCAGAAAATTACCATTTCTTGTGTAGAATTTTCGTTCAGCCTGTCAAGCCATATGTCATTTCCATATGCCATAAGCCATTTCCAGAGTCCTGAAATTTCCCAAAATTATCCCCCTTCCCAAAAATTTCCTGAAGAACACCCAGATTTCTCGAATTTCGGGTTATTTCAGGAAGAGTGGAAACACTGGTCGGTAGTTACCTTGAGTCGGCCACTCCGTACAAAACGTACGGCACATACAAAACATATGGCACATACACTACATGTACATAACTATCAGGCTATCGTTCTTGGAAATGTGGTTTACTTTCTACCAAATAGGGTTTATTGTTTGATTTTGCAGTGCTGCTCAGTACGGTATGTGAAATCGGGGAAATGGGCGAAATTTCCATTCAAAGGAATAGTCAAAATAACTGCGTGGCAGATGAGGTTCGCAAGTACGATTGGCTTATCTTGTGATATGTATACGTATCACCCTTGACAAAGTTCCTACGCCGACCAGCACGAAGGCACGAATCAACTTTACAAAGCATGCAAATCCAACAATCGAAGCTGTGGGCTTCGATTAAATAACAGCAGAATTAATTTACCTGTAAGTCCTTCGTTGAAACTCTCTCATCAGGTCCTCGAGACATGTATCTTTCGGTAATACGATTGCCTGGGTGTTCAAGTGAGTCCTGGTATAAAGTGTCACCTAAATTCAATCCAAACATAGATTGTTCTGTAGCAACACTAATTAGTGTGTGAGAAATTCTTAAAAATGAAACAATCTCAAACCACTTACAAAAAAGTTACACATCACATCTCAGTATTTGCTTCCCATTCACAGTGTATATTAAACTAGTATTGAGAATATGAAGTTTCATGCAAATATGAAGGCTTAACGAAATTTCCAACAATTTACAAAAGCAGACTGTCAAATTGAGAATGTTCTTCAATAGTGAAAAGGGTTTAAGCTTAACTTTTGTTCTGATACAGTATCTTAGAGGGAACCTTCCTGATGTGGCTCTAACAGTTCATGGAGTTGTAGTATAATACTGTAAAGGAATATGTCCAACCTTACAGGAAAGTCTAGCCTTAAAATTATTTTCATGTGTTAAAGGGGGAGTAAATCTAACCATTCAAGTAAAACTTCATTCAATTCTCTGTGTTCAGTAAGTTCTCAAGATGTAGGCATTCAAGTAACCCAACTTGATTATACCAATAGTTTTACTTGAAGCAAGGTGGAGTGATGTTACCTCCTCATATTGATCAACCATGTATAATTTTTTTTAAAATGTAGTTTCAGTTTCATCTTTCAACATCTGCTGAGCCATTCCATGACAAGTGGTCCTGATGGGTAAAATTAGAACTCAGAACTAGGAGTCTAATTTCAACTCTAAAGATCAGTGGACAGATGTAACCTCCATTTCTAGTGGAGCTTTCATGGATTAAGTCGTGTTGCATAGTTTACGTCAGAACCACAAGAGGATTATGTTTCCTACGCAACACCACAACACCTACCCTACCACCTCAACCCCCACTTATGAACACACTTTCCAGAACTGTATTGATACAGTTGGCAAAATGTTTGCTTTAATAGCCTGCAATACTGGATTCAATGAAATCAAATGCAAAAATGGTGAAAATAACATTTAATGGATCGAAGTCCTTAGAAAATGGCTCAGATTACAACACAAATCATCTGGCCTCCACATTTTTCAGGACCCTTACGAGAACCCACAGGATCCCTAGTAGGGCTTAATGATTTGTGTTTGAACTAGTTCTGGTTTAGGTCTTATCCCACTCTCCCATTCATGACAAGGTGTTGACCTTCATGCCTTGAACAAGTTGAATCAGTGTGAGATAGCTAAATATAGATTCCTTACAGTTGGTAATTAGGAAGATTCGATCTGGACAAGCAGATATCCATGGGGCAAGTACACTTAATTGTCGGTCCAATGGACAGGTAATAAAACCAGAATGCAAAGATTTTGACCCCAGTGACCCCAAATGACCTTCGACCTCTATTTTAAAAATAATAAGTTTCTTCTGAACATAACCCTTACAAAAAATAGTGTGTCAACCTGTGTCAGTTACCACGCGTGATCACACGTGAAAAACAAAAGAAATCACGCGTGTTCTCGGGTGGCAAACCTGTGTTTTTGGAACCCTCTGGACACAGGTTTGACACAGGTTTACACACCTTTTCTTGCTTTCAATTTTAAGCCACAGGTTTTGACTCAGAATTTTTTGTCAATACTATTTTTAATTGTCACACGTTTTGCGTGTCAAACCTGTGGCAAACCTGTGGTTAACCTGTGGCAAAGTGTGGCAACTGGCAAACCTGTGTCAATTTCACAGGAAAACACAGGTTTCCCTGCAAAAACCTGTGAAGACCCATGGCAGACTCGTGAGAAAACCTGAGGATTTGGAACCAATTGACACACGTTTTTTTGTAAGGGTATGCCTTTGCATACTACATATAGAATCTAGAAGAGTTTTACCCTTGGTGACCCCAAATGACCTTTGACCTCCACCAAAAACAATAGGGTTCTTCCTCTCACCATAATGCATCCACATACTAAGTATGAATCCATCCAAGCTTCCTACCTTGAAATATCCTGTAAACAAGGTTTTCAGAGTTTGACCCCTGGTGACCCCAAATGACCTTTGACCTTTACCAAAAACAATACATTGTTCCTCTTAATATGGGGCATCTGCCTACGAAGTTTGAGAATTGACAGAGTTTCCCTTCTTGAGATATTGTGTAAACAAGAAAAGTGTCACAAATAGATACACATACACACACACACACACCCACACATACAAGTCGATTTTACATATCCGACGACCTCATTGTTATTTCCTTTGTGTTTACTTCCTTAACCTTTACCTTGACAATAGACTGTCTATTGTTCAAACTTTCAAGGACTTGACAAATCTATTAAATTTCCTTCAGAGGACCTCAAATCCATTGTTCAGGCCCTCAGTCTGATAGGAAAACAAGTTCACACACCCTCACCCACACATACATACACACACACATGCCATCATGACTACATAGGTTTCTCTTTTCTTCGAAACCAAAAATTTGTCGAAGCCTACACACATGAAACATGAATACACTGACCTGCGTTACCACTGGTTGAAATGCAACAAACCAAAACATTTATTGACACAGGTAAAATGTGACAAACTGGAGCAGCAGCCTCTGGTATTATTTTGACACAGTGCTGGTATGCCAGAATATGACCCACCTAATAATGTGTCAATCACACAGGAAGTGCCATAGTTCCACGTGTCTGGTTCGTCCAATGTCACATGTTATCCTACATGATCACGTTTTTCTTTTAGTTTTCTTTACCCAATTACATGTGATTACACATGTTCACGTATGGAATGCCACAATTTTTCTTGCAAGGGTAGGTTTTCAGAATTTGATGTATGATAATCCAAGACAACCTTTGAACTAAACCAAAAGCTTTCACTGATGTAATGTAACATGTGCAGACATATCGGCCATGAAAAGTATCAATGTCTTTTCTCACCTCACTTTAATACAAGTATGCGCAGGGATGGGTTGGTTGGCAGCTGCCACACACAAAGACAACCGCGTACAAGCCACCACAATTGCACACAGGGTTCTTATTACCATGACACAGTTTATATGTTGTTAATATCTTTGGCCTGATCAAACATGGAAAGTAAACCACACCTTGTGCAAGACTCCTCAAGCTTTCGGCTAGATCTGCTCTTCCTGCTTTCATTAAAGCATGTATCAGATTTTTCCTCGTAGCGTTTCGGCCTTCCCTCTGAATCCAATAACGAAGCAGTCGGAAAACAATTCCCAGTCTACTATCATCATAGCCTTCTCTTATTTGATGTAGTACTGCATCTGGAAGTCCAAGATGTCTGCCCACATTTTTCCACTCTCCATCCAAGTTTAGTGACAAAAACTGTTTGAAGTAAAAAAATGTGAAGTTAGAACAGACAAAAATAAAACAAAATGATCTGAGAAGGCAATTAAACACTACACTGATGGCAACAGTCAAAGTCTCATCCTGACTGTAGTAAGAGGTAGGCACAATCAAAGCCCTAGACAATTAGAAAGGTTTAAATTTTAGAGTATCAAAGGGATGGAGAGTAAACTGTAAATGTGAAGTAGCACAATGAATCTTCCTACCATACCATATAGTGGCTTACTTGTGGACTGTAACAATCCAACATGTCGGGAACTTAAACCAAGATGATACTGTATAAGAAACCATTTATTGCACAGGGTTGCTCCTAAATACACTCCTTTACTTTAAATACAGTACTGATATATGTTCAAAAACTGTATCTTGACATGTCTTTTAAGAGACTGCAGCACAATAAGCAGACACACACACACACATCACACACACACACAATTACATACAAGCGATCTTGACTAAATAATTATTGTTTTCACAGTAATCACAACCCCATACACTGTAAACAGAAAATACAATGATCCTTGTCTTCTGTAACTAGTGTTATGTCACTCACTATACACATCAACACGTTATGCGTCTCATGGAAGCATATTCAACACTGAAGTGAAATGCAAACTCTCATGAAGAGACTTAAGCCCACAAAATAACATGGAGTAATTTGTACCATGATATTACTGAACTATGGCGACAATAAAGTTCCATGACTTTTCCATAACCAAATTATAAAACCAGAGAGCCAAAAAGCTTAGTGTTTCCTTGCCTTTTGGATATAATTTCAGTATAGCCTTATGGTTTCCCACTGACACAAGATCATGGTGAAGTTACAGCTATACACAGAAAGTCCAAAATCCATGGGTATACGTCAAGCAAGTTTCAGATTTTCCTGGTTTTTGGTTGATCTTTAGTGACCCCAAATGATCTTTGACCTCTACCAAATGCTGCAGACACAATATAATATGTTCAATACGGAGTACCCAAATGGAAAGTTGAGATTCACATACTTTTATCTTCTTGAGATATCACAGTAACAAACTTTTTAACAATTTGGCATCTAGTTATCCCAAATGACCTTTGACCTACACCTAAAACAACAGTGATCACCTACTCAAAACGGAATATCCATGTATCCATTTGGCAAGTATGAGATTACTTAAGCTAACTCATCTTGAGATTAAATGTTTACAAGTAGAATTTAAGGTTTTTATAGTTTGACATCTGTGACCTTTGACCTACAACAAAAACAATAGGGTCATCTTCTCAACATAGAGTATCTCCATTCAAAGCATGAGGTCCCTCAAACTCGCCCACCTTGAGACACCATGTTCACAAGCAGTTTTCGAGGTTTCCACTATTTGACCTCTGGTGACCCCAAATGACCTTTGACTTCCATCAAAATTGACAGAGATCATCTACTTAATTTGTGGTATCCACATTGTAACCATGAAATTTATTGAAGTTTACCTTCTGGAGATATCATGTGTAAAAGCATTTCATGGCTTTTACAGTATGGCCTCTCATGACCACAAATGACCTTTGACCTCTGCCAATAACAATGTGGATCATGTTCTCAATATTGGGTATCCACATGTCAAGGATGACATCCATTAAACTTACGTATCTTGAGATAAAATGTTTACAAGCAATTTTTCAAGGTTTTTACAGCTTGACCTATGGTGAAAACAGGTGACCTTTGACCTCCACCAAAATCATTACATTACATCTACTCAATATGATGTATCTACATATTAAGTATGACATCCCTCACAGTTACCCTTTTTGAGATACCGTGTTTACAAGTAAAGCGCATAATGTGCACACACATACGGACACACTCACATACACACATACAGTACATACACATGCCATCATGGATGCATAGTTGTCACTGGCTTTAAGTACTGTACTTGGCAGGGGAGGGTGTGCTTATCAGATCAGAATTCCCCACAGTCGACACAAAAAGTACATGAACCTACTTAAATTCACAAGGTCAACACTGAGTGACTTTCACAGGTATTCTTGTTGGAGAAACCAGATAATATCTCTCATCTGTGAATTCATGCTGTCATGATATAATGGAACTCAATTTACTATACACTTTCAACAGTGAAAAGATAACTGCAGAATTTACCCAAATGTCCTCTTGTGAAACTCTTTCATCAGGTCCTTGAGACATGTGTCTTTCTGTATTAACAGGTTTGCCTGACTTGTCAAGTGAGTACACATATGAAGTTCCACCTAAATTCAATCCAAATACAGAAATTACTGTTACAACACTAACTAGTGTGTGAGAAATTCTTAAAAAGGAAACAGTATCAAAACACTTACAACAAGCAGTAAAGTTACATCATGTGTTCAGTTAACTTGAAGCAAGAAGGAATGATGTCATTTCCTCATATTGATCAACCATGCTATGATTTTCTTTAAAATATGGTTCCATTCATCTTTTTGCAAACCTTCATAAAACAGGTGCTTACTATTAAAGCTGAATAACTATCAAATTCAAGGTCAAGTTAACATCTTGAAAAACAAAGAGAAAAGAACAACTCTATAATGGGTTTCAATGCCGCACAGTCTGGTATCTGGAAGTCTATGCTTTTCCTACCTTGAGATATCGTGGTGACAAGGTTTACAGAGTTTAACCCCAGGTGACCCCAGATTACCATTGACCTCCACCAAAAACAACAGCGTTCTTTTTGCTCACCATAATGCATCCATGTACCAAGTGTGAAATCTATCCAAGCTTCCTACAGTACCTTGACTTGATTTCATTTTGGGTTAGCCGTTTGGATATAAATAAAAACTGTAAAACGGAAAGTGAACTAAGGGGAAATGCACAGCCAAAAATTGACACAGGTAATTTGTGACAAACTGGGGTAGCACCCTCTGATGTAATTTTTTGACACTTTATGCCAGAATCTGACCTACATTTTCATGTGTCAACCACACAAGAAGCACCACACTACGTGATTACGCATGTTCACGCATGGCATGTTCACAGTTTTTCTTGTAAGGGTACAGTAGGCTTTCAGAATTTGATGGTAATTTCAGATGACCTTTGACCTACACCAAACCTTCTGCTGATCTAATGCAGCATTTCAATAATGAAAAGTATCCAAAATTTCTCTCACCTCTCTTACGTTTCCATTGTTGTTACCCAGTTTACGATATTAACGGAAAAGTCGCTTAATTTTATATACAGCATGTGTATCATAACAAACACCAAGTTGACATTAAAATACTGAAAATCTGCGACGATTTTTTTTTCTTTTTGCCATGACTGAAATGTTTCATAAGTAGTAAAATAAAAATGAGCGGTACATTCTTTTACCTTCTCTTTATAAACCAGTTAAACTATTAGCCTATGTTACAAATTCCAATTAATTCCCTGCTTTTGCGAACTATCCCGCATGTTCCAAATTCTTATCTGTATGCACTGTAGCCTTTTGCTACAAGCTGGCCTACATACTTAACAGGCAAACTGTAAGTTTGCAGTTGAGCATGCAGGTATTTTAATATGCATTGAAAAACAGGACATATCTTATGGAATCAAAAGTTTATGACAGAACACTGAAACCATATAAGTGTCTTAACAATGTCTCATCTCATCATAATCCAGTGTTTAATATGGTACATCACTGTAAAACTTGCAGGAACAGCTAGGCCAACAGACTTTACCACTTTTTGAAACTTGACAAGATATAAACTGCATTATCGTTGATACAATGAAACGAAAAGTATTGGGCAAATGATTTTCAAACAAATGGGAAAAACATAATTTACTAAACGAGTGATCAGCAGCCTGAGCAGCCCTTGAGAAATCAAAAAAGACCAACATACTTCAAGCTGGCTTAATACTGTGCTGAATTTTACCTGAATGCCAACTGATTAGAACATATATAGCCTGATTTAAGTCTTTCACTTTGTAGAAAGCTGCGGTGTTTACAAATTCCAGTATTAATCCTGCCAGATCCTGAAGGTTGAATTGCCATTACCAGGTTATTAGTAAGGCAGCTTAGGGAATAAATGTGGACACTCTGGACAAAAGCCCCAAATTCATTTCGTGAGCTCCTTAGGCCATAAAAAATACATTTTGGAAGGGTTGCCAAAATTTGGGTGTATATTTCGGAAATAGAGGGCGTTTTTCAAAATGGCCGTCGAAGTCATGACATTTTAGGTGTTTGGCTTAACAAAGTCACCTTGTTGATGTTACTGTTTAAATATAGATGTATACATTGGTAGGCGTGTACAACCAAAGAATATAGACCGACTGCATGGTCAAGTGGTTAGAGCATCTGACTTGCAGCCGGAAGGTCTGGGGTTCATCTCCTGGCTGGGTCATACCCCCCAGACCGACTGCATGGTCAAGTGGTTAGAGCATCCGACTTGCAGCCGGAAGGTCTGGGGTTCGACTCCTAGCCGGGTTATACCAAAGACTTTAACCAGAAAGCCAAAAGGCTTTGTTATTCCTTGCCGAAAGGGGGGTGCTTTGCTACACTGAGGTTCATTCATCAAATTTATACTTCTCTACTACATCATTTTTTATGATGTGGTCACAATTTGACCCCTTCTCATGTCAGCTCATGTCAGATGACCTTTGAACAAAAGCTTGAATAACCAAAAAAATGAAAAAAAAAATATTAGAAGGGATTTGTCTGTGCTTCCTCCCTTGTAATGACATATTTACAAAGTTTCAGTTTTGACCTCTAATGACCTCAAATGGCTTGTGACCTCCACCAAAAACAATAGGGTTCTTCCTCTCACCACAATGCATCTACATACCACGCATGAAATCTATCCAAGCTTTCTAACTTGAGATATCTTGTAAACAAGGTTTTCAGATTATGACCCCCGGTGACCCCTGATGACCTTTGACCTCCACCAAAAACAATAGGGTTCTTCCTCTCACCACAACGCATCTACATACCAAGCATGACATCTATCCAAGCAAACTTGAGATATCGTGTAAACAAGGTTTTCAGATTTTGACCCCCAGTGACCCCAGATGACCTTTGACCTCCACCAAAAACAATACGGTTCTTCCTCTCACCACAACGCATCTACATACCAAGCATGAAATCTATCCAAGCTTTCTAACTTGAGATATCGTGTAAACAAGGTTTTCAGATTTTGACCCCCGGTGACCCCAGATGACCTTTGACCTCCACAAAAACAATAGGGTTCTTCCTCTCACCACAACGCATCTACATACCAAGCATGAAATCTATCCAAGCTTTCTAACTTGAGATATCGTGTAAACAAGGTTTTCAGTTTTTGACCCCGGTGACCCCAGATGACCTTTGACCTCCACCAAAAATAATAGTGTTCTTCCTCTCACCACAACACATCTACATACCAAGCATGAAATCTATCCAAGCTTTCTAACTTGAGATACCGTGTAAACAAGGTTTTCAGATTTTGACCCCGGTGACCCCAGATGACCTTTGACCTCCACCAAAAACAATTGGGTTCTTCTTCTCACCACAACGCATCTGCACACCAAGCATGAAATTTATCCAAGCTTTCTAACTTGAGATATCGTGTAAATAAGGTTTTCAGATTTTGACCCCCGGTGACCCCAGATGACCTTTGACCTCCACCAATAACTACAGGTTTCTTCCTCACCACAATAAATCTACATACCAAGCATGAAATCTATCCAAGCTTTCTAACTTGAGATATTGTGTAAACAAGGTTTTCAGATTTTGACCCCGGTGACCCCAGATGACCTTTGACCTCCACCAAAAACAATAGGGTTCTTCTTCTCACCACAACGCATCTGCATACCAAGCATGAAATCTATCCAAGCTTTCTAACTTGAGATATCGTGTAAATAAGGTTTTCAGATTTTGACCCCCGGTTATCCCAGATGACGTTTGCCCTCCACCAAAAACAATAGGGTTCTTTCTCTCACCACAACGCATCTACATACCAAGCATGAAATCTGTCCAAGCTTTCTAACTTGAGATACCGTGTAAACAAGGTTTTCAGATTTTGACCCCGGTGACCCCAGATGACCTTTGACCTCCACCAAAAACAATAGGGTTCTTCTTCTCACCACAACGCATCTACATACCAAGCATGAAATCTATCCAAGCTTTCTAACTTGAGATATCGTGTAAACAAGGTTTTCAGATTTTGACCCCCGGTGACCCCAGATGACCTTTGACCTCCACCCAAAAACAATAGAGTTCTTCCTCTCACCACAATGCATCTACATACCAAGCATGAAATCTATCCAAGCTTTCTAAGCACCGAAGAAGTAAAACAATATACAGTAAAAATTCCCACATAAAATAAAAAAAAATAATTAAAAAGAATGAAGAAAAATCTCAGAAAATAATCATTAAAAATATCCTTCCATCAAAAACCCTCAATATCTTTTAAGGCAGTTTGTACACTAAGTTTAAAGCATGATTTCTGATATTTTATGCACGACCCCAAACCAACCAAGATGGCGGAAACAACAAAATGGCTGCTAATATAACGATCATAATGTATAAAACATAACATGAGAAATAATCATTAAAAATATACTTTTGACACAGTTGCCTTAATATCTGGCTATTATTCATGACAAATAATCCAAAATGATGTTTTAAAATACTTCTTTTGGATTCAGGTCAACCAATATGGCAGAAAAAGCAAAACAGCCAACAAACCAATAATTATGTCAAGGAAGAAAAGGACAAATAATCATTAAAAGTACTTCTGACACAGGTAGATCTAATCTGTGCCCATATTTTATTGCAAATATTTTAAAAGATTTTTTCTGGACATTTCTTGCGGGATTCGGGTCAACCACGATGGAGGAAATTTCAAAATGGCGGCTAGTATTAAAATTTCACTATATTATAAAAACTGGGAAAAAAATCCTTAAAAAATATATTTGTGACCATTGCTCTTTATATGTGGCCATATTTTGGACCAGATATATCAAGCATATTTTAATTATTTTTCAAAACATTTCTGTTGGAAATCAGGTCAACCAAGATGGCAGAAGTAGGAAAATGGCTGCCAGTGGGCGAAATTACAATATTTTATATTAATAAGGAAATAATCCATCAAAAATACTTGTAACTCATTTAAACCTAAAATGTGGTCAAAATGTGTAATAAATATTCACAAAAGCATTTTTCTGGATATGTTTCACAGGTTCCAGGTCATCCAAGGTGGCGAAAATAACAAAATTGCCGTCCATATAATTATTGTATAATTACAATACATTGAAATAATGAGGAAAATATTCATGAAAACTATGTTTGTCACACTTACTCTTAATATGTGGCCATATTGTATGCCATATAATTAAAAATGATGTTTTAGAACATTTTTGTTGGAGTTCAGGTCAACCAAGATGGCAGAAATAGCAAAATGGCCACCGATTGGTACAGACACAATATAGCCTAATAATAAGTCAAATAGTCCTTAAAAATATTTGTGGCATTTCAATGCCATAGATGAGCATACTCCCTCCAGATAATGCCACAAGCATGTAATATAGGCACTATCAAAAAAGTGAGAGTTCTGAAAGGAATGTCTTGCTTTGAAAAGGCGAGGAGAAATAGCTAAAACTGACAAGAAAATGGCCAAAGTTATCATGATCCACACCACCCATTGCTACCTCACGAACAAACAATAATGCCCCACCATGATCATGTGACCTCTACAGAAAATGGCAGATACATTAAGCCACAACTGAGGAAGGAGTAGGCTTTTGAAAAGTGAGACAGACATTTACCCTCTACAGAAAAACATAAGGGTTGAGCTAAAAATGAAGTAAAATAACTAAATAGAAAATGTCTTTCTTGACTGCAGCTCTGAAGAGCTGTTTGATTATTCATTTCTTGAGCAATGCACTCAAAATTATCAGCTATGTGGGTCAAACACAATGTTTAAATCTGGTTATTTTTTCTGTGAATTACATTACAAAAACAAGAGCCCATTGGGCACTATGGCTCCTTGTTGAATGTAATGAAACTGAGCATACAAACAAAATATTAGCTAATGTGACGTTTGCCTGTGACTGTGGTGACTGCTACTGTATACATATGACCTTCAAAGTTGTTGGCAGTGAATGCTGACTTCATCTACCAAGTTTCCTACAGGTCCACAACTTGACCTCAAAATGACCTCTGATAATCTCCAAATGGTCTTCGCCAAGTGTGAGGTTTTCCCTATCAAGTTATGATATTTATTCCATAATTTGACCTAAGATGCACATACATCAATGTTCTCCTGAAATGTTGCCTCCTCCTTGCAGATGTCAGTTCAACATGACAAATATCGGATGGTCACTTGGGCTAAATATAATTTTTAGGCAGTATTTGACATGGGTTTTTATAATGGCAGATTTAAGGGTAAAAATCGTAATAAGATTGTAATACTTTCACTTAAAAGTTAGATACTTGGGATCTCTGCAAGATGTCCCATTCCTTCAGTCACTGGTTGGATGTGATCTTAATGTGCTGGAATGATACTTTTTTGTGTTCATATTTGACCTTGGGAATTCTTGGGAATTTGCTTTTTGGTATCTGGTGATTTCACCTCTGACATCCGACAAAACTCATACAGTCAATTCCATGTGACGGTCGTTACCATTAGGAGACAATTTCTGCTCATCCCCCAATTATATTTTGAAGACCAAGGAAGATGATTTAAATGTTGTAGTGGTTAACAGTAGTCTAGGTTGAGATGTACTCTAATAAGACAAAAAAAAAAAAAAAAACCAGAAAGCCAAAAGGCTTAGTGATTCCTTGCCATATTTATATTGTAACAAACATGAATCAACCACATGGCAAGCATGAGATCTCTCACAGTTATCCTACTTGTGATATCATGTTAATAAGGTTTTGACCTTTTGAAATCTTGCGACCCAAAAAATAACCTTTCACCTACACTGAAAACAATAGGGCTCACCTACCCTATATGCATGGCCATCTGCATGCCAAATATGAACAATATTATATATATGTGAACAATCCACAGGCCGAGTATGAGATCCGTCACAGTTATCCTCCTTAAAATGTCATGTTTACATGGTTTTCAGCTTTTGTGATGCTAAATGACCTTTTACCTCTACAAACCAGAAAACCCAAAGGCTTAGTGATTCCTTGCCGAATGGGGATGTTTTGTTGCACTGAGGTTTATCCCTCAAATTCATCTTTCTTGACTACATCATTTTGTTGTAACAATTTGACCTCTGCTGACCTCACATGACCTTTGAACCCCACCAAATATAACAAACCAGAAAGCCAAAAGGCTTTGTGATTCCTTGCCGAAAAGGGGGTGCTTTGTTACACTAAGGTTCATCCATCAAATTTATACTTCTCTACTTCATCATTTTTTATGATGTGGTCACAATTTCACCCCTGCTCACATCAGCTCATGCCACATGACCTTTGAACCAAAACTTGAATAACCAAAAAAATGAAAAAAAAAAAAAAGGTTTTCGGACTTCCACCTCTGGTGACCTTGAATGACCTTTGACCTCTGCCAAAAACAATAGGGTTCTTCCTCTCAACATGACATGTCTACATACCAACTATGAATAGAATCAGTCATTCCTATCTCGAGATATTGCGATTACAAGGTTTTTGGACTTCCACCTCTGGTGACCTTGAATGACCTTTGACCTCTGCCAAAAACAATAGGGTTCTCCCCTTGACATGACAAATCTACATACCAACTATGAAAAGTGTCGGCCATTCCTACCTCGAGATACCAAGATTACAAGGTTTTTGGACTTTGACCTCTGATGACCTCGAATGACCTTTGACCTCTGCCAAAAACAATAGGGTTCTTCATCTTATTATGACATGTCCACATACCAACTATGAAAAGTATCGGTCATTTGATCTCGAGATATGGCAATTACAAGGTTTTTGGACTTTGACCTCTGGTGACCTCGAATGCCCTTTGACCTCTGCAAAAACAATAGGGTTCTTCCTCTCAACATGACATGTCTACATACCAACTATGAAAAGTATCGGTCATTCCTATCTTGAGATATCGCGATTACAAGGTTTTTGGACTTTGACCTCTGGTGACCTCGAATGACCTTTGACCTCTGCCAAAAACAATAGGGTTCTTCTTTTCAACATGACATGTCTACATACCAACTATGAAAAGTATCGGTCATTCCTATCTTGAGATATCGCGATTACAAGGTTTTCGGACTTTGACCTCTGGTGACCTTGAATGACCTTTGACCTCTGCCAAAAACAATAGGGTTCTTCCTCTCAACATGATAAACCTACATATCAAATATGAAAAGTATCGGTCATTCCTATCTCGAGATACTGCGATTACAAGGTTTTTGGATTACAATAAGTGTCACAAACACACATACACACACCCACATACACACACACACGACATCACCATCGCATAGATTCCTTGCCTGCCTACGGCAAGGAATCAAAAAGAAAATGTGAAGTGCCCTGAAAGGGATTCAATTCCAATGGATCTTGGATCTTGAAAATTCTTGGAAAATTTTGCTTTTTGACCTCTGGTGACCCCATATCATGATCTTGGGAATTCTTGGGAAATTTTGCTTTTTGACCTCTGGTGACCCCATATAACAATCCTGGGAATTCTTGGGAAATGCGGCTTTTTGACCTCTGATAACCCCAGATGATCTTGGGAATTCTTGGGAAATGCGGCTTTTTGACCCAGTGACCCCAGATGACAATCTTAAGAATTCTTGGGAAATTTTGCTTTTTGACCTTTGGTAACCCAAGATGACCTTTGACCTCCACCAAAAACAATAGGGTTCTTCCTCACATCATGACAAATCTATATATCAAATATGAAGTGTCGGTCATTCCTACCATGAGATATCGTGATTACAAGCTTTTCGGCTTTTAACCTCCAGTGACCTCAGATGACCTTTGACCTTCACCAAAAACAAAGGCTCTTTCCTCTCAACATGACAAATCTATATAGGCCATTCCTATCTTGACATATCGCGCTTTAAAGGTTTTCGGTCTTTGACCTCTGGTGACCTCAAATGACCTTTGACCTCCACCAAAAACTACAGGATTCTTTCTCTCAACATGACAAATCTATATACCAACTATGAAAAGTGTCGGTCATTCCTATCTTGAGATATCGTGATTACAAGCTTTTCGGCCTTTTACCTCCAGTGACCTCAAATGACCTTTGACTTTCACCAAAAACAAATGGCTTCTTCCTCTCAACATAACAAATCTATGTACCAAATAAGAAAAGTGTTGGTCATTGCTATTTGGAGATATCGTGTTTACAAGCCGTTTACGAGGTTTTCGCAGTTTAACCTCTGGTGACCTCAGATGACCTTTGACCTCTACCAAAAACAATAGGGTTCTTCCTCTCAACATGACAAATATATATAGGCCATTCCTATCTTGACATATCGCAATTTCAAGGTTTTCGGTCTTTGACCTCTGGTGACCTCCAATGACCTTTGACCTCCACCAAAAACAATAGGATTCTTTCTCTCAACATGACAAGTCTATATACCAATTATGAAAGTGTCAGTCATTCCTAACTTGAGATATCGTGATTAACCAGCTTTTTGGCTTTTTACCTCCGGTGACCTCAAGTGACCTTTGACCTTCAATAAAAACAATAGAGTACTTCCTTCCAACATGACAAATCTATATACCAAATATGAAAAGTGTCGGTCATCCCTATCTCAAGATATCACGATTAAAAGATTTTCGGTTTTTGACTTCTGGTGACCTCAGATGACCTTTGGCCTCTACCAAACCAATATGGTCCTTCCTCTCAACATGACAAATCTATTTAGGCCACTCCTATCTTGGCGTATCGTGATTTCAAGGTTTTCGGTCTTTGACCTCTGGTGACCTCAAACGACCTTTGACCTCCACCAAAAACAATAGGATTCTTTCTCTCAAAATGACAAACCTATACCAAATATGAAAAGTGTCGGTCATTCCTACTTGAGATATCGTGATTACGAGCTTTTCGGCTTTTTACCTCCAGTGACGTCGAATGACCTTTGACTTTCACCAAAAACAACAGGGTTCTTCCTTTCAACATGAAAACTCTATATACCAAATAAGAAAAGTGTCGGTCATCGCTATCTTGAGATAGCGGGATTACAAGCCATTTACGAGGTTTCCGCAGTTTAACCTATGGTGACCTCAGATGACCTTTGACCTCCACCAAAAACAATAGGGTTCTTCCTCTCAACATGACAAATCTATATACCAAATATGAAAAGTGTCGGTCATTCCTATCTTGAGATAACGCGACTCCAAGGTTTTCTTTTTTTGACCTCTGGTGACCTTTGACCTCCAAAAACAATAGGTTTCTTCCTCTCAACATGACAAATCTATATACCAAATATGAAAAGTGTCGGTCAATCCTATCTTGAGATATCGTGATTACAAGCAGCATGACAGGTATCTTTCATTACCTACTCTAACCCTATCTGCCAGTGGCAAGTCGGGGAAGCAATATTAGACCTCCAGTATTGATTTGTTTGCTTTGTGGTTTCCTCCTCACAACTGTTAGGGAGGTTTTCCCATTCAGGCCCAGCACAGCTATTCAGTGTGTCATGCATGAGTGACTTTCAACAATATAATCTCTCAGGAGTCAAAATGAGGTTCGTGCCTGCCAGGAAGTTGAGCTGCACAGTTTATTTGCTAAGAGGATTAGTTGTGGTTAGGGTTTTTCTCAATCCTGGCTAATGTACATTCCCTCTAATGAGCGTCACAAACACACATACACACCTACCCATACTCACCCTCGCTTCCTTAGCTGTACACGGGAAATGTACCGGTAAGGAATTCGCGGGATTTCCCCATTAGCCTGGCTGACCTCCAACTAACCCAGCAGACGTACGTGTCTGGAGGGCGGGCTGCTTGCCAAGGCAGGCACGTGCAGCCGCGCGAGACTTCTCATTGCAGCGATGGAATTTTTGGGCAGCTATGCCAGTTTTGAGCTCCGCATGAGCTACGAAAGACGTGCGAGAGCGGAGCTCTTGCCGGCTGTACCGTGTCCTGTTAAGGACATGTTGCTGAGTGCACCCATAGCCACAGGATCGCTCACACACCGCCGGTGCATCCATACTCACCCTCGCTTCCTTAGCGGTACGCGGGAAATGTACCGGTAAGGAATTCGCGGGATTTCCCCATTAGCCTGGCTGACCTCCAACTAACCCAGCAGACGTACGTGTCTGGAGGGCGGGCTGCTTGCCAAGGCAGGCACGTGCAGCCGCGCGAGACTTCTCATTGCAGCGACGGAATTTTTGGGCAGCTATGCCAGTTTTGAGCTCCACGTGAGCTAGGAAAGACGTATGAGAGCGGAGCTCTCGCAGGCTGTACCGTGTCCTGTTAAGGACATGTTGCTGAGTGCGCGCACACGCACACACCCACGACATCACCATTGCATAGATTCCTTGCCTGCCTACGGCAAGGAATCAAAAATGATGGGGATCATCTACTAAACACAAGCAATCCACATTTCAAATGTGAGTTTTCTCAGTTATCCTTCTTGAGATGTGATGTTCACAAGGTTTTGACATTTTGACCTCTGGTGACCCCAATGACCTTTGAGCTCCACCAAAAATGATAGGGGCCATCTACTCAATATGGGCAATCCAGATGCTACATATGAGATCCCTCTTAGTTATCCTCCTTGAGATATAGCATATTAGCACATGACCCTAAATGACCTTTCACCTTCATCACAAACAATTGGGATCATCTACTCAATGTGGGCAAGCCACATGCTATGTATGAGATCCCTCACTGTTACCTTTCTTAAGATATAGTGCTTAAAAGGTTTGACCATTTAACCTCTGGTGAATCCAAATAACCTTTGACCTCCACCAAAGACAATAGAGATAATTTACTCAACATGGGCAATCCACATGCTACGGATAAGACCCCTACCAGTTATCTTTCTTGAGATACTGTATCATGTTTACAAGGTGTTGACTTTTTGACCACTGGTGACCCCAATGACCTTTGACCTCTACCAAAAAAAATAGGGATCATCTATTCAATATGGGCAATCCACATGGTACTGTAAGTATGAGATCCCCCAGAGTTACCATTCTTGAGATATCATGTTTATAAGCAAAAGCATCACACACGACATCACCATCGCATAGATTCCTTCTGCTTCTTGCATGGAATCAAAAATTCAGGTTGGAAGAACAAAGCAACTTTATATTGCTCATAAGGTGTGTGACAGGTGTGACATTACAAAATCTGGTAAATTTTGATTAAAATAAATTCTTGAAAAATCTGTGAGTTTAAAACATTTATACCAATCTTGAAACTAATTAGGAATTAAGTCTTTAAATAGTGCTTAAGAGTTTAACTGGCCTATGGTTTAGCACCATCAAGGATGATCAGATAAATTTAATATAATCCATTTTAACAAATATTTATTTCATATTGTAACAGAAATTAGCAATGCAAAACTAAATTTCAGTATGTAAACCAATGTTTTTCTTTTGAGGCAGGGGGAGCTATCATGCACAAAGCATGTGTGCCATCGTTGGTAGAGGGGTTTGATTGTAGGGTTTTCCCCTGTTCACTTTTAATGAGGATAATATGTACAATAACATTTTTCAATTGGTAAAGAGGCCCTTTCTGTGCATTTATCTTAGACAGTAGGTTAAGTTTCTGCAGCATTATTTAAAACATTCCTTTGCAATGTAAACAGTGGTTCTGGGATACAATATGGAATGTCTGTTTGACAATTCAGACTGCACATGATGTTACACCCAATGCTGCACACAGGAAAAAAAAATTTGGTAGCCACTTGTTCCTAAAGAAAAAACCTTAAGCACCAGCTTTTTTTGGTAATTTTGTTAAATCAATATAAATTCTGTAATATAAAATAAATATGTCATCATTAATATTCAGTGTTTAAGACATGGTTACTTACACTGCACTGTGCACTCACTTCTATTCACAAACAAAACGTCCCAAGCTAAATACGTGTTGCAGGCAGGGACGTACATTTTGCATTACTTCACTGTGTAGCAGCACATGTACAGTCTTTTCTGTCAGTACGCTCATGACATCCTGATATTAATTATTCATAACTGTTCGATGTATAAGGTATTTCAACCCCGGAAGTCATATAAACTCATAAGTTGTACTGGATCTATTGATGTTACTCTACAGTTTTTATTTGCAAAAAAAAAAATATTTTACTTAAGTTTCAGTCAGTTTTTTGTGCAAAAAAAAAATTAAATTTATGGATCACTGTGCCTTCTCAGTGAAGCTGCTGAGTCAAATAAATGAGTAAGCTGGTGACTAACATGCCAAATGCTTGGTCGCTGTTGGCGGTAAGAATTGAGCTTATGGTCGCATTGAAAATTTTTAGTCGCATTGTACAGCATTGGTAACACCTGTCACATTTTTGCACTGGGTGTAACAATGCGGGGGAATTTAAATTAAGTACTTTTCATAACTACTTTTCTCTGTTTTATTGCAGCTGTAAATTAGCAGTCAGAGTACAACTATGTGTTATATACACCGGAAATGTCATGCATTTGTTACTGAAGTTATGAAATAGTTTCACTGATACTGTAACACCCATCACATTCATTTTGACAAGTGTTACACATTTTTATGATTAAAAAAAATTTATTTTCTTTGAATATCTCTACTTCTCTCCATAACACAATCTTCTCTCCATAACGCATCCACATACTAAGTATGAAATCTATCCAAGCTTCCTACCTTGTGATATATTGTGTTAACAAGATTTCAGTGTTTGACCCCAGATGACCTTTGACCTCCACCAAAAACAATATGGCATACCTTGTCACTATGGTGGATCTATGTACTAAGTATGAAGTCTATCCAAGTTGCCTTCCTTGGCACACCATGTTAACAAGGTTTTCAGTGTTTGAACCCCGGTGACTCCATGCAGATGACCTTTTATACCAAAAACAATAGGATTCATCTTCTCACCATAACCTGTCTACATACAGTATATATGAAATCTATCCAAACTTCATACCTTGAGATATTGAATTAACAAGTTTTCAGTGTTTGACACCCGTGACCTCCACCAAAAGAAAAAGGGCATACGTTTTCACTATGGCAGATCTATATACCAAGTTTAAGTTTAGTCTAACTTTCCCTTGTTGAGTTACAGTATACCCAAGAAAGTGTCACAGACACACACACACACATATACACACACGACATCAGCCATCACATAGATTCCATGAGCCTTTGGTGAGGAATCAAAAATAAAACATAAGGGTATCAAAACCATTATAGACTTTGGTGTATAGGTAATAATTGAAGGACATCACTGCAAAGTACAAGGACCAACAGACATGATTTTTGGTCTGTCATTTTTGTTCAGCCTTGTTGTAACCATGACAACAGATACCAACCTGACCCTGTCGCAACCCCAGAAGATGCACGATTTGACCAGCGATACCATGGCTCCTCTGCCAATAAACCAATCTTTCCCTGACTAGGACCTGGTTCCTCACCCCAAAGTGCTGTAACAAATTTAGAACTGAGGTCTTTATCCAGCTTATCCCCAATCTCAGCCAAAAGGCGAGCTACTCTTGTAATGGATTCTTCTTGCTCATCATGTGATCTCTGGTCAAAAGGAATACCACTACCAGATGCTGTGAAGGAGAAAATTAAAACGATGTTGACAAGATTTAAATTCCATGAACTATTCCATTATGGTGAGTAATTTCAATTATTCACACTAATTATGATTTAATAAATTAGAGACCAGCATTTATACAGAGCAATCACTGTACTGTGCATGGACTGCATTTGTCATAAATTGAATATACTGCAGTATTGCATAAAGATCACAATGGGACAATTATTCCCCAACTCAATTTTGCCCATTCCAGAATTTTTTTTCAATACAAGCAGAACAAATCTGTTTGCCTGTCATGTAAAATGCAAAAATACGCAATTTTGAGTGAGAGATCGTTTAAGAAATGCTTCTCCCTTACTTTTCCACTTACTTACTTTACAAAAATGCCATGTCAAAAAAGGATTCTGTTAGTGGCAGCCTCCAAGCAAGTGCTCCCACCAAACTTTTACCTGTCAACCAGAAAGCCAAAAAGACTGTGATTCCTTGACATATTGATACATATTGTAACAAACAGGAATCTACCACGGACAAGTGTAAGATCCCTCACAGACATCCTACTTGAGATATCATGTTCATAAGGTCAAAACCTTTTAAAATCTTGTGACCCAAAATGACCTTTCACTTCCACTTAAGTAGATGATTCCTATCATTTTTTTTGTGGAGATCAAGGTCACTTGGGGTCACAAAGGTCAAAACCTTGTAAACATGATATTTTAAGGAGGATAACTGTGAGGGATCTCATACTTGGCCTGTGGGTTGTTCATATTTAGCATGTAGTTGGCCATACAGTAAAACCCTGTTTTATCCGAAACCCCGTTTATCCGAACCAGCCGTCAGATCTAACAACAACAATATTCAACACAATAACAGTAGTATCCACCAAGTTTTCAGTGCTTTACAAGGCAAAATTCAACGTGAATTTTTGCAGAAATGCACGTGAATTTTTCTTTGGACTTTAAAAGTTATGAAAAGATGTCAAGATGGCTAAAACAGTTGATATGTGGACATAGAAAACAATCTGTTATCTCTTTGTCAAATTTGGAAGAAATATCGTACGTATTTGCTCTGAAATTCTTGTTAGGAGCCATGAGTCAGAACAGGCTCAATATCCTCTTATACAAAAATACATTAGGTTAGCGTAAGTCTTAGTTTCACCAAATCTGGAAAGTTTAACAGCATCGTAGTGAGCACCTAAAAATAATGAAAGTAGACCTTACAAAAACATTGGGAATTGCTGTTTCAGAGTCTCCTACACATGTGTATCTAACATTTTTTGAAATTTATGCAGAATTTTTACTCTAGATACCTCTCCAGATCGTTACAGCTTTTCTTCAGCCCACACACTCGTACAGTGTGTAGAAAGCATTGGTAATTCAGGAGAGCAATAAAGGCTCTTATTTTAGGAATAAAATATCTGTTTTAGGAGTCTTAAAATTTATTTGTCATATCATCTGTCACAAAAAACAGTAACAAAATATTTTGGGGGATTTTGTCTGCAATTTTTAGCCTTTTCGGAATTATTTTGGAAATGTGTTGACACACTGTCTTTATGGACCCATTGTACCGAACTTGAGGCAAAAACTTGGAACCTCGTTTATCCGAATTTTTTCGTTATCGGAACTACCTTCGTTCCCGATGTGTTCTTATAAACAAGGTTTTACTGTATAGGATAGGTGACCCCTATTGTTTTAACCTTTTCATGAACAAGCTGGTCGAACTCCACAGGCAAAAGAGACTCTTTTTTAAAAAAATCATAACTTTGTCATCCTACTGTAAGCAATCCACATGCTAAGTATGAGATCACTCACAGTTATCCTTCTCTAGATACATTGTTTACAAGGTTTTGACCTTTTGACCTCTTGTGACCCCAAATGACCTTTGATTTCCACAAAAACAAAATGGATCATCTACTCAATATGGGCAATCTACATGCTAAGTATAACATCCCTCACATTTATCCTTCTGTAGATATCATGTTTACAATATTTTGACCTTTTAACCTCTCCTGACCCCAAATGACCTTTGACCTCCACCAAAAACAAGAGAGATGATCTACTCAACATGGGCAGTCCACACACTACATATGAGATCCCTCACAGTTATATTCCTTAAAATATCATGTTTTCAAGGTTTTGACCTTTGTGACCCCAAAAGACCTTGACCTCCACAAAAATATAATAGGAATCATCTACTTAATGTTAGCAATCCACATGCACAGTATAAGATACCTCACATTTATCATTCTGGAGATATCATGTTTAGAATATTTTAATCTTTTAACCTGTCATGACCCCAAATGACCTTTGACCTCCACCACAAACAATAGAGAACATCTACTAGAGCAATCCACACGCTACATAAGAGATCCCTCACAGTTACCTTTCTGGGGATATGGTGTTTACAATGGTTTAACCTTTTGACCTCTGGTGACCCCAAATGACCTTTAACCTGCATCAAAAACGATATGGATCATCTACTATATATGGGCAATCTACAAGCTAAGTATGAGATCCCTCACAGTTACCCTTCAAGAGATAAAGTGTTTACAAAAATTTGACTATTGACCTCTGGTGACCCCAAACGACCTTTGACCTCCACCAAAAACAATAGAGATCATCTTCTCAATAGGGAAATCCACATAGTAATCATGTGATACCTCACACTTATCATTCTGGAGATATTGAGTTGACAAGCAATTTCCAATTTATTTACCATTTGAACTCTGGTGACCCCAAACGACCTTTGACCTCCACCCAAACAATAGAGACCATCTACTTAATATGGTCAATTCACATGCTAAGTATGAGATCCCTCACTGCTACCATTTCTAAAATGTTAACAAGGTTTTGACCTTTTGACCTCTCGTGACCCCAAATGACCTTTGACCTGTACCAAAAACAATAGGATCATAGACCTACACAGTATGAGCAATCTACATGTCAAGTATGACATTCCTCATACAGTAGTTACCCTTCTTGAGATATTGTCTTTACAAGCAAAACGTCACACACACATATACACACACACTCATGCATATTAGGGGAGCACCGCATTTGGAATTTTAAAATCCGGCCGGAACCGGATTTACCGGATTTATGCAAAAATTCCGGCTGAAAGTCCGGCCGGATTTGCGGGATTTAGTCAAATGAAAGAACCAGAACCTACTAGGTGGGGTTATGTCTATTTTTGTTTCTGTGTGAATAGAATTTTGGCATTTTTATTGGTAAATAGAACCAGGTACAGTAGCCTATAAATCTTTAGTATTATTAGGCTTTATTGGTAATTTCCCCACACAGAAACTGTGGAAAATTTCAAGTCTTGATTTCTGTGATTGAAAGGTGGCATGTCTACATGGTTAATTAACAAAATCACAAAATGTTTATACCAACCCTATTACTAGTATACAGTAGATGAGGCATTGTTTTTTTGGGGGGGGGGGGGGTTACAAATTGTTCATTAATGAATAATACATTTCTTATGTTTACCTTGATGTATTCTCTAAATTCTAAGGGGGCTAGAAACTGAAAATATGGAATATTAAGCCTTCAACAGTACAACTCTTCAACTCTATTACAGGGCTATATTGACATTCAGCTTCATTCCCCTTACACCTTACAAAAACTGAGACTGTACTTATTTTTTCTTCTAGTACAAACCTGCTAAGCTAGGTGTCAATATTACTGGGGGGGGGGGGGGGTGGAAGGATAGGCACACTTTATTTTCCTATGCTTTTATTTGTTTCCTGTAATTCTGGGCGGATCTGCTGAGTTAGGATTCAACATCTCCAGGGGGAGGGGGAGGGATAGGCACACCTTATTTCCCCATGCTCTCATTTCTTTTCTCCTAATTCATGCAATATGCTGAAAATTAGCAAGTGTTTGGTTGTCTCTCCATGCAAATCAGAGGACAAAAGTAGGTTCACAAGGAAACATATGCTTTTATTAATTCTTTCATAACATTGGCTGTCATTATCTAATTTGAATGTACTATGCATCACTTTAAAATGGAATCAATTACAATTCTTAAGGTGATATTCAATGCAAGTATTAAACTTTGGTTAGGAAGATTTTCATTCAAAATCTATAGTATGCAAAGTGGGAGTAAACATGCCAGGCTTTGGGTAATCGTAATCAGTAATCGTAATTGATTGCAATCGTTTACACTTTTTGAAGTAATCGTAATCGTAATTGATTACTTTTGTGAAAGTTGCTAAGTGACTGTAATCGTAATCGATTACAATGGCAAAGTAATCGTAATCATGGTTAAATTCATGATTACACTGAAGTTAAATTTATAAAAAGTGCAAAAGAAGTAGCAATTATTAAACAAATTTTTCAGTACTTGTAACTTCTGTTGGGGTGACTACAGTATATTTAAGTTTCCTGCTTTCTTGGATGCTCCAGCCTAACTAAGTGAGAAGTGCAGGGGGTTCAATGATCTCCACTTTGGGAAAACTTGGTTCTGCTGTTGGTACAATCAGGGATTTGTTTTTATTACTTAACACTTACACACTTTGTTCACTCAGCCCCCCCCCCCCCTCAACCTGAGCACATCCTTTTTACACAACTGGCTGACTTTAAACTTATGCACTTATTCAATTGTAACCACAGCCCACCATACTGTATCCAGGCATAGCGGGGACTTAGGCCAGGATGTGATTTACAGAAATGAAACAAGTGTTTCCTTCTCAGCTACATCTAGATATAGTGGGGCATTATGAAACTACACATCCCTGATAACTTTAATGCAATGATTCTACAGAGTGGGCAGCAATTAACCAAACATCCTGGTATATTCCTGACTGACTGAATATTTGTTGTCTATGCAATCTGCTTGACAAAAGGTACTTCTATGCACTCCTGTATTATGTGAACGCAGGCCAAGAGCGGACATCCCGAAGCAAGCTGTGATTGCATGAAGCTATTCACTTTAGGCAAATATCGTATAAAACTGAAACAAGTATGGGCCAATGTTTAAATATTAACAACTAACCAAAAAGCCTTTCAGTCATTGGTAACATGCCATTTTAAGTCCTACCTTGCTTCAGCTGCACTTTAAAATCGGAGATGGTAACAAAGTGTTATCTCCTTCTGTAGGATCCTAGGATATTTTCATGTGCAATACCTTGAAAGGTTGGGAATCAATGTTTTTGACAAAATAATTTTAATCAGTGGTGTGCACCAGGGCATGCATATAAAGTTCTGCGCACCTACAGTATTTATATTTTACATATTTCTTTGTCCGCTTTTTTCAGTCATCCCCATCTGTAATCTGCATGCAATAGTACGTTCGAACAACTATATTCCTGCTCAGTACCTGTGGTTTCCAAAATAACCTATCTACTATACATATGTACCAAACAGTAAAGTGTAGTGAGTACATGCCAGAGAGTATGATAGGCACTCTGAGTGGAATGCTTTGATGACATGTGATGTATGAACATACAGTATTGGTTTTCTTTGGCATGTACAGTGCGTGTATGTAGGCCTAGTATATACGTAATTGGTAGCTATACATACAGTGCTAAGTCCCTGCCAGATCCCTGCGATTTACCCAGTTCTTCTTCTTGCAAATCCCAGGGCAACTATCCAGGCCATATAAATCGATGATGATAAGTAATTTCTAAGTTTTTTAGCCCTGGGAATGTTGTCCAAAATCTGTGCCTACAATCCCTCCGAGTCCTTCAAAATTTCAATTCAAGGTACTAAACTAGTGCACAATACTGTGTAGATGTATCAGTCTCAGGGTAGCCAACTCAAACGTAAAAGTGAATGCCAGCCAAAATTATCCAGATGACATTCATTTCATAAAATAGTTTCAAGGCATGTGTAAAATACTTTAACTAAGCCCTGTTTAATGGTTTCGAAAAATTTTCTTGCATACTTTTCCCGTACGATACTTTTTTCTTCATTTACTTGCTTTGGCTGCTATCCTATCCTAACAAGTTTACATATGGAGATATATCAAGCCTAGCCTAGTCTCGTGTTTCAAAGTAACACTGAGTGACAGGCATTACAGTTTTGGTTGATATATGGCTTGGAATGAGCAGCAGAGCTAGCACATGATCGTGATATATGCAAAGTGAAATTAATGTCGGGAATTTACGGCATAATCTCTAATTTTATAGAACCAGTTCAGCCTTCGTTCGCTTACCAGGCATGTGAGTGGCAACTCAGAAAAATAGAGGAAATTTTGAGGACAAACTTGGCACACGTGAGGCACTCCATTCTGTGGGGTCCGGGAGCAATGCTGCAGTATAGTACATCAGTGTTAATGAGGGCCAACCGCCCCCCCTCCCCCAAGCTATTGCAATGGAAATTTCCATCTGATGCATAGAAAACCAATGGCTGTTTGTGCTGGGAGTCTGGGATAAATTCACGTATGCAAGGAAGAATGTGTAAATGCCGGGACACTTCGTCATGATGCAAGGATCGGGCAAAAAACGGAAACTGGGAAAAGTAGCGGATTCCCTCAGTATAAAAAGCGGAATTCTGCTAAATAGCGGAAGTCTTACATGTCTGACTTATACTTCCTTGACCCACTGCAATAATATAAGGCAAGAAAAATAGTGAACAACATAATGAAGAAATTTTCCAGACCTGGTAGGCAAATTCATGGACTTTCCAGGCCTGGAAAATCCCCTTTTGGTTTTCCCAACCTTTTCCCAAATTCCTGACCGCGCGGGAACCCTGTTACACTACGTACATATCTTCACAAGTGGCAAGCAGAGTTTTTGACCACCAAAAGCTATATGGTTTGCCAACTTTATGTAACATGTATCTACATTACAACAACGAAAAGTGTCAATGCTATCTCTCACCTCACTTACTTGTAAGTGGGGGAGGGGGTGGGGGAGGGGGAGGGGAGGCATCACCCACACAGACACCGGTACATGCTATGAAAATTACACAAAGGGGTCTGATTGCCATCAAAGCACATTTAAACTGGCAGACCTAACCATGTACCGAATTCCCAGATACTGTAAGTACTGTAAGTACATATCACAGAAAAGTATCTGCTGTGTCCTGTGTGGCACCATTTCATTGATACAGTATATATATTGAAGTCCAATGGGCATTGAGCCATTAATTAAGCTTACACATTATAGCAAACTGCTACTGCATACACATACCTTTGCTAGATGAAGGAGCCAATACTTCTTTTCCTTCATCAGCTACTCCCCCTGATGGAGTATTTGGTGCATCTTTTTGACAAAAAAAAAGAAAAAAAAGGAAACATTAAAAGGTGCCATGAATTGATTTTAGGGTCTGGATCAACTGATCTACTGTGCTGTACTGCCAAATGACGGTAGCTTCCTGTGAAGTGTCATGAGGTAATCTGGTTCTGAGCTCTTCCTATCCTGCAACAGCATTTAACACAGTTGCATAACCATGTACATTAAAGCAGTGTCTAAAAATGTTTCTCTACCAGTGAAGCACTGAACTATACTGCATTCTTGCCTCATTCACCAGAGGGGGTACACCACCATAGAGGTTAGAAGTGATGAGAAGAAAGTGAACTTGAACCAATTTCTTTGAGTTCATACCTTGCTTTAGCTCTTGATTATAGTCCTCCATGATCTCTTCTAGGTGATGATAACCCAATCTTTGAAGCACACCATGAAATTTTTTCAAGCTCTTGACATCTTCGACAATGATACCTCATTCTTGCAGAGCTGTGAACAACTGTATGCCAGGATGCTTTGTAAATGTTTATATTCCATCACGAGCTGCTGAATAAAACTGGTAATATGTACGTAGCTACTGTATGGATAAGGCAGACAATGGAGAGAATTTTTGTAGTGGCAGAATTTCGGGTAAAATTCGTAATAATTCCACCTTAATCAGTATACATGGCACCACTGTAACATTGCAGAACTGTACAATTGGAACACCATATCACATCTGCAGTATTCTGTTTAATTGGGCAGTACTTAAAAGAATATTCTGGTGACCAAATCTAGTGATCCATACAAAAAAAAGTTCAGCAAACTTTTCTGTAGAGTTCATAATCCCAGTACATGGGAAGTTTCGAGTTACAGTGTATGACGTAAGCTACACTGTACAGTCTACACAAAGGTTCGTATCATAGAACTTGAAGTGATTTCCCACCTTGTTTCAGTACGTTTTATGTTGCTTCTTCTAGGAGGGTCAGTGACTCCTGAAAAAGAGTGATAAGTGAAATTCCCTGTAGTGAGGTTTCAGACCTGACTCAAAATAGTTGTAACATTATTTAAAATATTTCTCTGGTTCAATAATATTTTTCCATGCACAATTTGATGATTTCTTTATTTTGACAATAACATTTCATTGAATACATTTCAAAATCTCTCTTATGGGCGTACGAACTGTAACGTTTGGGTGACCGACTCATAGTAGGCCTACACTTCTTGAACCAAAGGCATGTGAAACTTGGGTTAGGAATTTCTTCAGTTCTTAGTAGTACACGAAATACACTCTTCCTTGGGGGATAATGAGAAGGAAGGTTAATAAAAACATGGAACACAATACGAATGAAATAGGCCTAGGCCTATAAATTTCTTTTAAATATGTACATGTACTAGGCCCTATAGGCCTAGGCCTATTTTTGGTGAAATTTCGGTACAACTATAGAATACCCCGCCTCAGTGATATTTGGGTGATTATTTAAATTAGGGTACCAATGGTAAAATATGCTTTTAAAGGCAACTGTCTTGCTATTTTGATCCACATGGTCTTTGCTATGCTTTCATTTTGTCCTCACTATTTATGTAAGTGCATATCTTCCAAAAAATAAGTATCATTGTAGTGAATCCTCCCAATTTTGATGAAAAAATTGGCTAAAATTAGCAATTTTTGGGGCAAAAAGTGTGACATTTAAACTACCATAGCAGAACTTAGATTTTCCCTTATTTTTACACTTATCTTGCTCAGTTATTTTAACTTAAATGGTTGATGAGATATCAATTGTACCCTTGAAACTCATATTTTATGAGAAACTGACATTTTTCTCTTTCCTGGGATTCGACGAAAGAGAGGTTCCACGTGTAACATTTGGTGTTACGGTTACAGTGTGAAATTTCAGTATCTTATTTTCCAAAAATTACCTACAGTAAATACTAAATCTTTCTTGTTTTAGTGGTTGATTGAAGCCTGTGAAATTGTTTAATGCATATATATAGGTTTGGACAAAAGCAATTGAACAGAAAAGAAAAATATAGCCATTTTGCATTTTGACAGGCCACTTTGGTGTCACGGAAATATGTTACATAGTGAACCTTTGCAGTTAAAATACTACTACTTCCTAAACTTGATATGTTGTCATTTTTAGCTGAACTATAGTATTTAACATAGCTTTTAACTTACAGGTAGTAAAACTGTGCCACCTTGTTTATGATTTGAAATATCATACAATATTACTTTGGTGTTCTCCCAATCTAGGTTACACGTGGAACGTACTGTTTTTACCACAGAATTGAGATGAAACCCTTGACTAAGTAATCACAAGAGGTTTTAGCTTGAGACTGCTCAGATTAACTATAGAAAACCCATAAATGATATAAAATAACTCAATAAGTAGTCTTAGTGGGACAAACATATTTTTGGTGTTCATGTTACACTGTGAAACCTATAATTTCCGTGCAATGGGGCTATTTTGAGGTCAAACGTCATCTGAGCATTCATAAAACAACTTGTACAACATCATTTAGGCCTAAGCCTACAATGAACTAAATATAACAATTCCACCCATGGTTTCACATCAAAAATTATGATACATGAAATTAGGGCTATAAATGTCATGTCACAGTCTGGCACCCTAATTAAAATAAACACCCATTTACTGGTCATCCGGATTCCTAGTCCTAGTCCCACTTGGACTAGGACTAGGAATCCAGCTGAAAATGGATTCCTAGTCAGGCAGCCACTTGGACTAGGACTAGGAATCCAGCTGAAAATGGATTCCTAGATAGGCAGCCACTTGGACTAGGACTAGGAATCCAGATGAAAATGGATTCCTAGACAGGCAGCCACCTCCAGCTACCAACAAATCTCGACCAGAACGTAGACCTCATTCTAAACCGATTAGGAGTAATTTGAAAGTCCTTGTCATTAATTTTCAAGGCTTACGAAATAAGGTGGCAGACCTAAATGCCTGTATTGATGAAAATAACCCTGATGTAATTATAGGTACAGAAACTCACTTAAATAGCTCTGTCACTAGTAATGAATTGTTCCCCAGTAATTATACTGTTTTTAGGAAAGACAGAAATTACGGTCAGTCTAAAGGGGGCGTCTTGATTGCTACGAAGAACGACCTCCTTGCCACTTATAGACCTGACCTTGATTCGGATTGTGAGGTAGTCTGGGTTTCCCTTGAAATCCAAGGGGCCAAGCAAATTTTAATAGGGTCTTTTTACCGTTCCCACAAATACGGTAACTCAACTGACTACCTTGACCAGCTACGTGCTTCCCTCAGAAGTGCCAGTAAGAACAAGAATGGGCAGATCTATCTAGCAGGAGACTTCAATCTTCCTGATATCGATTGGTCCTCTAGATCTGTCCAACCTGGCTCACAGTATCTTGACTTATCTAAATGTATGCTTGACATATGCAATGAATTTGGCCTTGACCAAATGGTTAGTGAGCCTACTAGAGTTAATAACATCCTAGATATTTTCTTGACAACAAATCCTACTCTAGTTGATAGGTCTACCCTGATACCCGGCATTTCTGATCATGACGGCATTCCCATGATTATGATAAGCACTAGGCCCAAAATATCTAAGCAAAGGCCTAGGAAGGTTTATAGTTTCCACAAAGCTGACATTCATGGCATCAAATCTGAGCTTTCTAAGTTCAGTGCAAACTTGACTAAACAAGAGTGCTCTGTACAGACTATGTACTCTGCACTTGAGGGAAAAATCAAAGAGGTCATGGATACGTATGTTCCATCTCGTATTGTCAGAAAGAGGAACCAAACCCCCTGGATTGATAAGAATATAAAACGTCTATTGAATAGAAAGCAAAGGGCCTATAACACTTGGCGTAAAACGCGTACTCCATCCTCCTTTGAAAACTTCAAAACCCAACGCAAATTAACTCACAAAACAACAAGAACTGCTTACAGAAATTATGTTAATACAGTGTGCACCGATTCACCTAAACGTTTCTGGTCTTTCATTAAAAATCTTAGATGTGATAGTGTTGGTATCCCTTCCTTAAAATCTGATGGGATACTTGCTTCGGAGAACACTCAGAAGGCTAACATCTTAAATGAGCAATTCAAAAAGGTCTTTACACGGGAGAATGACATCTTGCCTCCAGTTGACTCAAACACCATACCTACCATGCCTGATATTGAGGTTTCTTTAGAGGGTGTTGTCAAACTGCTTAAAGAGCTGAACCCAAACAAAGCCTCAGGTCCTGATGGTATACCTGCTCATATCTTGAAACTGGCTGCCGAGGAGGTACTGTAGCCCCTGCCCTCTGTTCCATTTTTCAGAAATCACTGGACACTGGTGTTTTACCATCCTCTTGGCTATGTGCCAATATTAGTCCAGTCTTTAAAAAAGGTGACCGTTCCCTCGCTTCAAACTATAGACCGGTCTCTCTTACTTCAATTTGCTGCAAAGTCCTTGAGCACATTATACACTCTCAAATTATGGGTCACTTTGATAACTACTCAGTTATCACTAACAGGCAGCATGGCTTTAGACAACGCCATTCTTGTGAATCTCAACTGATCTTAACAACCAATGATCTGGTGCAATCTTTAGACCATAGATCCCAGACTGATATGATAATTATGGATTTTTCTAAGGCTTTTGATACGGTCCCTCATAGCCGTTTGCTTTGTAAGTTACAGAATTATGGCATTAAAGGCCATACTCTTACTTGGATTTCTAACTTCCTTAAGTTACGCAAGCAGAGGGTTGTGGTGGGTGGTGATTTTTCGGATTGGGTGGATGTCATCTCTGGTGTCCCCCAAGGTACTGTTTTAGGTCCTATCTTATTTTTAGTCTATATTAATGACCTGCCTGATAATATCTCTTC